>OY294070.1:735170-1971351 GCA_958510875.1 Endomychus coccineus
TTTTGATCTTCCCAATCCATTAGTAACTTCACACGAGTAAACGCCGGCATGACTATAATCGGTTTTTTTGATAATCAAAGTTTTCCCAAAATTTTCTAATGTTATTTTCCTAGATGTCTCCACCGGAAGTCCGTTCTTCCTCCATATTACTTCGGGCAATGGGCTACAATATTAATCAGAATTCAGCACAAACAATTGCCTTCCATTAATTTTAGATTTGCTTCTCATGATGCCAGCTTGTCTGGGAAAACGCCCCAGGCACATTAAGATAGTGGATGAGGGTGTTAGCGATTTGAGAGCTCCACAAGACGTTTTTTTAAATAATCCAAAATCTTTAGATCAACTATTACAAAGTTACGAATTATTTGAAAGGTACTTACGTGCCACCATAGATGCAATAAAGTTCTGTGCTTTTACCTTTGATCGTAATGACCACACTGCTAGATACATATTGCAAAACAAGCTCGTGTTCCACCAATTGTATCGTACCGTTGTCCACTGGAATCGGTATAACATTCAGGAAATACCTATTGCCAATTTTAAAATCGTTCAAGATGGTCGATAAAGCCAGACACGTGAACGGATATTCGTCCGCCATATCCGATCGTGTTACGTTAGAAAACCATAGATATCCCGTGGGATCTGCCGTTATTCTAGGATTGTTGATAGGTTTGACAGTATCGTTATCTCTGGCAAGTCGCAACCAATGCAGATCGGGTGTGGGAGAGCCATGCGGAGTACCACATTCTAGTTTCAATGGTTGACCCTCGAATACGGTCAGGTTACGTTGAAATACGTCTTTGAATTCCCTGAGGTTGACTTTGTTAATGGCGACTGAATTCGACATGGCTCTGCCGTATTTATTCTCCGCGAAACATTGATAACGATCTATTCCACCACGCCGGTGGTCCTTTAAAACTATTCCAAGGGATTGGTTGGTTATCGGGTCTATATGGAGGTTTGGTGTGAAAGGTGAGCCATTTTTAAGCCATTCGTAGCTGCAAACAAGAAGACAAACCGTTTAATTTCCTTTTTACGCATAGCGAAGCGATTAGTTAGAATAAATGATATAGAGATATACTGAATTCAATTACGAAATATCGAAAGTTCCATTGATCTTTGAATGTTCTGCATTCACTGTCTATTTTTCACTTCTTTTCCAAACTAGTGAATCACACATAAAACAAATCAAAATACTGTTACGAAGATGTCTTTTAAATACGCACAAACACGTTTTAAGGAGTCATGCACTACTTTATTTCACAACAGACAGTTTCACTTACTTCGCCTTTCCTAGACGGACTGACTCGCAGTCGCGCCGCTGGCCTTTTTATACTCCAATTACTGCCATCTACAAGTGAGTGGAGTATACCAGAGCTTTCTCGAAACAACCAGATTATTCGTGAAGGTTTGATTGTTACTACGCTTTCGAAAGTACTACTAGCGCTATCTGTTAGCGATAAAGGGTACTGCCACTACCTATTTCCACGGGTGACCTCAAGTGACGCGGTCGTAACAATAAAGTACAGTTACTACACAATAGTAATTGAACTAGCAAATTTAGCAAGCGTATGCTCGCTCAGGACGCGTACTCGGCGACTAATCTAGAAATTATAAATAATGGCAGGAAAATGAAAACGGTTTTGGCTATTGGAACCTACTGGAGTAAACAGTATGGCCCTAAGGTTGGAAAGTTTGGAGACCCCTGATAAAAAGTATAATTTGAAGTATTCCCACGCATTTAGCCGTTTGTAATCATTTGCAACGTATTGTTCCCACGGTTCATCTGATGCTAAAAATTTTACTATCAAAGGAAGTGCGAGGGAAATTAGTAATCAATAGATCAGTTTGACTGACGGAGAAGTTAAAACATTTCTTACCTTGGTTCAGGTTCTCCCGTTGCTTGACAGTCCAAATTGATCGGTTCGCCATTAAATCGAGACGTATAGATGTTGCCTCTGGGAGGTTGTTTGAATATAAATGGGGGTGATGGAACTGAAACTATTGTTATATGTTAGATATCTCATCATCCTCAACTACCCGCGAAAAATCTTTGAAACAATTGAATTTGTTTAAAAAACAAAAACCGACTATTTAGCAAGGTTCGTATCTCCCACTAATACAGTTCCTAGCGGCGAGTGAAGTAACTGCTGATATACCGAATTCAATGTTCAATCTGCATCGGGGGTTCTGGCCGAGGTTGTTCAGCTCCCGGTAATTCATTTTGCTTACCGATTTATAAATTCCAAGCGGCAAGGTCATCGTAGGTTAGTTTGTTAAACTATGGGTTATTTTTAAAATTTTTATATATTTTGATAATATACTAGATTAGTAGATTATTTGATGTTCTTTCTTTGTAGACATTTGATATCTTTTGCCTTGAACACATGTATTATTAAAGTGCATGATAAGATAATATAAGATTTATTGATGTTAATATACTAGGGCAAGGGGAAAAGTCAACACACCAGAAATCAAAGAACCGTCGACTTGTTTTGGCGAGTCGAAGCCAAAAAAAGCCAAAGTGGTTGGATCGATTCGACGCCGATTTGAAACGTAAGCGACCACATTTGGCAAGGAAAAATGTGCTCTTCAAAACAATGTTAAGAATTCTTCCATGAATGATGAAAAACGTTTACTAAGATCAAGAACAGTAACGGACCCAGCACTGAACCCTTAGGTACCCCGATATCAACAAGTTCAAAGTCAAATCAATCTCCATTCACATCGACAGCTTGGTATCTGTTGGTAAGATATGAGCGAATCATAGCTAAACTAACATCATTAAATAATATTTTAAGTTTTCAATAAGGATTGAAAACTAAACAGTGAAAAATAACAAACTAATCTGCGATAATGTTGTCGCTTGGAGTTTCGGACCTACGCTCTTGGAAACGAAGAGAATATAGTCGCCGATGTTAAAGCAACGTTGAATTCGTTATATCAACTATTAATTTTCTGCACACTCTAGGGTCTAGATCATTGAACATTGGTACAATCTGGGTGAATTACTCAATCATTGGATAATGTTCATCTTGTTATTTTGTTATTGAGAAACACTTATAATGTTCGAAGAAATTATCATTGTAAATAAAACATTTATACTTACGTGTTTCAATTACAGAGATCTGTACATAAAACAAGATCGGCATCAGATGTATTACGTGTGGTAGATTATGAGATTGCCTGAAAAATATTACATCCCACATAGACATCCAATTTATCATAGAGCAGATGTTGCAATCATAGACAATTCATCGAAAAAAAAGAACATATATAACATATTTTAAATAAAATCAATGCAAAAGTAAATATAACAATCTAGATGTGAAAAATAAATAATATGTAATAGGGTTTATGTTTCCATTTGATGATACACTCCTCAAGTGCATAGAATAGTTTAATAGAAGGGTTTAATTTCACTTTATCATGAGTAATTTTTAGATTTATTGAGTAAAATTAGAGATAAAATATGTTTGATTAGTATTAGCAAGTAATTATGTTTATTCGCACCAAGGTTACTGTTAATTTACGACTGTTAGTTATGTTAATCAATTTTCATTTCCGTTATTATTAAACGACATAATCATATCTAAAACTAATTATGAATAAATACGTACATTGCGAGTTTCTGGTGAAGACACGAACGAAAATAATAAATTGTAATTTAGTCCATTATTTGCATCAAATTAAGATACGATAACCTCGCACTACAACAGTTCAAGTTGAACAAGGCCATTAAAGAATTATAATAAACAGATATATGGATAACATCAAGCGATATAGTGGGAAAAAAGAAATTTTTTATTACTGCTATTCTTTTTGAATATATTAATAATAATTGTGACATCCTCAGATTGGGGGATTCGAAATTCGTCACAATACGCAGGTAAACATGTAATTCAAGTACGATATTCGTCACATGGCATTCTGTCTTCCGATTTTGGGACTACAAAATTGTTGATTTTAAAATTATAAAATGCAATGAAAACCTTGCACATGCAACAATTTTGCCACCATAGGCGTCCAAGCAATATTTTTACGTTTACAAAAAAATTAATGTGATTTAGAAATTAAATTATGAGGTCGGTTTTATTTTATTAATATCTTTTGTTGTTCCAAATCTAACAATAAGTCACTCAAGTAAGTTATGAGTGTGTATATTTGCATATATCGTATGGAAAATGAAATATCGAAAACAATTTCCCCATTATTCCTTCTGATACATCTTTTACTATAACTTTGAAACGAAAAAAGATATTGTGAGAAATTCCAGAGAAATTTGGGATTTTAATATTTAATTTTCAATTGCACCCACTTGCGGCAAAATGCGGGACATAAAAATAATTTCGAGGATTCTCTCATGGTCACTTTAATAATGCATTTTTTTGCACGTTTCTTATCCCAGTAGTTTCTGAGATATGGCCGAGAGCTTCCCTTAACTGATCACGCTGTATATGTAGAATAACTTGTATATTATATCAAGTGTAATGTTTTTTATTAATGAATACAATTAGGTGGATTATGTGACAAAACACAATTGTATTCAAATGATACGAGTGACATTTACCGAATTCTCCTTGGATTTCGAAAATAAGCTCCATGTACATTGCTAGTTGGTTCCTTTTTTTCCTGATAAGTTTCTCCAATACATCTCACCGTGAAGTGAGACATGTAACTGGAATCATGCTCATACAAAAAATCCTATACATTCAACAAACCGATAATCATCACCTTAACCACAATCATTAAATCGAATCTCCCTGTCATATACACAATGAAACTAAAGGACAAGTTTCCTCAAAACTACACTACTCAACTCATCTGTGATTTGTATTTTTTACAAATACGACTTTTATTGTGCAGTTAATACCAGAATACCCGTTTTTCTAGAGGAAAGCATTCGATGTGCTTGAATAACTCGAAGTGACGTCTTTTAGTGTTTTAAAATCGATATGTATGACTTACCGTCTCTTTTATTTGATTCTTTCGTTGGTTCAGTTCGATCCTCAAGGTCCCAGTCAAGGCTGTTACTCTTATGGGAAGGAAAAACAATGTATCCGGCTAAGCTATTTATATGAATTACATGCCCAGCTTTGTCGGCTTTGTTCATACTGTTTATAGCGTCCCTGGTGGCGGCGCATAGACCCAAAACGTTGGTATCTAGAACAGTTTTCCATTTCTTCCCGTGTATCAGATCTGTATCTGAAAAAACTCCGGCATTGTTGATCAAAATGTGAACCAGCCCCAAATTGCCCTCGATCTATTTAAAAGCGTCGATTACCTCTTCCGGGCTTGAAATGTCGGTCTTGATAGCATGCAGTTTCCTTTCTCGTCGGATAATTTATGTGCCAATTCCTCGACTCGTTCTAATCGCCTAGCCAAATCAATTACCTGTAGATAAATGAGTAACTGTCACATTTGAACGACTGATTCATCGAACTTAATGTCTTCTACATTCATTTCTTACAAACGGATAATTTTTGAACATGAACAGCTTTAAACCGAAATATAAACTTGAACTCATTTTCTCCAATTCGTTCTTAAGTATCGTTAACAGTAGGTTTTATTCCCAGTTGAATCTTAGGTAGTGAGATTTAAGGAAATTCTAGTGTTAAATATTAAAAGTGATTATATTTTTTTATTGAATAATTTCGGCATTAAGAATGTGTAAATTCATTTTTAACTTATAAAGTTATGGAAATAAAACCATTAATTTACACTAAATAAACAATGAATGTTTTTATTATTCACTATTGCTTATAAACTAGTGGATAATGAAAACATTCATTGTTTATTTAGTGTAAATTAGTGGTTTTATTTCTATAACTTTATAAGCTATATATTTTTTCACTATCAAAGTATTTTATCAGATAGTGGTTTGGAATAATTGTATGTACCTGTAGGCCTTCTTGTACAAGTCTTTAGGCCTTTGCAGCACCAATTTCAGAACTAGCACCAGTTACGAAGGCAATTTGGCCTCTCTATCTACACATCGATAAAATCATGTTTGTTGCACTATCGCATTATAAGAACTGTTGGAAACTGATGCAAGCGTTGCAGCAATTAACTGAAAGAGATAGTGGTGATGGGATAATAGAAAAAAAAATACCGATTTTATTCTATCAGATACAACCAGTGGCGTCGTCGGATAAACCGAGATATATTTCTCTAAGTCAGACCTATTCGATGATGATCTTTTCTAACTTCAAACATAATACTCGGTGGTAGAATAAGCGTTGTACGACCCCGGGAAACAGTATTTTCGAAAAATTTGCGTCAATACAGAGATTAATAAGGATAAATAATGGAAGGGCTTTCGAAAACTCATATCCCTAAAACATTCTGAAGAGATGGGTCATTTCTAACCTCCTACAATATGGATACAAGAGCTATGTCGTTATAAATGGTGTGTTTATTCCAAAGGTTGGAGAGTGCTTTAGTGTTTTGTGTCTTGTCGTCCCAATAGTTTAATTTTCTTTCTGTGTAAGCCCTTAGAGGAAAGATAATTCCAATTAATTTGCCAACAAACTGTCGATAAACCTCCAAATTCCAGTTCAAAGGATATACAGACCGTTACGGAAAAAAGTATCTGGGAATTTTCAAACGCAGAGAGGGTTCTTATGCTAAACCACAGTGACTAAGAACAAGCAGCATGCTAAGAAGCGAGAAATTACGGATTAACTTCAATTTTATGCTTGGTAGACCCCCTAGATCATGAAGGCTATGGTGTGGAAGGTAACGCAAATGAACTTCTAATTGAAAGAAGAAAAAAATTTACTCAAACACTGCGTTCAACATATTTCGTAATTAGTTTCGGTATAAATTCCAAAACCGCACTGTGCCATTTACAAAGAGGCAAGGTTACTACTGAAGCCTTAACTTGAAAATATTTTTTCTGATTTGAAAACTTAGAGATATCTCGCAGATGTACGTAGAATGATATGTCCAACGATTTATTGGATAGCCCAAGTTAACTACTCCAATCAAGGCAATATCATAAAAATCACAAAAATATCAGATGCAATGTTCTTTATTAACGAATATACATTATGTTATTCATCTGGAAGCTTCATGTACACTACGACATGGTGGCTAGCTTCCGATTTATTACTTTCTTTTTACTAAAAGCCTTCTCCAACGCATCTCACCATGAGCTCGTGGATCTGAAAGAAATAAAAATGGGATGTCACAAGGTAACGGACGAATCAATTAATTTGTTTTTTTCTTACTTGGACATGTGGTGGTGTTGATAGGGCATAAATAACGTGGTCTGCCAGATCTTCGGGGGTTTGACCTTGTGCTGTCAAGAATGCTTTTGAAGTTTCATGCATTTCTACCTTGTTGACTTTGAAAAATTCTGTATGAACTAAACCTGGACTGATACTCTGGAAAAAAGGTGAGATGAAACTTTAACAATAAAAAAATACAGTTGACACACCGATTTAATTTTGTTGACTTAACCACGTGATATCATTTAACTACTTAATAAATATACCTCCCTGGAGCACATTTTCGAACATTCATTAAAGTGATACCTCCCTTCTTCTTTTTTAGCAATCTACATAATGAAACAAAAGAACTAACATGTTCAAGGACAAACTTTCATTAAAAATACACCATTTCACTTCTCTGTGAATAATTGTATATTTGCAAATATGACTTTTATTCATCAGTCAACTACAGGATGCCCGTTTTCCTGATATCCTCGTGTTACTTGAAGTGAAACAATGTGTAGTTATTCCAATGAAATGTATGACTTACCGTTACTTTGATTTGGCTCTTCAGTTGGTTTAATTCGTTCCTTAAGGTATCTGTCAAGGCGGTCACGGTGTGTTTCGAAGCAAAATAAATACTGAACTTAGGAAAGGGCACGATAACATGTCCTAGCACGCTGTTTATATGAATTACATGCCCAGCTATGCCGGCTTTGTTCATACTGTTTATAGCTTCCCTGGTGGCGACGCATAGACCCAAAACGTTGGTATCTAAAACGGTTTTCCATTTCTCGATGTCCCCGTCTATCAGATCTGTATCTAAAGAAACTCCGGCATTGTTGATCAAAATGTGAACGGTGCCTAAATTTTCCTCGATCCATTTGAAAGCCTCGATTAGATCTTCCGGTTTCGAAACGTCGGCCTTGATAGCGTACAGTTTCCCTTTCTCCTCGGATAATTTATCTGCCAATTCTTGGACTCGTTCCACTCGTCTTGCCAAACCGACTACCTGTAAACAAAAGAGTATCTGTCATATTTGAACGAATTCTTGTCTGATTTTGAAACCAGTGTAAACTAGTTTGTTTCACCAGGTCCAATCATCTGTTTCAAATCACAAAACTTTAAGTGCCGTTTTTTCAAATTATTCATTCATTTTACTTAGTCGTTATAAACATTACTGACCCCTAGTACGTTACTTTTCTCAGATCTCTTCCACAAAAGAAAATAGTAGCTACCGTTTCGCAATAACAAAAACGGGATACTTGTTACCGGTATCGTAGCAACCAGAACAGACATTTTGAAAGACTCCGGAAATATTTCTTCAAGATGATTGTAATCTATTCATTGATTTAGGTTTGTGAAATATGTTTTTGTAAAATTTGGTTAAATCGGTTACTGAATAAAATTTTTTCCTGTATTCTTCAAATTTAAGTGAATCGGCAAGCGGTAAAAATAATAATTGGGACATATCTGCAAACCTATTTCTATTTGTGCAACAATATTGAACAGTGACGTTTTCGTTAAGTCTCGGCCTCAGCTTTTATCAGACGAAAAAAGGATATTTTGAAATAATTATATTTACCTTGAGGCCTTCTTGTACAAGTCTTTTGGCTACTGCAGCGCCAATTCCAGAACTGGCACCAGTTACCACCGCAATTTGACCTCTCCATCTATCCATTGAAACAACCATGTTTGTTCACTGCACTGCACAGAACAAAACTATACACATGTTGGAAAAACATATCAGGAAAGCGTTTAGGAAATTATCCGGAAGAGATATACTGGTGACCGGATTCTAATTACTCAGTGGCGTAGGCTAAAATGATATATGCTTCTGTAAGTATATAGCAATACAGTTTGATGATGTTCATTTCTAACTTCACAACTAGCTTTCGGACGAACTATAACGTTGTACGACCCCGAGAATATTTTCGGTAAATATGGGTCCATTCCGAGGATAATAAGGAAACAGGGAGGGTTCTCGAAAACACACTTCCCTACCTCTGTCAATACGAAGGGATTATTCACATGTTGACTTTGTCTATGGAAGACAATCAGTCGGAGTGAGCAGTCCCTCAAACATTTAAACAAGATCTCACACACAATAAGAATAAAATGAGTTTCTGGAAAATATGTGTTTGTTCAGAAATTGATAAGGAAACGTAGGTAGTGGCTTGAAAACTGATATCCTCAACTCTACAAATACTTAGCAAATTGATCTCCTGGGAGGTAACCTGAGCTGCTACAATAGAGGCAGGAAGAGTGCCTTAGGGGATATTCCTGTAGGAGAACGTAATAAATATGGTGTTTATTCCAAAGATTGAAGGGTATGCTGAGTCAAGACATCCATTTGATTTGATGTTCTTCCTGTGTGACGACTCATTTACTACAATTTGCCTACAAACTGTAGAAAAATTACACTTTAGCTTCAGGTTTATGCTTTGGTGGTCTCCATAGGAGGTACATTTAACTTTGTTGCAGTCGCTTATTATTGATGACCCTCCTATATCATGACGGCTTTGGTGTGAAAGGTAACGTAGATGCATTTGTAATGGTAAAAAGAAAAAATTGTACTCAAACAAAGCGAATAAATCGTCGATTTGGACGTTTTCGGTGGATATACTAAAATCTTCATTAGAACAGCTATCGATATGAACTATGGGTCAGGATAGTTAGAAATATGTTTCGAATTCGAATCCGGAGCTAAAAATGATTTTAGACTTCTGTTGGCAAAACGCATACAATCCGAGATCGGTATACGTCTATAATAGGACACTATTGAAGCTTTAACTTTGAAACAGCATGCTGCTGCGGTTGCTAATTATCGATAACTCTCCTAGATCATGAAGGCTATGGTGTGAATAGTAATACTGATGAATTTGTAATTGTAAAAAAAAATGTACTCAAACGCTGTTTTCAACATATTTCGTTATTGGTCTCGGTATAAACACCAAAACCTCACTGTGCCTTTACAAAGAGGCAAGGTTACTATTGAAGCCTTAACTTGGAAATAATTTTTCTGATTTGAACACTTACAGATATCTCGCAGATATACGTAGAATGATATGTCCAACGATTTATTGGATAGCCCAAGTTAACTACTTCACTCCAATCAAATCAATATCATAAAAATCACAAACATATCAGGTGCAATGTTCTTTATTAACGAATATACTGTTATGATTTCATTTCATAAACAATAAAAATTTAAAAATAATAACTTACCGAACTTTGAAAATCAGAAAAGATCAAATAAAAGATATTTATATGGAATTAAAAACAATAGTAAAAGCTAAATAATAGAACTTCAGTGAAAGTGAAGAAACGTACTGTGTAACGAAGGCAGAAATCATAATTAAAGTGATTACAAAACTATCATGAGATAGTACAAAACATTGAATAATGTAATAGATATAAGTTAGGATTAGTATATTTGAGTTATGTAATGTTAAAAGAATGTTATTGATATAATATGATATGTATTAGATTTAAGAATAAGTAACTGTTAAGAAAAGCATAAATATGGGAATAATCATATTAATAATAACCCAATCATAGGTTATATTATACCAAAGTGTGGGTAAAAATGTAGGCAATATTAATTTAAAAAGAAGGAATCACTATCAATTAAAATAAGTTGAAAATCTCCAATAATTCAAAAATTAAAGCATACTAAATTCTGATTGGTCGAGACGAATTTCTAGTGTCAGTCTAGTAACAATGAGAACTTCTGTCAGTTCACAACAATTAACTTGGCATGCTTGATATGAAAAGAAAGCATCTGATAGGTAGAAAATGACATCAAGTAGCGTCGGTTTTGGAGGCCTATAAAAGGGTCTGAAAGGAAAACCAAATTCAGTTTGCATTAATATCCAAGCAGAGACTGTTCTTCTCTGGCAACTCACCAAAATTTTCTAACCTAAGTTTATATAACATAAACATCAAAGAACCCAAGTGTTCCAAACTTCGATAGGTTACAACTAACCAAAGTTAATAAGTTTATTAAAAGTCAACGAGTATCCCAAGTATCTAAACCAAATAAAAAGGTAGTAATAACCTCCAATTTATAAGAAGTATCCAACGATTGCCATTCTTCAACATAATTTCAATAAAGCATCGAAAAGTTTTATGTCTTATCTAAAAGAATAAAACAAAGCATTATCAACAGTTCCTGATCCTCAAGAAGAAGTCACCTAAATTAGTTACCTGTGATTATCGTGAAATAGCATAGTGTTGTGTAAAAGGTGAATCAACGAAATTACAAAAGGAAGTAAATTGAAAATTGCCCACATTGTTAAACACATTTTGGATATTATCTAAACGTAAGTTTGTTTATAATTTCTACATCATATTATCCGTATTATCTGTAAAGAAAAAGGAAGATTGTTAACAATAACAATATAAACAAATATTAGTTGAAAAGTGTCTTAAGGTTATGTCATAGATTTTGTAAACATAAAATTGAATTGAACAAGATAATAAGAGTCATAGAAATTAAATATTGTGAAATCAAAGAGCATTGTGTTTAATTCCATATAAAAATTATTCTATAGATAAACTTCAAAACTTCATAAACATTAATTTAAAAAAAATTCAAATATAATCAAATCAAAAAATAATAAGCTAGCCGGTAGAATCAAAAGTTATAATTATTAAATAAATAAAAACTCAGTAAGAGTATTATTAACAAAGAATAATAATTATTCATTAACAAATTGTCACCACAAAGTGGGGCAAAGAATAATTTATTAACAATACATTATATTATTCATCTGGAAGCTTCATGTACACCACGACATGGTGGCTAGCTTCCGATTTATTACTTTCTTTTTACTAAAAGCCTTCCCCAACGCATCTCACCATGAGCTCGTGGATCTGAAAGAAATAACAATGGGATATCACAAGGTAACGGACGAATCAATTAATTTGTTTTTTTCTTACTTGGACATGTGGTGGTGTTTATAGGGCATAAATAACGTAATCTGCCAGATCTTCGGGGGTTTGACCTTGTGCTGTCAAGAATTTTTTTGTAGATTCCTGTATTACTACGTTGTTGGCTTTAAGAAATTCTGTATGGACTAAACCTGGACTGATACTCTGGAAAAAAGATGAGATGAAAATATAACAATAAAAAAAACACAGTTAACACACCGATTTAATTTACAAAGAGTTCCTTTTGATTTGACGTGCTTTCCCGAAACGTCAAAGTGACATCTATAAACCAAAGAAGTCAAAAGTTTTGTCAGATGTAGAAACTGAAACGATTATTACTCAAGCACCAGATTATATATACTTAATGAATAAGGTACGATTAGAATATAAGAATTTTAAAGTTATCCAGATATTTATAAATTAATACAAAATTCTCGGGAAATAGGTCACATTAACACATATATTTTCATTTTTACCCTCGTCTTTACGTACGTTTCGGTCTCACGACCATCATCAGAAGACTTATTAATACAATAACCTGATCACTCAGAAATACTGTAATAACACAAAGCGTCCTTATAGCACAAATTTCGTTCAAATGCAAACGAACGGAAACATGAAATCGGAACTATAACACAGCAATGTTGCAGCGTAGAAATTAAAAATCCACTATTAAGTAGAATCATCAACAAATACGAACACATTTCATAAATGTCTGCGAGAGACTAACAGACAAAGAGTTCTATCCTCTTTGCTAACAGACGAGACCATCTCAAGTGTTCATTTAAGCGCCAGATGTCATAATTTATTAGGTGATAAAAGAAGGTCTCTGGCCTCTGAGAAATACTTTAGACAATTCTACCTAAAGTAAACTTTTATATTATAAGGACGTAAGTAGGAATTTGCAAGAATATTAATTAATTAAATTAGTATAAATATGACTTAGTGTTTGAACGTCACTCCTATGATTTACAGACTTGGAGTCACGTTTTATGTGAATCATCTCCAGAATAGATCTTTTATAATAATTGGTTTCTTTAGTTAAAATATTAACATTCTTGTAATCAAATTGATGGTTATAATCAAAGCAATGTTTAGCAAGCGCGGTGGAATTCCCTAAGTTTTTTTTAGGTAGAATTGTTTAAAGTATTTCTCAGAGGCCAGAGACCTTCTTTTATCACCTAATAAATTATGACATCTTAAATGAGCACTTGAGATGGTCTCGTCTGTTAGCAAAGAGGATAGAACTCTTTGTCTGTTAGTCTCTCGAAGACATTTATGAAATGTGTTCGTATTTGTTGATGATTCTACTTAATAGTGGATTTTTAATTTTTACGCTGCAACATTGCTGTGTTATAGTTCCGATTTCATGTTTCCGTTCGTTTCGGGACGTTGGTATTTGAACGAAATTTGTGCGATAAGGACGCTTTGTGTTATTACAGTATTTCTAAGTAATCAGGTTATTGTATTAATAAGTCTTCTGATGATGGTCGTGAGACCGAAACGTACGTAAAGACGAGGGTAAAAATAAAAATATATGTGTTAATGTGACCTATTTCCCGAGAATTTTGTATTAATTCATACGTGGGTCAAGAATCTTTATTACTAGATATTTATGTAGTGTTTACTTTTTAGGTTGCCTTAATATTTGGTGTTGCCGATGCATGTCGCCGTGCTTATTAAAATATTAAATTTGAATGGCATAAAAGATTTTGGATCTAAGTTTTTGATTAAAATACCCGATAATAGAACGAACAAACCAAGATCATTTGTGAAAAATAAAACTTGTATGCCATTGTATAGAAAATATGTTGCATGTCGTTCAGAAAATTTGTTGCTGCTTTTTCTTTAAATATTCAAATGGGAAAGGTTGCATGCAAGTAGTTGGAATACATCAGTTTGGTAAAATGCCTCAAAATGTCGCAAAATTTTTTAATTTGCCATATGCACATGAATACCCAGGACATTGTTTCCGCCGATCTTCTGCCACAATATTGGTTAATACTGGGGCAGATTTAATTGCTTTAAAGATGCATGGAGGATGGAAATCCTCAACCGTTGCCAAAGGATATATAGATGAATCGTTTACAAATAAAGTAGAAATAGCAGATAAAATATTTAGAGGGGGAAGTGACAAAGAGAAATCTGCTAATACTGTTAGTATTATTGCCGAAGAACTTTAATAATTGTACCAACTGTAACATAACTATAAATATAAAAAAATAGTTATAATATGTGTAAAAATATATTCAATAAATGTTCTTAAAGTGAGTCGGTTGCTTGCGTGTATTTATTTACTGTTTAAAATGTATATAAAAAACCGGTAGGGACCGATTTTGACGGCCTAGGCCGGTAATTTTTTCACCAGATTAGCGTATTTTGGGGTCCGAGAAAGTAGGCATTCTTGAGCGATTTCAGAAAAATACACTATTTCACATATCTGTGAATAATTGTATATTTACAAATATGACATTTATTCATCAGTTAACCCCAGAATGCCCGTTTTTCTGGTGTCCTCGTGTTACATAAAGTGAATACAATGTGATGTTTTTCCAATGAAATGTATGACTTACCGTTACTTTGATTTTGCTCTTATGTTGGTTTAATTCGTTCCTTAAGGTCTCTGTCAAAACGGTCACGGCGTGTTTCGAAGCGGCATAAATACTGAACTTAGGCAATGGCGCGATAATGTGTCCTGCCAAGCTGTTTATATGAATTATATGTCCAGCTATGCCTGCTTTGTTCATACTGTTTATAGCTTCCCTGGTGGCGACGCATAGACCCAAAACGTTGGTATCTAAAACGGTTTTCTATTTCTCGATGTCCCCATCTATCAGATCTGTATCTAAAGAAACTCCGGCATTGTTGATCAAAATGTGAACGGTGCCTAAATTTTCCGCGATCCATTTGAAGGCTTCGATTAGGTCTTCCGGTTTCGAAACGTCGGCCTTGATAGCGTACAGTTTCCCTTTCTCCTCGGATAATGTATCTGCCAATTCTTGGACTCGTTCAACTCGCCTTGCCAAACCAACTACCTGTACACAAAAGAGTAACGGTTATATTTGAACAACTGATTCACCGATTTGGCAACCACTAGGTCTTCATGTCTTCTAAATGCTTTTCTTACAAACGGATAATTTTTCTCATGAACGTGCATTGAGCTCATTTTCTCATTACGAGAAACTCAATTCGTTCTTAAGTTTCGTTCACAGTAGGTTTTTATTCCAGTTGAATCTTAGGTAGTGAGATTTGAGGAAATTCTATTGTTAAAAAACATTTGGAGTGATTATATTATCCACTATAGTCCAGACTATGAACCGAAAAAAAAACATGTAAGTTCGAACCAAACATTTTTTTTTGCATTAGCTTCAGGAGATTCAGGAGAATTGGCCAATTTTGTCGATTTCACCACCCCTACGATGGATTGCAAGTAAATCTGACTACGGATTCGTGTTCAGCCACCCAAAAAACCTCCTTGGTGCACTCGAAATGACAAAATCACGTAAATTACAAAATAGCATATAAAGGGTGGGTGGGGTTAGGGTTCCCAAGAGGTTTTAAGGTGTATGAATGATCCTGAAAACCTCTTGAAGCTAATGCAAAAAAAATTTGTTGATTAGAACTGTTGAGAGGAAATGCTCGATGCACACCAGTAGCTTATATCTATCACTACTGGTAGTGCACCACTCACTCAAGTTTATTAGAGCATACCTGCTGAAACCTCTCATATCTTCATCCATATCACATTGCTTCAGGATATGGACTGTCTTGTTTGTGTCTTCTCATAGTTGGTTCTGACTTTTTATCACCCTAGGACAGGTGACCTGTCCATCGTCGGAGTGGAACTTAGCCCAGAAGTTTCTTAATACGTCTTCATCATAGTATGTTTTTCTATTCGTACTCGTGTTCTTCCTCTTCCTTGATCTATATGATCCTTCTTATGAGGTTAGCGTACTTGATCCATGCCTCTTTACCCATGATCATGTTGTTCACTATGGTTTTTAGGTCGTTTTCAAGGTCATTTACTTCGCTTCGCTCTGCGGTCCATCTAGGACATTCTATAATTGTATGATGTGGAGTGTCTATTTCTCCACAATAAACACATTTGTCGTCTTCAGATAATTTAAATCTGTATAAATACTTCCTAAAGCATCCATGGCTTGTCAGTATTTGGGTTAGGTAGTAATCCACCTGCCCATATTTCCGTTTACACCATGTTTCTATGTTTGGGATAAGCTCTCGTATATGAGCGGCTTTTGTGGTGGTATCCCACCTTTCTTGTCATCTACTCATCATTGCCTTATTAGCCTCTGTTTTTGAGGTACCTTCATATGTTTCCTTTCGTTCTAGCGCCTTCAGGTGTAATGGGGGTGAGTCTGCCAATACCTCTAGCGCTTCACTAGATGTGGTACGGTAAGCACTACAGACTCTTAAATTTAGCCTTCTTCCTAACGAGTTTAATTTGTTCTTGGTATATTTAAACCTCAGAATAAGATACCATATGGGCGCCGCATATAAGGCCGTGGATATGGCAACTGAATTTATCAGCTTTCTCTTGCTGCTAGACGGACCCCCAACATTTGGCATTAGATTATTTAACGCCGCAACTGTCTTAGATGTTTTTTCTACCGCATAGTTTAAATGGCTTTTATAGGAATTTTTAGTATCTAACCGTACTCCTAGATATTTGATCGAATCTTGCGGATTTATAATCTCCCCTTTTACCTTCAAGGTCACTAAAGGGTTTATCCTCTTGGTCGAGTTTTACTAGCGGCCAGTATAAGACCTCTCCTTTCCAGCCAATGGTTAATATTCCTTATCGCTCCATTTACTTTGACCTGTAGTTCTTCGTGATTTCTGGCAATCGCTACGACCACCAGGTCGTCAGCGAATGCCGCCGTAGTTATTCCTTCGGGAAGTTCAACTTCTAGAACTCCATTGTATTGTACATTCCAGAGTGTAGGACTTAGAATGAACCCTTGCGGGACTCCGCTGTTTATGGATCTATCCGAGGTGATCCCCTCGTATTCAATCCTTATCTTCCTATTTTGTAGATAACTTCCTACCAATCTACGAATGCCTTGATCTAACCCTATGTCTTCTAGCTTATCTAATATATGCTTCCAAGATGCTGTATTAAAGGCGTTCTGGATGTCCAATGTGACTATGCAGCCAACCTTTCTTCGGTTGCCTGGTCCCTCTACGACCTTTCTAAATTTTTCATTGATTAGGCCTATCGCATCGATTGTAGACCTGCCTTTACGGAAGCCAAATTGCCTATCCGAAATTACGCTATTTTCTTCTAGACAGCTTTGGAGTCTATTCAAAATCAGGTGCTCTAGGGTTTTTCCCAGAACGTTTAGGAGGCATATCGGTCTACACGATGCTGGGGACTTTTCTGGTTTGTTCGGTTGCCTTAGTAGAATAACCTTGGCCATTTTCCAGCTCTCGGGAAATTCGCCTTTCTCCAATGCTCCATTCATGATTTTCAGAATTCCCTCAGGAAATTCTGTTATCGCAATCTTCACGATCTCTACCGGGATTTGATCAATCCCCGCAGCGCTTTTATTCCTTAGCCTATCTCCTGCAAATGATAATTCATCCTTAGTGAATGAATTGATTTCGGGCGGTATTAGGGTTTGTCTAACGAATTCCTCGTGTACCGGTTCACAGCCTGGACTGCTAGTTTATAACTTAGCTCAGATGATGACACTGTGTGTTGAAATGTATGTAAGCAATAGTGAATAATAAAAACATTCATTGAGACGCGAAATTCACGTTTTTCCATGTTTACGAAAAAAGGCTGCTTGCTTTAGGTGGGTGTTAAAATAGAACTGAATAATGACATATCAGTCTGAAAATTTCAATTCATTCTAGTTAAAGATGATACATCACACATCGATTATGGCGCCATCTGTTTCATTTTTCGGGAACTTTTCACCTTGCCCTCATAGATTATTCTTCTTTTTACTCTCAGATGATACCTAGATTATCTATAGCATGATCCACACCACACTTTCAGGGCTAGCAGCAATTTTCTTCTTCCTAAAGTATTGTGTTCTGAAGTCCTCTTCACTGCAGAGCATCCTTCTTTCATTTATCTATAGGATGTTCTGCAAAGATGGGCAATACTTTTACGAAAATAAGGCCATTTAAGAATCTATCTCCTCTTATTTGGAGGAAGCAGACAAACTCACGTATTACGTAACACTTAACCATATTTTATCAGATGAAAAATTAATATCTAGGAACAATTATATGTACCTGTAGGCCTTCTTGCACAAGTCTTTTGGCCACTGCAGCGCCAATTCCAGAACTGGCACCAGTTACCACCGCAATTTGGCCTCTCCATCTATCCATCGAAACAACCATGATTGTTCACTGCACTATCGCCTATTAAGAACTGTTTGAACTTGATGCAAGCGTTGCAGTAACTAATCGAAATAGATAGTGATGATAGGATAATAGAAAAGAAACCGATTAAATTCTATCAGATACAACCAGTGGCGTCGTCGGATAAACCGAGATATAATGAAACTGTACGATGATGATCTTTTCTAATTTCAAACAGAATATTCGTTGTAGAATACGTTGTACGACCACGGGAAACAGTATTTTTGGAAAATTTGCGTCAATACAGAGATTAATAAGGATAAATAATAGAAAGGGCTCTTGAAAATGCACGTTCCTAAATCATTTAGCACCCAGGGGATTATTTCAAGGATGACTTTGTCAATGGAAAAACATTAATCGAAGATTAAGAATAAAGTGGTCTTTATGTGTAGAGCCGTAGACAAAAAATAATACCAATTAATTTGCCAACAAACTGTCGATAAACCTCCAAATCTCAGTTCAAAGGATAAATGTATCTGTGGATTTTTGAAAGTAGAGAGTGCTCTTATATTAAACTACAGTGACTAAGAACAAGCAGGTCGCTGATTATTGATAACCCCTCCTAGATCATGAAGGGTATGGTGTGGATGGTAACACTGATGAATTTGTAGTTGTAAAAAGAAAAAAATTTACTCAAACGCTGCGTTCAACATATTTCGTTATTGGTCTCATATATAAAAATTCTCGGGAAATAGGTCACATTAACACTTTGTTTTAAATATTCGTCTTTACGTACGTTTCGGTCTCACGACCATCATCAGAAGACTCACTATGTCTAAAAAGGGGTTTATTAAAACTAATTATAGCACAAGCGTCCAAATCGCACAATTTAACTTCAATCAAAAGAGCCCACGCCGTCGAAACGAACAGAACTACGAATAATCGAAATTGTATCGTCAGTATTAAAGTATAAACAATTTTTTTTGTAGTAAGAATCCGCTATTCAGTAATATTATTAAAATATATGAGTGCATATTGATTGGTATTCTCACAACAACTGAGAAGAACGAAGTTATTTGTCAAGTATCTACTTTCGAAACCAGATGTGTAGGATTTATGAGTAGGTACTTAAGAAAGGTATCAGACCTGTACTGGAAAATTACTATTACGCATTCTTCCTAAAACATTTTCAACAATTATAAAGACGTATGTAAGAATTTGCAAGAGATTATTTAATCAAATTAGTATAAATATGACTTAGATTTTGTGTATCATTCCTATGGTTCACAGAATTGGAATCCCGTTTTATGTGAATCATCTGCAGGATAGATCTTTTATAATAATTGGTTTCCTTAGTTAAGATATTAGCATTTTTGTAATCAAATTGATGGTTATAATCAAAGCAATGCTTAGCAAGGGCGGTGGAATTTTCTAAGTTGTTATTTCTTGTGCTATATTTATGGCCGTACATTCTTTTTTGTAAATATTGTTTAGAGATTCCAGTATAGGTTCCATCACAATCTAAACAATTCAATTTATACACTGTGTGGGTTTGTTTATCTTTGGGTTTTAAAGGTTTTAGATTTGAGAAATATTTCCCAACACAGTTAGTAGGTTTATGCGCAACATTTATATCATACTTTTTCAAACATTTTTTGATTTTCTCTGAGGTCTTCGGCATGTAAGGTAGAGTTATAAAATTGTCTGTATTACCTTTTATGTTATTTTTATACGACGAACCATTATAGATTTTGTTTATTCTTTCTTTAATGATAGGATTGAAAAAAGTTTTTGGGTAGCCATTGTTATTGGTCTCGGTATAAATCCCGAAACCGCACTGTGCTTTTACAAATAGACAAGGCTACTATTGAAACCTTAACTTTGTAACAGTTTACCTGATTTGACAATTTAGAGATATCTCGTACATATACGTAGAATGTTTAGTCCAACGTTCTATTGGATAGCTGTAAGTTAACAACCTCCATTACAATCAAGTTAAAAATATATCAGGTAGAATGTTTTTTATTAACGAATATAATTACATTAGGTTATTCATCTGGAACACAATTCGATTCAAATAGACAAGAGTGCTTCTTTTTCTAGAATTACTCTTCGGTTGCGAAAAGATTCTTCATGTACACTGTGAGATGGCGTCTAGCTTCCGATTTATTACTTTCTTTTTACTAAAAGGCTTCTCCAATGCATCTCACCATGAGCTCGTGGATCTAAAAAAAATGAAAATGGAATAACATAAGGTAACGGACGAATCAATTAATTTTTTTTCTCACTTGGACATGTGGTGGTGTTGATAGGGCATAAATAACGTGGTCTGCCAGATCTTCGGGGGTTTGACCTTGTGCTGTCAAGAATGCTTTTGAAGTTTCATGCATTTCTACCTTGTTGACTTCAAAAAATTCCGTATGAACTAAGCCTGGACTGATACTCTGAAAAAAAATGTGAGATGAAAATTTTACAATAATAAAATACATTTAACACACCGATTTAATTTTTTTGACTTGATCACCACGTGATATCTTTTAACTACTTTATAAGTGTCCCTCCCTGGAGCCATTTTCAAACATTCATTGAAGTGAAACCTCCTTTTTCTCTTTTAGCAATCCAAGAACAAACTTTCTTTAAAAATACACTATTTCACTTATCTGTGAATAAATATATATTTACAAATATGACTTTTATTCATCAGTCAACTCCAGCATGCCCGTTGTTCTGGTGTCCTCGTGTTACTCAAAGTGAAACAATGTGTAGTTATTCCAATGAAATGTATGACTTACCGTTACTTTGATTTTGCTCTTCTGTTGGTTTAATTCGTTCCTTAAGGTCTCTGTCAAAGCGGTCACGGCGTGTTTCGAAGCAAAATACATACTGAACTTAGGGAAGGGTACGACAATATGTCCTAGCAAGCTGTTTATATGAATTATATGCCCAGCTATGCCGGCTTTGTTCATACTGTTTATAGCTTCCCTGGTGGCGACGCATAGACCCAAAACGTTGGTATCCAGAACGGTTTTCCATTTCTCGATGTCCCCATCTATCAGATTTGTATCTGAAGAAAGTCCGGCATTGTTGATCAAAATGTGAACGGTGCCTAAATTTGCCTCGATCCACTTGAAAGCCTCAATAAGATCTTCCGGTTTCGAAACGTCGGCCTTGATAGCGTACAGTTTCCCTTTCTCCTCGGCTAATTTATCAGCCAATTCTTGGACTCGTTCCACTCGTCTTGCCAAACCGATTACCTGTAGACAAAAGATTAACTATCATATTTGAACGATTTCTTGTCTAATTTTGAAACCAGTGTAAGATAGTTCGTTTCTATATTCATTTCTCATATATGCGCATTAAACAGCAATATTATTCTTTCAACCCCCTGTTTCAAATCACAAAACTTTTCGTGTTGTTTTTACAAATTATTCATTCCTTTAACTTATTCGTTATAAACATTACTGACCCCTAGTACCGTTACTACCGTTTCACAAAAGCTCATCATCATTAAAATCAGTCACACCTGGTTTGTTGCGCCCTTCGCATAATTTTAGATTTACTTTTAGTTTATAACTCCTAGTTTTGAGAATGCCATGTAGTATTGACCTGGGACTCGGTTTTATTGCAAATAGTGTAATAAAATCGGAGTTCAAGTGGAAACCTTGATCTTAATATCTCAATTTGGTCTACAATTTTGTTTACATTAGGTTTCTATTTGAAGTAGATTCATAGCAGTGGCGGCTCGTGATCGCAGGCTACAATTTTTCGGGGTCCACATACAAATTTTACTTAATTTCGCTCCTTCTATTGCCATCCCTTCCTCACATAACCTGTAATTCATTAATTAATGTATGTTTGTTAAATATGTTTTTGTAAAACTTGGTTCAAACAGTTATTAAATTTAAAAATTTCCTGTATTCTTAAGTTTTTTGTGAATCAGCAAGCGGTAAAAATAATAATTGGGACATATCTGCAAACCTTATTTCTATTTGTGTAACAATATTGAACAGTGACGTTTTCGTTAAGCCTCCCGTTCAGTTGATGGGTTATTGTGTATAATCTTCTTATAAGGTTGCGGTATTTTGCGCTAGCGGTAAATAAAATAATAACCGAAACTAAAATATGTTGAATTAATATTAATTATTAAGAAATGTGTTTTATGCATTCTAATTTTTCTGAAGAATATTTAAAGGTAGGTCTATCTTGCCCACCCCGACGAGCCGCTACTTCTTATGTAGTTTTCCCTATCCTACTGAGTTTTCTTGAAATTCAATTTGTTTGTATTGAATAATAATGTAATTGAATTTTTTCAACTGCGAAATGTTTTATCAGATGAAAAAAGAATATTTTGAGATAATTATATGTACCTGGAGGCCTTCTTGTACAAGTCTTTTGGCCACTGCAGCGCCAATTCCAGAACTGGCACCAGTTACCACCGCAATTTGGCCTTTCCATCTATCCATTGAAACAACCATGTTTGTTCACTGTACTCACAGAACAAAACTATACAAATGTTGTAAAAACGTATGCAAGCGTTTCAGAAATTACCCGAAATTTATATGGTGGGGCCGGAATTTTGATTACTCAGTGTCGTAGGTTAAACTGATATATGTTTCTAGGTAAGAATATAATAAAACAGTTTGATGATTTCTAACTTCACAAATAACTGTCGGAAGAACTATAACGTTGTACTACCCCGGGAAACTTGATATTTTCGGAAAATATGCCTCTATTCAGAGGATAATGAAGAAACAGGGGGAGTTGTTGGAAGTCACGTCCATACCGCTATCAATATATCAATATTTTAATTATCTTACAATACATGTAGGTTATTCAGGAATTTGTTATCATTGAAACTATAGGTTTATGGTAACTGAAATAAGAGACATAAGTTTGAGACTTGATATCCTCTAAATATCTGAAAAATACCGCGTCAATGGTGGCCCCATATTTTGTTGTGGATTCTTGTGGATCATTATTCATTTTCAAATTCAATTTTTCCGAAAGAAAAGTTGTCAACCGCTCTGATTTTTCATCAGCGAAGTTGATGTTGGAATCGCCAGCCAAGATAAGTGGAAATTTATTACCATTTGTACCAAGTATTTTCGACCCTTCTTCAGTGTACTCCAGTAAAGTGCGATGAATAAAATGCTCTACCTCGTCCAATTTTGGATTCGAAGAAATGTAAATTGCTAACATGACTATATGTAGGCCATTTCTAAGTTTGCATAAGCACGCACAAATATCTCCAACAAATGAGCGCCTAACATTAACATCGCTAACGTGTGCAATATTTATTTCAATATTCGGAGTCATAATATTAGTTACATTATTATTATTTTGGTAAATAGCTACCCCACCTTTTGGAACAGTATCTCGTTTGAATTGAACAATACAATTGAAATTAGGTATTTCAATGGGATTATCATGCGCCATGCAAGTTTCGGTAAGAAGTAACACATTTGTTTGTCTCGTAACTGAATCTTGTAAATCGTATTTGTGACTATTTAGACTTTGGCAATTGAAAGTCATTATTGAAATGTCAGTTCTATTACTAATGAAATCTAAGACACTTTGAACTGTCGTCTGAACACTATTTAACGACAGTCTTTTGAATTCTTGCAACAAAGATGCAGTCGATGCAGCTTGCCTTCGATTATTATAAAACTTGAATGTAGAATTATCGTTTTTTGTCGTGATATACAATTTTTCAATATTAGTCACCCGAGAGAGCGCAACATAAACGAGTTCCTGTTATTTTTCGTTATGGAATTTCTTGATTCGGTCGTCGCGCTCAAAGCCCGCGATAAAAGCTATATGCAATATATGCAATAGCTTAATAGAAACAGGTACTCTCAGGTCTCTGCTACGCGCGTCTAACGTATAAACTCTAACTGACGCGTAGCGAGCTCCTAGAGGCATATGTCAAAATGATTTCATTCGTAGCTAATTACAGAGGACGTCTGCAGTTCATGCAATTATGTTTTTAGATAATTCGAACCTTCTTATTTCGATAGGCCACGTGAAAATACCGGAGTCTAAAGCGCTAGAGTGTTATAACATTCGTATAAAATAGCGAAATTTCTCACTTTTAGAAACTTCAAATTAATTAATTGATTTGACACATGTTAGGTGTTTAGGTCTTACATTATTTTTCGTTACGGAATTTCTTGATTCGATCGCCGCGCTCAAAGCCCGCGATAAAAGCTATATGCAATAGCTTAATAAGATCCACACAAAATAAGAATAAAATGAGTTTCTGGAAAATATGTGTTTGTTCAGAGATTGATAAAGAAACATAAGTAGGGGCTTGACAACTGACGTCTTCTATACCTGACCTGCTACACTGGAGACAGGAAGTATACCTTAGCCTTAGAGGATATTCCTGTAGGAGAACGAAATAAATATGGTGGTTATTCAAAAGGTTGAAGGGTATGTTGAGTCAAGTCATTCCTTTAGTTTAATGTTCTTCCTGTCTGACGACGTATAAACTGTCGAAAAATTACAGTTTAGCTTTAGGTTTACGCTTTGGTGGTCTCGATAAGAGGTATATTCAACTTTGTTGCTGTCGCTTATTATTGATGACCCTCCTACATCATGACAGCTTTGGTGTGAAAGGTAACGAAGATGAATTTGTAATCGTAACAAGAGAAATGTACTCAAACGCTTCGTTTATCATATTTCGTAATTGGTCTTGGTATAAATTCCAAAACAGCAAATTTCAGGAGTATCTCGTAGACATACGTGGTACGATTTGTTCAAAGAAATATTGGATTGCTCCAAATTACTTTGCTTCCACTCCAAACAAGTCAAAATCATCAAAAATCTCAAATGTACGAGGTGTTATATTTTTTATTAAGAAATTTAATTACATTATGTGATTGATCTGAAACAAAAATGGCATGAAATGAATAAGACTTTTTGCAAAAGTATTCTTGGGATTCGAGAAGAAGCTCCACATACAGTGCCGGAGATAGGGTCTAGGTTGTGATTTATATTTTTCTTTTTGCTAAAAGGGTTCTCCAATGCATCTCACTATGAGCTCGTGAATCTGAAACAAATAAAAATGGGATATCATAAGGTAACGGACGAATCAATTAATTTTTTTTCTTACTTGGACATGTGGTGGTGTTGATAGTGCATAAATAACGTGGTCTGCCATATCTTCGGGGGTTTGACCTTGTGCAGTCAAGAAGTCTTTTATAGATTCGTGCATTACTACCTTGTTGACTTCCAAAAATTCTGTATTGACTAGACCTGGACTTATACTCTGGAAAAAAGGTTGGATGAAAATTTAACAATAAAAAAGTACACTTAACACATCGATTTAATTTTTCTACCTTGACGTCCACGTGATATCCTTTAACTACTTAAAAATACCTCCCCCGAGAACATTTTAAAACATTCCCTTCTTCGTTTTTAGCAATGTACATAATGAAACTAAAGGACTAACGTTTCCAAGGACAAACTTTCATTAAAAATACACTACTTCGTTTATCTGTGAATAATTGTATATTTACAAATATCACATTTATTCTTCAGTCAACTCCAGTATGCCCGTTGAATGTTCTCCTTTTACTCCAAGTGAAACATTGGGTTGTGTTCCAAAGAAATGTATGACTTACCGTTACTTTGATTTTGCTCTTCTGTTGGTTCAATTCGTTCCTCAAGGTCTCTGTTAAGGCAGTCACGGCGTGTTTCGAAGCAAAATAAATACTGAACTTGGGGAATGGCACGATAACGTGTCCTGCCAAGCTGTTTATATGAATTACATGCCCAGCTATGCCGGCTTTGTTCATACTGTTTATAGCTTCCCTGGTGGCGACGCATAGACCCAAAACGTTGGTATCTAAAACGGTTTTCCATTTTTCGATGTCCCCGTCTATCAGATTTGTATCTGAAGAAACTCCGGCATTGTTGATCAAAATGTGAACGGTGCCTAAATTTTCCTCGATCCACTTGAAAGCCTCAATAAGATCTTCCGGTTTTGAAACGTCGGCCTTGATAGCGTACAGTTTCCCTTTCTCCTCGGATAATGTATCTGCCAATTCTTGGACTCGTTCCACTCGTCTTGCCAAACCGACTACCTGTAGACAAAAGACAAACTGTCATATTTGAACGATTTCTTGTCTGATTTTGAAACCAGTGTAAACTAGTTTGTTGCACCAGGTCTTAATGTCTTCGATATTCATTTATACAGAAATATTTTTCTTCCAACCTCTGTTTCAAACCGCAAAGCTTTTCGTGCTGATTTTACAAATTATTCATTCATTAAACTTATTCGTTATAAACATTACTGACCCCTAGTATGTTACTTTTCTCAGATCTCTTCTAATATAGAAAATGGTACCAACCGTTTCACAAAAACTAAAACTTATTATATGATAATTAATTCAATTATGTATAGTATATTTTTACTCTTTAATTCACATCAAATGGTGATCATTAAAATCAGTGATATCTGATTTGCCGCCCCCTTCGCATAATTTTAGATTAACTTTTAGGTACCGAGATGAATACCTCGATAAGTAGTAGTAGTAGGTAAATAATATGCCAATAATACGATGTAATTCATCGCAGGAGTCTCTTTTGTGATTTTTTTTGCCGTTTTTATTCCACTTTTAGTATACATAAAAAAATCCGAATAACTAAATTCAAGTACCTATTTTTAAAAAAACCTTATTATTTATTAATTAAATTAATGCGTCGATCTCTTAAGAAAGAAAATGTATTGATTATTATATCAGTAAAATCATCAGTTTATTGAAAGGTGCAAAAAAATCTTTTTAGATTGAAATAAGTGCAGGTGACGATAAACGCTCATTATTCATTGAATTTCTGCAGTAAGTATCAATACGTTCCAAACAAGAAAAATGTCTCTCAACCGAAAAAATCAAAACAAACTGTTTGAAAGCCTCCGGGAATATTTCTTCAAGATGATTGCCTTCAAAAGATTTTTTTATTAAGTGACTTTTTAATTTTTCAAATTAACCGTCGTGATACATAACCTGTAATTCATTAACTGATTCAAACATCAAGGGTACAATACTTCAATGCAACATCACTGATCACTATGCAACAATTATCAATATAAACAATGAAAATAATAATCAGAAAAATAATATAAATAATGAGAAAATTGTTATCAAAAAAATATTCCATAGTGAAAAATTCAAAAATAATATCAATAACCACAATTGGAATTCAGTATTAAACACGTTATGTCCTGAATCTGCAACAAACACTTTTCTTGATCAAATTAAAAACATACATTCAGAATGTTTGATTACTAAAACCATTACTATAAATAATAGAAAGCGCAAAACTTGGATTACTAACTGCTTAATAAACTCAATACATAAACGAGATAAACTGAAAAAAAATAAGCATAAAAAATCCGAATAACCAAGAACTAAGAAAAAATTATACTACCTACAGAAATATTCTAAATAATCTAATAAAACAAACAAAAGCTAAATACTATGAAACGGCTATAAAAGATGCGAATAATGACAAAAGGAAAATATGGGGAGTCATTAAAGAAAGTACAAACAATTTAAAACCAAAAAAAAACATCTGTAAACGACATAATTGATGAAGAAGGGCAAAAGATAACTAGTAATCAACAAAATGAAATAGTGGAATGTTTCAATAATTTTTTCTGTAATATAGGTAAAAAAATGGCTAATGACATTAAAAAGAAGAAAATTAATACACAATTAAATAGTAAAATAAGAAAATCGGATACTAATCTTTATTTCACTCCAACCAGTAAAAATGAAATTATAAATCAAATAAATTCACTAAATAAAAAAACAGGAAATGATACAAAAGAGCTAACAGTTAAACACATACAAAGTGTTAAAGCTCACATCACAAACTTGATTTTATCAACTGGAATCTTTCCCAATCAACTCAAAAATCAGTCGTTACGCCTATTTTTAAATCAGGAAACAAAGAAAATATATCAAACTACCGTCCAATATCAGTACTATCAAACTTTGCCAAAATTATAGAAAAAGTCATTAAACTGAAACTGATGACCTTTCTTGAAGCCAATGACCTAATATCTAATAATCAATACGGTTTTCGCAAAAATTAAAGGACGGAAAATGCAATACATGAGTTAACTTCTCATATTTATGAATGTCTAGATAAGGGTGAACAGTGCGCGGGAGTTTTTCTAGATCTTGCAAAGGCCTTCGACACAATAAGCCATGACCTCCTATTAGAAAAACTTGATAACCTAGGCATAAGAGGCCTTTGCAATGATCTATTTAAATCCTACCTGTCAAATCGAGAGCAACAAGTAAAACTAAACAATATTCATAGCGCTACCAAAACAGTGAATCATGGAGTACCACAAGGTACTGTATTGGGTCCAATTCTTTTTTTAGTGTATATTAATGATTTCTTATTATTAAATGAAAATTGTATCATAATATCTTATGCGGATGATACAGTAATATTTTTTAAAGGAAGAAATTGGCATGAAATAAAAACCGTGATTTTAAATAAAATGACAGAAATCAACAAATGGCTCAATAAAAATCTATTAACATTAAATCTAGATAAGACTGTATGCGTACCTTTTACATCATATGAGAATAACTTACCAACTTTTGGCGAAATAATTTTACATAATAACAATTGTCTAAAAACAGATGATAACTGTGATTGTGATAAATTGAAGCAAATAAAACCATAGGTCAAAGATCAGCAAATTACTTAGCTCCACGATTTTTCAAACGCCCTTCCACAAAATATCCGAATTTCAAGAAATAAAGTTATCTTCAGTAAAAAAATAAATCATTATTTAACAAACAACAATATAGAACATATCCACAAATACTTTTAAATTTAAAAATATATGTAGATATATATATGTATGTATGTGTGTATGTATATGTATATATGTAGAACTGGATTCTCGGGTATTGATCCGTGTTGTGTGGTTTCGGTCCTCAAAAGGACCAATTTCACGACGTTTCGGCAAAGTCGCATTTTTCATCTTCAGGTGATTCGACCGTAGAGTCTGGAAAATCTAGGCGAACTATTTTCCAGACTCTACGGTCGAATCACCTGAAGATGGCAAATGCGACTTTGCCGAAACGTCGTGAAATTGGTCCTTTTGAGGACCGAAACCACAAAACGCGGATCAATACCCGAGAATCCAGTT
Source organism: Endomychus coccineus (assembly GCA_958510875.1). Lineage (NCBI taxonomy): Eukaryota > Metazoa > Arthropoda > Insecta > Coleoptera > Endomychidae > Endomychus > Endomychus coccineus. Next base: position 764,832 of record OY294070.1, read on the forward strand.
CTACACATTACGTCCGCGAGAACCTAAGAAGAAACATATGTATATATATGTATACACAAATAGGCATATCTTTCGGTCCTGTTCTTTGCAGAAATTATCCTTTTTCAATATATTGAAATTTTTTTGTAATAATTAGATTAAAATCTGTGTTCACTATGTAAACCACAGAATGTACACAGCAATATTTGTACACAAGTTTCACTTATATAAATATTGCTGTGAGCATGAGGTACATCTCAGAAAACACTCATAAATATATATATTATTAAGTAATTTTTTACTTACTTTTTTATTTTTGCCCCACGTTGTGGTGACAATTATTAAGATTAATTCTTACTGTTTTATTTTGCTTTATTTGTTATTAATAATTATAATTTTTGATTCTACCGGCTAGCTTTTTATCTTTCTAATTTGATTATATTTGAATTTTTAAATTAATATTGCCTACATTTTTCCCCACACTTTGGTATAATATAACCTATGATTGGGTTATTATTAATATGATTATTCCCATATTTATGGTTTTCTTGACAGTTACTTATTCTTAAATCTAATACATACCATATTATATCAATAACATTCTTTTAACATTACATAACTCAAATTTACTAATCCTAACTTATATCTATAACATTATTCAATGTTTTGTACTATCTCATGATAGTTTTGTAATCACTTTACTTATGATTTCTGTCTTCGTTACACAGTACGTTTCTTCACTTTCACTGAAGTTCTTGTTTATCACTTCTTATTCTATTACATTGTTGTTTATTATGTTTTACATTGTTAATATTAATATCCTAACTATTATTTAGCTTTTACTATTGTTTTTAATTCCATATAAATATCTTTTATTTGATCTTTTCTGATTTTCAAAGTTCGGTAAGTTATTATTTTTAAATTTTTATTGTTTATGAAATGAAATCATAACAATATATATAATATGAAAATACTTGTATCTACTTTTGTCACATTTAAAAATTAATTCAAATAAACTATCAAACTATCAAGTGTATTAAATATGTTTTTGTAAAAGTTGGTTAAATCAGTTACTACATAAAGTAAGCGGTAAAAATAATAATTGGCCATATCTGCAAACCTTATTTCTATTTGTGTAACAATATTGAACAGTGACGTTTTCGTTAAGCCTCTGGTTCAGTTGATGGGTTATTGTTATAATCTTCTAATAAGGTTGCGAGATGCTGCGAAAGCGGTGTATTATATAATAGTCGAAAGTAAAATATGTTGAAGTAATATTAATTATTATGAAATGTATTTTTATAATTCTACTTTTTCTGAAGAATATTTAGAGGTAGGCCTACCTAACCTACCCCGACGAGCCGCCACTTCTTAGATAGTTTTTCGTATCCTAGTGAGATTTCTGGAAATTCAATTTGTTTGTGTTGAATAATAATGTAATTGAATTTTTTCAGCGGCGAAATGTTTTATCACATGAAAAAAGAATATTTTCGAATAATTATAATTACCTGGAGGCCTTCTTGTACAAGTCTTTTGGCCACTGCAGCGCCAATTCCAGAACTGGCACCAGTTACCACCCCAATTTGGCCTCTCCATCTATCCATTGAAATAACCATGTTTGTTCACTGTACTCACAGAACAAAACTATACAAATGTTGGAAACACATGTTGTGCAAGCGTTTCAGAAATTATCCGAAAGAGATATACTGGTGACGGGATTTTGATAGCTCAGTGGCGTAGGTTAAAGTGATATATGCTTCTAGGTACGAGGGTGGATTGATAAGTTTCCGGCCTGACCAAGAAAAACAACGTTTTTAAGAATTATTTTTTTTTATTTCTCAACATAATCTCCTTCAAGGCTGATACATTTCTCATAGCGGTGTTCTAGTCTAGTAATGCCATCTCTATAGACTGATTCGTCAAGCTCCTCAAAATACCCATTTACAGCTTCGATTACTTCTTCATTGTCCGCAAATCTCTTACCGCCAAGCCATTTTTTGAGGTTAGGAAACAGATAATAGTCACTCGGGGCTAGGTCTGGAGAGTAGGGAGGGTGAGGCATCAATTCAAACTTCAGATCGTTGATTTTAGCCATCGCAACGATGGACGTGTGCGCTGGTGCGTTATCGTGATGAAACAAGATTTTTTTCTTCGCCAGATGAGGTCGTTTAATTTTCACTTCGTGGCTCAAACGTTGCAATAAGTCTGCGTAGTATTGACCAGTGATAGTTTTACCCTTTTTAAGGTAATCAATGTATATAATACCTCTTGCATCCCAAAAAACAGTAGCCATAACCTTGTTCGCCGAAAACATTGTTTTTGCCTTCTTTGGAGTTGGTTCCCCTGGCCCAATCCACTGTTTAGACTGTTCTTTGGTTTCAGGAGTGTAGTGGTGGACCCAAGTTTCGTCAACGGTTACGAATCGACGCAAAAACTCGCTTGGATTACGCTTATACAACGCCAAATTGGCGGTAGAAATGTTCTTTCGAATCAATTTTTGGTCGACTGTTAGCAAACGCGGCACCCATCTTGCACAGAGCTTTTCCATACACAAATGTTGGTGCAAAATATTTTGTACACGTTCATATGACATCTTACAGGTCTCAGCTATCTCACGCACTTTTAATCTGCGGTCTTTCAGCGCTATTTGATGGATTTTTTCGATCACATCTTGAGTTGTGACCTCAATGGGGCGTCCTGAGCGAGGCTCATCAGAGGTGCTCACACGACCCTTTTTAAACTCGGAAACCCAGTGCTTAACGGTTGAATATGATGGGGAGGATGTCCCCAGTGTTGAGTCCATCTCTTCTTTAATGTCCTTCGGCGTTAACCCCTTCAAATAAAAGTATTTGATGACAGCACGATTTTCCAGCTTTTCCATTTTTACGAAAAACGCAGAGGCGTCTTGTTCAGCATGCTCTCAAACCTAAACTAACATGGTGATCGGACTGAAACTATAGCTACAAGCTATCTAAGGATGGTACTATAGAACGCCACCACAACGTAGGCCTAGTGGCGCCATCTCTTGGTCAGGCCGGAAACTTATCAATCCACCCTCGTATGTATATAATAAAACAGTTTGATGATGTTCATTTCTAACTTCGCAAATAACTTTCAGAAGAACTATGACCTTGCAATGTGCATCTATTCAGAGGATAATAAGGAAACTCACGTCTCTACCTCTATCAATACGCAAGGGATTATTCTCATGTTGACTTTGTCTATGGAAGACTATCAGTCGAAGTAAGCAGCCTCTCAAAAAATCAAATAAGATCCACACACAATAAGAATAAAATGAGTTTCTGGAAAATATGTGTTTGTTCAGTGATTGATTAGGAAACATAGCTAGGGGCTTGAAAACTGATGTCCTCAACCCTATAAATACTCAGCAAACTGATTTTCTGGGAGGTTTCCTCCGTGACCTGCTACCATAGAGACAGGAAGTATGCCTTAGGCATATCTCTGTTGAAGAACGTAATAAATGTCGTGCTTAATCCAAAGGTTGAAGGACATGCTGAGTCAAGTCATTCCTTTAGCTTAATGTTCTTCCTGTGTGACGACGTATTTACGATAATTTGCCTACGAACTGTCGAAAAATTACAGTTCAGCTTCAGGTTTATGCTTTGTTGGTCACCATAGGAGGTACATTTAACTTTGTTGCAGTCGCTTATTTTTGATGACCCTCCTCCATCCCGACGGCTTTGTTGTGAAAAGTAACGCAGATAAATTTCTAATCGTAACAAAAAAAAATATACTCAAATGCTGCGTTCAACATATTTCGTAATTGGTTTTGGTATTAAACCAAAAATCGCACTGTGCAATTTTTAAAGAGGCAACGTTACTCTTGAAGCGTTAACTTTGAATCAGTCTTTCTAATAACCTGCAAATTTTGGGATATCTCATAGATATACGTGGCGCGATAAGTCCAAAGAAACATTTGGATTGCTTCAACTTATTTCGCCTCCACTTCAAACAAGTCAAAATCATAAAAATTCGCAAATATACGAGGTGCAATGTTTTTTATTAAGGAATTTAATTACATTATGTGATTGATGTGAAACAAAAATGTCCTCAAATAAATAAGAGTGTGACTTTTTGTACAATTTTGGTGGGATTCATAAAGAAGCTCCACATACAAGATACCAGAGATAGGGCTTAGGTTCTGATTTATATATTTTTTTCTAAAAGGGTTCTCCAATGCATCTCACCATTAGCTCGTGAATCTGAAACAAATAAAAATGGGATATCACACAAGGTAACGGACGAATCAATTAATTTTTTTTACTTACTTGGACATGTGGTGGTGTAGATAGTGTATAAATAACGTGGTCTGCCAGATCTTCGGGGGTTTGACCTTGTGTTGTCAAGAAGGGTTTCAGAGATTCGTCCACTGCTACCTTGTTGACTTCAAAAAAGTCTGTTTGGACAAAACCTGGACTGATACTCTGGAAAAAAGGTGAGATGAAGATATAACAAGAAAAAATACAGTGAACACACCGATTTAATTTACAAAGGGTTGCTTTTGACTTGACCACCACGTGATATCCTTTAGCTACGAATGTACCTCTCTAGAGCACATTTTTAAGCTTTTATTAAAGTGAAACCTCCCTTCTTTTTCAGCAATTTACATAATAAAACTAAAGAAGTAACATTTCTAAGGATAAACTTTCATTAAAAATACGCTATTTTACTTATCTGTGAATAATTGTATATTTACAAATACGACTTTTATTCATCAGTCAACTCCAGCGTGCTCATTTTCCTGGTGTCCTCGTGCTACTTGAAGTGAAATAATGTGTTGTTCTTCAAATGAAATGTATGACTTACCGTTACTTTGATTTTGCTCTTCTGTTGATTTAATTCGTTCCTCAAAGTCTCTGTCAAGGCGGTCACGGCGTGTTTCGAAGCAAAATAAATACTGAACTTAGGGAATGGCACGATAAGGTGTCCTGCCAAGCTGTTTATATGAATTATATGCCCAGCTATGTCGGCTTTATTCATACTGTTTATGGCTTCCCTGGTGGCGATGCATAGACCCAAAACGTTGGTATCTAAAACGGTTTTCCATTTCTCGATGTCCCCATCTATCAGATCTGTATTTGAAGAAACTCCGGCATTGTTGATCAAAATGTGAACGGTGCCTAAATTTTCCGCGATCCATTTGAATGCTTCGATTAGGTCTTCCGGTTTCGAAACGTCGGCCTTGATAGCGTACAGTTTCCCTTTCTCCTCGGATAATTTATCTGCCAATTCTTCGACTCGTTCAACTCGCCTTGCCAAACCAACTACCTGTAGACAAAAGATTAACTGTCATATTTGAACGACCGATTCCTCGATTTTGAAACCACTATGTGGTAATGTCTTCTACATTATTGCGTCTATTCAGAGGTTAATAAGGAAACAGGGAGGGCTCTCGAAAACTCACGTCCCTACCTCTATCAATACGCAAGGGATTATTCTCATGTTGACTTTGTCTATAGAAGAACATTTGTAGGAGTGAACGGCATCTCAAAAAAGATCTTTACACAAAATAAGAATAAAACGGTTTTCCAGAAAATATGTGTTTATTCAGAGATTGATCAGGAAACGTAGGTTAGGTCTTGAAAACTCACGTCCTGAACTCTATAAATACCCAGGAGATTATTTTCAAGTTCACTTTGTCAATGGAAACCATAAGTCGGAGTAAAAAGCCTCTCAGAATAAGAATAAAATGGACCTGCTATAATAGGGACAGGAGGTATACCTTGGGGGACCTTCGTGTTGATTGTTTAATGGCATTCTGAGTCTAGTCGTCTCTTTACTTCAATTTTCTTCCTTTGTGAAGACGTAGCTTCAGGTTTGTGCTTTGTTGGTCTCGATAAGAGGTACATTTAGCTTTGTTGCAGTCGCTAGTTGACATGATGAGCCTCTTAGATGTTATAGGCTATGATATGAAAGATCATACTCATATGAATTTGCATTCGTAACAAGAAGAAAATAGACTGGAACATTGAATTCAATATATTTCATAACAGGTCAAAAATGTAACTGTGCCATTTACAAAGAGGCAAGAAGCCTTATCTTTGGATGTTACAAAGTATATTGCAGCAAGTGTCACAGCGAAACAACGGCTCTTCTTCGGAACATGAAGTTTGGAATCAACATTATCCACCTATTAATGATATTGTGCTTTCCCCAATCTCATAATTCCATGGCGTCTCTCTTATGGTGGCCAATAACGGGAAATGACAACGTCCGGTTGCAAAAAGTACCTACAACTGCTGTCCATTTCTAAGTAACAAAGGAGCTAGGCGCATTGACATGATAGCCAAGGAGTCGATGTTTGAGTTATTCCCCTATGTATTGATCTGAAGAGAGTCTATGCCCAGCGCTCTCGGGTTGCAAGGAACAAAAAACATCTCAAGCTGGACCTAGCAGCAGGTCGTCACAAATTCTTAGAGCATGATCATATATGACAGTAAGAGGTTTGAAAAGACTACCAAATATGGCATTCGGCAGAGGAACAATTCTTTGGTGTTCCTTCCTACAGTTGGTCCAATGATGAACGGGCTTGCAGGATTGAGCTAAATGGATTTCTCGAACTTTCAAAGTTACGGGCAATGTTAAACTACAGCTAGAGAGATCTTATAATTGTTATCTGCCAAAAGTTAACTAGAAATAATGTATTCATACATTCATTTGTATCTTGATTGTTACATTGAAAATTATACGTACTTGCAAACCTTCCTGTACCAAACGTTGGGCTAAAGCAGCTCCTATTCCAGAACTAGCTCCAGTGATCACAGCCACTGTACCCCTCCATCTGTCCATGGACACCACCATCTTTAATATCAGAAGTGATGTTATCTGTTACTCAATTGGAACGAAATGCAGTGCCTCGGCAAAGACTGGTCCTTTTATAGAATGTATGAATTGCGATTGAACTATTTCGGAGCTTTGTCGGTTCAAATAAATTATGTTTGTATCGAAGTGGTTACTAAGAAGCTCCAAGAATAATTAATGATTGTCAATTAAATGCGTTATGTCTACTAATATAATATTAACGCAGAGAATTGTTTCTAGGTTTATTAGTAGCTGTGATGGAATTTAGTTCCTTCCCTTCACGATTCTGAATAAATAATCAGCCACATGCATCATACTGAACTAACAATTGTGGATCTAAGGGAGAGTGGGGTAAACTAAAATTGTACCGCGTTTTTTTGATATAAATCGTAATGCATTTGAGATAGCTCTTATATGAGATTACCTTTTCTAGGGGAAATCAGAAAATTGCTGTCTCTTCTATTTCATATTGTTTTTTTCCAAATTTTTCTGTCGTTGGTTTTCCGACGTTAGATTTAGGCTCAGTTGTTTCTATGAAAAAATTGACATAATTTTTTTGTAGGAACATTTTAAATCAATTTCTATCAAACAGGCTATGTTCATTTTGATTATATGAAAGAATAAAAGAATAACTACTTTGTTTTTATACCACTTTTATTGATAATAACGTGAAAACGTAACTATAGTTTCAACACCGAAGTGCCATTATCAAACAATTAGAAAATTATAATTAATTAATATAATTTTCTAATTGTTTGATAATGGCACTTCGGTGTTGAAACTATAGTTACGTTTTCACGTTATTATTAATAAAAGTGGTATAAAAACCAAGTAGTTATTCTTTCATATAATCAAAATGATAAATTACCATAAAGTAACGGTTTCCACCATCGCTATGTTTATTTTTTCCATTTTTTTTAAGCTGTTTCAACGATTTTGGCTTCTATATGAAATGAAACTGTGTACAAATCATTCTACTTGTATCTACAGGACGTACTCAAAATTTTAGATCATTCGTAAGCCCAGTTATGTTTTTATGTGCGATGCAATCTGATAATGAAGCTTTGCAAGATATTTTGATATTTCTGTTTATATGATGCCCTTCTAAATTATCCTGAGTACTTTTCGCGGTATTTAAATTAACATCTACCTAAGCTATGATAAATAAAATTGAATGGTGTCGTAATTTACGTGATATTTTGGCGATTTTCGATTTCTAAATAGAATAATTGTCTGTATGATAACTCAGTTTGAACACTGCTGTAGTTTCACCAAGAGATGGCGTGTAATAATCATGTTCAAGTAATATGTTTCTACGATTTTGGGTTCTTCTACATGAAATGAAACTGTGAAGAAATTATTATACGTGTATCTACAGGACATACCGTAAAGCGGGGTTACTTCGGACGAATTTGGAGGCTTTTTGGCAATAACTTTTTAAGTATGTGCTTTTTTGCGCTAAAATTTTGTACACAGTATTCTCTAGGGTTGAACTATATGTATTTATGATGATTTTTGCAAAAAAAAATCACAACTATTTTTTTTTGTCTAATATTGACTGTCCGAAGTCACCCCGCATTTTGGGGCGAATTCGGACATCGCTTAAAATCGCTGTAAAACTGATGTTAGATGCTCGCAAGGTGACATCGGACAGTTTTATTTGAAAAATATATATACAGGGTGTTACAAAAGACGAAGGGTTTAAAGAAAACTCATTTAATATAAAAAAAATAAATATTTAATTCTCAACATATAACAGAAAGTAAAATATAAAAAATAACAAAAATACATATTCTAAAAACGCACAGTTATTTCAGTTACAATAAAATCTATTCTAAACAAATATCATCAGGCAAATTTGAAAATATGTATCGGTCTCGTCTTAAGGGAATACAGTTCAGGACTTTTACTATTTCCTTCCTTGTTAAATAGCTCTGAACCAATATCCGAATATCGTATTCCGTGAGTGGAAATCCCCACTCTGCACACACGAGTATTGCATGAACTATTTTGTTTTCTTCAGTGTCAGATAACATGGTTTGACCTCCGTGTTTTTTTGGATGAATTCCCTTAACCCGGTCCTGTATTGTTGATTTTGGTATTGAGTAAAACTCAGAAGCTTGACGAACTGTCTTTTTCTTTAATTTCACATCTCTAACGGCTTGTTCTAAGGTTTTTGAATCATAATTCATATAATTTCTCGCCCCTAACACTCTCCTATACGTACGCCCCATGTCCGAAGTTACCCACGATTATTAGAACTTTTGTCAAATCACCCTGTAAAAAAAAAAGTATGCTACATACTTACATCAAATTTAGTACTCCGGTTAAGTAAACATGGGGCTTCAATTTAATACTGCTTAAATACATGACACTGAAAACGCAAAAGGTCTACACTAGTTACTTTTTCGATTACAAAAAAAAACTCTAAATTAGTTACCCACAATAACCTCAAAACAAATCGTAAATACTTACAGAAAGTGGCAATATTCTATGTCGCACCGTGGAACACAACTAACAAGCTATCGTCTGTGTAAATATTAACGAGGTTTCGCGCATGCCTACATTGCAACTGACAAACACGTGCGGACGGTACCTGTTGTCCGAAGCTACCCGTACTGTCCGAAGTATCCCCGTTTTACGGTACTCAAAATTTTAGATCATTCGTAAGCCCAGTTATGTTTTTATGTGCGATGCAATCTGATAATGACGCTTTGTAAGATATTTTGATATTTCTGTTTATATGATGCCCTTCCTCCTGAATACATTTCGCTATATTTGAATTCATCCCTACCTGAACTATGATAGATAAAATTAAACGGTGTCGTTATTTACGTGATATTTTACCGATTTTCAGTTTCTGAATAAAATAGTTGTCTGTATGACAACTCAGTTTGAACACTGCAGTGGTTTCACCAATAGATGACGCGTAATAATCATGTTCAAATAATATGCTTTGAAACTTTTGGCTTCTCTTCTACATGAAATGAAACTGTGTACAAATCATTCTACTTGTATCTACAGGACGTACTCAAAATTTTAGATCATTCGTAGTTCCAGTTATATTTTTATATGCGTTCCAATCTGATAATGACGCTTTGCCAGATATTTTTATATTTGTGTTTTCATGATGCCCTTCCAAATCATCTTGAGTACATTTCGCTATATGTAAATTCACCCCTGCCTAAACTGTGATAGATAAAATTTAATGGTGTCGTTATTTACTTGATATTTTGCCGATTTTCCGTTTCTAAATAAAATAGTTGTCTGTAGACAACTCAGTTTTACCACAGCAGCTGCTTCACCAATAGATGGCGCGTAATAATCATGTTCAAATAATATGCTTTGAAACTTTTGGCTTCTCTTCTACATGAAATGAAACTGTAGACAAATTATTCTACGTCTATTTACAGGACGTACTCAAAATTTAAGATCATTCGTAAGCCCAGTTATATTTTTATATGCGTTCCAATATGATAATGACACTTTGCAAGATATTTTGATATTTGTGTTTTCGTGATGCACTTCCAAATTAACCCGAGTACATTCTGCTATACTCAAATTCACACCTACCTAATCTATGATAGATAAAATTGAATGGTGTTAGTATTTACGTGATATTTTGCCGATTTTCAGTTTCTAAATAAAATAGTTGTCTGTATTACAATTCGAAGTTTGAACATTGCAGCTGTTTCACCAATAGATGGCGTGTACTAATCAGGTTCAAATAGTTTGCCGTTTATCTGTTTCAACGATGCACAAGAGTTGTTGGCTCCACAATACAAAAGAGATGTGACTTTAAGGTTTTTGTGTTTTTACCTCACAACTTACATGGGCTTCAGCGAGTTTTGATGTAATTAGAGATTCGGAACCTCGCTAAGATTCTGCGATTCAGCAGTCTTATAGAAGTTTGGCTGTTCATCGCTAGATGGCAAAAAGGCCGATAAAAGTCACATTAGTTAAAATACAAACGATTTCTAAAATAGCTTTTCTGAATTTATGAAGTATAATGAATTTTGACTTAGCGTCTAATATTCGGAGTATTTTTCTAATAATGATGGAGAAATAAGAATATCAACAACATTTCATTATCTATTGATAGTATTACACTTTTCAATTAGCTAATAAATACAATGGTTAATCAATTATCAAAAATATATTTTTCATTCACAATATCAATAATCAAATATAGAAATATGTTGGGATCTTTGATGCAGCATTGCATTTTTATCAAAATCATAATATATAATGAAAAAATAGAAGTAATGTTTACATTATATGAAATAATAGTTTATTATTTAAATATAAACAATGATATAATAAATAATATTGGTCAAATTAAAACAGAAAAGTCCCTCAACATAATTCATTCTCCCCTATAGCAAACAATATTGTTTTCCGTTTCATAAAGTTGAACTTCGTATAGCACCTCAGGATTATTCATAACCTCTTTCATCTTGTTCCAAATAAAAACGGCCAAATTTTCTGTTGTGCTTGGGGCAGTTGTAAAATACTCGACGTCCTTGTCTAAATTTTTATGGTCCATGGGATCCATGATGGCTATTTGCATGTACTTTTTTAAATCCGTCATATTCATAATCATACCAGTTTTCGGGTTGATTTCTCCAAATAATGTAACTTTCACTGCAATCAAAAATAAGTTGATTGATATTAATTTTTAGTGGAATGAATGAACTACAGAATTGATGATTTTTTTTTAAATCTTCCCTAAAGACAACAATTAATATAAATGATTAAAGTTAAATTTATCACCACTTCCACAAAGGTTTTATTATGTTTACCTATATAATTGTGTCCATGTCCATTTATATGATTGCATTTTCCAAAAACTGCTTTATTTTCCTCATCACTAAGGTGTGGACTAGGATATGAAAAATTGAAAATTTGTCAAGAGCATTTTGATTAAATACTCATTTGGTTTTTTTACCAATTATAATTCTCACCTATGCAGTCGGTGACATGCAGCAAAAGTCATTCTTCTGGTTTGATAAGCTCTTGGATTTTTCTTCAATTCACTCATATTGTTTAAGAATGGATATTATTTGTGGAAAAATATCACAAATTTATATCTGTTGTAGGTAAAGGATAAAATATATTTATTATATTATATACAAGGTAATTCACATTTTCCACTCCTTATCCTACTTAGAGTACCAAATTTCCTACAAAATAAAAGGAAAATGGATTAATGGATATCGATTTATCGAAGTAAGTTGAACCACAAATTAACTCTTTGACTTTGTGTGGGTTGAACAACAAAACAGAATAAAGAGATCAGAGAATCTAATTTCCATTAGTTGTTCTATTGATCACGGGCTCTATGTCTTTCGGTACCGATAGGTGGTAAGCCACTGATTCCATAACAGAAAGTATAGAACTATCGTATTAATATTCTATGTTATACTATACTATTATTTGAATTTCGAAGCCTAAACTCTATCTAGTAGGCTATGGTGGAATTATTACACACATATAAAAATGCTTCGATTATGACTAGTGTTATATAGTTAGAAGTGTATATTATAGTTGTCCTATAACGTGTCTAAAACGTTGGATTTCGGAAGCTCTACCACAGCTTCAATGAAGCACAAATACTTTGTAATACATCTGCATCACAGTTGGGAGTTTTTCGATTGGAATCGTAATAGTGATTGGTGTTGGTTGTATAAATGGACGTACATGAAGGGGTGGAAAATGTAAGTCTTTAGTTTGTTTATATCATTATATTTCTGCGTTTTTCCTTCACTAATTTAACTTTCATGGCATTATTTATTCATTTTGTGTACTTGAATGCGAAAGAGTATTTATTTGAGAGGAATGATTATTAAAGGTGTATATCAAGGTGAAGTAATAATATTTATTCCTCATAGCCTTACTCTAATATAAATCTAATAACAGGTCGGAATACTGATGACTCATCGCATCTAAGTCACAGATATCCGTTTGAAAATCTATCGTTTCATGTTTTGTGCTTACTTAAGTTATTTTGCCCGGCTTTAAATTCATTTTGAATAGATGTTTCTTAACAAGTGTTTTTTACGTACCTTCTATTTTCTGGTGTGGTCGACGAGAGACCTAATTACGAGGCATATCGTTCGTGAAATCATAGATATACTCCGGATTATAATTGAGTGAAATTATTGTTAGTGAGTGTGAATGTTTATGTATGTTTGTAATGTAGGTCACAATCTCATTTGGATTTAATATCAACCCTAATAAAGTGGTTTCCCGAGCTATGTTACGAGGTTATTTTCCAAGATGCATCGTTGTTGTTATGTTTCTCGAGCTATAGTAACTACAATTCAACATTCAACTGATACATAGGCAACTGTTTGTACATGTCGTTTTTCAAACGTTACTGAAAGGAAAAAATAATGGTTGCCGGCAATAAATACAGAAAAGAGCTTCTATGCTACAAAACGCTCTAATGTGCATCACAAATCGCGAAGTTTAGTTAGTTTAGGATAAGATAAGATGGTTGATTTCTGCAGTTTTTCAACAATCGGTTCTATTCATATTTTCATGCATACGCGATAGAATAGAATCTTAATTGTGTCGGCGGTTTGTTCGGACTATATTATATAAATGAATGTAGTTGTTATTGGCTTTTATTTCTACTGTAAATTCGATATTTATATGAAAAGTATCTATATACATAAGGAAAATGTCAAGCTGACAAGATGTTTCCGTCTAGCATGCCAATTTAGTTTCTACATAATGGTACCAGTGTTGGAGAAACGGGGGAAAACAACAACTTCCACATACCTCAAACAAGCTTTAATTTTCTTAATAAAATGTACAAAACGACATAAGTCTTCCTAGTTAGAGCACGTGACAAGGTCTGCACTTCTTAACCGATTTTCTTTCTAACACTAACTTGGCCGCAGTTTGGAAAACCGTCTTCACACCTTCCAACGTTTTAGCGGAACACTCGATATAAAGCGCAGCGCGTATTTTTTTAGCCGATTTCATTCCATCTCGATAAGACACCGTGGACAGATCGTCACGCATCAATTGGTCCTGGACGATGGGGTCGTTTCTGAGATCCAATTTGGTTCCTACAAGGACGAACGGCACGCCTGGACAGAAATGTTTCACTTCGGGGCACCATTTGAGATGTACATTCTTGAGGGATATGGGATTGTCGACGTTGAAGCAGACGAGCACAACGTCCGTTTTCGTGTAGGCCAAAGGTCTCAAGCGATCGTAATCTTCCTCGCCCGCCGTATCTGACAGAGTGAAGTTGACCGTTTCCGTGCCCACTTGAATTTGTGTGGTGTAGGTTTCGTAGATAGTTGGTTGATGATGTTCCGAGAAACTGGAGTTGCGAAACGCGAACAAAAGGGAAGTTTTACCGCACGCGCCGTCCCCCACTATTATTAATTTTCTTAACGGTCGCATAGTTTGTTTCGCCGAAGCACTAACGCCGATTTGATACAATATGTCTTTTATGAAACGTGAAAGTACGAAAAAACATTAATGCGACTCACATCATGATTGTAGTGTGGAACTTACACTGTTTGAAATTTTATCTCTAGTTGATAATAAAAAAGTAATCTTAAGCAAACAGTTAAACTAACACGTCAATTTGTTTGCTGATTTATTCGATAACTAGACGCATTACTACGAGGTCTAGTCAAATATTACATCAACTTTTTTCAATTGTTTTCTTGTGTTCAACTATGGATTATTTTCGCTTCGAGAATTATACACTTTTCATGTTTACCAAATTGTGGTTCCGGAAGTGGGAGGAGTGTATTAGTCGAGGGAAAATTAATAAAGATATTCGGAACAGCAAATTATTTTGGAAACGTTATCACTGCCGTTAGAGACATTGTTCCCTGACTTTACCCGTACGTAGTATATAGTGTAAGGGAAGTATTGTAATCGGCCGCAATTTTCTTTCCACAGTTTCGAGGTCGTAGGTCCAAGATAGGGGCCAATTTAGTGTGTTTTTTAGCACATTGAAAAATTGAGAATTGTCAGAAAGTTTTTGGTTTTTTTCATATTCTGTTTCGGTTAAAAGATGGTATTTTTATGGTGCAAAATCGACAGTTTTGAAAAATCCGTATTTTGCAAGTTTCAGACGAAATATTTTTGTTATCGATCTAATACTGAATTCATTGGGAAGATTCCATTATTCTGCACCTATTATCCAAAATTCAAGCATTTTGGTCCAAAAACATAACCTTGGCGCCATTTTGAAAATTTTGAACCACCGAAAAATTCAATTTTTTTGAGGTTAGAAATTTTTCACGAAATCCAAATTCTAGGTTCTATTAAAGGTTTTCATAACGAGTATGTTAAACTTAAGCAGATCGATTTGGGTCGAGTAGAAATGAAGCTATCTTAATAAATGTGTTTGGGCCTCTAGAGGGCCCAATTTTAGGCCGATCGACAAAAACCTTGAATCAAATTACAGAGAAATACATGGGCTATTTAAGTTTGAAACAGCGTAAGGCGATTCATCCACAATTCCAAGTTATAACGAATTTCATCATAAAAAACTAGCGCGGAATTTCATTTAGCAATAATAGATTTCGCGCAAGAAATTGTGTTTTTTTTATATTTTAAAATGCACCTGAATGCTTATAATCGTTTTGTGTGAATGGGTGAGTGTATGTAGACGTGTGAACGAAAAATGGACATATTTTGGGTCCAAAAAATGGCCATAGTTTTTCGAACGCAGGGTTAATCCAAATTTAAACTACACCATCGTGTTCAGCGCGTCAAAATAAACCAAAATTCGGACAAAAATCGTCGATTTTCCTCCTTAAACGCCTTGGACTATTATAAAATGGTTTGAAGTTGTTCTTATCAATAGAAATTTTGAATAATCATTAAACCAAAAATAGTTTAATATCTGATACATTAAAAAAAGAGAATTGAAACGAATTAATGGAATATTTAGCTGAAATATGCTATTTTATATTGTATTAAAATGGGTCGGAGAAATTAAAGTTTATAATATTATATTCACCTTTGAGTTATTTTAGGTATTTAAATTGGAACGTTTCAATGATCTGTGTTTGTTGTGTTGTAAATATAAATTATATTGAGAATGCTTCACCACATTTGATTATTGTGTGTATTGTTGATATTAAAACGGTATGAATCAAGAACTTATTAAATTTCAACCGGAACTGAATAATACTTAATTTTTATAGGCATTCTTACTGAATTATTAAGATTAGGTGGATCACAGACTGTATTGTAGTCGGCTGTAGGAAAAACATATAGTCTCGGAGAAGTAGTTCAAAGTAGCTGTAGGCGTCAGTGTTTTTACTCCTACTATCGCACGTTGAAATTCAAATTTAACAAACCCATCAAAGTAGGCTGATTATAATTGACAATACGAATATAGTTTAAATTCAAACAACGATGGAACAATGTAGCATCGCATAACTTGTAGTTTGTGTTGGCGTGACGCCATTCCATGCAATATCAGTCAGTACCTACGAATTTTCGATCGCGAATTGAAACCAAACAATGACAAGAATCGTTTGACGGATTATATTATTAATCTCGTCGGTCCCTTTTCAACGCATCGAAACGACACGCTTCTAGCGTTCCTCGGTACGTTCGATTCAGAGGTGGCAGGCACAAAACACTAGAAAACTCGATTGTTGTGCTAACCTAAATAACCTGCCGAGTGCCGACACATTCGCTGCTAAACATTTGGATGGTGATGTTGTGTATATTCGAAAATGACACTTCCGTGAAAATGTGATCGGACGATTAACCGCATAGACTGTGTGTGCCCGCGTTTATTTTTTCGCACCGCTATATAATGTTCAGTGTGGTGTTGGATTTTCATGCGACGAATCTTTCGGATATGGATTTTTAAAATTGCCGCGTGAGTATTTCTTTCGTTGTACCATTTATTTTGCAGTTGTTGATTTTGATTTTGAATGTTTGGTATATCGATAAACGGGCTATTATCGAAAATGCTAATTTCAATTGAACCTCTCGTTTTGAAAATAATGGACAATCTCGAACAACCGCTTCTTTAGTAATTTTAGACGTAAAATAACCCTAGCGGTTCCATTGGTGGTTCAGGGTATTATTAGGGACAAAACAACATGATACATGATAATTTATTATTATCTTTTGATAAAACATTACCAATTATTTAGAAAACGGCTGATGCTTTGATCCAAATTCCGGTAGTACAGTTTCTGGTTATAAATTGAAAGAGAAATTCAAAAAATTGTATTTCAAGTGGTCAAAATCCCTCCAACGTTCAGAAATAAATAGAACATTTTAAGATACTCCACTACAGATAAGTAATAAGGGTGATTATTTCTAAATCTATGGTGTTATAGTGTGAACTCTTTTATAGTTTATTACTTTAGGAGACTATTGAATCAATGTTTGACTTTGATAGGCAAATTGACTCCAAATAACTGAACAATATTTTTAAATTGATCTAATAAAAAGGACATCATGGAGAATTCGTTGAGTGACTCTTAAAATAAAAACTAAGACCTCAAAAATCTGTGCTACAATTTCAATTACATCCAAAAAAAATGTAATTCTACTGTCAAACTTGACTCCAGAATGAATGAATCAACCATGTTGAGTGTTATATAGTTTAATTGATAATCAAATATCAATGGACGTTTAAATCTAACAAATTACTTCGCAAAATTGTTGGGTATTGGACATAAAAAACAATGTTCTACGTCTTTGCTTACGTTTCGGGACTTTATTGTTCGCTTCTTCAGAGCTCAGGCGTGATTAACCGCTAAACTGTTTAGATATGGATTGGTATAAATAAATATTTTTCAAGATTGTGGTCCTCTTAGCGACGACCATTCGAGTGTGAATTCATGTAGAACATGTTTTTTTTTGTCCAATGCCCAACAATCTTGTGAAGTAATACATTTCTGAATGCAATCAAAATAATTTTAACAAATTACTTTGACACCAATCATAAACAGTATCAGTCGACTTCGGAAAAACAACTAATAGCGGTACACATGGGTCCGTATGACATCGTGGGGGAACCCCAGAATGAATTGGTATAAAGATACAGCTCCACCATATTTAACCAACTGAGTTCTGTCAGTCAAAAACCTTAAAATCAGATTACAGTTACGAGGTAGCTGAAAAGCCCTTAGTACTTTAACAGTATTTTTAGTGGATAAGAGTGATTGTTTCTTAATATAGTACCCACAGTGTGAACTCTTAATTTGATTAACAGTCGACGAAATAAAGCACAGTTGGATGGATTAAAATGCGATTTTCTGCATTCAATTCAGAAAGTAATTTAGAAATTTTGTGCCGGGTTTGTTTTTTGCGGAAAAAATGTATTGCATTTCTACCGATTTCTACAGTCAAAAATGCACTTTTTGAGGTGAATAAAAAAACGGACTCGAATTGGTTTTCCGGGGGTTTTTGGGGTCGCTGAACACGAATATGCTATCAAAAAAATTCCCTGAGGTCCCCTTGAACCATCCCCGGGGTATCCGTGGGTCCTGACGCTCTGGATATCGATGAATTTCATTAAAAATAATTTTTTAATGCTTGTCAACTGTTCCGAGAAAGAATATAAAGTGTAAGAAAATTTGTCATACACGCTGTAGATTGGCGAATGCAGGTGTGTTTAGGATTGTGATTTAAATAGTATTTCAAACTCTAGACGTGGATAAATTAATGTTGTATTCCTTAGATTGGACACAGGAAAGTTTCATAGGTGTGATGTTTATCATTGATATTCAATATAATCAATCATGCTAAGAATAATTTAACATATATTCTTATAATTGAAACATGTTTCTATCAGATTTCAGAAAAACTTTCTAATACATTATTTACTGTAGGTACCTACATAATATGTAAGTTTTCTCATTTATATCGATGAAAATGAAGCGGCATATGAATAATGCAACAACAATATTTTATGATCTACTCGCTGATCACAATTGGAAGTGTTACACCCGAAAATATTGTGATCGCCAGCTTTTTGTCCAGAAAGTTAGACCCTTCAGCTTGTGAATCGTCCCCATTTTTCATGAAGAAATACAATCTTTATTTGTAAAATCCTGGTTGGTTACTCTATGTCACAAATCCATTCGTTACTAATTCCCATAGGTTATTATACAGTGCGTCTCTTTATTCTTATTAACACCCCAAAAATCTGAGTAGGACAAGCAATTTGAATAGGGTGTCCTTGAAAGGTCATTCCCCGAGTATCGATTATGAGGCAATGAAAACCCGGTCTGCTACGAGTTTTTTAAAAGTATTTCTGTGCCAATGTTGATGAGAAAATATCCATTGATTAGTCTTCTATGGGTGTACAAACTTTAAAAAAGGAAAAACCAAGCCACCTTCTGTTTGAATGTATTCTCCAATCGTTTTCTTGCATTTTGTGTAACATTTCTCAATTTTTGTTATCCTGTTGCATGTATCTTCCAATGTTTGTGGCCGTTTAACACAATCTTTTATAATTCCCCAAAAGTAAAGGTCATTGTCGGTCCCCATTGTGTAAGCAGACATTATCTTCTGATCCTTTGGTACTAGCAGTGTTAGATATCTTAGATTCAAAACTTTTCTGGGTTCTCTTTTATGAAAAACGTTTCTATAAAAAAATAAAGTGTTTGGCAGAAATCAGTTGCAAAAATCAAAAACTAGATCATTTACAACTTTAAGCCCTTTTATTCTAAATTATTAAGCACAGTTTCGGCAAAATCCAATAGAAAACTTAATTTAATCAACAATAAATTTCAACAATTGTTAAAAAAACTACGAATATAAACATTATTCACAATGAAATTGATATTAAATCCAATGAAACTGGATAGAGTTTGTTAAGTTACCAATTCCTGAAGTTGCGATCTTCGCGCCGGATTGACAACTACACTCGAAATACTTATCTCGAAATAAGAAGGTATACTTCCTGTAGAACAATAGCAGCAATTCGGCTAATTAACATAAGAATCATTCATCGAAGAATGATCGCCCTGTCTGTACGTTTCGATGTTAACCAACGATGCATTGCCCAACTTCCTCGCCATGGTCGGAATCCACGGAGGAAGTGTCGAAATTGAGCAAAACGAAATGCCAACATTCTAAGTAAATAACTTAAGGTCGACCTAACGTCGAATAGATAATTCCAACAGTGAACTATACAACGATGGTGAATTGCACGAATTCATTAGATCAATTCATACTCCAATTAAGATTAACAAATTCATCCGTAACGTGCTCTGCGATCGAACTGTAACGAATGTACATTATGTGCGGGCATTTGGCCATAAAGAAAGTGAAAGTATACTAATATTACGGTACGTTGTTAGAGAACAGGCAATTAATAAATTAAATGCATATATAACGTATCCCTTATTAAAACTCAAAGAGAAACATTATTAGCAACTACATGTATTTTGTAATTACTAATTATAAATGTGCAGGTTTCCTACGAACCTCGTCCAGTTAATGGTTCCATTGCATTTCTATAAGGCGTTTTAGAAAATATCCGACTATTCTTTGATCCAATGTTTCTACGAGACAATTGACTACGAACATTAAACGGCTATTTTTTTTGTACTTCAGCCTCGAAATGGTTATATTTGAAGTTATTAGATTGCGAAATGATTGATACCACGGACTGTGGGGGCCTCCTTCAAGGAGGCCCACAAGCGATATATTTACGGCTGGTATAACTGGATGTGAAGAAAATTTAAATATGTTAGAATTGAAAGAACGTTCAATTGAAAATTTATTTATTACTGCTTACATGAATCATACATATAAGTATAATAAAATGTTCATAAAAGACACCTGAGAGTACTCGTATTGTGTCAAGCAGCTATGAAAATAAAGATAATTCTTAGTAAGTAAAGCTTATCTAAACTAACCTAAACTTAAATCCTATTCATATAGATGTCGTTGGAAATGTCAAAAAAGAAAAGTGCTTAAGTCAAATGCTATTAAAGATACTCATTAATCATTACAATGAGATCCTATTAAAATAACAATAATAATGACACTCTTATCTTTTTTCCATGCTAGTAAGAGAGATAGAGTGTTGTAATTTTCAATGATATATTTTTAAAGTGGAATTTGAATTTATATTTTGCCAACAATTTTATTTTTAAGGCTAACATAATGATATAATTTTACTCCATTATAGTTAAAGCTTTTTTGACATCCAGGTTACCCAAAATTTTCATATATTAACAGATCATTAAAATTTGCTGTAGTTTCGTAACGATGTTTTATCTTGGAAAAATGGACACTGTTATGAATGTATTCCATTGCTGACAGCATGTACAGGCCTTTTATGTTTAATATATTATTTTCAAGAGGTTTTGCACTGTTCCTGTTCTCTTTCCGAAAAATAACTCGCTACAAATAATTTTGAGTTATTTGTAGGGGCTTTAGGACATTATAATAAGCTGAGCCCCAAATGCTCATCCCATATACAGGGTGTCCTCGAACTGCGTGGCTAAAATAAAACCGAAGATTCTTTGATTTGAAAAAAATTTGATGAGCCTTTTTACTTTTGCCTCAAGTGTCTTGTTTAGCCGGTAGAGGGCTTCAAAGTTACAAAAATAATTTTGTTTTTTCGGTATAACTTGAGAACGTGATGGAGGACTTTTACAATATTTGGCAGGTGAGTTACTGTCAATAATAGACGTTTTTGAGAGCGGAGCATAGAGCCTTAGAGACCATAGAAATGGCTCAAACTTGAGGATGTAACGGGAAAAGTGTCCAGAACTTTTTTGTGGTCAATGTAATTCACTCTATATTTTTTATGTAGATAGCTTATCTAATTTGAAAACTTTTCTTACTCTTAGAAAATTTTGATAAAATCAACGGATTAGCTTGAAAAAAATAATTTTCGAGTCTCTGCAATTTTGGCTTACTAATTTTACTTGATTAAAATACCTTAGTTGCCTTTGCTTTTCTAATGTCATTTTGGCATTTGGAGAATTTATTCTCAAAACTGTCAGTTTTTACTTTGCTTTCCGTAAAAATTTTATAAAATTATGGCTCAAAATTTCACTAACACTGAAATGGTTAATATTTCGGTAAAACACGAATAATAAAAACAATAGAAATGGGGAAACGATGTGATTATTTAGGAAAAACAAATGCTAAATTAAAAGAAACAACAAAACTTGTTGGGAAATCGCTAAGGCATCAATTGTTCGAAATGTTGCCCATTTTCCTGAATACACAAATTAATTCGTTTCAAGAAATTGGATTGAACTCTGGCTAGTACTTCAGGATCATTCTTCAATAAATCCGCTCCATGATTAATTCGTTGCAACAATTGCTCTCGTGTGTTTACTGGAGCTGCATAAACTTTTGACTTCAAAGCGCCCCATAGTAGATGTGCTGCACCGGTTCTCCACCATAATCGACCTTTTTTGCATGTAAATCTCCATAAGGAAATCTAAGGTTCATTTTAGCGAAAACTGTCCATTCCAAGGTCATCCACAATCGCGCATGCGCAGTCATAGAAGTATATGGTTCACCAATCGATGGTCTTTGGTTTGGTAATCTATGGTGCATCCGACTATGCTCTATGGTTCATCATTCGATGGACAGGTAGGCTATGGTTTGGTAATCTATGATTCCTCCAACTATGGTCTGGCAAATCTATGTTTTTTTCCAATCTGCAGTCTGTGAACTAGTCATCTGTGTACTCGCATTCTACTGAAATGAATATTTTGTTATCCTACACCGGATTCGAACCCGAGAAATTAATTCCAAAGTTAGGTGGCTTAACCGCCCAGCTATGGAGGACTTGAATTAATCAATTTAAATGTAGTATATAACCTGAGTCACTTCTACTGAAATGAATTTTTGTTCTACACCAGATTCGAACCCGAGAAATAAATTCTAAAGTCAACGGCTTAACCGCTCAGCTATGAAGGACTTGAGAATGAGTAATTTTAATGTAGTATATATAATCCGAGTCAACTGTACTGAAAAATGAATTTTGTCCTACACCAGATTCGAACCCGGGAAACAAATTCCAAAATCGGCTCCTTAACCGCTGAGCTATGGAGGACATGATAACAATCGTCTTTAATGTAGTAGATATAGCTCCGGTGCACCCTAGGTTTGTCACGTGGGTCTAGCCTAATGTCACCTGTTTCATCTTGATTATAGGTAAAGGTGAGCCTAACCTCATCCATAATAAGTTTAAATCGAAAGAATGTGATTTTTGTGTCACACAATTAGTTTGAAAGTTGAAAATAGTAATTCTGGACACGTGCTTCAATATTCAGAAATTTGAATCAGATACTTAGACATCTAAATATTATGAATGTAATAAAACGAAATCATCCAGTTTGAATATAGTTGACAAAGATAGAAGTGATGTTCTACCTGAACCTGTCCTATCTGAACCGTTAAATATTTCAATAAAAAATTTAGAGTGGAATTATATGAGCTGTTACCAAGAGCTGCATCGAACAAAAACTAAATTATCAAATTGCATGTTGGAAGCAAAATTAATTCAACCCGCATCATGAAGAATGATATTCAAGAAGAAATTGGATGATCATATAAATAATTTGAATTTTCTTATAGAAGTGATGTTCTACCTGTACCTGTCCTATCTGAACCAATAAATATTTCAATAAAAAATTTAGAGTGGAATTATATGAACTGTTATCAAGAGCTGCATCGAACAAAAACTAAATTATCGAATTGTATGTCGGAAAGAAAAATTTATTCAACCTGCATCATGAAGATTGATATTCAAGAAGAAATTGTATGATCATATAAATAATTTGAATTTTCTTAAGAACTGTGTTAACTCTAACCTTACTTCTTGAAACTTTCTCATCGAATATAATATTATATAAGTCTACATTTATTTCTGATAATGAGTGCATTATTCAATTATAATTTAAATTGAAGTGATTGCATTCATTTAGAATATGAAAATTTAAATCAACAAAGACCTACCTTTACTATTTTCACATCGGGGAAAAATCATACTCCACATTACGCAGATTAAAAACAAATTAATATGAGATGTTAGAATTATTTTGTATAGTGAGGTTCAACATATTTCTTTCAGCTATACAGGCACTAGGATAACGAAGACATCTAAATATTATGAATGTAATAAAACGAAATCATCCAGTTTGAATATAGTTGACAAAGATAGAAGTGATGTTCTACCTGAACCTGTCCTATCTGAACCGTTAAATATTTCAATAAAAAATTTAAAGTGGAATTATATGAGCTGTTACCAAGAGCTGCATCGAACAAAAACTAAATTATCAAATTGCATGTTGGAAGCAAAATTAATTCAACCCGCATCATGAAGAATGATATTCAAGAAGAAATTGGATGATCATATAAATAATTTGAATTTTCTTAAAAACGTACCCAATTATACATATATTACAATCATATAACTCATACGTCTAATTATCTGAAAATAAGTAACTAAGAAAACCAAATATTATATGTTATATAAAATAATTATTATAATAAAAATATAGATAAGGCATATTTATAAGTAATATACAATATTTAATATAAAACTAATCGTTTTCTTCCTCCTCCACCTCTGGAATAGAATGATATCCCTAAGGTAACGTTTTATAATTTTCAATAATATAGCGTTTATTATCACAAGCGCTTAAAACAATTTCATTTTGCTCAATAGTGTAAATATTATGATTATGAGATCTAATTAATTTTTGGGTTTTATTATCGAATTATCAGAATAGACTGATTCGTTAATTTTCAAAATATATAATTTTCCAGTATATTTACAAGATTGAATAAAGTAGGTTCATATATATCGAATTAACCAAGAATTAAACAGTTTCAAACAGTTATTAAACAGCTTAAGAACAGCTTTTGAACAGCTTAAAACAGCTATTAAACAGCTTCAAACAGGTATTGAACAGCTTCAAACATCTATTAGATAGTTTCTCATTAGTTTTTTCTTTTACAAAAATAGTTTATAGATGTATGAAATTATCAAAACACTTTCTATATCTTCCTTTATCAATAGCATCATCTTTAACAATACATAAAAATTCGTATGGTTCCTTCCAACAGTATGAACATATATTTTTGAATTCTCCAAAAGTCATATCAGTCCCCACGTGATCATTATATATATGCTTTAAATTTAGATCGTCTTGTGCAATAGAATAATATGAATGAGCATCTAGTTCTATTGAGTGACACGTGCTCCAAAATTCAGACATGTGTTTAACACATGCTTTAATATTCAGACACGTGCTTCAACATTCAGACGTGTGCTTCAACATTTATACACGTGTTTCAACATTCGGACAAATTTAACACGTCTTTGATACTTGCTTTTGACAGTTACATGGTAGAAGTGCTCGGACATACACAATATAACATCATCAACTAGTATATAAACAAATGCTTATTAACATATGTTTCAGTATGATTTCGATTCGCCTTCAGGCATGATGAAGATTGTTAAGCAAAAAGACTCGTTGAATATTATGAACTTAGGGTCAAGCATTGAGAATGTTGAACAACCACAACGTCACAGCTCTTTGCTGCCAAATACTCTACGAACAATAATCTGTGGTCCAAGTAATTGTGGGAAAACAAATGTAATGTTATCTCTATTGTTAGATGCAAACGGCTTGAAATTTGAAAACGTGTACATCTATTCAAAGTCTTTACACCAACCAAAATACCAGTTACTGGAGGAAACATTGAAGAAAATTGCTGGGCTTGGATATTTTCCATACACTGAAAGTGATAACGTTATAGACCCCACAGAAGCGAAACCTAATTCGGTAATAATATTCGATGATGTAATGGATGAGAAACAGGACAAAATTCGTTCTTATTTTTCAAGAGGGAGACACAACTCAATTGATAGTTTCTATCTTTGTCAGTCTTTTGCAAAATGTCCAAAACATGGATTGCGCGACAATGCCAATTGCTTGATTATTTTCAAACAGGATGAACTCAATTTGAAACATATATTTACCGATCATGTAAGTACCGACATGTCACTCGAGAAATTGAAAGAGATATGTAGCGCATGTTGGAAAGATAAATATGGATTCCTTATGATAAACAAAGACTGTGCTATGAACAAAGGACGTTATCGCAAAAGTTTTGATAGCTATATATACATCTAACATGTATATATACTATCATTTGAAATAGACAAACCGCTCAGCATGGACGTGCGTGTGAGTAACATGTTAAAAGAAAAACAACAATTGAAGAGAAAAATTTGGGAGTTAGCAAACGTTGTGAGGAAAAAATATATGGCTGTGAAATTGGGTAAAGCTGAAAATGATACAATTCTAGATAATATGTTTAAGAATGTATCTAAGCCTCTGGAAGAAATTGCGAGAAATGCTGAAATAATCAAACAAAATTCGTTGATTAAGCCTAAAAGTATTGTTTCTACAGCAACACAAATGGAGAACATACCAATCCCAAATATTGTAACTGAAGGGGAAGAATTCGTATATAACCCCCCAGATACTGAAGAGGATGTGTTTACCCCCGAACCTACTATCGATCAGATTCGTGAAGAATTCAGAAAACTTAAGAAAGATAATGCAGCGGCTACAGAGGAGTTTCTGCAACAATACCCCACATTAGCACGTTATTACTTGGAAGGATTTCTATTGGATGATGATGTCAAGAGATACGATGATAAAATGGGTTTGCAATATAATTCGACTTTAGATAAATGGTTCATGGGTAATCAACCTATTGAAATTGATAGTGAGAGTAATATAATTATTAAGGGAACTCCGTTCAAGGGTACCACAGGACTGTATAATTTGATATTCTACAGAGATGTTCTACCTACACCGTGGAAGATGGGAAAAATTACAGTCAAATGATGGAAATGACTAGTGCCCATAGACGTAATAACGATCCCGCTGATCGAATAAGAAACACTGTAAAATACAAACATGTACTGAAACCTTTGATTAATTCCATTAAAAGACCAAGGTCCAAAACATACACTGGAAATGCATATATCAAAAATGATATGCTTGAATATAACGAGAAACCAATCGAATATGTTTATTGGGATGACGTTAACGAAATTGTGGATAGACTGAGACTTCTTGTTGCATCCTCGCTCGCTGGTAACAATAACCATCACAACGAGATAGTCTCTATAATAGAAGAATTGATAGAGGCTGGTGTAATCGAACAAAAACCGAGTGTAAGACAAATTCATCACAGTTATAAAGATGGTTTCAATGGATAAGTTTGGCAGAGCCTCCTCTTCTATGTGGATATATGATACAAATGTATTTAATAATAATTTCAAACAAGTTCACGGACAAGGATTATTCCTAACGAGTGATGGAAGTTATGATATGGAAAATCGTAGATTGTGCAACGTAAAATCACCGAATGATGATGGAGATGTTGCAAATAAAGTATATGTTGATAAATTAACATACAAACTGAATCTGAAAACGGAAACCAGTCTTAAAGATACCTTCAATGTTAGGGTTGATAATTTGATCAAAGATATCAACAAGGATCTGGATGAACATAAATTAACGAATGAGAAGGTTATTCTCAACATTGATAAACATCTGATGGACATTCAGAATAAATATAATGGAATGGGGATCTATATAAAATCAGAGTATAAAACAATCAGTGATAGTGTGAGGGAAAACAGAAATGAATTGAAAGAGATCAATAACACATTTAACATTGTGAACATGCGTCTAAATGACATTACTAGTAAAGTGGAGGCGTTAGAACGACGGATGACATCTGTGGAACCTTCTAAGAAGAGACCCTCATCATCCACAACAACAACAAAGCAGGGCTCTGTGAAACGTATTACTCCAAATCCTGTGAATATACCCAAAAAATTAATTCTAAACTAGATTTCCGCATTGATAAGATGAGTAGAGAACAAGTTGTGCATGAGCTTCATAAGCCTAGTAGGAAGAATTTCAAACGGCGCAGAACGATCATAAAAGGTTTGGATGATTTGTGGCAAATGGATCTGGCTGAAATGGGTAATTACGCTCGTGAAAATAGAGGATTCAAATACATTTTGGTTATGATCGATTGTTTCTCGAAATTTCTATGGACACGCCCGCTGAAAACGAAATCAGCCGAAGAGGTTCGGAAAGCGGTCAGTTCTATATTGCTAGAAGGACATCGTAAGCCTAGGAATCTGCAAAGCGATCAGGGAAAAGAATTCTTCAATAAACACTTTAATGATCTAATGAAGAAACATAATATCAATCATTATAATACGTATAGTGTGAAAAAAGCAGCCATTGCTGAACGTGTCATTCGAACATTAAAGGAATCGCTCTACAAACATTTCAGTCTTAGCGGGAAATACAAATGGCTTGATATACTTGAAGAAACCACAGAAAAATATAATAAACGTAAACATAGTACTATAAATATGGCTCCAATAAAAGTGACGAAACAGATTGAGAGCGAGATATTGAAGCGATCCTACTCACACATCAAGTTAGCTCTGCCTCACAAATACAACGTTGGAGATGTGGTACGAATAAGTAAGGCTAAACATATTTTTGAGAAGGGATTTACGCCCAATTGGAGTACGGAATTATTTAAAATCATCAAAGTAAAAATTACCAGCCCGGTCACATATCTACTAGAAGATATGACCAACGCACCAATCAGCGGCTGTTTCTATGAGGAAGAATTACAGAAAACAAAACAACCCGATGTGTATTTAGTCGAAAAAATATTACGAAAGAGGAGGGGTCAACAGTATGTGAAATGGTTGGGTCTAGATAATAATCACAACAGTTGGATCAATAATTCGGATCTCGTTCAATGAACCCATCATTAAACATTTGGAGATTATTAGGAACAAACAAATAGCTGGAATATTATTGACTCGAGGGTATGGATATTATAATAGAACAAAATTCCGTGAATATGAGGGTGAATCAAGAGTGAAAATTATAATATTTGAAACATATATTGTTAAGATTATACTTAATAAGTCTTTTGTATTGAGAAAATTTTGAAATTAATAAAAAATATTACTTTGAGATCTTTAGTTTTTCTCCCTCCCCTCGTTAAATAACGGTGCAATCTTGAATTCTCATCAGTCTGTATGGAAGCTTACGTAGGAGAAGGTGTTCTCAATACGCTTATAAACAAGCTCCCGTTTGAACTTCATATTCCTGGTTATCAATTCTGTGGTCCCGGTACAAAATTAGAAGAACGGTTGAGAAGAGGAGATTCAGGTATCAATCCACTCGATAAAGCTTGCCGCCAACACGATACTTCATATCTGCGAAACGCTAGTTTGGAAGGACGTCACGAGGCGGATAAAATATTAGAGAACGCTGCTTGGCAACGTGTCAAATCTAAAGACACAAAATTTGGAGAGAGGATTGCCGCTTTCGGTGTGAATAAAATTATGAAGGCAAAGAGGAAATTGGGGATGGGCATGAGAAAGAAGGTTGGGTTCGGAAGTGCAATTGTCGATGGGGTAAGAAAAGTTATGAAGAAAAAGTTTGACCCCACCAATCTGAAGAGAACATCTCAAACAGCGTTGAAAGTTGCACGAAAACAATTCAAAAAAGCAGGTGGTCGGAAAAATGTTCGATTACCAAGAGTAATTCCTATTCCAAAGACTGGAGGATTTTTACCATTTTTAATACCTCTATTTGCCGGCTTATCAGCTGCTGGAGCATTGGCGGGAGGTGGTGCTGGCATCGCTAAGGCCGTCAACGACAGCAAAGCAGCTCGGAAAACCTTGGAGGAAACGGAAAGACATAATAAAACAATGGAAGCTATAGCTTTGGGAAAACAAGGATCTGGTCTATATTTGAAAAAGTATCGCAAAGGTCTTGGTCTATATTTAAATAAACATCCAAAAAACTGCCAGTAAACCTACCCAGAAGACCTCTGACCGATCTCGATCTACGAAAACTAGCAAAAGCTCTGAAAATTCCCCATTTTAGAGGAGTATTTATGCGTGATGAACTGCCATCCAACGGACCATGGAGAAACGAGCGTGGAATAGTTAATTTAGATAGCTCGGACAATGAAGGCACTCACTGGGTTGGGTTTAAGAAAGTCGGTGATACAGTCTTTTATTATGATAGTTTTGGCAATTTACGCCCCCCTCACGAACTGGTGGATTATTTCAAAAAATGTAAGATATTATTCAATCACGACAATTTTCAGCAATATAACACTTATAATTGTGGCCAGTTATGTTTGAAATTCCTCTCTAATTCTTCAGTTGTGGTCGACTAAAATTGTATTTATTAGTACATAAATACATTGTTGATGAAGTTTTCATCAATCATGTCTCAGACGTTCACTATCACGGGTAAGAGCTCCCGCTTGTCTGTAGATTTTCACCCACCAATAGAACTAGATCCTTATTCATATTATTCTATCGCACTTGTTGGCTTGCATACGTACAATAGCATTCCGAACATTGAAGAAGGTTTTAATAAATTTTATTATAAAAATGTGAAGGGTGAGGAAGAAGTAGTAACTATACCTACAGGGTCCTACGAGTTGACAGACATCGAGGATTTCATACAAAGTGCAGTTTGTGGGATAGGAGTGAAGCAAGAAGAACGTGACCGGAAATTATCAATAAAATCTAACAACAACACTCTACACACAGAACTAAAGAGTGATTTTGAAGTAAATTTTATTCCTAAAGATAGTATAAGCGAACTGCTGGGATTCAGCAAAAAGAAATTGACATCTCGTGAAGTACATGTATCTGACCGACCTATAAACATAATCAAAGTTCAAACTATTAGAGTGGAGTGTAACTTAACCGCAGGAGCATATTATAACAATAAGTTAGCTCATACGATATATGAGTTTTCACCTCTTGTACCACCTGGGTTTTCCATTGATATAGAGCCGAAGAATCTTATTTATCTACCGATAATCAACAAGACGTCCTTCGATAACATCACACTGAATATTTTAGATCAGAATTGGAAACGGGTAAATTTTCGTGGAGAAGAAATCATTATACGGTTGGAGTTGAAAAAGATCGCAAGAGATTATGGCTTCCAACAATAAATAATAATCCAATACTCACCAGCATTCATTATATGAAAAGAATTCATCTGAGAAGGTTGTTACAGTCGACGTCACTAGAGGACATGGGTTTGGATTTCAGCAATAAAAGACATCTTCATATTGACCATCAGTCATTATCTACAACGAGTTCAAGGGAGAAGGTTGCTGCAGCACTATCATTGGAAAATATAAATTTTTTGAAGTCCCTTGGTTACCATGTCCGAAAAACTTCAAATATTCAACGAACCAAACTTTAATGAAGACATCATTCGAGAAGAAATTCACACCTACTATCCACATACAACATCTTTCGGCTACAGCGATGAAATTGAGATATTAATCAATCAACAAGATGTGTTGGTAGATTTAGCCTCGTCTGCTTTATTCATCGAGGCAGAATTCCAGCCAGAAGCAAGTGGTGATGGTGAATGTACCCTAACTAATAATTTTGGAGCGTTTCTCTTTGAATATATCAGTTATGAATTGAATGGGAAAGAGATAGACAAAGTACGCGATCCTGGTATTGTCAGCACCATCAGAGCTTATCTAACATATGCCGAACACGAATCTGTACCTCTAGCTATTTCTGAATGGTCATATAAGGATGCAATGAGTTCAGTCTACAATAATAAAATCAATTTATGGATACCTCTGAATTTTCTACTAGGCCTATTCATTGACTATAACAAAGTCTTGAGTGGTAAACATAAGCTGCGCTTGATAAGGTCTCGAACCGATAACGATTGCTATACTAATAGCACAGGCACGAAAACGGCTAAAATAAATGTGAAGACGATAGCATTAAAAGTGCGACATGTGTTTCCAAGTGATCAAGTTAAATTTCAAATGTTGGGAAATTTGAGTGCTGAGAAGCCTATTTTGATTCCATTCCGTAGTTGGGATCTGCATGAAAATCCGTTGATGAAGGAGAGCACTCGAGACATTTGGGCTGTTAAAACATCAATGAATTTGGAACGCCCCAGATATGTGATTCTAGCTTTCCAAACTGATCGAAAAAATAATCCTGTTAAGCAAAGTACATATTTCGATAATATAAACTTGCTAAATGTAAAATTATTCTTGAATTCAGAATGTTATCCATATGAAGCAATGAAAATGAATTTCAACGATCAACAATACGTGGAAGCGTACCAGATGTACTATGATTTCCAGAAATCATTTTCGAATAAAATTATGAGCGAACCGATGCTAGATTATGTAGCATTCAAGAACAAAGCAATTTTCGTGATTGATTGCTCGAAACAGAACGATGCTATAAAGTCATCAACAGTTGACGTTAAACTAGAGATGGAAAGTATCCTGAATTTTCCTAAAAACACCCGCGCTTATTGTATCATCATAAACGATCGTATCATGGAGTATTCCCCGATTAACGGATTAGTTCGGAGTTTAGTGTGAAGAACCAAGTGATGAAGTTTTTTATATTGATTGTTTATATGGTTTTATGTATTTTACAAATGATATTTTGAGGATTAATATTTTTGTATTGAATCTTTTTCCCTCTTATAATAATAATAATAACAATAAATAATTTCTCAAGAAGTCTATATTTTTGATTTTCCCTATGAATATGCTTTCGATAAAGGAAGATATAGAAAGTGTTTTGATAATTTCATACATCTATAAACTATTTTATGAAACCTAACATTGAAACACACACACACACACACACACACACACACACACACACACACACACACACACACACACACACACACACACACACACACAGATTGATGGCAAATTTCTTTTTGCAGATCATTGAAATGGAGAGGGAACGTGGAATTGCGTTTTTTATCAGATTTTATTTTTAATTTATTTTTAATTTGTTATATTGTAAGTGGTTCGTAGGTCTCCTGGGGACGCTTTCCACTTTATTCAAAAAAAAAAAGCAACGTACCATAAGTTCTACCTCTTGGGTGGTTGGAAAACGAACTTGATCTAAGTAAAAAATTTCTTGCTTATATGTTTCCAATGAAATGACAATCGTAATTCGTAAAATCCACCTTGAATGTTCGATATATTTCTTCAAGGAGACTTGTTACGTGAAAAAACATATGAAAAAATGATGACTATTATCGATTATCAGCAATTTTAATTTCTCTAGAATTATTCTACAAATCGTAAACCTAAATTTGAATTTCTCCAAGGATACTTGTTGCGTATGAAAAATGATGTCTCTACAAATCGTAAGCCTAAATTTGAATTTCTTCAAGGATACTTGTTGCGTATGAAAAATGATGTCTCCAAGTCATCCTCTATATACATGCATGTGAAAACAAGTTACATCTACGTTAATGTATACATTTTTTATTAAATATTCTGAATTA
Source organism: Endomychus coccineus (assembly GCA_958510875.1). Lineage (NCBI taxonomy): Eukaryota > Metazoa > Arthropoda > Insecta > Coleoptera > Endomychidae > Endomychus > Endomychus coccineus. The sequence continues at coordinate 798,038 of OY294070.1, forward strand.
GCGAATGTACTTTTGCAATACATTTATTTTTAATTCTTTCCTCCCCTCACCGTTCGAGATATTCCTTAATACAGTCCTGATATTATGCTTACAATTTTGAATGATATGGCACACATGTTCAATTTAATTAAATTCCTAGATTAAGAATAATCTCACTTTCTATAGAGAGTTCAGTAAAGGTCAACAAAACGTTATAATTATCATAAAATTCAAATTATTAATACATATTCTATACATAGCATTCGTTATCCTAGTGCCTGTATAGCTGAAAGAAATATGTTGAACCTCACTATACAAAATAATTCTAACATCTCATATTAATTTGTTTTTAATCTGCGTAATGTGGAGTATGATTTTTCCCCGATGTGAAAATAGTAAAGGTAGGTCTTTGTTGATTTAAATTTTCATATTCTAAATGAATGCAATCACTTCAATTTAAATTATAATTGAATAATGCACTCATTATCAGAAATAAATGTAGACTTATATAATATTATATTCGATGAGAAAGTTTCAAGAAGTAAGGTTAGAGTTAACACAGTTCTTAAGAAAATTCAAATTATTTATATGATCATACAATTTCTTCTTGAATATCAATCTTCATGATGCAGGTTGAATAAATTTTTCTTTCCGACATACAATTCGATAATTTAGTTTTTGTTCGATGCAGCTCTTGATAACAGTTCATATAATTCCACTCTAAATTTTTTATTGAAATATTTATTGGTTCAGATAGGACAGGTACAGGTAGAACATCACTTCTATAAGAAAATTCAAATTATTTATATGATCATCCAATTTCTTCTTGAATATCATTCTTCATGATGCGGGTTGAATTAATTTTGCTTCCAACATGCAATTTGATAATTTAGTTTTTGTTCGATGCAGCTCTTGGTAACAGCTCATATAATTCCACTCTAAATTTTTTATTGAAATATTTAACGGTTCAGATAGGACAGGTTCAGGTAGAACATCACTTCTATCTTTGTCAACTATATTCAAACTGGATGATTTCGTTTTATTACATTCATAATATTTAGATGTCTAAGTATCTGATTCAAATTTCTGAATATTGAAGCACGTGTCCAGAATTACTATTTTCAACTTTCAAACTAATTGTGTGACACAAAAATCACATTCTTTCGATTTAAACTTATTATGGATGAGGTTAGGCTCACCTTTACCTATAATCAAGATGAAACAGGTGACATTAGGCTAGACCCACGTGACAAACCTAGGGTGCACCGGAGCTATATCTACTACATTAAAGACGATTGTTATCATGTCCTCCATAGCTCAGCGGTTAAGGAGCCGGTTTTGGAATTTGTTTCCCGGGTTCGAATCTGGTGTAGGACAAAATTCATTTTTCAGTAGAGTTGACTCAGATTATATATACTACATTAAAATCACTCATTCTCAAGTCCTCCATAGCTGAGCGGTTAAGCCGTTGACTTTAGAATTTATTTCTCGGGTTCGAATCTGGTGTAGTACAAAATTCATTCCAGTAGAAGTGACTCAGGTTATATACTACATTTAAATTGATTAATTCAAGTCCTCCATAGCTGGGCGGTTAAGCCACCTAACTTTGGAATTAATTTCTCGGGTTCGAATCCGGTGTAGGATAACAAAATATTCATTTCAGTAGAATGCGAGTACACAGATGACTAGTTCACAGACTGCAGATTGGAAAAAACATAGATTTGCCAGACCATAGTTGGAGGAATCATAGATTACCAAACCATAGCCTACCTGTCCATCGATTGTTGAACCATAGAGCATAGTCGGGTGCACCATAGATTACCAAACCATAGACCATCGATTGGTGAACCATATACTTCTATGACTGCGCATGCGCGATTGTGGATGACCTTGGAATGGACAGTTTTCGCTAAAATGAACCTTAGATTTCCTTATGGAGATTTACATGCAAAAAAGGTCGATTATGGTGGAGAACCGGTGTAGCACATCTACTCCCCATAGAAAGAAGTCGCAGGGCGTCAAATCAGGGGAGCGGGCCGGCCAGTTCACTGGTGCATCGTGTCCTCTACCTATCCAGCAATCTGGATATTCCGCATTCAAATGTCGCCTCACAGCTAATGTGAAATGAGGAGGTGCACCATCATGGATAAACCAGGCCACGACGTATGTGTAAGGGCAAGTCTTCCAACAGTTCAAGTAGCCTTTGTTCCAAAAAGTTCAAGTAGTTCGTCCCGTTCAATCGATCGGGTATAACGGTAGGGCCAATAAGAAAGTTATCCACAATTCCAACCCAAACATTGATTTTAGTTTGATTCTGAAAATATGTAACTTCCGTTTCATGAGGATTTTCATCAGCATAGAAATGTTCATTATGGAGGTTAAAAAGAGCACATCTCGTGAAAGTATCTTCGTCCGTGAACAGAATTCTTCTACAAAAATTGGGGTTTGCGTTTTGTCTTTGGACAATAAGCCGACAGAAATCTAGCCGATGACCTGGATCCATGGGCAATAAGTCTTGAACTGTTTTAATATGATAGGGATACAACAGTTCTTCTTTCAGTACATTATGAACTAATGATGTTGAGGCTCCAATACGAAGTCCCAAATGTAGTGTGCTTATCCCAGGTTCAGTTTCAACCGCTTCCAGTATCGCTTCTTCAAGCTCTAACGTCCTTCTTGTCCGTCTGCGTCCAGTTTCTCTGCGATTTGCTTCAAATTTGCCAGTTTCGCGAAGGTTTGCCGATTTGGAATTCTGCGATGCGGATATCTTTCCCTTCTCCGGCCATTGCAACGACAAAGTCCATAAATCAATAACATATCAACCATTTCAGTGTTAGTGAATTTTTGAGCCATAATTTTATAAAATTTTTACGGAAAGCAAAGTAAAAACTGACAGTTTTGAGAATAAATTCTTCAAATGCCAAAATGACATTAGAAAAGCAAAAGCAACTAAGGTATATCTATGGTTTCGGCGTTTACGTAGTGTAAATTCATAATACTTCAGAAGTTGTAGAATAAAACTCAAATTTTACACAACTTCTGAAGCAACTAAGGTATTTTAATCAAGTAAAATTAGTAAGCCAAAATTGCAGAGACTCGAAAATTAATTTTTTCAAGCTAATCCGTTGATTTTATCAAAATTTTCTAAGAGTAAGAAAAGTTTTCAAATTAGATAAGCTATCTACATAAAAAATATCGAGTGAATTACATTGACCACAAAAAAGTTCTGGACACTTTTCCCGTTACATCCTCAAGTTTGAGCCATTTCTATGGTCTCTAAGGCTCTGTGCTCCACTCTCAAAAATGGCCATTATTGACAGTAACTCACCTGCTAAATATTGTAAAAGTTCTTCATCACGTTCTCAAGTTATACCGAAAAAACAAAATTATTTTTGCAATTTTGAAGCCCTCTACCGGGTAAACAAGACACTTGAGGCAAAAGTAAAAAGGCTCATCAACTTTTTTTCGAATCAAAGAATCTTCGGCTTTATTTTTGCCACGCAGTTCGAGGACACCCTGTATATTCACATAAGGAAGCAGCCAAACTGCTGTGAGTCGTCAAAAGAAAATTTCTTGTTTAGAATATTTCGTAGTACATAAAATTTATATATTAATCTTCTGATTTTATTGTTTAATTAACATGAGTTGACCACTTGAGATGTTGATCTATATAAACGCCCAAATATTTTATTATAGAGGTATTTTGCACAATATCAGTGGTGTCGTTTAAAATTAGAGGTTCTGAGTTATAGGGATAGGGGATAGGCTGTTGTAAACGAACACCTGTATACTCATAATCAACGGAAGTCGACAGACTTGAATATTGGAAGGAGGGTTATCTACAAGACATAGGCACCTATTAAGAAAAGTTTCTTTTTGAAATTCGACCCATAAGGGAGTGAAAAGGGTTGGAATCGTTGTAGTGTGACGTTTGCTCATACATTGTTGGCTCGTCACAGCTCAGACTGTCCGTTACACAACTCGAGATAACCCCATACAACAACTAGTAGAATATATGGGAAAGTGTTTGCCTCGGCTGAAGTTTTATCGAATATTGGCCCAAAATACGACATTATCACAATCGTTTTGACTGATGTGAGAGAAAATTTTATTTTTATTAGAATGATTACGAATTAATTTATCAGCATACAGGATTACAACGTTCCGTAATCTCTAGTTCTTTTTAACTTATTTCACTTACATTCTACTAAAATCCTCAACTGGTGACTTCCTTGGTAAATTCTGCAGAAAGGTAGCAATTCCTTTAAAACATCACTGTTTTGACCAACTAGCGTTGAACCTATGGATTTATGGTTAATCCTAAACGCCTATAATGGTACGTACTGCCAGTAAACGTAAGCTTGGCTCTCTACCAGAAGTTCACTTGCAATCTTCAAAGCATTTGCCCGAATTTGGCACCAATTTCTTCTTGGGAACTCGAACTGACATTTGACATTTTTAAAACTAAAAAGTCTCTTTCCGATCAAGAGATGCAGATTTATTACAGACATATTACAATAATGATTGCGACTGAATACTATTTCGATTGGTATCTTTATCGATAGAACGCGTTATGCCATATCGATGTGCAATAGAGTGCATTGTCTTAGCCAACACACAGTTTACATAAAAGTTCAATAACAATACAAGAAGGAAACTCCTACGTTCGAAATTTCGTTACCCAACATTTCCAGCGACAGAGAGCGAAAAGATCGTTCAACTCACATACAAGACGATATGTCAACCGTGAGATATCAGAAATCAGAAGCGGAAAATCAACGGAAGCTAATTCATTTCATGATGTAATGAAATATATTCAAAATTCGAACAAAAGGTTCTTCAGGGAACACTGGAATTCTATTTTTTATATGTCAGATTAGTCGAAGGTCCCCATCCTCATTGCAAGGCGATCTTTGAGATTCATCATTGTCGTTACGCTTTTTGTTGACAACATGTTTTCGCACCGTCTTCTGTAGTATAGTGGTTAGCATGATCACGTCTCACTCTGTTTACATACTTGAGTTTCGGTTGAGGTATTTTCGATATATAACGTAAATATCTCAGGCAAAAGGCAAGATAATATATGACCTTGCCTTCCTTCGTATAGGAAATAAAACTACCTGTAATTCGAAATAGTCAGGATTCGGCGAAATTTCCACGATGGGGTGACCTTACCTCCTTAAGTAGAAAAAAACCATACAAGGATTAATCAAGTTATAGCATTTAGAGATCCAGAATTCTATTCACCCGTTAACCCATAATCCAAGACCAAAAATTAGACTCATCCCATAACCCATAACCTCAATAAAATCATACTTTTGAAGAATAATTTAGCCAAAATCGGTAATGGTGGTGTTAAGATCCCATAGAATAAGTTCCAGCGATTATGAAAGGATTTTGAATCTTTTGGATTTTTGAAACTTTCATAAGGATGGGAAAATCTTGATTTTGACTCATAAGATTACCTCGGGCCTGAGGCCCTCGAATTTGTAGGATCGTCGTCAGATTTGGCAGAGGAGATAGGCATTGGAATGTTTGTTGTCTTAAGCCCACGGACAATCCTACGTAGCCATTTCACGGGTTACAACTAAAGAAGATTTAAAGTTATGTAAAATAATGGAAAATTCATCACATCAGATAATGTTGTTTATAACGAAGCTGTCCTATAAACACAATATGTTCACACATTATTTTGACTTTCTAAGGATACAATTATTGTTGAATGGAAATAACACGTATTTATAAAATGGACTTGTTCGAATATATTAAGAATGCTCAATCAGCAACTATGTTGCGATTGTTAAATTTCCGTGGCAACATTCGTATTTTAGTGGAGGAATTTATTGATTTCATTGTTACTGGTTTTCCTTGATTATGTTATCCTTTTTATCAGCAGCGGCGAACAAAACCATTACGATTTTCTATTATTTCTTTGACATTTTATCTGCGGAAAAGTTGTTAAATAGGCCAAGCTCGAACTAATCTCATTTGTATGTTGATAAGCTTTAGCAATAACAACAATGAAATTCCCAAGCTGATATGAAGTGTTATAGCGGAAAATGTTTCATTTGAAATCTTAAAAGGAATGTGTATATTGGAAGTTATATCTGATTTGCCTGAAAATCAAACACAAAAAACTTATTTTCGTTTCGTTCGTTGTTGAAGGAAATCCGTTTCCGATCTATTGCCAATAAAATATTGGTGAGTTCATAGAAAAGGTTCATAGGTTTTGCCTTGTTGACATAATTTCGCTAACGAGATATATTGAGAAAAAAGTTCAAATTTCAAAATTTTGCATGCAAAATTATGAAAAAATCATCAATGGTAATTGCAATAAAGTTTATCTATCTATCTATCTATCTATAGGTGTTTTTTCAAAGTTCACAAGATAACCATATTCGCCCATTGAAAATATACGAAATGGTTATTTTGTATGTATGACAATTATTTGGACAGTTTTGTTTTTATTTTGAAGGGTCAGACAGAGTCACGTTCCAAATTTTAATACGAATAATAATATAGCGATAGAAGAATTCCAATTGTTGTTCCGTTGGATTAATATATTATAACGTTTTTAAAAATTTGTTTTATCGATACTGTGTAGCTATTAACTCGGCACGACCGTTAACGATCGATTTACTTTTGAATATAAACCATAAGTCACTGGCAGATGTTCGTGTGAACAGTTGGAAAAAAAATTTATGTTTTTTACGGGCCATTAAAGAGTCTACAGGCTTCACGATACAATATTAATCACTAAATATATGTTATTATCCTGGATTTGTCTTTCACTTTGTAGGTCACGTATAAATTAAACTATAGTTTTGCGAATTCAATAACTGTGTTTATTCTGTTAGTTGAATTGTTATACAAGCTTGTAACAGAATATAATAAATTAACCATTTAGCATTTATAAATATTTATTCTCTTAATTAATAACCGCTTTTATTCGAGATGAACTAGCCGTAAAATGATAATTAAGCTGAGCTAGTGGAGAAATTTCGGAATTGAAAATATTTTTCGATTTCCTAGCGTGCAATATCAAGTTTTATGAAAGTTGTAAAACGAATAGGTTTCATAATTGATTACTTGATGAGTTAAATAATTAATGTTCGCCTTTAAAAGTGATAAATTTTACAGTTTCTTGTAGTATTCTTGTTTTCCTAATGAATACACCTTCCGAGTCAACTGTTTACGGTACAGTAGCCTATAGAACCGTTTCTAATTATAACGTTCTTGAAACGTCTGGAATTTCGTAGGAATCATGTCCATAACCTTGAAAATCCGATAGTTTATAACATTTTTGATTGCAACTATTACAGAAAACGATCGGATTGCTTCGAAGACCAGCTCGGCTGGATTTCGACAACATAAACACACAAATAAATAATAAACTGTTAAGATCACTAATTTCCTTCACCCATGGGAACAATGTATTGCAGGAGAGTTTTTGCATGTCGTTATCATCACCTTTATATCCTCTCTCGAACAGTTAACAAGCATTAAAACATTTTTTTTCATGAAATTCGTCGATATCCAGGGCGGCAGGACCCCCATATACCCAGGCGAAGGTCCAAGGGAACCTAAGGGAATTTTTTTGATAGCATATTCGTGTTCAGTGACCCCAAAAACCCCCAAGAAACCAATTCGAGTTTTTTTTAGTGCTTTATTTCCTCGACTATATGTTAGGTTGTTATGCTGGCAAACTTGTAATATTGCTATGAAATTTAGCTACTTTATAAATTCGACTCAGATTCGAAATACAATTGCATTTTTAGTAACATTTCAATGAGATGGTATCATTTATTAAATCATCTTGGATAACAACAACGTGAAATATGCGAACAGACAATGGATTGCTTTGAATCTACATACAAAACAGGATAAATAATAATCAGAATTATTCGGTGGTATTAGAATAAAATATACTGATGTAATACGAATGGATTAGTCGAAAGTTGAATAATATAAGAAGCTGACAAGTATGATTGAAATTGCTTTTGTTGTTATATCCACAATAACCACCGGTTGAAAGTAAAACGAACAAAAAAGGAAAGTGTACATAATGCCATTATTTTATTCTATACAATTATTCAATTCCATGATTTCTCGACAACCACAAAACCTGCTAATTTCTTTCCGCTAATTGAACTTGGAAAACGAATATATCTATCCGAGTAACCATGAAGAATAATCAAAATTGTTATTTATGCATCAAATGAATAACGGGAGGTTTGAACTTAGCTGAAATTTCATTTATTTCATAGATGAACATATTTCATCCCATATTATATATACAATAGTATTTGCATACATGTCAAATTTAAGAACTAGTAAATAATATCATATTATAATAATATATCTCATGATGTGAATAATGAGTTACACCTACATTTTGCAATAAAGTAACTTTTGTATGGGTAACTAAATGTACAAATATTTATTGAAAATAAATTAAAATCACATTAGTATTAAGTTTCTAATAGTGATGTATTCGTAATACATTTAACATTAAATTAAATTGAAGTGATTAACAAAAACAGTTTTTCTCTTCATCCTTTCATCCTACCTTCAGTCAGTAAAAAAGGTTGAGAATTTCTTTTGGTTTTGAAAAATGATTCGTTTAGAAGCTTTAGAAAAGTGTTTCATATTTGAAATTGTTTTAATATCAATAGGAAGCAAGTTATAGCATTTAGGGATGTTGATTTGCTTATTTGTAGTGTTCCCAGTTAAATGTGTATAATATGTGCGACTTTTATATTTCTTTTCTGGTAGAAAAACATACATACAGTATGAGTTCAAAATTTCTTCCGATTATGAGTGTTCTGGAAAATAATTTAGATTTATGTTTAATAACTTTTAAAATGTAGTTGTGGATAATATTTAGAATTTATAATAAATTATTATACAGCCCACCCAATGCGATTATAATATAAAGGATTAATGACTCCACCAAAGATTTGTAAGCTGTTACAAGTAAATCATTTTGTAGTATATCTCTTAGTAAGTAAAATGTATATATTAGTTGTTTAATCTTTTTACTCAGATAAATGTCATGATGCTCCCATTTAAGATAATTATCAACATAGATACCTAGATATTTAATTGTATTAGTTTCATAAATATACTCAGTAGTATCAAGTTGTAAGTAATTGAAATCTGGCCGAGAATGGTTGCTGATTGAGAATGCGATATAGTTAGTCTTTGTTAAGTTATTTGTTAATCCGAAAGCATCCAGCACGGTCTTTATTGTTTTCAGTCCTTCGTAAGCCCTTTCTTTTACAAGATCCCATGATGAACTAGAGAAAATCAAAATTGTGTCATTGCAACTGCAGAGTGTGTTGATATAAACTGGGAAAAGTATCGGACCTAATACTGTGGAACTCCTATATCAACTGTCAATGGGTCACTTAAAGTACCGTTAATTTTAACTATTTGACACCTATTTTTTAAATAGTTTTTCATTAAAGTGTGCGTCTTTCCCCTGATTCCATAGCTAGAGAGTATGTCAAATAGTTCTTTATGTGAGACTGTGTCGAAAGCCTTAGCTAAGTCCATTAATACTGCAGTTGTTTTTTGAATAGCATTAAAATTATTTGTGATAAAGTTTGTTAATTCAAAACAACTATTAAAAGTTCGATTTTCACTGGTTTAATGAATACTCGTAATTATAGTTACAAAGTACTAACTCCCTAGAATAAAGTAACGTAATATATAACTTTAATAATCTTAGGATAGATCATTATTGGAATTTTACCTAATTGGATTTAACCCATCGAGGGATTAAATGAGAAACTGGTAGCAAATGAAAATTTAACAAATTTAGTAAGCGAGAATTGTGTTTAGTATTTGTTGATCGTTCAATAGGATATCGGACTTCTTATATTTATTAATTTCTAGGGATTTAGGAATTTAGTTTATCACTTTTATTCTGAATGTGTAAAATCTTAAAATTATCATTAAACTTATGGTTTTCTATAATTGAATGTTCCGCAAAGGTTGAATCCGATTTATTATTATTAATGATACTACGCCTGTTCTTTTATCTGTTTTTTGAAGGTCTGTTTTGCCTTACCAATATATATATATATATATATATATATATATATATATATATATATATATATATATATATTATTAAGATTAATTTCTTATGATTTTATTTTATTTGAATTTTATTAATAATTATATTTTGATTCTACCGGCTAGCTTTTTATCTTTTAATTTGATTATATTTGAACTTTAAATTAATGTTTATGAAGTTTTGAAGTTTATCTATAGAATAATTTTATATGGAATTAAACACAATGCTCTTTGATTTCACAATATTTAATTTCTATGACTCTTATTATCTTGTTCAATTCAATTTTATGTTTACAAAATCTATGACATAACCTTAAAATCACTTTTTAACTAATATTTGTTTATATTGTTATAATCAACAATCTTCCTTTTTCGTTACAGATAATACGGATAATATGATGTAGAAATTATAAACAAACTTACGTTTAGATAATATCCAAAAGTGTGTTTAACAATGTGGGCAATTTTCAATTTACTTCCTTTTATAATTTCGTTGATTCACCTTTTACACAACACTATGCTTTTTCACGATAATCACAGGTAACTAATTTAGGTTACTTCTTCTTGAGGATCAGGAACTGTTGATAATACTTTGTTTTATTCTTTTAGATAAGACATAAAACTTTTCGATGCTTTATTGAAATTATGTTGAAGAATGGCAATCGTTGGATACTTCTTATAAATTGGAGGTTATTACTACCTTTTATTTGGTTTAGATACTTGGAACACTCGTTGACTTTTAATAAAACTTATTAACTTCGGTTACTTGTAACCTATCGAAGTTTGGAACACTTGCGTTCTCTGATGTTTATTTTTTATAAACTTAGGTTAGAAAATTTTGGTGAGTTGCCAGAGAAGAACAGTCTCTACTTGGATATTAATGCAAACTGAACTTGGCTTTACTTTCAGACCTTTTTATAGGCCTCCAAAACCGACGCTACTTGATGTCATAAACAACCTATCAGGTGCTTACTTTACTTATCAAGAATGCCAAGTTAATTGTTGTTAAACTGACAGAAGTACTCATTGTTACCAGACTGACACTAGAAATTCCTCTCAACCAATCAGAATTTAGTATGCTTTAATTTTTGAATTATTGGAGATTTTCAACTTATTTTAATTGATAGTGATTCCTTCTTTTTAAATTAATATTGCCTACATTTTTCCCCACACTTTGGTATAATATAACCTATGATTGGGTTATTATTAATATGATTATTCCCATATTTATGGTTTTCTTGACAGTTACTTATTCTTAAATCTGATACATACCATATTATATCAATAACATTCTTTTAACATTACATAACTCAAATTTACTAATCCTAACTTATATCTATAACATTATTCAATGTTTTGTACTATCTCATGATAGTTTTGTAATCACTTTAATTATGATTTCTGCCTTCGTTACACAGTACGTTTCTTCACTTTCAATGAAGTTCTTGTTTATCACTTCTTATTCTATTACATTGTTGTTTATTATGTTTTACATTGTTAATTTTAATATCCTAACTATTATTTAGCTTTTACTATTGTTTTTAATTCCATATAAATATCTTTTATTTGATCTTTTCTGATTTTCAAAGTTCGGTAAGTTATTATTTTTAAATTTTTATTGTTTATGAAATGAAATCATAACAATATATATATATATATATATATATATATATATATATATATATATATATATATATATATACATATATATATATATATATATATATATATATCCTGAGGCAAGACCTGCATGTCATTTTTTAAATGTTGGTTTTACCAATGAAGTACTTATGGTATAAGGTTCGCGATCTATTATTCTTTGCTTTTATAATTATGTTCGAAAAAGCTTTGACAGAGGTCGTTATTTGCATTCAAGGTTCCTTATATGTTCTAGCCAAAGAGAGAATCTTAGTTCGATAATGAAAACAATTGCAAATGATTTAACGGTTTGATGTTCATATGCTTGCAGAGGAGACAAAAAAAACATTCCCAGACTTGAACTATACATTAAACCAAAGTTAATGCTAATAAACTGTAGAAGAGTTCACACTGTGGACACACTATGACACTGAATAAGAAACAATCACCCATATCCACTTATACTGTTGAAGTACTGAGGACCTTTCGGCTACTAAGTTAGCCATGATCAGAGTAAACTGAACCTATATTTAAAATATGTCCTTTTAAGAAAAGGTTACTACAAAAACGAATTTTACATTACTGGGAATCGAACCCGAGCCTACTGAGTGGGAGCCGAGCATCGAAGTCCCTAGACCTAACGCCTTCTGTTTTAACAAGTTATAGTACGGTGGGAATTTAAGTTTACTCCGATAATTGTTGTTGTTGAACGATTTCGTTGAATTTTGGATCGGTTCAATGTGTGCTTTGGAAGCTATGATAGTTTCAAAATTGTCAACTCTTCAGAAAATGGTGTTTATCACACGATTTACCTGAAACATAATAGGGTTCGTCACAGAAAACCAAACGATTTTTTCTCAAAATTTGAATATTATGGGACCTTTCGTGTTTAAGTTGACAACCAGACAGACAGACGAATTTTTCAAAGTTCTATGAAAATTACCACGGTGAAGAGATTATGAAAAGCCTAAGTAAATGCAAGATACTTTTCGGATTTAGTTTGCGAAGAGTATTATAATGAAGAAAATTTTGCCTCGCCTTAATTAGAGTTACTAGCCGCAACTGTTGATATTGTATAGAGGACAAGTAACGTAGAACGCAGCAAATGTTTTTGTTCATTTTGGATGAATCTTGTGGGATTCGATTTTATTGCTTCGATGCTTATATAGAATGAGAACGATCGATCGCGTTCCTGATAGGATGAATAATATCGGAAATAAAAGAAAACGTCGATGAGATGAGAATTATTAATGAAATTTGTATCCTGTCAAGTGTAAAAATGGGAATGGGTAAACATTGTTTTAAGTGCAAAGCTCCGTGCAAAAACAAGATGAAGTCGTTCGTTTATTTGTACTTCAATGGAAGATGTTTTAGTATTTTAGTAGACATGGGCATGGCAGAAAGAATTTCAAGGTTGAATTGATGGACTATACCTAGTTCCGCGAGCGTTATAATTGCCCAACAGGATTCATACATCAGTTGCTACGATCATATTTCAATTTGAAATAATATAATGCTCCCGTCACGTTTTTGTACTGTAAACTTCATTAAACCTATTGTAGTTTAACTGCACTACCACGAGTACAGTATTGTCATCAAATTTTTATTATTACGAAGTTCAATATACTCGACAAAGCACCCAATAATTATACTCTTCATGACGAAGTACACCCAAAGTAAACATTGAATCGATTCAAAACTTTTTAAGTAAATTTAAGTTAATTTAAAACTGCTTACACCTAAATTTCATCAAAATCGTTCAACAACAACAGAAACAATTGTGGAAGTAAATTTAAACTTACATTGTATTTCAACAGTTTATATATAATGATAATAATGATCTTTATTTCAAATTTAGTCTTAGAACACAAAAGTATCATAAAACACAAAATGAAATGGTGTCAATATAAATTAATATAAATGATTATGCCAAAAAAAATCAACGTTTACATTCTAAAATAATCCTCTAAACAATAAGGTTCCAAATTGGATAGTAGTTTCTTAGTTTTTGTTTTAAATTCTCTATAGTTTGTTATCAATTTTATACGATCTGGCAATTTATTATAAATTTTAATGCACATATGAGATGGATTTTTTTTCAGTTAAGGATAACCAGTGATTAGGATAACATGTATCTAAAGCCCTGGTATTGTAATTTGTTTTGTAGAAAACGTATCTTATTTCTAAATAAATAAAGAAGACATTCGTGCAAATATAAACAATTAGTAGTCCAGTTTGTTTAAATTTATTTCTACGTAACTCTCTAAACATGCCAAGTATTATGCGTAAGATCCTTTTTGAGCTAAAAAAATTGAGTTGGTTGTTGAACTTACACCCCAAAATATAATACCTTACCTTACTAACGATTCGAAATTCGCATAGTTTAATTTTTTTAACATTATCCTCTTTGTATTTCCCTGATAGCATAGCAGACCTGATTCAGCTTTTTCATTAAGTGTTCTATATGTAGTGACCATTTTAAAAATTCATTAATAATGATTTCAAGAAATTTGGTGTATTTAACAGTGGGGTTATCCCTGCCATTAATCAGCATACTCGAAGGTTTGTCTTATGATTTATAAGCACTGAAGATTATTAAATTAGTCTCCTCCTCATTAATAGCTAATTCAGTTCTGTCAAACCAGCTTTTTGCTTGATTAAACAAAGTTGCATTTTTGCTCTAATCTAATCTAATCTAGTCTTTGCTTGCCACCAGAAGGTTAGTATCGTCTGCAAAATTAGTGATTGCAGAATCTTCTTGGCTAGCTATATTATTTACATCATTGATCATTATTAAGTACAATATAGGACTCCCACGAGGTTTGCTAATTTATTATTTTTCCATCATTAGCAATTGAAACACACTGTGAACGATGTGAGAGGTATAATGTAAGCCAAGTTGCCGCATTTCCTCTAACACCATATTTTTGTAATTTTTCTTTTAAATAGTCTCTGTTGAGACAATCAAATGCCTTTGACAGGTCTATGAATAAGCCCGCTGCTAATTATTATGGGCGTTGTGGTTTAAGTGCTGGGTCTATTCTCACGCAGTAGACGCTGGTTCCATTCCTAGAAGCGGAAAATTTGTTTTTGTACATTTTTAAATTTTATTATCCTTACACAAATGCAAATTAATTACATACAGTTACTTTTAGAGAATCCTAAATCTTTCCTAATAATTATAGACCCATTACACTATTATCTGTAATTTCTAAAGTGATAGTAGGAAATACAGAAAAAAATTAATAAAATTGGTAAATAAAAGTATTTAACCAAATCCAACTTAACCAACATTAACGAATTGATCACAGCGTTTTTCACTATGTATTTTCTTAGCTTTAGCTTAGGTTTAATTATATAATATCTACTCTTCCATTAATTCTATACTGTCTTAAATTACAGGTCCTTCTTCGAAACATGCTCAAGTATTCCTACGAACAACTGGCTATCGTGATATCCATTCCAGTAGTCACAATTCTTCTCGTATGGACAACTGCCATATTCCACAAAAACCGTAAAAAATGGGGACCCTACGACATACCCATCGTTTCTATACTAGTACTCAGCATCATCAGAAACCTAACCATCCTCTCCTACATACTGATTATCGCGTTGAATCAGAACATTTTCAATTTGGAATATTGCAGTATTCTGATATGGATTTTCAATTCGGCGCACACTTTCCAAGCTAGCAATCTGTCTACGCTCGCCGTTATCGGACTGTTTTCCATCAAGTTGAACCGGAAATGTCAGAATATCAAGCAGTATCTCACGTCCACGCACATCATCTATCATTTGTTCTGTGTTACAACTCTGTGCGCTTGCGTTGGAGTCGCGGCCATTCTGGCCAAGAACGACCGAGACAACAACTTCGAAAACGTGACGGTTTTCGAGATGAGTCCTTGCAGATTGATGCCCTTCGATCTGGACATCAAATTCAACGTGTTCATCTTAGTTTTGCACGTTTTTCTCGCCTCAGTTTCCTTCATCTGTTTCATTTTGATCTGCTTTAACCTGTATAAGTTCAAACGTCACTCGTTCGACTATCTGAAAAAATCCAATTCGGATCTGAGCGACTTGAGCAACAACAACACGATGGGCAACGAAAAGAACTATTACGACACCTACACCATACACAGAGGAAGCACGCCTGTCGACCGCAATTTCTACATCAACGGCATGCAAAACCAGAACGTCTATTGTCAAAACCGGGACGCAGTGTGGAGTAGCGACGTGTCCAACATGTCGACCACGGTGAGCTCGACGAATTCGAGGAGGCCGTGTTTGTCGAAACAAGCGAGCGGCGAAAAGGAATGCAGGACCGGACTGGAAACGATCAATCCCATTCTGATCGTCTGCTATTTGATCTACCACATCCCGTTGATCGTAAGTTAAACTGAGCATTATATTCTTTTTATTTCAGCCTGTCATTTCTACGAAGTCTGGTAAAAAACTCAATATCTGAAAAATCCGTTGCGTCCACGATATTTCTGTTAAAATTTCTTAAAAGTTTTGGATAACGTGTGGTATGCAAAGAGTTCTATATACAGTATGGTGATAAAGTAAGGAACACAATTTATATTCGGCTCGGACCTTACGTTTAATAGGGTCTTGATTTTTTGAAGGAAAGTTCACACGAGCGCGTTATTTGAACTTTTTCCTGTTTGATTTAGTGCCAGCTCTGATAGCAACGTCAGTATATTTGGTTTCAACACCTTGGGATCAACGTCCGTCAATATCTTGACGCCACATTCACTGGGAGGTGGATAGAACGTCGAAGAGTAATTGAGTGGCCACCGCGTTCCCCAGACTTGACTCCCTTAGATTTTTTCTATGGGTTTTTATTTTAATAGGCCAAATAATTTAGACGATCTACGACAAAGAATTCGCGCTGAAGTGGAGCACAATACTCGTGAAGTCCTTGAGCGAAGTGTACAAAGTGTTTGCACTCGTATCGGGGATTTGCCTAAGCTTTCAGAGTATTCGGTTTCACGTCCATATACTCCTATTCAAGTTCCTCCAGTGTACCATTTAATGGCCTTTCTACTGACTCTTGAGATGGTGTTATTGTACCATTCGCTTTTGCGACTGCGTTTCGTCAATAGTCATACAGTCTTCAGTATTATCCAATGAATCTGAAATAATCGTATCCATAACTAAAACTTAAACCTATTAATACTCCAGGTAACACTTATCCTTGATCCTTGGACTTTTCTTCTATAGTGAAATTATTAAAAAACTTTTGCAAGTGAACAGAATAAAATCTAATAGACCAAATATCTCGTTAGGTGAACAAGGGTATGAATAAACAATACTTTGCAGTGCTACCGTCTCGTGTGCGCCCATCTATCTATTTTTATGTTAGAGAAAATAAATATTTAATAGTTAAACAATTGAATAATGAGACGTTTTTGCTCCGAATTAACATTAAAATTTAAATTCATTATGTTGATTGCTTCAGTGATATCATTTAGTGAATCGTAATTAACGTTAAATTAAAATTAATTAGCAATGATCGGCACGTTGATCTCATAATCACCAAGTGAACGTATACGATTCAAAAGAAACTTCAATGACTGAGCTTTTTTTATATATTGAGTACACGAGAGGTAAACTTATGAAGAACATCATGTGAGCCAGCAGTATGATGTAGGGAGAAGAGATAGGCTTTCGTATTTTTCTTGAAGGTTTGGAGGTTATATGCATAAGGAAAGACATCACTAGGTAAAGAGTCCCATAACTTCGCTGCTCGATAAAGCTTGAAGCAGTGAAGGGGTGACTCGTCTAGTCCGCCTGTCTGGAATCTCCTGTGGAACAACAGACGACATTTCTGATGAACATTGACCATGGAAATATCTATAGAAAAGAGAGAAATCTCCCACCTTTCTACGATGTTCTAGAGGGGTCAATGAACTCGTTGCCAGATCTATGCTGGTGTCAGACTGTAAAAATATATTTGTGATTTATCCTCTACCGAAACAATCCTTTATAACAAATGCGATAAGCCTTGGTTTAATTCCAGGTCCACGTATTTATAAGTGTAGCATATTGACTACCTGGAATATTTGATGATCATTTTGAGCCAAGAAATATCTATTACCCTTCATTCCATAGAATTAGCATAAGGAGCTCGCATTATTACTGGTTCTAAATAACCCTTGCCTAAATTTGACCGTTGAGTATTTCGCATTCTTTCCTAATCTTAGTTTTAGATTCAGTTTACATATTATGTCTTTGACATAGGCTGCATCGCCGTTGAAAAGTGCTTAAGATAAGTTATAATTTTAAGTGGAAAATGGGTAATAGTTTAAACTATATTATATCATTAGCCTACCCGAACCCTAAACTTTTTTACTTCTTTCATTTGATTTCTTTTTTTTTTCCCAATTGTTCCTAAGAATCTTCACGATCAACATTGGGTTTTTCCACGTTGTGATGTGGTTTTAACAACTTTTAATTCATTCATTTCGAATCAGTATTATAAACTACTTACTTAAATGTCACCAAGAATCACTAAAACGGTAACTAAGTGGATTTGTAGGTGGGGCTTCCAGTGCCATGGAGATAAAATTCATTCCTAAGTGTTATAGGGCGAGAAGAGGTAACTTGTAGAAAAAATATCGTTTCGGAGACTCCTTATAATGAAAGATTTACAAATTCCTCTCGGGTAAGCTTGATAATTCCATGTGAGACCAATTAGAATGACAACAACAAAATTGGATAGGTAATTGCGTAATAAGACGAAATAAACTTTATTAATACACATACATTATTAATATTAGAAAGTATAAAAACCTTACGTAGGAAATTGAAGTCATAACCATTCTGCTACCCATTTCCTTGAAGGCAACGGCCAAATTAACCGTTAAGGACGTATCTCAAGCTGATTTTAAATGTTATACTTATAATTAAGTCACATCAGGTCGATTCCTTTGTTTTTCCATTTACGGTTCTCTTTTTCTACTGCACAACTCGTCCACATTACTAATAGATTTGCCAATCGCATATTTAAATTTGGTTACGATATTGCTTAGTGAAAAATCGTAAAAAACAAATTGCCCTGCTTCCGATCGACCCGTATTCATATCAATCGCGATCAAAACGATCCAATAGTGAAAGCAGGTGCATAAAAATTTACCGGAGAAACTCTATTAATGGAGAATTTAATAGCCGATTAATTAAATTTTATTTAAAACGTGTACGTTTCATATAAAATGTAATCAAAGAGTGCTGGGAATACGAGACAAGGTCAAGTTCGTTAATTTAAAAGTAGGAAATGAATAATATACTGTTTTGCTGTTTTCATTGTTACTATAATTTATGTAGGCTAGGAACAAGTATCTAATTTCTGCAATGAACTGGCGGGGGAATTCCCATTATATAAATACAGTAGATATTGGAAGCTGGTTGAGTAAAGTTGGAAAATAATCGTAATTGCATGTGATACGGAAAAAGTGAAAATATGTCTGTCAATGTTGCGTTACAATAAGAGTGGGGGAAAATCTTCCTGTGCATCTTCCTTGTCGGGTCGATTAAATCTCACAGCGTAACCCTGCTATTTTAGTCTGACGTTACTAGTCACGGAGGTATAGAATAGAGTTCTTGAGTCCCGTAAGCGCAATGCTTTACGTCTAAGAAACTTTGACGGGCGGCTTCTCTTTCTAATTCTCTAAGTAAGTAAGTAAGTGGGCGGGGCATTTCGGGAACGAGTAGAAAGAGAAAACCGCTCGTCAAATTCCTTAGACGGAGTCGAAAAAAATATCTACCTTCAAGTACTCGTCAAGACTTGAGCATTTCATCAAACCCTTCCATTTTGAACACACACGTGGCTGATTTCATCCATCGATCTACGCCTGAGCGTAAATAGTTCGCACTCTCTATGTAATTTGTACAATTTAAGGTCACGTCACATTGTAACCTAGTTAATAATGACGTTAAAACTAACGTTTTAGAAGGAAGTTTCGTCAGGATCGATGAAGTCGACCAAAATCGAGATTTTTCCATACCCCTTAAAAAATGTTGAAAAAATCGAAAACTTTAGAAATGTCAGCAAATGCTAAAATTTGTTCTGTAGGATGTAGGAAGTATGCCGATATAAATTTTGTGTGCATAATCCCTCTATAACGTGATTTTTCTGGGGTCGCTGTCTATATGATTAGCTGAATCCAGGGCCACGATACACTGTAACTTTGTTAATAATCATCTGAAGTTAAAACTAACCTTAGAAATGAATTTCTCATCATCGAAAACGTCTCAGCACGAAGTTTCATCAAAATCGATAAGGTCGACCGAAATCGAGATTTTTCCATACCTACCCCTTATAAAATTTTGAAAAAATCGGAAACTTCAGGAATACCAGCAAATACTAGAATCTGTTCTGTATGATCTAGGTAGTATGCCGACATAAATTTTGTGTACATAATCCCTATATAACATGATTTTTCTGGGGTCACTGTCTATAAGATTAGCTGAATCCAGGGCAACGATACACTGTAACCTTGTTAATAAGCATCTGAGATTAAAACTAATTAGAATTGAATTCCCCATCAGAATCGAAGAGGTTGGAGAAAATTAATGTTATAGAAAACATCATTTTTCTGGGGTCACTGAGTCTATATGATTAGCAGAATGCACTTCCACGATACACTGTAACCTTGTTAATAAGCATCTGAGATTAAAACTAATTAGAATTGAATTCCCCATCAGAATCGAAGAGGTTGGAGAAAATTCATGTTATAGAAAACATCATTTTTCTGGGGTCACTGAGTCTATATGATTAGCAGAATGCACTTCCACGATACACTGTAACCTTGTTAATAAGCATCTGAGATTAAAACTAATTAGAATTGAATTCCCCATCAGAATCGAAGAGGTTGGAGAAAATTCATGTTATAGAAAACATCATTTTTCTGGGGTCACTGAGTCTATATGATTAGCAGAATGCACTTCCACGATACACTGTAACCTTGTTAATAAGCATCTGAGATTAAAACTAATTAGAATTGAATTCCCCATCAGAATCGAAGAGGTTGGAGAAAATTCATGTTATAGAAAACATCATTTTTCTGGGGTCACTGAGTCTATATGATTAGCAGAATGCACTTCCACGATACACTGTAACCTTGTTAATAAGCATCTGAGATTAAAACTAATTAGAATTGAATTCCCCATCAGAATCGAAGAGGTTGGAGAAAATTCATGTTATAGAAAACATCATTTTTCTGGGGTCACTGAGTCTATATGATTAGCAGAATGCACTTCCACGATACACTGTAACCTTGTTAATAAGCATCTGAGATTAAAACTAATTAGAATTGAATTCCCCATCAGAATCGAAGAGGTTGGAGAAAATTAATGTTATAGAAAACATCATTTTTCTGGGGTCACTGAGTCTATATGATTAGCAGAATGCACTTCCACGATACACTGTAACCTTGTTAATAAGCATCTGAGATTAAAACTAATTAGAATTGAATTCCCCATCAGAATCGAAGAGGTTGGAGAAAATTCATGTTATAGAAAACATCATTTTTCTGGGGTCACTGAGTCTATATGATTAGCAGAATGCACTTCCACGATACACTGTAACCTTGTTAATAAGCATCTGAGATTAAAACTAATTAGAATTGAATTCCCCATCAGAATCGAAGAGGTTGGAGAAAATTCATGTTATAGAAAACATCATTTTTCTGGGGTCACTGAGTCTATATGATTAGCAGAATCCACTTCCACGATACACTGTAACCTTGTTAATAAGCATCTGAGATTAAAACTAATTAGAATTGAATTCCCCATCAGAATCGAAGAGGTTGGAGAAAATTCATGTTATAGAAAACATCATTTTTCTGGGGTCACTGAGTCTATATGATTAGCAGAATGCACTTCCACGATACACTGTAACCTTGTTAATAAGCATCTGAGATTAAAACTAATTAGAATTGAATTCCCCATCAGAATCGAAGAGGTTGGAGAAAATTCATGTTATAGAAAACATCATTTTTCTGGGGTCACTGAGTCTATATGATTAGCAGAATGCACTTCCACGATACACTGTAACCTTGTTAATAAGCATCTGAGATTAAAACTAATTAGAATTGAATTCCCCATCAGAATCGAAGAGGTTGGAGAAAATTCATGTTATAGAAAACATCATTTTTCTGTGGTCACTGAGTCTATATGATTAGCAGAATGCACTTCCACGATACACTGTAACCTTGTTAATAAGCATCTGAGATTAAAACTAATTAGAATTGAATTCCCCATCAGAATCGAAGAGGTTGGAGAAAATTAATGTTATAGAAAACATCATTTTTCTGGGGTCACTGAGTCTATATGATTAGCAGAATGCACTTCCACGATACACTGTAACCTTGTTAATAAGCATCTGAGATTAAAACTAATTAGAATTGAATTCCCCATCAGAATCGAAGAGGTTGGAGAAAATTCATGTTATAGAAAACATCATTTTTCTGGGGTCACTGAGTCTATATGATTAGCAGAATGCACTTCCACGATACACTGTAACCTTGTTAATAAGCATCTGAGATTAAAACTAATTAGAATTGAATTCCCCATCAGAATCGAAGAGGTTGGAGAAAATTCATGTTATAGAAAACATCATTTTTCTGGGGTCACTGAGTCTATATGATTAGCAGAATGCACTTCCACGATACACTGTAACCTTGTTAATAAGCATCTGAGATTAAAACTAATTAGAATTGAATTCCCCATCAGAATCGAAGAGGTTGGAGAAAATTCATGTTATAGAAAACATCATTTTTCTGGGGTCACTGAGTCTATATGATTAGCAGAATCCACTTCCACGATACACTGTAACCTTGTTAATAAGCATCTGAGATTAAAACTAATTAGAATTGAATTCCCCATCAGAATCGAAGAGGTTGGAGAAAATTCATGTTATAGAAAACATCATTTTTCTGGGGTCACTGAGTCTATATGATTAGCAGAATCCACTTCCACGATACACTGTAACCTTGTTAATAAGCATCTGAGATTAAAACTAATTAGAATTGAATTCCCCATCAGAATCGAAGAGGTTGGAGAAAATTCATGTTATAGAAAACATCATTTTTCTGGGGTCACTGAGTCTATATGATTAGCAGAATCCACTTCCACGATACACTGTAACCTTGTTAATAAGCATCTGAGATTAAAACTAATTAGAATTGAATTCCCCATCAGAATCGAAGAGGTTGGAGAAAATTCATGTTATAGAAAACATCATTTTTCTGGGGTCACTGAGTCTATATGATTAGCAGAATCCACTTCCACGATACACTGTAACCTTGTTAATAAGCATCTGAGATTAAAACTAATTAGAATTGAATTCCCCATCAGAATCGAAGAGGTTGGAGAAAATTCATGTTATAGAAAACATCATTTTTCTGGGGTCACTGAGTCTATATGATTAGCAGAATCCACTTCCACGATACACTGTAACCTTGTTAATAAGCATCTGAGATTAAAACTAATTAGAATTGAATTCCCCATCAGAATCGAAGAGGTTGGAGAAAATTCATGTTATAGAAAACATCATTTTTCTGGGGTCACTGAGTCTATATGATTAGCAGAATCCACTTCCACGATACACTGTAACCTTGTTAATAAGCATCTGAGATTAAAACTAATTAGAATTGAATTCCCCATCAGAATCGAAGAGGTTGGAGAAAATTCATGTTATAGAAAACATCATTTTTCTGGGGTCACTGAGTCTATATGATTAGCAGAATCCACTTCCACGATACACTGTAACCTTGTTAATAAGCATCTGAGATTAAAACTAATTAGAATTGAATTCCCCATCAGAATCGAAGAGGTTGGAGAAAATTCATGTTATAGAAAACATCATTTTACTGGGGTCACTGAGTCTATATGATTAGCAGAATCCACTTCCACGATACACTGTAACCTTGTTAATAAGCATCTGAGATTAAAACTAATTAGAATTGAATTCCCCATCAGAATCGAAGAGGTTGGAGAAAATTCATGTTATAGAAAACATCATTTTTCTGGGGTCACTGAGTCTATATGATTAGCAGAATGCACTTCCACGATACACTGTAACCTTGTTAATAAGCATCTGAGATTAAAACTAATTAGAATTGAATTCCCCATCAGAATCGAAGAGGTTGGAGAAAATTCATGTTATAGAAAACATCATTTTTCTGGGGTCACTGAGTCTATATGATTAGCAGAATGCACTTCCACGATACACTGTAACCTTGTTAATAAGCATCTGAGATTAAAACGAATTAGAATTGAATTCCCCATCAGAATCGAAGAGGTTGGAGAAAATTAATGTTATAGAAAACATCATTTTTCTGGGGTCACTGAGTCTATATGATTAGCAGAATGCACTTCCACGATACACTGTAACCTTGTTAATAAGCATCTGAGATTAAAACTAATTAGAATTGAATTCCCCATCAGAATCGAAGAGGTTGGAGAAAATTCATGTTATAGAAAACATCATTTTTCTGGGGTCACTGAGTCTATATGATTAGCAGAATCCACTTCCACGATACACTGTAACCTTGTTAATAAGCATCTGAGATTAAAACTAATTAGAATTGAATTCCCCATCAGAATCGAAGAGGTTGGAGAAAATTCATGTTATAGAAAACATCATTTTTCTGGGGTCACTGAGTCTATATGATTAGCAGAATGCACTTCCACGATACACTGTAACCTTGTTAATAAGCATCTGAGATTAAAACTAATTAGAATTGAATTCCCCATCAGAATCGAAGAGGTTGGAGAAAATTCATGTTATAGAAAACATCATTTTTCTGGGGTCACTGAGTCTATATGATTAGCAGAATCCACTTCCACGATACACTGTAACCTTGTTAATAAGCATCTGAGATTAAAACTAATTAGAATTGAATTCCCCATCAGAATCGAAGAGGTTGGAGAAAATTCATGTTATAGAAAACATCATTTTTCTGGGGTCACTGAGTCTATATGATTAGCAGAATCCACTTCCACGATACACTGTAACCTTGTTAATAAGCATCTGAGATTAAAACTAATTAGAATTGAATTCCCCATCAGAATCGAAGAGGTTGGAGAAAATTCATGTTATAGAAAACATCATTTTTCTGGGGTCACTGAGTCTATATGATTAGCAGAATCCACTTCCACGATACACTGTAACCTTGTTAATAAGCATCTGAGATTAAAACTAATTAGAATTGAATTCCCCATCAGAATCGAAGAGGTTGGAGAAAATTCATGTTATAGAAAACATCATTTTTCTGGGGTCACTGAGTCTATATGATTAGCAGAATCCACTTCCACGATACACTGTAACCTTGTTAATAAGCATCTGAGATTAAAACTAATTAGAATTGAATTCCCCATCAGAATCGAAGAGGTTGGAGAAAATTCATGTTATAGAAAACATCATTTTTTCTGGGGTCACTGAGTCTATATGATTAGCAGAATCCACTTCCACGATACACTGTAACCTTGTTAATAAGCATCTGAGATTAAAACTAATTAGAATTGAATTCCCCATCAGAATCGAAGAGGTTGGAGAAAATTCATGTTATAGAAAACATCATTTTTCTGGGGTCACTGAGTCTATATGATTAGCAGAATCCACTTCCACGATACACTGTAACCTTGTTAATAAGCATCTGAGATTAAAACTAATTAGAATTGAATTCCCCATCAGAATCGAAGAGGTTGGAGAAAATTCATGTTATAGAAAACATCATTTTTCTGGGGTCACTGAGTCTATATGATTAGCAGAATGCACTTCCACGATACACTGTAACCTTGTTAATAAGCATCTGAGATTAAAACTAATTAGAATTGAATTCCCCATCAGAATCGAAGAGGTTGGAGAAAATTCATGTTATAGAAAACATCATTTTTCTGGGGTCACTGAGTCTATATGATTAGCAGAATGCACTTCCACGATACACTGTAACCTTGTTAATAAGCATCTGAGATTAAAACTAATTAGAATTGAATTCCCCATCAGAATCGAAGAGGTTTGAGAAAATTCATGTTATAGAAAACATCATTTTTCTGGGGTCACTGAGTCTATATGATTAGCAGAATCCACTTCCACGATACACTGTAACCTTGTTAATAAGCATCTGAGATTAAAACTAATTAGAATTGAATTCCCCATCAGAATCGAAGAGGTTGGAGAAAATTCATGTTATAGAAAACATCATTTTTCTGGGGTCACTGAGTCTATATGATTAGCAGAATCCACTTCCACGATACACTGTAACCTTGTTAATAAGCATCTGAGATTAAAACTAATTAGAATTGAATTCCCCATCAGAATCGAAGAGGTTGGAGAAAATTCATGTTATAGAAAACATCATTTTTCTGGGGTCACTGAGTCTATATGATTAGCAGAATCCACTTCCACGATACACTGTAACCTTGTTAATAAGCATCTGAGATTAAAACTAATTAGAATTGAATTCCCCATCAGAATCGAAGAGGTTGGAGAAAATTCATGTTATAGAAAACATCATTTTTCTGGGGTCACTGAGTCTATATGATTAGCAGAATGCACTTCCACGATACACTGTAACCTTGTTAATAAGCATCTGAGATTAAAACTAATTAGAATTGAATTCCCCATCAGAATCGAAGAGGTTGGAGAAAATTCATGTTATAGAAAACATCATTTTTCTGGGGTCACTGAGTCTATATGATTAGCAGAATGCACTTCCACGATACACTGTAACCTTGTTAATAAGCATCTGAGATTAAAACTAATTAGAATTGAATTCCCCATCAGAATCGAAGAGGTTGGAGAAAATTCATGTTATAGAAAACATCATTTTTCTGGGGTCACTGAGTCTATATGATTAGCAGAATGCACTTCCACGATACACTGTAACCTTGTTAATAAGCATCTGAGATTAAAACTAATTAGAATTGAATTCCCCATCAGAATCGAAGAGGTTGGAGAAAATTCATGTTATAGAAAACATCATTTTTCTGGGGTCACTGAGTCTATATGATTAGCAGAATGCACTTCCACGATACACTGTAACCTTGTTAATAAGCATCTGAGATTAAAACTAATTAGAATTGAATTCCCCATCAGAATCGAAGAGGTTGGAGAAAATTCATGTTATAGAAAACATCATTTTTCTGGGGTCACTGAGTCTATATGATTAGCAGAATCCACTTCCACGATACACTGTAACCTTGTTAATAAGCATCTGAGATTAAAACTAATTAGAATTGAATTCCCCATCAGAATCGAAGAGGTTGGAGAAAATTCATGTTATAGAAAACATCATTTTTCTGGGGTCACTGAGTCTATATGATTAGCAGAATGCACTTCCACGATACACTGTAACCTTGTTAATAAGCATCTGAGATTAAAACTAATTAGAATTGAATTCCCCATCAGAATCGAAGAGGTTGGAGAAAATTCATGTTATAGAAAACATCATTTTTCTGGGGTCACTGAGTCTATATGATTAGCAGAATGCACTTCCACGATACACTGTAACCTTGTTAATAAGCATCTGAGATTAAAACTAATTAGAATTGAATTCCCCATCAGAATCGAAGAGGTTGGAGAAAATTCATGTTATAGAAAACATCATTTTTCTGGGGTCACTGAGTCTATATGATTAGCAGAATGCACTTCCACGATACACTGTAACCTTGTTGGTAATCATCTGAAGTTAAAACTAACATTAGAATTGAATTCCCCATCAGAATCGAAGAGGTTGAAGAAAAGGCATGTTAAGAAATCATTATTTTTCTGAGGTCTATATGATTAGCAGAATTCAGGGACACGACACACGTTAGTTCAATTAGGTAATTTTCATCAGTCACACCTCATCCACTGGGACTTTTTTTGTACATTCTAATGGGATGGTTTTACGGCCCTACTCCGTTACTCTAGATCCCTCTAATGGTTTGTACAGGTTCTTTACCGGTTGGCTGTTGTACTTTTCGGAGGATAACTTAGGGTATCCGAATATTGCTCGTATTTTGCTATCTGATGTTTCGAATTTTGACGGTGTGCTGTTTCAGTCCCCTTGTAGCATTGTCTGCAGGAGAGATCTCCATTGTACAGCCCTATTTTGCCCTGGGGTTCTCTCATGGGGCTATGACCTACTGATGTTGAGTAGCTCTTTAGTTCCATTTTCCGACAGTTCCCTAGCACATGTTTCTATACGGAGAGCTTCATTCCAGCGCTTCCTTTGTTGTTGTTTGACCCAGTCCCGTAGCTGTTTTTGTCTATCCTAGTGCAGGTTCTGGGCCAATAAATGAGGTTGATGAACTGAATCAGGCTAGTTAATCTGCTTTTTTGTTGCTGTGTTCAACCAGAGCGCCGAGTTCTTCACGACATTCCCACACTAGTTTATATGTTCCTTATCCTAAATCGAATCACTATTCGCTATTTAATAAATTTTGTACGACAAATTGGTGCGTTCTCGTTATTTCTCTAGACTTGAGGAAACAATTCCTTCGTTATGTAAGACAAAGCGATTAGCGATTATTTCCAGTTCGTAGTTTTATGTGTTTTTGTGAACCGAGAAGTAGATTCGAGTCGACCTATACAGTATACAGTCACGCAATAATTCATAACTGACCCAGTGAGAGAGAGAGTTTACAAATTTCCTCATGTTACCAATTTAAAGTAATTTAGTTCTAATAACGCCAGATGAATAGTAAGTGCAGCCAAAGATCCCAAACTACAGGCTGTACTAAATGTGTTTAACGATCGTTCGCGTTCAACAGAAAATGCCAATGGAGAACGTGCTGCTTTGCGTGGCTTTTGTTCTAATAACAAGATTCAAATAGTATAAATCGGCAACGAATTCCTGCCGGTTGCGCTATTGCACACCCAACCATCTTGCGCTTACCATTACATCGACATTGAGAGTTACACGTTCAACTTTCGACCTATTGCTCTAAGCAGATTGACCTGAATACATGAAAGTAAACCTTTGTATCTAATTATTCTGGGCGATTTATTGTTACCAAATATAAGGTTTGCTTTATCTTTCCTCTACAACTTATAGATCAATCCAAATACAATTTCTTGACTTAGTAAAAAAATATCTAGTTTGAAGTGTGTGACTTCCATTCGAAGCATTGTTTCGAGCGTTAATAGCCTGAGAACTTCCTAATAGTTCCTGGGAACTATGGCACGCTTCCAGACAACTTTTGAACCATCCTACTTCAATGAAACATTCTAATACAAACCACCCTCGGGGATAAGAGCATAGCATTCACATTTTTCGAATCGTATCTTTCAAATAGTCAGTGCGTATAATATGATATTTACGGCCAAAAATCAAATCGTCTACATGTACATTGACAAAAGGAGTTCGGCAAGGCTCAGTCTTAGGTCCGCTTTTATTCATTGTATACGCAAATGATCTACCAGCATGCTTAGAGGTGAATATATCATCATGTTTGAGATTGAGATTGAGATGCAAATTACCGCAAACGATAAGATAGAAAAATTCGAAATAAAATTTTCATATTACTCAAATAACAAGTCGGAAATAGGATCTTCATATTCAGAAAACAACTTATCATTCCTTGGAATGCAAATAGATGGTACGCTAGACTGGATATGTCATGTGGACCAGGTCGCCAGAAGCCTAGCAAAATATTGTTATGCGCTAAAAATAATAATAAATCAAGTTAATTTTGAAGCAGCATTGGTGGCATACCATGGGTCACAGCCAGTCTAAAATACGATATGGAATTATATTCTGGGGAAGTTCCATTGATACTAATAGAATTTTTGCTGTTCAAAAAAGGGCTCCGACATTAATTTTAATATAAGATATACAGAAAGTTGCAGGCCTATTTTCAAAGAAAATTATATTTTTACATTTTATGGTATATACCGGGACATCAAAAAGTATCTTGGTCAAGGGTGGTTGTGGAATCTAAAACGTGTGTCTTTACCTGTGTCAAGTTAATTAATTTGAAGTTTCTAAAAGTGCGAAATTTCGCAATTTTATACGAATGTTATAACACTCAGAAGTCTCTAGCGCTTCAGACTCCGGAATTTTCACTTGGCCTATCGAATTATCTAAAAACATAATTGCATGAACGACAGACGTCCTATGTAATTAGCTACGAACGAAATCATTTTGACGTTTCCCTCGAGAAGCTGGCTACGCGTCAGTTGAGACCTGAGAGTACCTGCTTCTATTTTAATTAAATTTTCCCATTTAAACGGAATTTTTGGAAAAAAGAAGGGCCGTCGGGTGCGTATCGCGACTAAATCTAACTACATGGAGCGAAAACGGTACGCAAAAAGCCCTCGTAAAGAAGTTCTATGTTCCTAACTTTTGCACTTTTCCAATTCGCGAGCTACGGGCTTCTCACGTGAACGTCATTCCATTTATCGAAAATTAACTATTTTAAAACCGTTTTCGACCCGGTTTGTGGCTATCCCGACCTTTTAAAAGGTTCAAAGTTAACATTTCGACAATTTTTATTACTATATTAATTTGTAGTTTATTATTGTTTTACAACTGAAATAAATAGGTATGAAATTTGTAGGTTATTGATGATGTCAGTGTGACAGTGACATAATTATTTCAAACGTAAACTAAGACATACGTTTCAGATTCCACAACAACCTTGACCAAGATACTTTTTGATATCCCGGTACAATATCTCTCACTAAGTTGGTGGTCGATGAGAATCCGATCGTTGGATCGGGATCAGGGGTGGCTATAGGGAATTATGAATAACTTAGATTCACTACGAATATTTGAACTGTGAAGACAATTGAATAGGATCGACATCCTTGGATGCCAGTTGCCAACTGTTGAAATGTAATATTCCTGGTTTGACAAAGATAGCGCGGGGCTTATTCAGGAAAATCGTTCAAATGAATCGGTTGCAAAATAAATTACTAACGAAGACTTTTTTTTTATCGTTAACGGGGTATGGGAATGATAACAAGTCGCGCACAAAAACGATTCGTAGGCATTCCGCATTATTGAACGAAACTTTCTATACCTTTCCACAATGAAATTTTCGATAAAACTGCAAGTGAGCTAACAACTGACACCATTGTTTGAACAAATGAAATTACATTTCTCGTGTGTTTACGCTCTATCGATTAAGAACGATCCGTATAGCAATGAAAGTCAAATCTTTTGCAATCGATTTCCTTTTTGAGGCATCTAATTTATTGTGAGAAATCTCCGTTTGAATGTTAAGAAAGGAGAATAACTTTATCGTTAATAACGTTGGTAAAGACAACAAATGCGCGCTACAAATGCCACTGTTATGTACAAACAACGTAAAGTTAAGTTAGAATTGCATTTAACGTTTGATTACAATTTCTTGGGTTCGTTTTCAAACACTTATACAGAGTTTACGACTCAAAATTCATCCCTGTTGTGACAATTTACAATTTAATTTATATCAAATCAACCTTTGCAGAACGCATTAACAATTTGTAGGTACTCTAATTCGCAGGGACAATATCGGAGCTCACACAAACACCTCTAAACATAATAAACAAGTGGTGCCAAGGGGAGAAACTTACCGTAAATCATCTTAAAATCACTATAGTTGTCTTTACTAGAAGGACAATACTGAGAGAACTAAAGTTACCAGTTCTGAATGGGGTAGAAATTGCAATTGTATAAGGGGCAAAATACTTGGGTGTTATTTTTGATCACAAGCTGACATGAAATCGACACGTAGAGAAAACAATCTAAAAAAGCACGATAGCCCTCAATCTATGCGGAAGAATGTGTGGGAAAAACTGGGAGCTGCAACCAAAAATGATCACATGGCTATACACCAGGGTCATTAGACCCCATGATAGCATATGACTTGGTGGTATGGTGACCAAACACTCAGAAGGTTGGGTCGATCCAAAGGCTAATGAAGCATTCAAAGGCAAAGTCACAGGCTGTTTTTAGCCTGGGTACCAGACCACACAGGTTACAAAGGCAACCAAGAGGCTGATTCACTACTCCGGGAAGGAGCACGTGGGGTTCTAATTGGTCCATAACTCTTCTGTGGTATAGCGAAAGCGCTGCGCAAATCATATAGAAGTACTTGGTTGAAAAACCAATCTCAAGAATGGTGGAACAAGGCGCCGGGAAAAAGACACGCCAAAGAGTACCTACTAAGCCAGATCAGAAGATCAACTAGAATCATGGTTGGACACTGTAGACTCAAGAAATACCCTATGCAGGTTCTACCAAGAAGAAGAGAAGACCGCATATACTGTGCTACCGCGAAGGCCTAACAAGGCTAAGGTTCTTAACGACAGGAAACGAAAATCCACAACCCTTTCTTCATATATGGAGGGCCTAAGGTCTGGCCTACGGAGTCTAGTAATAAAGGCGATTCTAGACAGTGAACTCTAACATAACAAAAAGGCATACACAATAGATCTGCAAAGGTCGCGGTGGTGAAGCTCCTAATCCATAAGCCCCATACAAATCTAATCTAGGTACTCAAATTCAACGAAAAATAGCGATACATATACTTTTAAATACCGGGTGACCCATTTAAAATAATCTCCAGGTAGATCTTGTTAAATATGCACCAGAAAAATGTACCCAACAACTCTTCAACGTATGTACATTTTGTTTCTCCTATCAGTGGATAAAAAACAAGTTGCATGTTTCACATTTAAAAATAAACGCTTCATACTCGAAATTTCACGATCAGTAAGAAAGAACATAATCCGTCCTCGCTAGTAAACGACGTACTGTTATTGAACAACTTAATCGATTATCTGTATTATTTTTCTTTATTTTCATTGTTCATTGTTACGAAAACATATCAGATTTCCGTTTTAATAACAACTTTCTATGCTAATTCTCTAATAGAGAAAGTAACAATAATATTGATATAAACCTGGCTAAGAGATGATTCCATCCACAACGTAAATATGTTTAAACATCTGATATCATCGCCAAGATGCCAAGTTGCACGAACAAAGCGTATAAAAACCATTGCTCACTTCACATAATTACATATTTATTTACATTGAGTTGAAAGTTTTCAATAGGCACTTACGCGATTGAAATAGATAAGTATGTCAGTCAGACATCGAGAACAGAATACTTGTAGAAATAATATGAGATATTTAGCAGTGTTTGCGATGAGATTGAGCAAAAGCAATAAATGTAAATTATGAACTACTTACTAGGAGCTTCCAGATTTTCAGATTCTCACCAACGTATTAATTAACACTGTTGGTTCTTCAATGGTAATGGATTATTTTCGGTTATAATATTTAATAGCCTTTTTAGCATTTCTATAGAAACATTTGCATTGTTTCATTATTAACACGATATTTAGAAATGTAATATTGTTCAAATGTTCTAATTGTTTTCATCAAAGTTTGAACAATTCGAAGATAGGTTTTTATGAATTTATTATCAGCCTAAATTACCTATTAGTCTAGTTGAATATAGCAGATAGGTAAGTTGAGTCCCTACCTACCAGATCTTACAAAAGTTACAATGTTCGGTTAGTAGGTTAAGTGTAAGTTGAATGCAATAACATCAATATTCACTTTGTCTAATAACCTATAAAAGAGTTCACACTATAAATAAGAAATAATCGCCCTTATCCACTAAAAATACTGTTAAACTACTGAGGATCTTTCGATTACCAACTAATCATCATCAGAGTAAACTAAATTATAAATCAAAATGTGCCTGGATCCCAGGACATAGCGAAGTCGAAGGTAATTAATTGGCCGACGACACCCTGGCCTGACGGGGGTCATCTAAGGCCCCATTCGGCAGGAGCCAATGGTTTTTCATCAGACTGCGTATGGGTCTCGCCCTTAGTGGCCAACAGAAGGCTCTTAAAGAAACTCCTTTCTCTTAACAAAAAGGACCTTTGGGAGATGTCATCGTCGTCTTAACATAGCTTTGCGGCAGATGGTGTTAGAACATCTAGGTTTAGGTTCTCCAGACATTTTCGAAGGTGGTAGTTAAATCACTGCCGGAGATGGTTGACCAGTGAGGATATTGTCTAACCACACTAGTCGGATATGGGTGTAATCGGTAAACGCTAACCCCCGTTTTTACGTAACTTACGAATCGCAGCACCTATATCGTGTCTTTTGTAACCAAATTCCTCCCAAATAGACTACGTTGCTACTGTTGTGACCCCAGACTATTATTAAATAATCTATTTCTCAAAAATTGGCTTTCACTTGGCAAATAGTGATTGTTTAAAGCGAATATTAGATTCTTTAAACGGCAACTTCAAATCGAGTTGTGCTAACGTTTTCTGAATCGGGCAGAGAGAGTATGGTTTTTGTCGCTGTGAAGGAGATAGTACATTTAACATTTTTGCGTAACAAAATAATGGACAATTTCAACCAATTAGTTCCTTGCCGAGTTCTTCCTACGTTGTTTTATATACGGTTAGTTTAATTCTGATGAGTACACAATAGAACTAATTTCCTGGTTGAAGATAAGTTAACATAATTAAGACATGCACCAATAAAGTTAAATAAGATTATGCAGTATTTATCCTGTATAATGAATACATATACCAACGTTGAATAATATTTGAGGAATTTACCACATTCATATCTGTATTAGATAGTAAGTTATGATGAAAAATATTTAAAAATTATCATAGTAATAGTATTAGGTAAGAATAATAATGCGATATTACTTCATAGCTGAATTTCATATAATAGGTAGCTGGTAGTGAACACTTTTGCCCCGAATGCTTAGTTAAGTCTATCGAATTTATTAGCAATAGCAAAGAAATATAATTCAATGAGTTCTAGATAAGACTATACATATCCATATTTGGAATGCACTAAACTGAATACATAGTGTTCAATTATACAGAGTGTGACACTACAGTTCATATGTTATTGGAAGTTCAAATGAAGTAATGATAACAATAATTGAATTGATAAGAAATAATCACCCTTAAAAATACTATAAAGAACAGAGGACATTTCGGCTACCAAGTAGCTCACCAGAGTTTACTCTGATGGTGGCTACTTTGTAGTCGAAAGGTCCACAGTACTTTAATAGTATTTTTAGTGAATAAGGGTGATTATTTCTTATTATGTTGAGAAATAAAATCGTTTCTTGTTTCACTTTTCCCCTTGCCCTCGTATATTGATTATTCAATAAACAATTACCTATTGCCTTCCATCGCCTATATATCATATCCTGTATATTATATTCTGTAATAGGTATAAAAGATCAATCCACCTGTGCTGTGATGAAGTATTCATGACCAGTATTATGAATTTAGATAGTGAGATATCGTTTTTATGGGTGTGTTTCATTTGTATCCTTTACGTGGCTTTAAATGTTCTTCAATACTCAAGTTAAATAGTTTTAATAAATTACAGCGCGAACGTGATCTAGGCAATAGGTTAGAGAAGTCTTCGATTTTGCAAGAAATACCTTTGTTGTTGTGGCATTTCACGCCTTTGAATTTCGTTAATTCAATTCCGTTGAAATTAAGGTTAATACGTATCTTCGACTTACTTGCCTTGAAAATATGACGCGTCATTTTTAAACCCTTACGACTTACTGAGTAACACCTTAACCCTTTCGCTGTTCAGTTTGGAAATCGCTTGCACGCCTGTGGTGTTGATATGTGGGATACCACAACTCTATTTTTTTTATCTATGTTTTCCTATTCATTTATTTATATAATATATATTTTAGAATGTGACGATAGCAACGGAATTAACAGAATGGTAAAGCAACATTGAAAACATACAATCAATATGATAAATTATAAGAAGAAGAACCATTTTTATTATTTAATAAAACAAGAACAACTTCATTCACTATAAATAAGAAATAATCACCCTTATCAGCTAGAAATACTATTCAAGTTCCGAGGATCTTTCGACTACCAAGTACCACCATCAGAGTAAACTGAATCATAAATCAAAATGTAAATATATGAATGAATATAGAGGACTAAGTCTACCCAAAATTTTCATTGGATTATATCTATTGACAGTCAACTTTCTTCGTTATCTGATGTGAACAAAATGTGTTACAAAAAGGGCCACCTCTCTCTTTTCACCCAATGTAGGTGTAGGCTACTTCAAGGCGTTATTCGGTCACATGGGAAGGATAAAAGCTTAGTAGGCGCATGCTAAAAACACACTGATCCATCAGCTTGATGATGGTAATGTAGTATCCACACAATTATACATTACAATGTTCCCGGCTTGTAGGAAGCACGTTGAACATACGGTGCCATCAAAGAAAAGAAGAAAACTTCACAGGGGCTCTATATGGAAAGATGTTTCATAAAGATGGGCTTCTAACACCTTAGAATTGTTACAACTTGTTAAAATTCAACAAACGTACATTGACAAATAATTCAGAAACTTGCCTCGATTTTACTTTGATTGAGAATGATGGCATAATTTTAGCAATCATTCGTTAGGTTTTGAAAACAATGGAATAATATGTTCCAAATTGATTTCATATTACAACTCTTTGAATAATTGGGGGCGCACATACTTCGAAAACAGTTCAAACAAAACCTCGAACTCAGAAGTAGTAAAACAATAAAAAATGGATCCGTTCCTTTAACAAAACCCAGTATCTTGATCTTTTATTCCATTGGGATTTAACGAGAGGAAGTTACACGTTCAAATATTTGTTTTCGGTGCAGATTTTGTGTGGGTTCTGAACAGTTATGTTTGTGTAATTTTGAAACGGATGTGAATATGTACTAACTTTGAGGACTTTGCTTATAGCAATTGTTGCTCTACTTGTTTCAATACATGTAGAATATAAATCAGCTAGTTTAGAGTTATTAGAAACTTAATCGGAATGTTCTGTCTCATCTCTCGATTAACATGTCTATTTAATTCTAAAGGATGCGTTAGTGGATTGCACATACATCATGACAAATGTGTAGAAAGTATCACGATAGAGTGTGTTCAAATCATTATTTTTCACAATAAAATTATTATAAAGTGCCATGCTAGTCTATGTAGGTACATGTTGAATTATCAATCCAAAAATA
Organism: Endomychus coccineus; assembly: GCA_958510875.1. Lineage (NCBI taxonomy): Eukaryota > Metazoa > Arthropoda > Insecta > Coleoptera > Endomychidae > Endomychus > Endomychus coccineus. Next base: position 834,752 of record OY294070.1, read on the forward strand.
CGACTTGATAGCTATGTATGAAGATGAGTTAAGAATAATAAATTCTAGGAAACGATACCATTTCATTAGAATGTTACTAAAATGGAAATTGTGTTTCGGATTTGAGTTAAATTTATAACAGGCTATCAGTAGATATTAAACAAGTTCCTCTCCAAATTTTATTGCCATATTCCGAAAATTCAAAATTTGGCAGCATATTTCACCTCACCTTTATAGTTTAGCTACTCCATATATTGAAAGCACCTTGTTTTAATATTGAAGAATATCTTCTCCGTTCTACTAAGAATCACGTCTTTCAACAATTAGAAAGCATTGATGCAAATAAATCATTAAACAATTTGAATGTTGATACCGTTCTCAACTTATATAGATTATCCTAATAGTTTGAAATTAGAAAAAATTATAATGTGATAGGTCTCATACGAAGTCATCGATGTTCTTCCCTAATTTTCCCTTTCGACACTTCATTATGCATGTGTTTTTTTTAATAATATAATTATAAATAACTTATAAATTATGGGCACGTGGCCATGCTTTATGTCACGTGTTCGAAGGAATGTTTTGTATCGTGTTCGATCAATCAATCTATCAATTTGTACAGTTCTCCTATACGACAATAGAAGTTTTATGAATAATTAATAACAAGCAGAATGAAACGTGACGGGGAAAAGTGAAACTGTAAACGTTGTTTATGACATCAAGAAAGAATCCTGAACGAATTCAAGGTTGTTCTACTAACTATTATGATTTATCTCGTTTGAATCCAGTTCTTTGTGTTGTGATTGATTAGGCCTCCAAATGGGTACAGGTTTTGATGCAACTCGGTACCATCGCGATACTGCCTCCATATTATAATTCTAAGACATACAATTATTATTAGATAAAGATAATACGGTTCTGTCAGACGCCATGAGTTGGGGGTGTTCTTATCAGCTTAGTCGTTGGAATTCTGAGTTGGAAATTTCATCAAATTTTGCAGTAAATCTTTCGGTGCCTTTCTCGTTACTTCCCTCAAAATCAAAATGTATCATTCAGATTTATATGAAATTCTCAAGTAACGGGTTTTCGGAATTGTTGATCAAGAATACGTCATCATAATTTAAAAGTTCCAAACAGTAGATCTGATATGGCGGCTCGTTAAAATTTCAAAATTCCACTACCCCCAAAACTATGTCAAAATGAAAAAAAATGTATATAGATTTATGCCCTCAAAATAAAGACATTTTGATGCTATGATTTTTTGAAAAAATGCATGCCCTTCGAGTTACAGCCCTTTTAAAAGTAATAAAGTAATAAGTGCCGTAAAAATGTTTAAAAATGATTGGTTCATAGTTACAAGAAATATGAAGGAAAATTAATTCAAATTAATTCTATGGCATCAGCGACATATGTTTATTGTTAACATGCATGTAAACATTTTTTTTATTTTAACAGAAAAGAGCTTTGAACAAAAATAGCCTAAAATCCATGTATACCATTTTTTCCTATTTGACAACTCTTTCATAGAGAACAGTTTATTCAATAGCTCCTCAATTTTTTAAGTGAGGCTTCTGATTTGAAATACGCACCACCCTGGACCCTTCAGGAACCCACATACTTCATAATTCCAAACCTATCTCATCACATTTCATACCATGGATTTTATCGCGTTCTTTGTGGTCATACTACCACAACAAAAATCAGTAAACCACTTGAAGAATCGATGGTGAGGAGTTCCCAAAATATAGCTAAAGATGGTAAATCATCACAAACAAATGTCACATGATTGGGCACCATCTGTTTTATTCTTCAGGGACTTTGCCCTCGTATAGTGAACATATGTGTTAGTGAAACCATTTCCCGAGAATTTACACATAAAGTATACCTTCACATTGTAAGTTCTTAAACATTTGTTCTTATCACAGTTAGTGGGGGGGGGAGGTGTTGATTACAACAATATTGGATTCAATTGACTCTGCTAGTTAGGTAAATGAAAAATGAGTTATTGAATGATAAAACTCAATAAGTGGTTGGTGTTTCACATTATTTACCGACAAAAAGGTTGTTTTGATGTGACTTTCGTACTGTTACCTAAAAAGATATTGTTTCCAACTTTCATTTCTATTTGAATATTGAAATTGGCAGATAACTGTTAATAATATAATCAGAACGGATAGTTAATTAATCAAACGCGTTTAATATAAAGAATGCCAAGTTATTTCACTTAATTGACTTAATTAATGGTAAAACGGTACAATGTCATAATGATTTAAATAGAAGTTAAGCGTTTGAACGATACAGGTACGAATTACGTAATAAATGGAACGTTTACTCACTAAATTTTCGCTATTAATTCTCTTTATTGCTCATATTATTCCCATTTTGGAATGTTTCAGTGGATAATGTATCGCCCTTGATCGAACATTCTATAAAATTGCTGATAATCATTCTGAAGCAAACATGCTTACACCTCAGGTTCGATTTACCAGCAGCAACACAATACCCCTGAGGAATAATATTCCTTCGGTTTGTCTTCAAAATGTGTCGAAACTGCAACCTTTACCTCTTCGTTATCAGTAGTAATATCCCTAGGACATTGAGAATAAACGAGATAATTTTATGACAATCGAAAGCTCGTTCCTTGATAACAGCCCAAAGTGGAAGGTTGAGGGCTGTTACCAAGCATTTGTCAATGTCCGAGGGATATTACTACTGATAACGAAGAGGTAAAGTTTGCAGTTTGGACACATTATTAACTGCACACTGTATTCCTAAATTATTATCACCGCTCATCTAGGAAGACTTTTTGCTAAGCATTATGTCCGATACCCCGAAGCTGAGAGATTCGTATGCGTGTCTAAACGACACACATTCCGTGTGTATCGAATTCAAGTAAAACGATCCGGAAACATCCTGAATATAATAATAATACTTATTTGTTCATAATGTGCAAGAACGTTAAAGTTTCTTTTTTTTTGCGCAAATAAAATATAACACATGTATTGTAATGTAACAGATTGCAAGGTCACATTTGAGACAAGCAAATTATTCTTAATAGGTTCACTCATTTGAGAAATTAAATGTGTTTACATAAAGCGACAATGATACGTTGTATAGTTTTTTTTTAGCGAAGTAGCTGCCCGCACCGCGAATTTGTATTCTCTCATAACAATGTTACAAAACATGAAGTGATTACTTCATCACTTATGGAAATTTCCGTGTAAACATTCTAGTGATTAAAGAAGTAAACTATTATTCATTCGGCCACTGAAGGTCTCTTCCACATAACACAAAAGTTGAAAATATTAAGATCATTGTTATAATGTACTAGGTCTGATCAATATAGACTACGGTGCCTAAAGTACGAGATCGATTGAATTCTGATATGGCTATAATTGATGTGCTTTTTTTTGTTCAAGGTTCTCTGCATCCATCCTCGATTGATATCTCCTTGGCCAGTGTCAGGTGCCGCTCTGTGGTTGGGCTTACTGCAAGATCTGCTCATCCCCATCGGTCTGGGATTGGTCGATTCGAGGTTTAGCTCGTGGGTGTCGAACGTTTACAAGTGTTCAAGAAGAGGCGGCAACGAAAAACTTCCACACGGTAATTAGAGTTTGGCATATTCCGTACACCTTCGTTCGAATTACTTTCTGCAAGGGGTATATTTTTTCAATTAATCGTGTCTCGAAACGGAAAAATATGCTCCACACATCACGCTTCACGTCTTCAATAATATCAACGTCAACGCTAGATAAATGCGATGAAATGCTCATCAAAATTGATCGATATGAAGCGAAATTATTCGAAACCTCAAACTGAGGAAAGATTAACACTGTCAATGAAGATCATCCACATAAATCTGTACAACAATTTATTTTATCAGAGCAAGCTTTGGTTCTATATGGTCCAAAATTCAACTATCACCATCGTTTACAAAAAAAATTGCATGAAAATCTGCAAAACTTAAGCCATAACACCGAGCCCACTAGCGCTCTACCCTTTGCCTACACCAATGTTCTTGGAACATCGATAAGCCAAACCAACACCCTCTACAGTGCATAGTCCGAACGCCTGATCGTGAAAGAGTGAGCCAGAGGCTATGTTGCAGTTGCACAAGGCTTTGCTGTTGGCCAATTTGTCCCGATTTCAAAAAATTGGGCCAAAATTTACACTTACTGCGGTCCACTACGAGAATCTTATTGTTATTATTGTTAACGTGAACTGTTTCACAGGGACAGCCGATATCCATACTTACCGTATTCATTATTTTGGAAAACTGAACAAAACAAAACTCGGGAAAAACCAACATTCACTTAGAAAGCTATTTTACAATTCACTTTATTCAGACATAACACTTTTATACACGCTTATTGACTGGTAAAACACTTTCCAATCGCACAAAGACGCCTAAGGATCAGGTGCAACATATCATTTTCCACAAGGAATATAATTTTACTAAAGTCCCTGAAAAATTAAACAGGAAATGGTTTATTTGTCAAAATTTATTTTATTTCTCAACATAATCTCCTTCGTCCAACGTTTTTCTAATTTTACGCACTCTTCCGCCTTTTTCCGCCTAGCCATTTCTTCTAGTTTGGGAATAGGAACAAATCGCAGGGGGCCAAATCTGGAGAATATGGAGGATGTCGAACCAATTAGTAGCGAAATTCATGCAATTTTGCCATTGCAACTGCGGACCTGTGTGCCGGTGCGTTGTCCTGGTGGAAGAGCACTTTTTTCGTTGTCAAATGCGGCCGCTTTCGCTTCAAATCGACGTCGGATCGATCCAACAGCTCTGCATAATATATACGCCGGTGATAGTTTTGCCCTGTTCAAAAAAATATGCAAAACTGTCGAATGTCTCGACCCTTGCTTTGTTATGTAGTGTATACTATCATTAACATTTTGACGAGCGGCTTATAGAATTTTGAACCAGATAGTCATTGGCGAGTTAAAAGCGATAAGAGTTATTTAATAAATATTTATGGATTAATGAGCGTAATTATGCAGGCAATCTAGCATCATTTCATATCGATGACCAACTTATAACCACTGCGTTCTATAAAAACCTGTGTTGTATTACTTACTTATTTGTAAAGCCGGCATAATTATACAAACATTTACCTTGTTGAACGTGTTTGCAATAATCATGATATAGTATTATTCCTAATTACCATTAAATCAACATCGTTGAACGACTATTAACTTGAAATAAATCATATATCTATATAAGTTTCACTTGAGAATTAAGATTGAGGGTATGTCGTAGAGTTTCGAATAATTTTAAGACTATCCTAGAACATTTGATTCTTCTTTCTTGTTCAGGCTTTGGAATAAGTTATAATATTACGAAACCGTTTCCTGAATTTTGATTAATAGTCTAGGAGCCAGAGCGATATGATGGTCTGAACATTAACCCGATGGCACTATGGTTTATCGTTAGAGGACGGTTCAATGACCAATTCATCTCACAGACCGAATTTTCCCCGGCTGCTAGATCTCGAGATACAGCATTCGCATTTTTTTCTTCTTTTGACTGGAGGTTAACCCTTTCCAAGTTGCGGTTACTTGAAAAGCATGCCATTCTTATACACTTCCACGATGTGCCAACATTTTTTATCGTGTCCGTTTATCGGGTCAACCAGTTAAAATTAACCCGAGAATGAACTGCAAGTTAACCCCCCCCCCCAAACCTGGTGGAAAATGTTCATTGGTGTTGGCAATTGTTAACATACCCTATGCCATCAAAAGTTATCGGTCCATTTCCGAGTAATTGGTCATTATTTGGACCAAAACTGTTTCTTTTTTCATTTTGTGGATAAAACTTGCAAGTTACAAGGTAACATGATGGCACCATGTTGAATAACTCTATTGGAGGTCAAATAAAGATTTAAAATTATTGCCATCACTCCTTGTCTATTTCAACCCCCAAAACCCAATAAAACCACCTCCCAAAAAAATATGGATAATATGACCAATTTTATGATAAATTAGTCAATTATTGAGATTCTGGCGGGGTTTAAAATCGAAACGCCCGTTTTTGTTTTTTGTTTTGTTTTGGAGGGTGGTTTTATGGGTTTTTGGGGGGTTGAAATAGACAAGGAGTGATGGCAATAATTTTATATCTTTATTTGACCTCCAATAAAGATATTTAACATGGTGCCATCATGTTACCTTGTAACTTGCAAGTTTTATCCACAAAATGAAAAAAAGAAACATTTTTGGTCCAAATAATGGCCAATTACTCGGAAATGGACCGATAACTTTTGATGGCATAGGGTATGTTAACAATTGCCAACACCAATGAACATTTTCCACCAGGTTTGGGGGGGTTAACTTGCAGTTCATTCTCGGGTTAATTTTAACTGGTTGACCCGATAAACGGACACGATAAAAAATGTTGGCACATCGTGGAAGTGTATAAGAATGGCATGCTTTTCAAGTAACCGCAACTTGGAAAGGGTTAACCTCCAGTCAAAAGAAGAAAAAAATGCGAATGCTGTATCTCGAGATCTAGCAGCCGGGGAAAATTCGGTCTGTGAGATGAATTGGTCATTGAACCGTCCTCTAACGATAAACCATAGTGCCATCGGGTTAATGTTCAGACCATTAATATCGCTCTGGCTCCTAGACTATGAGGGTGAAGGTAACGTTGATTCTTTCAAGTTAATTCCATCTGGAAATATCATGACCCAATTCCTAGATAATCAGTTTTTTATCCTAACCTAACGATTGATTTACTAATACAACGCTTTAGATAAAGCGTTTTTAGAAATATATTCATAGGAACCATAATTCAACAAAATCGATTGTGAGTCATGTTCAGAATGTTATGTGGGTCAATCTAGAAGGAACATTTTCACTCGTTATAAGAAACATTTTGCCCATATAAAGAAAAATAATGGTGAAAAAAACAGGCACATTTTGATTTATAATTTCCTCAGTACTTTATTAGTATTTTTAATGAATAAGGGTGATTATTTCTTATTTATAGTGTGAATTGTGTTATAGTTTATTAGTTACATTATCTGTCAATGTTACGTTACAGATTTCCTTTTATTCAAATTTGATTCCTGAAAGTTCATAATTTTCAATTACAGTGGGACTAGATGGAAAATTCAGACCTTTCGGCAGTCAACCCCAAAGTCTTGAAATCGCTCAAATGGGCCAAGATAGGAACATGAAAGGGTTACAATCAATCGAACACCGCTTTCCCATCACCAACGGCTCTCTTTTTACCAGCATAGACGGTCGTCTACCCGTCATTCACAACTATAGACGTCATAAAGACTCTAGAGGTAACTATTTCGATTGTTCCGTTGTTGTGAAATGCATGAAACGTGCTAACATTTTTCGATTTCAGGAATCAGACACGACGGCAGTTCCTCCAACTTGGCGCTGAACTCGTCGCACCTACCAAATCAAGACTACCAGGACCATTTCAACTGTCAAAATTGCGAAGCGGACCTCTGTCCCAGTCACTCTAATCTGCATCATCTCAGTCCGATTTACGTGCATCAAAAATTGAACGGTCTCCAGAAAAACAACATCTTGTTACAGCGTAATCTTCGACCCACCGTGAGCCACGAAAGTCTGTGCAACGTCGAAGAAAACCACGCCGCTTATAGTACGCCCATCAACAATCCCGTCATGAAGAACTCGAGGAACTTACTGCGACTTAACCGCATCAGATTGAGCAAAAGCGAAGATAGTCTCAACGAAATCGAAAGGGAATTGACTAGTTTGAAGCAACACGCGATACCCGACGTTAAGAAGAGGATCAATAAGCACGTCAACGAACAGATTTTGGATTATTCGAGTTCCGATGACGATTTCGGGGCCGAAATCGTGGTCAACAACTTCGACAGTTTGAGTTCGAAAAGTAGTTGTTCCATCACCACCGAAGCCAACGGCGATTTCCATTTCTATCAAACGTCCCAATTAACTCCCAACATAGAAGACAAACTACTAGCGACGAGTTCGAACAAGCCGTTCCAGCACGTCGCCGACGACAAACTGCTACCGCCGCGTCTAAACAAGTCCTTCGAAAATCTGAACTTGAACGTCGAACACTCGATCGTGAACCACTTCACCGTCTGCGACAAGGATCTGCAAAATTTCGATCCGCGAAGTCCGAAAAACGTGAACCGCATCTTCAAGATATCGCGCTCGAATTCGAAACGTTCGCTGGAGAACTTCAGGGCGTTTTTGGAGGACCGCGTCGATCCGGACGGCAAATTGCAACGATCCAACTCGTACATGACGTTGGAGGATCGCAAGAAAAAGTGCAACAAGAAATTGCTCAGATCCAATTCGAAATTGTCCGATTGCTGCGGTCACAACTTGCAACAACAACAACACAAGATCAAGTCGGTGGAATATTTGCCGGAGACGAACGCGATCAACAACGTGTGGATCGAGGAGTTACGTCACCTGCGACCGCTTAAATACGGCGTGGGTGCGAACGTCAAAACGACGAATCACGTGGGAAGTGTGCCCGATTTGAAAAAGGTATTCATTTCCGAATATATTTAGACGTTATTCAGATGTGGTTGTATTTGAATGATCCAGTTGCGCTCGTATTTGGTACAACGGAAGTGTTTTGTTCTCGATGAGAGGGTGGGTTCGTGAAAGATAATCGTTGAAAAGAAAGGTTTTGTAACGTGTTCGTATTTATTTTTCTTAAAATCGTTAAGGTTTGGCCAAATCATATGCAATTTTCCTGCCTAAATTCCCGAATTCCCTCACTTTTGTGTCCGAAAAATCGACGAATTTCAGGAGGTGCTAGGTAATAGTCAAATACGGAATTGTGCACGAGTTAAGACCCTCGACAACCCTGGAGTACTTGGCAATAAACTACAAGATGTCTGACAGTGCTTTTTTTAAATTTTATTTCACTCTGTCATCATCAGTTTACGCTAAAAACATTATTTGGAACTTGAAGCTACTTTTATTGGAAATTCATGCCAGGAAAATGATATCAACTAGATGTCACATAGTTACAATAAATCGTACGTCAAATGTCGTAGTGCAGATCCACCTTTATTACCTAAATTTCTTCGAAAGATCGAAAGATTTATATGTCATATGTTTTAAAGATTGTCATACACGGATATACCAAGTAGGTGCGATTAATCGTACGACTAATATCGAAGTGCAGATGTACCTTTAACTACATTTGATTGTAAAATCGAAGCGATCGCGACAATTATTGTTGCGTTAGGAATATGCTCGGAATTGAAATATCATATAAAATACAAGATGTTTTACATCAACAGGTTTCAGAAATTTTTTTTAATGAAAATAGGTGCTTGAAGGTTGCCTACGCGGAAATGTCACAGTTACAATCAATTGTACGTCAAATCTTGTATTCCACATTCACCTTTATTCCCTAAATTTCTTCGAAAGATCGAAAGAGATTTGTATGTCATATGTTTTAAAGAATGTCATACACGGAGATACCAAATAGGTGCGATTTGTCGTACGACTAATGTCGAAGTGCAGATGTACCTTTAACTATATTTCGTGAAAAATTTAAAAGGGATCATGACAATTAGTGTTGCGCTAGAAATGCTCATAATTAAAAAATGTTATCGAGTTGTACGGTTTTACGTATTGATTTGAATTACGTCATTTGTACTGAACTTTGCAGTATGTAATATACAAGATGTCTTGCATTTTTTATTTTATTGTACTCTGCCATCAACAGTTTTCACGATGAAGGTCGCCATACACGGAAATATCACATAGTTACAATCGATCGTATGTCAAATACCAAGTAGTTGCGATTAATCGTACGGCTAATGTCGAAGTGCAGATGTACCTTTAACTACATTTCATTGGAAAATGGAGGCAATCACGACAATTATTGTTGCGTTAGAAATGCTCATAATTTAAAAATGCAATCGTGTTGGATGGTTTTACGTATTGATTTGAATTACGACATTTGTACTCAACTTTGCAGTATATAAAATACAAGATATCTAATTTTTTTTATTTTATTCTACTCTGCCATCAACAGTTTTCAGAAAAGCTTTCATCGGAAATATATGCGTGGAAAATGATATCAACTACATGCTTGAAGGTTGCCATACATGGAAATGTCAGCTTTCAAAAAAACCTTTAGTTTGAACTCAAAACTAAATTTATTGGAAATTGATCTATGGAAAATGTTTTCTTGGTGATTCCTATTTTGCCGTTGCGATTGGAACTCCCTACAAGTGTATTGGGAGCCGCAACATAATGCTTAAAGGTTACAATCGATCGTACATCAAATGTCGCAGTGCAGATCCACCTTTATTCCCTAAATCCCTTCAAAGTTCATCATATTTTTTTTAAATTCCTATACACGGAGATACCAAGTAGTGGCGATTAATCGTACGGCTAATGTCGAAGTGCAGATGTACCTTTAACTACATTTGAAGCGATCACAACAATAATTGTTGAGTTAGAAAAGTTCGGAATTTAACAATGTAATCGAGGTGTACGGTTTTACCTTGATTGATTTGAATTGTGACATTTATACTTAACTTTGCAGTACCGTAAAATAAAATATGTCTTTCATTTTAAAAATTTTTTCTACTCTGCCATCAACACAGTTTCCAGAAAAAACTTCATTTGGAACCTAAAACTACTTTTATTGGAAATTCACAAAGTAGTTGCGATTAATCGTACGACTAATGTCGAAGTGTAGATGTACCTTTAACTACATTTGCGTTAGAAATACTCGGAATTATAAATGCAATCGAGGTGTACTGTTTTACTTGTTGATTTGCATTGCGACATTTGTACTTAACTTGGCAGTATGTAAATTACAAGATGTCTTGCATTTTTTATTTTATTTTACTCTGCCGTCAACAGTTTTCAGGAAAAACTAAAGTTCGTCATATTTTTCATAAATTACCATACACAGAGATACCAAGTAGTTGCGATTAATCGTACGGCTAATGTCGAAGTGCAGATGTACCTTTAACTATGTGATTGGAAAATCGAAACGAGCGGGACAATTGTTGCTTTACAAATGCTTGGAATTATAAATGCAAATCGAGGTGTATGGTACTTAATGATTTGAATGGGGAAAGTTATACTTTACTTTTCAGTACGAAATGTTTTGCATTTTTTAAATTTTATTCTATTCTGCCAACATCAACTTTGAGAAAAAACTTTATTTGGACCTTACAACTACATTTATTGGAAATTCATGTCCTAAAATTGTATTCTGAAGAAACCTATAGCTTGAAGGTTGCCATACTCGTAAGATGCCACCTAGTTACAATTGATCGTACGTCGAATGTCGTAGGGCAGATGTACCTTTAAGATTTGCCATTCATATTTTTCAAAGGTTGCCATACATGGAGATACCAAGTAGTTGCGATGAATCGTACGGCTAATGTTGAAGTGCAGATGTACCCTTAACTTCATTTGATTGGAAAATCGAAACGATCAGGTCAATTGTTGTAGAAATGCTCGGAATTGTGAATGCAGATCAAAACGTAATATTTTACGGTACTGCGAACTATTTCGTGATTTACTATAACCTAACTCCTGAAATTTGATTTTAGAGTTTTCATTTCGAGTTTTCAGACATTAAATTAAGGGAATTAGGAAATTCACCAGCTATCACCATAGTTTTAAGAGCGTCAATCCACTCTCAACAAAAATCGCAAAAAACGGTTATCATCATTGAGATCTGGAGAGATACGAGGTCCCTCGAAATTATAAACGGCCTGTAAACCACCTGGAACTCCACCAAACTCCCATATGGCGAGTCAAATATTGAAAACAAAATTCGCCTTTTCAAATAAATGCCTGAATATATTTAAAAAAAAAGAAAATTCTACAAAACTACACAGTTTGATCTACATCCATTTGATAATTTTATTTATAAAAATTATACACATATTCGAGGCTATTGCAAAAAGGTGGGAAATTTTTTAAATATTTAAACAAATTATTAAATAATTTGAGAAAACTCCAGTATATTTTAAAGTACAAACTTAAAATTTCCATGGAAATGGTAGAAAGATTAATGTATCAGAAATTAACTTTGTCTTTAAAACGTGATTATTAAGTATTATGGAAGAAAGTTGACATTTAATTAAAATAATTTGATCTGTTTTGGATATATGCAAAATACAATTCATCTCAGAATAATTAAGAAGATTCATCCTCTCAGATACTCCCCGATATTAATAATTGAATAGGGTGTGATTATTTAATTTCGCAATATATTCATATCTGAACTCATTTAAAAGATAAAACTAAAGTCCAGTCATTATTTAAGTTTGCTATATCGTTTAAATTTATTATTTGTAAATATCTGTATTAATTATAATTTATCATAATCACCAGTATTACCATGTAAATACCAGTTACTTATTTCTATTTGCAACTCAATTGTACTATTGTTGAATATTTAATATTATTATATGTATTCAAATAGAAAACTAATAAAATTCACTGGTTTTATTCTCCCCCAGTTCGAACTACGTTTGAGTAAGAATAACTTCTAGTATTTGCATCAAAGAAACAACGAATTAAATGAAATTAAAAGAAGAAACTCGGAAAGGTGACGTGGAGTTGGTCGGATCTCTGCAGCTTGATAATCTACCATCAGGTTAGTTAGTTACCATTTAGAATTATTGTAATTGAAAATGTCCAAAAGTGTTGCTTGAAGGTTACCATACACGGAGATCTATCGTACGTCAAACGTGTTAGTGCACATCTACCTTCATTCCCTAAATTCAGAAAATTCGAATGAGATTTGTGTAAGTCATATTATCCAAAGGTTACCGGAGATACCAAGTAGCGATGAATCGTACGACTAATGTCGAACTATAGATGTGCCTTTAACTACAATTGGATTGGAAAATCGGATAACTATTGCATTAGAAATGGTTTGAATTATAAACTCAAATTGAAGTGTGCGTTTACTGACTGACCTTAAAATTAACTTTGCAATACCGTAGAATACAAGATGTTGCAGATCATTTAAAAAAATTTATTCTACTCTCCTATCATCAGCTTTCGAAAAAACCTTTATTTGGAACTCCAAACTACATTTATTGGATATTCATCGATGGAAGACGATATATTGGAGACGCCCACTTCGCCATTGTGATTTGAAATTTCTAAAAGTGTATTGGGAAGCTACAACATAATGCCTAAAGGTTGCCATATACGGAAATGTGGCCTAGTTACAAATAATCGTACGACAAACGTCGTAGTGCAGATCTACATTTATTCGCTGATTTTTTTCAGTTTGGAATTGATTTGAGTCATATTGCTTAAAGGTAGCCGTACACGGAGATACCAAGTATTTGCGATCAACAGTAAGTCTAATGTCGGAGTGCAGATGTACCTTTAACTGAATCTGATTGGAAAATCCAAGTAATCAGGGAATTGTTCCGTCTCGGAATTATGAACGCAAATGGGAGTGTACGGTCTTACTGATTGATTTTAATTGGAAAAGTTATCGTTGAAATTAAGTTTGCAAACTTCAGAGCTTCAGCGTGTTTTTGCATTTTTTATAACATCCTACTTTTTTATCCTGCTTTCAAAAAAATCTGTATTTGGAACTCAAAACAACATTTATTGGAAATTCGTGTGTGGAAATGATATCTAGATGACGCCCACTTCTCCGTTGTAATTGGAAATCCTTAAAAGTGTATTGGGAAGCTATAACATAATGCCTAAAGGTTGCCATATACGGAAATGTCAGCTAGTTACAATTAATCGTACGACAACTGTCGAAGTGCAGATCTACACCTTTATTTACTGAATTTCTTCAGTTTGACATTGATTTGAGAGTCATACTGCTTAAAAGTAGCCATACACGGAGATACCAAGTACTTACGTTCAATGTCGGAGTGCAGATGTACCTTTAACTACATCTGATTGGAAAATCGTAGGGATCACGACAATTGTTGCGTTAAAAATGCTCGGAATTATGAACAAAAATTGATTTTGATTTAAAAAGTTATCCTTGAAATTAACGTTGCAAAGTACAATATGTTTCAGAGCGTCAGAGTGTTTCTGCATTTTTTTCATTTAATCCTACTCTCATATCCTCAGTTTTCAAAAAAAGAACTTTATTTGGCACTCAAAACAGCATGATATCTAGATGACGCACATTTTTCCATTGTATTTGGAAATTCTTGAAAGAGTATTGGGAAGCTATAACATAATGCCTAAAGGTTGCCATATACGGAAATGTCACCTAAATTAGAATTAATCGTACAAGTGTCTTAGTGCAAATCTACCTTTATTCACTGAAGTTCTTCAGTTTAGAATTGATTTGCGAGTCATATAGCTTGAAGGTAGCCACGCACGGAGATGCCAAGTACTTACGATCAACCGTACGTCTAATATCGAAGTGCAAATGTACCTTTAAATACATCTGATTGGAAAATCGAAGCGATCACTACAATTGTTGCGTTATCTCTGAAATTAACTTTGCAAAATACAATATGTTTCAGAACGTCAGTGTTTCCGCATTTTTTAAATTTTATTGTACTCTCATATCCTCAGCTTTCAAAAAAAACCTTTATTTGGAACTGAAAACCGCATTTATTGGAAATTCATGTACGGAAAATGATAACTAGATAACGGCCATTTCACTATTGCAATTGGAAATTCCTAAAAGTGTATTCGGGAGCCAGAACATACTGCCTAAAGGTTGCCACATACGGAAATGCAATCTAGTTGAAATTAATCGTACGACAGGTGTCGTAGTGCAAATTTACCTTTATTTTCCAGATTTCTAATAGTTAGGAAGAGATTTGCGTCATATTACTTAAAGGTAGCCATACACGGTGATATCAATCAATCGTACGACAAATATGGGAGTGCAGATGTACCATTAACTACATTTGATTGGGCAATCGAAGCGATCAGGATAAATATTGCATTAGAAATGGTTTGAATTAAAAACAAAAATTGAGGTGTACGATTTAAATTGGGAAAGTTAGAATGCCATTTTTAGTGACCTACTGCCTATTGAGAACATTTTCGCAGTATTATTCCACTTGTTTATTGAAAGATTTCGACCTCTATTTATATATGAGGAAGTTATGAATTATAAAAATAGTGTCACGCTATTATCGAATGGTCGGTCTATTTGTTTATATAGTTCAAAAGATTATCGTGCAATTTTTGAAACCGGTTATAAAATATCAGAATGCAGTTCGAGCCGGTTACTTATCATTATCTTTAGATTCTATAACTGCAAGAAAATAAATTTAAATAAAGCAGCTACTGTATTTGTTCTCGAAAAAAAAATCGATAAATTGAAAAGGATTTTACATTATTACGATTTAATCGTTGAGTTAAATAACATTTTCTTTATCAATTCATAATATTTATATTTTGGCCCGTCAGCAAGTATATTGTTGTTCGATTATCTATCAAAAAATGATATTTGATCAGCTTAGACCTTAAATATTTGTTGAATATAAATGAAATATTGAGTAATTAACATAATGGACAGTATAAAGTAATTCATTTTTCCGATGAATGTAGACAATTCTTGTAAATCCCAAGAAAGTATTCGTGTTGTAATCGACACATATGCATATACAATTCCAGAATGAGATCTAATCAACTAGTTGATCGATAAATTGTATAATGCGTTGCATCCTTGTCTATAACGGTTCAAGGACTCACGCGTAACCTCTCCGATCTATTCTATATGCCTTTAGAATCCCACTCGTACCGATTTTTAGGATTAAATCGAAAGCTTAACGTGAATTCTGAACCTTCAAAAATGGATGACGCCCCGACGAAGGACTTTCCGATTGACGAAACGTCGTTATTCGAATGCTACACCTGAAATAACGTGAAAATCGTAATTTCGTTCGATTCTAACAGATCGAGAAAAAATCAAAATATGTTTCTATAAAATAAATAATAATAAAGCTACATATACTTTGCGAATTCTCTTCAACATAGATTGCGATAAGCATATAGGCTTTTGTAGGGGAGCGTAGCTAATTCCAACACCACCTTCACTTTTTTCATTGTGTAAATAGTAAACAACCGGCGAGCTATTCAACAGAAAGCAATAAGTCGATGGTATTGCAAATCATGTTGCACATACGCGGCAAAGCGGCGATGGTAACCTCGAGCGTATTGTGCAAGCACAAATAAATGATTAGTATTTCCTATAAAATATCTAGTAAATATTCAAATCGAGTTTCTCTAAACTGGATATAACCAGATACAGATTTTAGTATTGGTGACCTATTGGTCATAATAGATAATGACAGATGTGTGATTGTAATATTGGTTTCCATTCAACAGCGTGTGCCTGATATCGGTCTCTATTCACTAATAATCCTAATAAGCATTATTAGGAAATATAGCAGTGGCAACAGTCAGGGCCGAGCCTGGGGTATCTGCCGCCCGGGTGCAAGAATTAAATTTGCCGCCCCCATAAAAATTAAAAAAAAAATAGGTTGTCGGTAAGGACGAGTTCATAATTTATTATTTTGAATAAACAGATAACAAATTTAATGGTGAAATAACAAAGTCTTTATTATCAAATAAACAAAAGAATAAAATAAAATACATCCAAAAAAAGAAACAAAAACAATTATTAAACCTATGTAAGTATTTAAACACTAAAAGCTACTTTTCTCGCCTTTTTAGTAGCAAATTCTTTAATTAAGTCGCCTACATCCAAGTTGTTGGATATATCTTCTTCAATACTTATGGCTAAATTTGAAAGTCCGAATTGACTCATATTAGATCTTAAATAGGTCTTGATTAGCTTTAATTTTGAAAATGACCGCTCTCCATGGGCAACAGTAACCGGCATTGTCAAAAATATTCGTAAAGCTACAAATAAATTGGGAAAGATGCCTTTTAAATCATTAACTACTAAATAAGTTAATATCTCTTTAGCTGACATATTATCTGTAGTAACAAGATAAATTGACAAAGTATCAATCTCATTGTAAAGATCAACTGCATTTATATCCATATTTTTTGTTGTCAGGTCAGTTAATTCAGTTTCCAATTTTTTACAATATTGCATTATCTCATTTTTAGTAAACGCATGTAAACTATTTAAAAAACCGAACGTTTTGTTATATTTGTTGAAATCTTGGAACCTTTCGTCTAGTTTTGATATTGCAATGTCGAGAATGTAGAAATAAAAATTAATTTTGAAATTTCGCTCTGGAGATTGGATAGGCTCATCTTTGTGTTCATAATCAAAAAATACTTTTTTTTTTCTTGGCCTTACTAATTCAACCGCTGGAAAACATATTTCGCAGTCTATTTCTTCCGCAATTTTTGTGGCTTCGTCAAGAATTTGGGTAAAACTATTTTCAGATCTAAGGTTGGTTAAATATACTTTGATTTCTTTTAACATAACCACAGCTTCCGGCAAAACAATAGTAGATCTTTGCATTATTTTGCTTACAACATTTATTTTTGATAAAATATTGTACCAAATAACTAATGAACATATAAATTTAAGACTTTATTTTTTTTATTAGGGACATTGCAGTATTTTTTGTGTCATTGTCTCTAGATTCATCGGAATAAAGGGCAAAGAGAGCATCATAAATTTTTTCTAGTTCAAATCTAAGGGTTTTGATAGCATCAATTCGACTCTCCCAGCGGGTATCAGATAGCGGTTTTACTGTTAGCTTGGGAAGTTCTTTCATAAGAATACCCCATCGGTAGGTTGAGGCCGAAAAAAACACATGTATTTCCTGAATAATGTTAAAAAAGTTTGTTACTTCAAGAGAGCATTTTGCAGCGTCATTTACGACTAAATTAAGGCTATGTGCCGCACAAGGTACGAAAAAGGCTCTAGGATTAATATCCAAGATCTTTTTTTGCAGACCATTGTGTTTACCTTTCATGTTGGCACCGTTATCGTAGCCCTGACCTCTCATATCACCAATATTGATATCAGCTTCTTCTAAATATTTTAATAAAAAGTCGGTTAAACCCTGACCAGTAGTATTTGTAACTGGACAAAATCCTAAAAAATGCTCTGTGATTTCAACACATTTTGAATGCTCATTAATAAACACAAACCTAACAATAATTGTTATCTGTTCTTGGTGACTAACATCAGGTGTACAGTCAAGAATTATAGAAAAATATTTACATAATTTTAAGTTGTCAATAATATTTCTTTTTATTTTTTCTCCTATAAGAAAGATTAATTCATTTTGAATTTTATCACCCAAATAACTGGCCATTTGTTTGGTATTTTTTTGAACCTTATCAATGTGTTCGGCCATTACGTTATCAAATTTGGCAATTGTCTGAATAAGTTTCAAAAAATTGCCGTTACCTTTGTCAAAAAGTTTTTGATTGCTGCCCCTGAAAGCTAAATTTTGCTCAGCTAAAAACTGAATTACAGCTATAATTCTTTCTACAATAGATGTCCACCTCCTTTTTTCTATCTGAATTAAATTTTGGTTGAAAGAGTCAACCGTAATACCCTTTTCAATTGATCTTTTTAACTCAACCCATTTTTTAACACTTTCAAAATGTCCCTTACTTGTTTCGTGTCTTTCTAAGGTTTGAGATAAATGTCGCCAGTCACAATACCCATTATTATCATTAAAACTAGTTGCAGATATCTTAAATAATTTACAACAAAAACAATACACTGAGCATTTGGATTTTGAATAAACAAGCCAAGTTCTAGGAACTTTTTCATTATTACTTAATGTTTTTTCAAAGTAGGTTGCGCTAAAAGATCTATTTAAATTATTTACAGGATATGTCATATTTTTTAACTGTACCGGTCCTATTTCAAGAATTGTCATTCTAATATTATCTGTTAATACTTGAGGCCAATAGGCTGGGTCTTTTAAGAGTTCCTCATTCACCTCGTCATTCACCTTACCAACAGTTTCGGTTTGTATAATTGCCTGAGTATTCGTTGTAGCTTTATTCGGCGTGTTCTTTTCTATTACTTCGGTGTCGGTTTCTGAATCCGATTTATCTTCTTCGTGCAGCTCTTCCAATTCCAATGGTCCTTCTGCGTCCTCACTTGAATCAAAATGTGCAGCATCTTGGTGTTTGCTACTTGAAGGTTGTGGTTCCAGTGGTTCTTTGCTGGTCGTAGACGTAAAAAACTTTTTTAATGACCCAGCTAATCGTTTTTTATCTTCCTCTTTCTCCAACTTCCTTTTTCGGTATTGTGAACCAGAGAGTCTCTTTCGACCATCAGACATCTAAATCAAACAATAAAATTTCAAAATTCAAGTCAAAATAAAACATCATAATAATATTATACCTAACCTAATTTTAAAACTTACCTTTCAGTTTTTACCAATACCAATATTAATCACAATATGCAACACTACTATTATGGAATAATAATAGAAATAAAGTCAAATAAATATTAAAATTTAACAAGCAACATCCATCAAACCGCCATAAGAGTCAATCAAATCCTAACTAACTTCCAATATTATCTTACTCTGACATTAGTTTTTAACGAGTGCAAGTGCCCGCTCGCGCTTCTGTAAATCCCCGGATTCCGTAATCGTGCGCAAAAATTCCCGAATCGATATATTAGTATACAGAGTTGCGGGTTGCCTAAACCAGAGGTAAATAAATATAAATTGCGGAGATACATTATTTTTGTGTATTGAAAAAATATGTTTTTTAACAGAATTAAAAGTACTTTTGTCTTCCCAAAATCTCTGGCAGCATTTTGATTTTTAGCTACTCCTGCGCGAGTCAAAATGAAAGAAATTTTGTTGCAAAGTGGCTTTTTTATTTTTGAAATAGGTATATATTTTTTTATGATATTTTGCCGCCCTATGTTAGTGCCGCCCGGTTGCCATGCACCCCTTGCACCCCCGGCACGACTCGGCCCTGGCAACAGTAACCGATGATGTTGTAAAAATGGCAGAAAATTTCATTAAGCGATATTTTTTGAGATAATTCCGTGCAAAACACATTTACGAGGGCAAGTCCCTGAAAAATTAAACAAGAAATGATTTATTTAAGTTTGGAAATAGATAAATATCGCAGGGGTCAAATCTGGAGAATATAGTGGATGACAAACCAATTCGTAGCGCAACTCATGCAATTTTGCCATTGCGAATGCGGACCTGTGCCCCGTTGCATTGTCCTGGTGGAAGAGCATTTTTTTATTTGCCAAATTTGGCCGATTTCGCTTCAAATCGGCGTCAAATCGATTCAACAGCTCTACATAATATACGCCGGTGATCGTTTTGCCTCTTTCAAGGTAATCGAAATAGACGATATCGTGTGCACCCCAAAAAACTCGATATGACTTTGTTGGTCGATAAACCAACTTTAGCCTTCTTCGGCTTCGATTCGCCATGACAAGTCCACTGTTAGGGATGTTCTTTAGTTTCTGGCGTGTTGTGATAGATCCATGTTTCGTCCATGGTTACGAAACGGCGGAAAAAGTTCTTTTTATCGCGCTTGAACATCGCCTTTGAAGTTGTCAATAGAGAGCAAATGCGGCACCCATCTGACAGATAACTTTCTCATATTCAAAATTCTATGCAAAATGTTCTGTACCCGTTCGGTTGAGATGCCCATAACGTCAGCAATCCCGTGCACTTTAATTCGCCGATTGTCCAATCGACCATTTCTTGCGTTGTAACCTCAATTGGACGACCAGAACGTTAGGCGTCCTTTGTGGTCATACTGCCATATTTAGTTGTGTGAAGATAATTTACTTATTTCATTATGTTCAAACAACTGCGAGAGTATCTTATAGAATGTGAAACAATTATATAAAAATCAGTCACCAAATCAAATGGTGTCTAGAGATACGTCTATGGGGAAGGTCCAAAACGTACATCCTGTATAGTCAACGTTACCGAAGAAACTGTTTCCTATTATTATAAGTTGTTATATACAGTCAGTTCCAAATAGATCGCAACTCATATGAATTGAGCCTTGTAGTATCAGCTAATAAGAATAATTCATGCTGAATGATAGTGCTTTCAAGTGGGTCAATATGTGTTGTGGAAATTATTTGTGGTGTGAATTCTAACAATTCTAAATGAACGCTATTCCACTGGCTTGGAGCAACTCGTAGCGTCGTGTTTATCTCCACGCTGTATATGAAGAAAGAGAAAGGATTGAGGAATAATATCTGCTCGAACTTTGAATTAAGAACTCCGATAACTATTTATTGGATTGTATATAAATATAATCTTGAGTAATCTGGCTTACCCAGTTAGATGTGAGACATTGAAAAGTGACAATTCAACATTTAAACCAGCAAGTGTAATGCCACCAAATGTAAGTAAGATACTTTCATAATAATGCAGATTAATTCTTAAAACTTATCGTTCTAACTTTCTATTCATATTCAAAACAATCAATAATCATACGGATTGCTTTGAATTATTTCCATGGACGTCTAACATAAAAAAGCATGTATCTAGTAGATAATAAACGTAAATGAAAAGCAATATTTATTATTAAATACTAAAAATCAGGGTACAATCCTTTCATTTGGATTTGATCAACAAAAACCTTGTAGACTTTGCAACTAAAGAACTTTGACATTCATAATTGATAGATCTTACTTGTCGCAAAAAAACATTGTATTTACCTACAGATAGCAAAGCTATTAGCTTAGGCTTATCTAAAGGGAAGTCAACTCAAATAAATTGAATATCTCCCTGATAAGAAAAAACGAATGTTATAGAAAAATTTAGTAATTCGCAATGAAGTCAGGAAAATTATATATAATAATATTATTCATCGTCGAATGAATGTTGCAAATCATAGGCAATGATGGCAATAATGTTTGTTTTTAAACGAAATAAAGTAAAACGTATAAGTGGGATCATTTACAAGTATAACGAATACGAAGATATACCACAACACTATTTAATTCAAAATGGAAAAGAAATAAATTCATTAATTCTTTAAGTTTAGCTGTGGAGATTGCGATGCTTCGTATATTGGACAGACAGAACGGAATTTTCCGATCTATCTTTTTCAACTTTTATTATATCCTTTCCGGCACAAAAATGAGTTGGCTATATCATTTCATAATTCTTTAAAAAAACTTATCATCCATTTTTGAATAATGTAAGAATATTCCAATTGATCATTGAACTCTCTTATAGAATCTTTTTGTATTTCTAATTGTGAAAACATTAGGTTTATTTAAAAGTTAGTCTGTATTTCTTAGTTGCATCCAGACATTTTTGTAAATTTGCCTCACCACAGACAATAACAATAACGAATATGAAAAAAAAACACGTTGTAAACGTCTTTCCGAAGAATAGCATCAATAACTCTTTGGAAACGCAAGACCCCATTTGTAACTCCAAACGTAATTCGTTAAAATAGATGAAGATGACTCTTCCTGCTTTAAATGCTGCATATTTTTTATCTGACTCTTGGTTTGGTATATGATGGTAGCTGATTTCAGATCAATTCACACATTTGGACGGCTTTTTGTAAACTTACCACAATTAAGAAGATCCCAGAGAGGTACTGGTAGGTCAATTATTGTGGGAAAATTCTGTCGCGATTTCGAAACTCGTCACGAGCTTTATTATGACATTGTTTTTAATTCTTTCACAGCAAAGCGAAATTGTGGGGGATCCGTCTTTGCGTATAGCGCTGATAGGTCAGAGTGCGTTCGCAGTCGACGTATTTCACACGCTAAGACAACATGGACACAATATCGTTGGAATTTTCACCGTTCCCGACAAAGGAAAACGGGAAGATCCTCTTGGTAAGCAATCTTCACCTTTATCTAGGAAAATAATAGCCCAATTACCAGTTAACTAACCTGATGATAACATAACATGGTCATATGGCTAAGTTGTTTTTACTAAAACGAATTATTCGGAAGCGCAAAAAATTGTACTTGAAAGAAACTCGAAAAGATCAGATTAAATTTTTGCTTGTCTGGGGGAAAATTGCGTCTACATATTTGCATTTTGACAATAGTATATGTATTTATTAGCTTCGGAAACGTTTCCGAATCGAACTCTGTGTATAATGAACAAAGTGATAAGGTACAATGTTCAGTAAAACGAGGCAGATGTCCCACTGAGTATGAAATTCACAGTGCCACGCATTAATAATACAGTTCTCGCGATTCTTTGAATTCAACCGTTTCCCCCATCGTTTCTTCGAATCGCGAGAACTGTATCATCAATGTGTGTGACACTATGAATTACAATTATCGGTGGAACATCTGTTTGTCGGCAGATGGTGTTAGAATATTTAGGTTAGCCAGACATTTTCGAAAGTGATAGTTAAATCACTGCCGGAAATGGTTGATCAGTGACATAACGTTTGTCTCGTGCCACTCACGACGTCATGAGGAGAGCGAAACAGCTGTCTGGGACGACCAATGAACGTGTTGTCACTGTTCAACCAAAAACTTCGTCTATTGTCTTCTAACACGAGACGTGGCTACTATACCGCAAGAAAAAGTCAGCCTTTTTGCTACAATGTTTCTAGCAAATTTCACTTCGGATTCAGAAGGGAAAGACCCTTCTAACATTGCTGTCATCGATAGCCATATCCTTGAAATTGTGTTTCGTCTATGAAGACTTCCATGTCCATGCCCGGGATCACCACCAACAGCACCCTCTCATGGAACAATCATGCGAGGTCCATTGCGAAAACCGCTTCACAAAAACATGGTTTTCTATTCCGTGCCAAGAGCTAATCTTCTCCGAACATTCTACTGCGGGCTCACACGAAGTTCTCCGAACATTATAGGTTTCGTGCAGTCAAAGTATAAAAAAGGTGGTATAATCTGAATGTGGATGCCGCATTATACAATATACGCTGGCGCAATCGAACTCGTCAATCGGCGTCCACCGAATTTTCTCATCGGACTCGTTTAGATCGATTTTCTTCGTATGAGTTATTCTTATTCTTCGAATAGAATCAGCCGTTCAGCTTAAATAAAGTAACCATTACAAGTCCGATTTTCACTAGCTTGTTAAATAAATATGACTATAGCTTCAACAAATATTACAAAGTACTTTGTATTATTTGTTTGAAAAAGCTACGGGTTACGGTGTTAGCGAAACTATAGTTATATTTATTCAATAAGCTAGTGAAAATCGAATAGTTACAAATTATTTTATCTCATACACATTCTTTCATAACATGGATATTGGTGGATTGATGGGTATATTTCGTAACAATCCTAGTGATATAAAGGAGCTAATAATGTTCGCTAAGCTGTGATTGCTGGTATTTTACAGTCCTAAGCTCTTAAAAGGAAACTTGTTATGTTGAACTACCATATTAAATGAATAAATGGGCTTGCACTTACAGAGACACTTCTTATTTCGCGCCTATTTTCTTGTATCCATTTATCAATGAGTAATAATCATTCAATGAGCATGTATTCATGAATAAGTGACATAAATTTTCATTCGTGAACTCAATTTTCGTCTTTTCTTTTCAAAGAGATATACGTAACCAATCTTTACATGATTCACGTCATAATCTTTTGGAAATAAAATGCAAAATGCCGGTGTATTTAACGTGGAAATCGAAATGAAATAGAATATGAGTGACCGTTAAATAGTTAAATTGGAATATTTTATCTGCAGTGAACTCGCTCGTCCCAATTTAGGGTTATCATGCAGTCGGTCACTAGTTCACGAATGTCTTTTTTTAACTTATCCCACAACACAAGTTCGTAAACATTAATGGCATAGTGACAGTAGTCATATTATAATCGCACTTGAGCATGTTGTTGAAGCAAAAGTACCGACATATGACAGCGACTTGTTCTAATTCCACATTATTATCCTTCATAACTATAAACACATTATCTGTGATCTCTAAAGTAATGGGAAAAGCAAAAAGCATCAACATCGAGGTCATGCAATATCTACAAAGACCATATGCTTTTAGTCACCAGCGAAAAACATGAGACCTGCTTGCCAGAACGTAACCCATAATAGCATTGGATATCTCCAAAGCGTTTGGCATCAACGCTTATTTGGAAAACTTCAGTCTTATGGTTTATCGACTCTACTATGTCGTTCACTATTGAGTTTTCCCTCAGATAACGACGCTGGTGTTCCACATGGGTCTATCCTGGCACCAACTTTGTTCCACTCCCAACGATCTGTTGGGAATGACCTGTCTATAGCTTCATTCCGCTTTCTCCTCTAGACCCTCATATCATTCAATGAAGCCAGAGATCTAGCAACATTCCATTGCAGGCTCGCACGATTTTCTATGAAGATTACAGGTAGTCCTTTCATGAAGTCAAAATATATTTCAAAAAATATCCATACCTCCAACGATTAGCCCTGAAAACAAATACTTGTATCTCAATTGAAATACTTTGAATTGGTCTAAACACTTTACAAATCGTACAATATCGTAAGCTTCTAAAGCTAAGACACCATAGCTACCAATATTGCATTCGAAAAGAATGACTGATTATGTATTATAAATGAGCATTATAAATGAGCGGTTTTAATTGAAATATTGAGTACACGACATCGTTATTTCGTTATAGCTAAAGTTGGAAACGAGAGCGACGTTCCTGTATTCAAAATAAAATCGTGGCGGCGAGCCGGTAAGGCTCTACCGGAAGTTCTGAACGTGTATAAAAGCGTGAACGCAGATTTGAACGTTCTACCTTATTGTTCTCAATTCATTCCGATGGAGGTGATCAACTGTCCCCTCAAGAGAAGCATCTGTTATCATCCATCCATCCTTCCCAGGCATAGAGGGGCCAGTTCTATCAATTGGTAAGTGATGCTCAAGTTATAGGTAGTTGAAGATGAGCATCGTCACTATTTTCCCGACCGTTTCTAGGTCCAGAGCAGATCTGATGCTCTAGAGCTAGATATGCTCGGTAAAACAATGACAATGCTGACCGACATCTGATAAGACTGTCTGGATGAACCGACCTCATACCTCCTGAAGATCAAATCTGATATACCCTTAGTTCGATATAATAGTCATATTT
Source organism: Endomychus coccineus (assembly GCA_958510875.1). Lineage (NCBI taxonomy): Eukaryota > Metazoa > Arthropoda > Insecta > Coleoptera > Endomychidae > Endomychus > Endomychus coccineus. The sequence goes on from OY294070.1 coordinate 860,679, forward strand.
TGATTTTCTTAATACAGGATAATAAATACACTACCCCCAGTTGTGGAATAGAGATATATGCTTAAAGGAGGGAGATATTCCCTCAGCTGAACAGCAATATAATTATATTAGATTCCCTCAGTAGTTGAAGATAAGAGGAAGATTCTCAGCCAAAGGTGAGAGGTTCCCTCAGTAGTTGAACATAAGAGGTACATTCTCAGCCAAAGGTGAGAGATTCCCTCAGTAGTTGAACATAAGAGGTACATTCTCAGTCAAGGGTGAGAGATTCCTTCAGTTGTTGAAGATAAGAGGTATATTCTCAGTCAATGGTAAGATATTCCCTCGTTCATTGAACATAAGAGGTACATTCTGAGTCAAAGGTAAGAGATTCCCTCAGTAGTTCAACATAAGAGGTACATTCTTAGTCAATGGTAAGAGATTCCCTCAGTTGTTGAAGATGAAACGTAGGTTCTCAGTCAAGAATGATCCCCCATTGAAGACAAGAGGTAGATTTTCAGCCAAAGGTGAGAGATTACCGCAGTAGTTGAACATCAGAGGTACATTTTCAGTCAAGGGTAAGAGATTCCCTCAGTTGTTGAAGATAAGAGGTAGATTCTCAGTCAATGGTAAGATATTCCCTTATTCGTTGAACATAAGAGGTACACTCTGAATCGAGGGTAAGAGATTCCCTCAGTTGTTGAAGATAAGAGGTAGATTCTGAGTCAAGGGTAATCCCTCAGTTGTTGAAGATGAGAGGTAGATTCTCAGTCAATGGTAAGATTTTCTCTCAATCGTTGAAGATAAGATGTAGATTCTCAGTCAACGGAAAGATATTCCCTCATTCGTTGAACATAAGAGGTACACTCTGAATCGAGGGTAAGAGATTCCCTCAGTAGTTAAACATAAGAGGTACATTCTCAGTCAAGAGTAAGGATTCCCTCAGTTGTTGAAGATAACAGGTAAATTCTCACAAGGGTAAGAGACTTCCTGAGTTGTTGAAGACAAGAGGTAGATTCTGAGTCAAGGGTAATCCCTCAGTTGTTGAAGATGAGAGGTAGATTCTCAATCAATGGTAAGATATTCCCTCATTCGTTGTCCATAAGAGGTACATTCTGAGTCAAGGGTTAGATTACCTGAGTTGAAGATAAGAGGTAGCTTCTCTATCAGGGGTGAGAGATTCCCTTGAAGGAAAGAGCTGGATTCTCAGTCAACGGTAAGAGATTCCCTCAATTGTTGAAGATAATAGATAGAATCTCAGTCAAGGATACGGGAGTTTCTCAGTTGTTCGAAAATACTCAGTGAAGTTTAAGAGATTTTTGAAGATAAGAGGTAGATTCCTAGTCAATGGTAAGAGATTCTCTCAATCGTTAAAGATAAGATGTAGATTATCTGGTAAGGGTAAGAGATTCCCTCAGTCGTTTGAGGATGAGAGATATATTCTCAGTCGAGGGTAAAATATATTTTATCTATTGAAGAATGAAGATATTTTCTTTGTAAGAAGGGATTTCCTTAGTTGTGAAGATAGAATGCGAGTAAACATTTTTCAATTAATGAGAGAAGATTAAATGAGTAAATATTTTCCCACTCTTTTTTTCTCTTGTTTCATTTTTTCTTTTTCATGTTAGAATCAAATTGGAATATTGTGTCTTTTTAAACATTTTAACTTTCAAAAAGTTCCGTTAAAGGAGTGGAAATTGAAAAAAATATATGAAATTTCCGTCACAGTTTTTCAGTTCGATTCATTTTTTTCAGGACGTTGATTTGCGGCGACAAGAAAGCCGGTCTGAGCATATTCTGGGCCGACGACGGTCTAGACACCGGACCCATATTGCTCCAAGAAGAAACCGATCTGTTCGAAGACGACACGGTGGACACAATCTATAAACGTTTCTTATATCCGGTAGGGGTAACGGCAGTCGCACGTGCTGTCGATATGATAGCGGCCAATACGGCGCCTCGAATAGAACAGAGCGAAAAAGGCGCCACCTACGATGCCATGTTGAACAAACCGGAACTACAAAAGGTACTTTACACGTTCGCGTCCTCTCGACGTTGTATAATTGTAACACATTCCAGATCGATTTCACGAAAACCGGAATGGAAATTCACAATTTCATCCGAGGCATGGATTCCGTGCCCGGCGCCTCGTGTTTGATGAAAATTCCCGGATCGGAACGACACGAAGAAGCGTTTTTGTTCGGGTCCACTCTATGGACTGACCCGAAACCCGAAGGGAACTTGGTGGACGTAGTCGGTACAAATCCTGGTGTTATACACGAGGAAGGATTGATTATTACCGGTGCGGACGGCGTCTGCGTGAACGTCAAAAGAGTTAAAATTAATGGTAGGTACGCAACGCTCGAACGGAACAATCGCGAACTAATTGACAGTCCCCCACAAATTGTACTTGCGACAGGTTAGATATGTGTTTTTTTTTTCGCAGGACGCATGAAACTGGCCGCCACGTTGGATCAACTATCGAAACAAGTGAAAATCGAATACACCCAAGAGGAAAAACAGAAAATCGAATCTATCCGAGAAATATGGGAATCGATTTTGAGTTTGGATATCGAGGAAGACACCGATTTTTTCGCCGCCGGCGCCGGCTCGATGGATGTTGTGCGGTAAGAAGATTTTACTGAGAGATTCGAGTTGAATCGTTACAATGATATCCGTTTTTTCTCTAACAGGTTGGTAGAAGAAGTGAAAGATTTGTTCAGGGTCGAACTGGAGAACGAAGACGTTTTTCTAGGATCTATATTCGACGAGTTCTGTCTGAATGTCGTGTTGAAAAGTAGAGGCGACATTGGCGTTACCGAAATCGAATATAGACCGGTCGATATTCACGCCAACGGTATGGACATTCGATTTCCGTGTCAATTGTTCATCAACGGGGAATTCGTGGACGCCGAAAACGGAAAAACCACCCAGTCCATCAATCCCGCCAACGAAGAAGTCATTTGTGAGGTGAATATACATATAAATATTTTTTTTTAGACATTTCCAAATATCCCTAAACATTTATGAGAAATTTATTCATAAACAAACAAATCGTGCTGTAAATGTTTGTGAAACATCTTATAAACATATCCGTAAAACGTTTACGAAACATTTAAGAAAAATTTAAATGTTCGCCAAACGTTAATCAAACATATACACATCGTAGCGCATCTTAAGTTCAAATGAGAAAGGTTTCAACGCAAGTTTTGTTTCGTATCGACGATTCAAACAATTTCAGGATTTGATTTAAAATGGAAAACAGTTTTATTGCAGCGGAAACTTTGAAAATATAGCTCACGAACCAATTGTGCTACAAATGCCCGTAAACCATTTTATAAAACGTTCTATAGACATGTTTGTAAAACGTTTTATAAACATACTTGCGAAACGTTTTACAAACATACTTGTGAAACGTTTTATAAACATTTTGTAAAACATTTTAGAAATGTAAATGTTCGCCAAACGCTTATCAAACATTTACGTATGTTTATTTTTTTTTATATCCACTATCCAAACAATTTCAGGATGTTAAAGTTAAAAAGAGAACCAGTGTTAAAAATTTCAATGCAAGTTTTGTTTTGTATGAGAACAATTTTGCTGCAGCGGAATATTTGAAAATATAGCTCAGGTAACTTTTCACGAACCAATCGTGCTACAAATGGCCGTAAAACATTTTATAAACATATTTGTAAAACGCTAGTACTTATAGCAAATGTTTCATCGTACATTTTTTTTCAATATCGACGATCCAAACAATTTCAGGGTGTTTAAATTAAACGAAGAAACAGTTTAGCTGCAGTTGAAAACTTGAAAATGTCGCTGAGGTATACTGCTCACAAACCAAATGTTTCTAAAACTTTTTAAAACGTTTATCAAACATGTATTCATGGTATCTCGAAATCGAATGACAAATGTTTCGTTTCAAATTTTTTCCATATCGACGATTCAAACAATTTCAGGATGTTGAAGTTAAAAAGAGAACACCGTTCGTAAAACATTTTATAAACATATTCAGAAAACATTTACAGAACGTTTTAGAAAATTTAAATGTATCTGAATCTCAATATAACACAAAGATAATAAAAAATGAAAGCACAAATACTGAAGTATTTTGTAATATTTGTTTGAAGAAGATACGGTGTTAGCGAAACTAGTCACATTTAATGCATTAAACTAGAGAACATCAAACTTTCAATGTTTACTTTATTTAAGTTTTCTACTTCAAGGTGTTTGATAAACAATTGACAAATGTTTGTGAAACCGATAAACATCAACTAAGATAAGAACATTTATTTGAACTTTGTCGAGTGTTGAGGAAGCACTTGTAATAAATAATTGTGGTTTCTTTTCCTGGAAAGTATCGAAAGGTATATCGGATGTTCATCAAACGTTTGATATCTATATCAAACTTAAACTATTGAAGTATGATTCGATAAGTATCAAACGTTTCTAAAACTTTTGAAAAATTAACACACGTCGTAATTGACAGGTGCAATGTGCTTCTCCCAAAGACGTCGACAAGGCTGTGAAAGCGGCGAAGAAAGCCTTCGAAACCGGAGAATGGAGTAAAATCAGTGCCAGAGATCGGGCCCAATTGCTATTCAGGTAATTTCGACGTTTCTTCGGGTAGATTTCAAACGTTAATTGAATGTTGTTGTTGTTTTTTTTTTTTCGTTACTAACAGATTAGCGGATCTAATGCAAGAACATCGCGAAGAATTGGCTACTATCGAATCCATAGATTCGGGAGCTGTTTACACGTTGGCGTTGAAGACGCACGTTGGAATGAGCATAGAAACTTGGCGGTATTTCGCCGGATGGTGCGACAAAATACAGGGATCTACGATACCCGTATCACACGCTAGACCCAACAAGAATCTGTCGTTCACAAAGCGAGAACCGATTGGGTGAGTGTTCGTTGAAATTGTCGTTTTTTTTTTGGCATGCTGACGCGTATTTATAATTTTCAGTCGAAGAAGTGAAGCAATTAAATACAATTAATAATTATGTATGTTTGAAAATTGAAAAACACATATGCTTATTATTTCCGTCTTTACGTACGTTTCGGTTTCACGACCATCATTAGAAGACGTATCAATGTCTAAAACAGGATTTTTTAACACTAATTGTATCAAGCACCAATTTGAATTAAAAATGCCAACGTTGCCGAAATGAACAGAAACACGAGTAATCGAAATTGTAACACAATTTCAAATATATGAATATGTATCAAGAAGCCACTACATAGCAATCAACGGCGGTTTTAATTAATAAGTATAAGTTTGACTTAGTGATTGAACGAAATTGATAAATTTTACAAAGAAGCACTTTTAAAATTTCACCAAAAAACGCTAATAGAGACAATTTCTTACTTTAACATCACTTTATTTATTAAAAAAATATTTATTTTCCAAAATTCTTTTTCAATACTAATAAAATTTAATTCTTAATATGAATATAAATAATGAATTTGTTATATTCAAAAACCGTTAAAATTTAATGAATTTTTCATTCAAATTACCTAAAAAATTAAAATGTTAAAAATTATAAAGATATACCTTTGAAATTTCATCTAAAAACGACAAAAATGAATAATATTTCCCTAAAAAAAAACGTTATTCACTGATAACAATTGAATAAACATATATTTTATTTATTTTAGAGTACAAATTACACTAGTAAATATAAAAGAAAAAACCTATGAATTCAAATTAAATTTTCAATCGAATTATTTATAAATAACGCTTTAAAATTGAGAGATTTTAGTTAGCTCTTTTAAAATATCTAAAAAAAACAAAAAATGCAATTTCTTACTTTAACAAAACTTTATTTATTGAAACAATATTTATTTTTCAAAATTCTTTCTCAATACAAGCAAGATATAATAAAATAATTGTTTTCCCAAAAATAATAAAAATAAATATATTTTATATAATTTTTCATATTTTTATAATAAATTAAGTTATTTGTAATTTTTATTTACTTAATTGAAAAAATAAAAACTAATAATAATTCCTTACAAATTGGAGTCACGTTTTGTGTGAATCATCTCCAGAATAGATCTTTTATAATAATTGGTTTCCTTAGTTAAAATATTAACATTTTTGTAATCGAATTGACGGTTATAATCGAAACAATGATTAGCAATTCTAATTGCTTGAATAATGTTAAAAATGGTTTCCACTAAATAATTAAACTTGGAAAGAGATTGTTACCGACATCTGTGATTTAATGGCGCAAATCGATTAGTTTACGAATGCGCCAAACTCGAGAGGTTTCGCGACACGCGATGGGAGGGTAGACTAGAAAACGGAAAACGAGAGAAGTCATCTTGTGTTGGTTGGACCGTGTTACAATTTCGATTATTCGTGTTTCTGTTCGTTTCGGCAACGTGGTCATTTTTAATTGAAATTGGTGCGATAATTGTTGATACAATTACTTTTAAGAAATCTCATTTCAGACAGTGATACGTGTTCTGATGACGGTCGTGAGACCGAAACGTACCTAAAGACGAAAATAATAAGCATATGTGTTAGTGTGACCTATTTCTCGAGAATTTATATAGCTGGGTCAAGAATCATTATAAATTTATTTTTATAGGGTATGTGGCTTGATAACACCATGGAACTACCCGCTTATGATGTTGTCTTGGAAAATGGCCGCTTGTTTAGCGGCCGGTAATACGGTCATCATCAAACCCGCCCAGGTTTCCCCTTTGACGGCTCTGAAATTCGCCGAATTGTCCGTGAAAGCGGGCATCCCACCCGGAGTCATAAACGTCGTCACCGGAACCGGTAAGCATCGTCACCGCGCCCCGCCAGTTTGATGCTTGAATCAACCGCAATCTCTTATTATTGTAGGATCCGTAGCTGGTCACGCTCTCGCCTCGCACATGTACGTGAGAAAACTGGGATTTACCGGCAGCACGGAAATCGGTCAGGTCATAATGAAAACGTGCGCCGATTCGAACATGAAGAAAGTGTCGCTGGAATTGGGCGGCAAATCTCCCCTAGTCATATTTTCCGACTGCGATCTAGACAAGGCCGTTAGATTAGTAAGTTTCCCCATCGTTTCGTATTCGTCGTGCGCTTCTAGCACGTTGTATTTTTAGGAAAAAAAACTTTGGAAATGCGTTGTGATTCGATAGAGCTTGACGGTTTTCTGCATTCTCTTAAGGAAAGTATTTGGCTACTTTGTTATATGCGTTTCATTTTCGCTGTTGACGCACAAATTTTTTTAATGCGCTCCCTAAATATTGACTGTAATTGTTTGGAAACCTATAGTTAGAGATTTTCGAGGTTTCTGATTGCGAATCGGACGCGGAAATTAAAATTCTTTGATAGTGTTAGTCTATATTTTCTAAATATTAGTGCAACGTTTCAAGGTTTTCTTTCATTAATTAAAAAGTAAGTATACAGGATGGTCCAGTTTGGAAAGCGGAAACTTTACAGGCAGACAGATAACTACAAAATAATATCAGTTTGTATCATAAACTATATTCGAAAAATGCTTCGTTACAAAGATACAGGGTTTCAACATTTTTATAAAAAAAATTCCAGATTTAATAATTTTTTTAAAACTACTTTAGATATTCAAAAGAAATTTGGCACGTTTGAATAGATAATTTAAATACATCTTTTTACGTAAAAAATATTATTTTACTTCCACCAGTGGCGTGCTTACAGACACATCTTCGGCTATTTTTCATTAAAAATATGGTACGCCACTGATTTTTTCAGAAGCAAAAATTATTTCTAGAATCCTTGTTCAATTTACAACAAAAAAAAGGCTGTTTACTTTTTTCGAGTAATTTTTGTGATTTTACCTTTAATTTTATTTCATTTAATTAAAATATCACTAATTAGATTTCTTATTTTCGTTTTTGTTTAATTGTTTTTCAGAAATCAGGTATTTTAATTTTTTACTGGCAAACGACCTTTTTTTGTTGTAAATTGAACAAGGATTCTAGAAATAATTTTTGCTTCTGAAAAAATCAGTGGCGTACCATATTTTTTATGAAAAATAGCCGAAGATGTGCCTGTAAGCACGCCACCTTTGACTTCGAATTCATAATCAGCCACCTCAAAAACCCACAAGTACCAATTTTTTCGACAGATTTCAGTATATTGTTAACTAAGGTCTTTTGAGCTTATTACTTAATTATAAATTATTATTAATTAATTTGAATATTGATTTGAATATTTCAATTTTTTTGAATTCTACCGGCTAGCTTTCTTATTGTATTTTATTTATTTTGAATCTTATGTTTGTTTTGAATTGAATAATGAACTTTTACCTTTTTATTTTTATATGGAATTATATATGGAATTAAACACAATGTTCTTTGAATGTTAAAACTTTTAATATTTAAATTTCTATCACTCTAATTTATCTCGGGTATCAATTTTTACAATGTTATGTTCAAATAGCTCTTATTAACTAACCTCAAAATTATTTACTATTTATTTTTGTTTACAAAGTTATAATCTACAATCTTTCTTTCAGATTTACAGACAGATAATAATACAATGGAGAAATAATAAATAAACTTACGTTCAGTTTATATCCAAGAATATGTTTAAAATGTAGGCAATGTTCAATTGGCTTGATCTTCTTATTAATTCTTTGATAATTCACTTTTAACCGTACACAATTTCTCTGCTATACACAATAAACACAGGTAAACTATGGTTACTTCTTTTGAAATCAGTAACTGTTGAAAATTGTTAACTTAGTTTTATTCTTTTTATTAAAGATACAAAACTCTTCAATGATGTTTGGAACTTTATCGAAGGCTGGCTATCGTTCGATGTTACTTATGAATTGTAGGTTATTGTAACCTTTAAATTTTGTTCGGAGACTTGGAACACTACTTGACTTGTAGAAATTATTTATATGCTTCGGTTACTTTCAACCTTACGAAGCTACTGGAACACTTGGGTTCACCGATGTTTATCCAATAAACTAAGGTTATGGAAACTTAATGAGTTGCTTGAGTACCTTGACTCTTCAGAAGTTGATGGCTAACTTACTTGGCTTGTCTTCAGATGCCTTTTATAGGCCTTCAAAACCGACGCTACTTGATGTCATATTCAACCTATGAAGTGCTTTCTTTACCTATCAAGAATGCTTTGATGATTGTTGCAAACTGACATAAGTTTTACATTGTTACTAGTCTGACGTTTATAATCCGTCTCGACCAATCAGAATTTAGTATTTTATAAATTTTGAATTATTGGAGATTTTCAACTTATTTTAAATGATGATGATTCCTTCTTTTTAAATTCATATTGCCTACATTTTTCCACACACTTTGGTATAAGATAACCTATGATAAGGTTATTATTAATATGATTATTCCTATAATTATTATAAATTTGACAGTTGTCACTATTAAAAAACTAATACATAATATAACATATCAATAACATTTCTTTAACATTATATAACTCAAATTTACTAATCCTAACTTATATATATAACATTTTTCAATAGTTTGTGCTATCTCTTGATAGTTTTTGTAATCATTTTAATTATGATTTCTGCCTTCGTAACACTGTACGTTTATTGACTTTCACTGAAGTTCTTGTTTTACACTTCTAATTCTAATTACATTGTTGTTTATTATGTTTTACATTGTTTATGATATTATACTAACTATTATTTAACTTTTAATATTGTTTTTAATTCCATATAATATCTTTTATTAATCTTTTCTGATTTTCAATGTTCAGTAAGTCCTAATTTTTATCATTTTTATTGTTTAGGAAATGAAATCATAACAATATATTGAAGAAATTCAAAAAGTGCCTAATAAAATACAATTTTAAATGCAATTTACACATTTTTTTGCAACATCCATGTCAGATTCGCAATCGGGGACCTTGAAAATCCCTAACTACAAGTTTCGGAGCATTTACAGTCAATATTTAGACAGTGCGTTGAAATGCATTTAAAAAATTTGTGCTTCAACAGCGGGAATGAAACGCATATAACAAAGTTGCCAAATACCTTCGTTGAGAGAACGCAGAAAACCATGCCAAGCTCATATCAAGTCACAACGCAATTCCAAAGTTTTTTTCCTAAAAATACAACGTACCGTTCACAGAAGATGTTTCTCGTAACGCTTTGTCGGATATTTGCAGGGTATGCAGAGTGTGTTTTTCAACAAAGGTGAGAATTGTATAGCGGCCGGTAGGATTTTCGTTGAAGACAGAGTACATGACGAATTTATCAGGAGGGTCGTTTCGGAAACTAGGAAAATCCCCGTCGGTGATCCCCTCAATAGATCTACCTCGCACGGACCCCAAAATCATCTGGCTCATCTTAAGAAACTGCTGGAGTACGTGGAAATAGGTGAGCACTACATTCATAGTTTTTAGCATTCAAGAGTTTGACAATTTCCAATAAATGTTGTAGGATCAATAGCGTTGACGAGGGAAATCTGTGATTTGATAATTCAATAATAACTTTTCAGAAGTTCTAAACATACCTAAAAAAAATACATGATAGATCTGATATAATTCATTTTGTTGTAAATTTCTTCAGAGAGCTTCGTTAATTTGATCACAAATTTACTATTTTTATTGGTTATAATGCAAATGAGCACCGAGTGGAATCGAAAATAAAGTGTTGTTATAGTTAGCATAGATACGTTTCGTGGTTTACTTTTAGTTATACTTGATATCACTGAATAACCTTGTTCTATCTGTAGAGGTCGTGCATACGCTATGGTTTTTGGTTTATTTTCAGTTATTCTTGATATCACAGAATAACATTAACCTGTGTTTTCTGTAGTATCGCCACAGAGTTTGTACCTACTCTATGTTAATACTGTTATGTTTATCCGTGATTTTACCAGAATTATATTCTATGACCGAGCGCACAGTGCATGATATCTTTGATAGTTCTACTACTCCATGTTGTCACCTTTATGTTTATCCGTGATTTTACCAAAATTATATTCTATGACCGGGCGCACAGTGCATCCTAACTTTGATTAAGTTGTTCTGTGTTTTTTATTAGAAGCGTTGATTTTGTTTTGTTTTCTAACGTAGCATCATTTAGAAAATGGTTGAATTATGTTTGTTTGTACGTTTGGCTTATAAAAGTTTCGAATTAATTGATTTCAAACGATATGTGGGATCGTAAAAAAGTAAATAATTTGTGTAGGTGATGCATCTACATGAGAAAAACTTACGATGGCTTTAGAATCACTGTAAGTACCGTCTAGATTGTAGATTTAATGTTAGCGTCTGTTTCACTTATACACTATTTTTAGTGGATAATGGTGATTATTTCGTACTTATTAGTAATTATTATCAGTTTCACTTATAAACTATCGATTAGTTCAAATGTGCTACCTTGGAACATTGTGAAAAAGAAATTTGTGGACATTTTCAAGTTATGTGTATTATTTCCACAGTATAGATTTCAAATTGTATGTTATCTTGATACAACCAGTCTTTGATATTAATTTGTGCCATTATATTAATTTTATTTTTGATAATTAATATAATGCATCATTATCAAACATTATTGGGACATTTTGAGTACCATCGATTTGTCTTAAATCACCACAAAGCTCGCACTTACTCTATGTTATTACTGTTATGTTTATCCGTGATTTTACCATAATTATATTCTATGACCGAGCGCACAGTGCATCCTAACTTTGATATAGTTGTTCTGTGTATTTTATTAGAAGCGTTGATTTTGTTTTGTTTTCTAACGTAGCATCATTTAGAAAATGCTTGAATTATGTTTGTTCGTACGTTTGGCTTATAAAAGTTTCGAATTAATTGATTTCAAACGATATGTGGGATCGTAAAACGTAAATAATTTGTGTAGGTGATGCATCTACATGAGAAAAACTTACGATGGCTTTAGAATCACTGTAAGTACCGTCTAGATTGTAGATTTAATGTTAGCGTCTGTTTCACTTATACACTATTTTTAGTGGATAATGGTGATTATTTCGTACTTATTAGTAATTATTATCAGTTTCACTTATAAACTATCGATTAGTTCAAATGTGCTACCTTGGAACATTGTGAAAAAGAAATTTGTGGACATTTTCAAGTTATGTGTATTATTTCCACAGTATAGATTTCAAATTTGATGTTATCTTGATACAACTGGTCTTTAATATTAATTTGTGCCATTATGTTAATTTTATTGTTGATAATTAATATAATGCATCATTATCATACATTATTGGGACACATTTTGAGTACTATCGATTTGTGTTAAATCAGTTGCAAAATATTATATTTCACTGTGATACTTACCAATTTAATCCTAATGATCTACACTGATATTTAGATATACATCTTCACATGTTTTCATGATTCACAATCACTAGCAATCAGCTTAACGTTTATATTTCAATTCTGTTTATTCATTTTTATATTTCGTATTTACTGTTATAGTAATGAAAGTAATATAAGAACTTGGATAAAATTGAGAAACTACAGAATTTATAGGTTATCTTATTCATTGAACTTAATGCCATCTAAACAAGACGAAATCATCACGTTCTCTTTATGTTTTATAGTTATTTCAGCATTCGTTTTAGGGAATTTTATTGTCGTATATTATTTTTGGTAATTCATATTGTTGTTTGTAGGTAAGAAAGAAGGTGCCAAATTGGAATGCGGTGGAAACCGATTGAACAGACCTGGTTACTTTTTTGAACCCACAATTTTCAGCAACGTGGAAGATCATATGTATATAGCCAAAGAGGAATCGTTTGGACCCATCATGATTGTCAGTAAATTCAGAAATGGGTGAGTGTTATATTTAAACATGATTTTTTCACAATTCGCTATTTTCATTTCAATTTGTTAATAATTAATAGCACTTGATTGATACAAATGTATACATTCATTGATAAATGTTTTATTTGGAAAGGAACACAAAACAAGATGTAAAAATAAATTGTATCAAATTCATAATTCAAAGATTTATTAAATAAGAAAATACAAATATATTAATAAAATAAAGTAATAAAAATATATTAATAGGCTTGAATATGACTAAAGCTTCATAGCTGGTGTTTATTTATTTAAAATTAAAAACAATAAAATAACTATCACAAAATAATAATTAATTAACTGATATTATTGAATTTATGAGGTGAATTATTGGTTTCAATTATTTAAGTGGTTTGTATCTAGGAAGGTGAGTTTGAAACAATTTTTTTCATTGTTGATTTTATTGCATGAATTTGATTGTCCAAATTCAACGTTTTGTCTTGCAGTTTAGATTTGAAAAACCTAAAAGTTAGTTATTTTATGATAAACAATTACAAATAATAATGTTTCGGAGGGAATAATGCAGATAATTTGTATATTTTTGTTCAAGTCTACGGCAATATACTATTAGGAATATTTTCAGGACGAGGCTTGAGGCACTTATTCAAACTATTTCTAATTTCGTTAAAAAAAAAGTCTTACCGCAAAAATTCTTGCATCAAAATATATTTCATCAAATTTTAAGTAATTGTTTGTCTGGATGTATATCACGATAAACTTGTCTACACTACAACTGAAAAATGAAAGGTTCAAATTATTCATATTTTGACATAAAAAATTGTTTGTTGTTCATTGACACAGAAACATCTTTTTCTTAAGGGTTGAACATTTTTAAAAAAATCATAATTGCCAAAGTATACATTTAATTGATTCAAAATTTTTACAGTAAATGTAAGTAAACTTAAAACTGCTTTCACTCAAAGTTCAATTAAACTGTTTAACGATAAGAACAAAATATTTATTGGTTACATCTTTAACACCTTATAGATGGCGATGTGGTCTAGGAGTTAGGATACCGGGTTCTGTTACTCAGTAGTTTTGGGTTCGATTAGTAGAAGCGTAAAATTTGTTTTTGTACATTTTTTTTTTAATTTTATAAAAGGGTCAGATGGAAAGTCCCTGAAAAATAAAAGAGTTAGCGCCCACGTGACATTTGTGATGTACCATCTTTAACTAGAATGCATTAAAATGTTCAGACTGATATGTCATTTTGTTCTGTTTTGATACCCATCGAAAGCAAGCAACCTTGAAGGTTTTTGTAAAACATTTTTTCTGGCGAGGAAAAAACATTACACAAACCAAAGCATCGCTTGTTGAACATTATGGGGACTTGTCACTATAGATTGCATCAATTCGCAAGTGGTTTACTCATTTTCGTTGTGGTAGTATTACCACAAAGGACGCCACGAACGTTCTGGTCGCTGGAGGTTACAACGCCAGAAAACGTCAATAAAATCCATTGTATGATATTGGACGATTGGCGAGTTAAAATGTACGAGATTGCTGAGGCTATGGGCATTTCAACCGAACTTGTACGAAACATTTTTCATCAATTTTTGAATATGAGAAAGTTATCTACCAAATGGGTGCCTCATTTGCTCCCTAGTGACAACTTTAAAGGATGATTTTTCACAATTCGCTATTTTCATTTCAATTTGTTAATAATTAATAGCACTTGATTGATACAAATGTATACATTCATTGATAAATGCTTTTTTTTGGAAAGGAACGCAAAATAAGATGTAAAAAAACATTATATCAAATTCATAATTAAACGGTTTATTAAATAAGAAAATACAAATAGTTGAATATGACTAAAACTTCATAACTGGTATTAATTCTTATTTATTATTAATTTTTTTTGTTTCATTGTTGATTTTATTGCATGAATTCGATTGTCCATAGTTTAGAGCTGAAAAACCTAAAAGTTAATTATTTTATGATGAAACAATTACAAATAATAATAATGTAATTTTGTTTCATTAGCGATATGGATGGTGTGTTGAAGAGAGCAAACGCGACGGAATTCGGTTTGGCCTCTGGAGTTTTCACCAACGATATCAGCAAAGCTTTGAAATTTGCAGACAAAATTGAAGCCGGTACAGTTTTTGTCAATACTTACAACAAAACGGACGTGGCCGCACCCTTTGGAGGATTCAAACAATCTGGATTTGGGAAGGACTTGGGTGAGTGTCTGTTTTACACAAAATTACTTGCAGTTTGTGGCAAAATAAGAAATTGATTTCATTTTGATAGATTCGAAATCTTGTATAGAATTCAATTTGAAAAGATTAAATAACTAATTTCCTCAATTTTTGTTCAACTAGTGGTTAATATTTTGTGAATAATCAATTTTCGTATTATACACATCTAACAACTAAATTATCCAAAAGTTTAATTTTTATTTCTTTTCAAGTAACTTTACATATTTTCTTCTAAATAAAACAAAGTTTGGTTGTGTCTTGAGGGAGGGAAAAGTGGGAAATTTGGAAATGTGTAATGAAAATGTTCAATTGTACTTTATCTGGTATCACACAGTTTTTGTATGTGTTTGATTATTGGAAACTTGAGATTACAGGATATTTATAAGAAAAAAAGGCATTTTTGATAGAAGTGGATGTTTACTATGTTATTGTACAATAATCTAGCATATACAAAAAATGTGTGGTACCAGATTAGTGAGCTTGTACTGTATTTTGTTATTTACATCAAATAAGTTCACTTGAATATTTTCACATCAAGACACCACCAAATCTCCTAAAGTATTATTTTTTTTATTGTCCTCAATAATTAAAGCAGTAAGTACTCTTATATAATTATGTGGATACTTGGAACAAAACCTTAAGCATGACTTCCCTCCAGTGAAAAATTTAGATTTTCAAGTTTTATTAAAAAATGTATAAGGTTACGATTGTTTTTTAAAGTTATGAGCTCTTCTATTAAATAAAGAGCATAAAATCTATGCTTATACGTAAATATGTATTTGATTGATTAAATGATTAAATGTTTCTTCAATAAAACATAAATATGAATAGAGTTACAAGGCACATTAATTTATTAAATGAGTAGATATCAAATTTTATTTAAGTTAATGCATTTTCATCATTAAAACAATTAGCTACTTATAAAATTAAATTTCATTCACCTTCAAAGGAATGCAACTTTCCATCTATCGGAATGTTTAATAAAAATCTTAAAAAACAACCTCATAATATTTTTAATTAAGAAAGTTTACTATTCGATAAAGTATGTCAATGATGAAATAAGAATATGAACTGTAATAGGAGTTTAAACATTTTTCAATTTTAATTGTAATTGTAAATGTACAGTTTTAATTTTTTTGACATGTTTCACACCTTTCTAGTAATCTCTTTTTGATTTCCCATGATTCTTTGCAATTTTATAAATTTTTTCCAAGAAATAATTAAATGTATCTGGTTTTGAACTGATATATTAATTGTTCAACTAGTAACACATTGTACCAAATCAGAAGACGTTTGAAAATTGATTCGCATCAACCAAAGCACAAAAAAAGTGAAAAATGTGACCTATTTCCCAAGAATTTATAACCTGGGTTTAGAATCATTATCATATTATTGAAGTACCTACTTACATTGATATTATAAATTGACAATTTTTAAAGAAGATTTAAATATTAAAAGATTATTTTTTTATTTTCGAATTGAATAAAATCAGCCTTTACGACTTGAAAATCTCCAATAAAAATGCAATTAAAGTATTTTGAAAGGACCTTTCATCTCAATTTACTCACACTTTATTTAATAGTATTTTTAGTAGAAAATACATAAATGTGCTTGTGATAAATATCTTTTTGGAAAACTTAGTGTTAGTGAAACTAGTCATATTTATTTATTAAATTAGTGAAAATTTAATCTTTAATACTTATTTCATTCAAGAAACATTTACATTGTACCAGTAACATCTTATTTACTCAGAATAATTTTTAATTGTTTCTACCTAATTAAATATTCAAAAATATAAATAAAATTATGTTTTCTAATTTAATTTTTTTATCCCAAACAAAATAAGTTTTTCAACTAAAATTGAAGGAAATTGTTATTAATTAATATTAACACATCAATTGTCGCTATTACGTCATTCTAAAATTGTGCTTGTTTCTCTAATTTTAAATTATACACAATTATCAAAACACAAACTTCATATCGTTTTGAGAATTCTAATTATACTTATTTAATGACGTGCAAAAGGTTATTTGCGATTATTAAAAAGCGTCACGCAAGTCAACGAATGTAAACACTTCTTTTATCAGATCAAATTAATGTAGATTAAATGAAATAATATATCATGGATTTGTAAAGTTCACTTCCCTTTTTTTTATAATTTTCTTTATAAACAAAATAATAATTACATCACATTATACGTTATCTCTACATTAGCAGTGTTCCATTCAACTGGTATTCATTTTCACACAGTTTCATCCTAAAATTTAATTGTACATTTATGAAAATGTTGAATTCCTTTTTCTCATTCCTTCTTAATTAATTCTCAAAATGTCACTGTGAATATCCAATAAATTAATGACCACAAACTGCCAATTTTCAAAATATTGATATAATCAACACTTTTTATGAATACATACATTTTGAGTGGCAACAAGCAAGTTATACTTTAATTACTTTGTTTTTTTACCATTTTTAATAATAAAATGAAAATAGATGATTATGAAACAGAAGATACTGTTTGATAATGGCACTTTGGCATTGAAACTATTAACGTTTTCATGTCATAATGATAAATTATCATAAAGTAACTTCAATTTCTACCACATTTTGGTAGTGGTATGTTTCTTCTGTAGTGCAATTGCTTCCTGAACAATTTCAAATATTATTACTACCCAATATATAATCAACTTAAATACCTTTTTTCTATTTTTTCCAATTTACATGTTTACTTGTTTTGATTTTCTGTTTTTTTTTTCAGGTGCGGAAGCTTTGAATGAATATTTGAAGAGTAAATGTGTAACAATAGAATATTAAATTATGTTGTAAATATTAGTTGTATCTGTCTAGAATATATTGTAATTTATTTTTTTTCTAATAAAATGGTTTTTACGAGTTGCTTACGTTGAAACAACCTTTCAAGAATATGTTTATGCCAGCGCATGATGTAGAAAACTACGAATAATCATCAGCCCAATCTATTACAGAAACGCTGAACCAACAACAACCTTTTGAAATTAATGCTTAGTTCAGGTATCCTACAACAGATGGCACCACCAGTACAGCGGCTGTAGACAGCGCCATCTATTGTGAAGAAGGCGAACTAAACGGTAGTAAGTAGCTCTACCTATTACAAAGAAAGTGAACTAAACGAGCAAGCTAGTGAATCCGTAGCGCCATCTATTGCATAAATGTTGAACTAAAGGAGCAAATTGTGGTATGTGGCGCCATCTATTGCAGAGAAGCTGAACCATACTAGCAAGCTGGTGGAATAGGTGGCGCCATCTGTTGCATAAACGCCGAACTAAACCGTCTCCATGTTTAGTTTGGCTACCCTATTATAGATGGCGCTGCTGTTGTTTCTTGCTTTTAGCGCCATCTATTGCAAAAACATTGAGAGTATCTTGTTTGATTAGTTTACCTTTTCCATAACAGATGGCGCCACGTTTAAAGCAACTATCTGTTTTTGTACTTTATTGTCTCGCCAATAGATGGCGCCCACAAACAACCGATTATTCAAACGTTTCTTATTGTGTACCTCTACCATTTCTTTGTTCATATCATCGTGCAATTATTAGTCAAACAATAAAAAGAATATAATTCAATATAACGTTATTTTTATTCATCAAACACTACCAAAATTATTCACAATTTTACATTCAATTATAAATAAAATTATTTAAAAATGGATTTTTTGCTGGATATTTCACTCGTTTCGGTTAAGAGTAACATTGTGATTTTAAAGTTATTCCGCTTTTCATTTACTACTAAAAGTAATCAAAAACCGTCAATTGAATCATGGAATAACACGTGCCAGTTTAACATTAAATAAGAAAAGTCTGTATTTTTGGCAAAATATAACATTTAACATATAAATGAATGGTTTTGCTTCATTAAAATAACGAATTGAAAGAATACAAAATAAAATGCCGTTCTTAGTTTAGTTTATCATCAGTGACGCTTCATTTCCCGAAGAAAAAATTGAATCATCAGAGTTCTAACATCCAATCACATGCTTAGATTGAATTGCAAAGAACAAAAGCATGTTGCAGTTGGAAGTAGTACATTGGGTACAAAAAAAATGTTAATATGAAGTAAAAAATGTCACTTCGAATCATTAAATCCGTGAAATATCCAGCAAATAAAACCTCAGTCAAATAAATGAAAAATTTCATAATTCATCAGCTTAGAATTAAACATAAATGAGTACAATTCAATTTTTCATTCCTAAAAATCAGTTTTTTCTATTAAAGTTATTAAAATAATACGAATTTGTTCATATTTTACTAATTCATCAAATGACAAAAGAAAATGTACAGACTTATAAAGCAATTGAAAAAGAGCAATAACTTAAGAACTTTTTATTTGAATGTTATTTAAAATAAAAGCTATCTCCAATTTCTGATAGAACATTATCATTTTTTTTAATTTTTCTGTATGGCAAATATTGTGATTTTGTTATTCCTTTTGAATAGAATAATTAATTTCTGGGGTAAAATATATTAGGCATGATAAGAACAAAATTGATTTGAGACGATTCTTAATAATTCGAAAAAGAACATTTTACATTTATAGTTTTTTATATTTCCGAACAACCAATGTTGATTTTTAAAATACAAATATACTTATATACGCTGTCCAACAAAAAATTAGTACCAAACGAAAAAAAGTAACTCATTCAATTGCTAAAACATAAACTCAAATATAATATAAATAAAACAATCTCTAAAATTGAAAAATATTAGCAGATAAGTCAGTTCAGAGATAAAAAGTAGATCCTGTGGTTAATTGAAATAATTCGTATTCTACAATTGTAAATGTTTTTTAAAAAAAAGGACATGTATTTACAGAGTGATCTAATAATTTCTGATTTTACTCTATTAAATTCCTGATAATAAACTAGTTAAATCTAGAATAGGGATAACTTGGGAATTCGTCATTAGAATATATTATATATTTGTAGACTTACAGATAATTTCATTTTTGATGAGAAATTCTTGATGCTCTAGCCGTTGAGATCAGTTACTGCACACCATCCACGATGATAGTTCGTATTTGTCTGAGGAAGAACGTTTCCAAACGACTGGCCACCAACGTTGTAAAAACTCACCGTTGACTCTGTTGAGTTGTGGGGAACCTGCCATAAAGCACCAATTATTATTTTCATGATTCCATTAGGATTTCTGAATTGTATGAAATTCAAACATGCTATCCAAATGAATAATTGTAATAAAAATATTACCAGCAGAGTGAACTAGTCTAGGTGGAAAGTTCTAAATGAAACGTTGAAAAATTAATGGCAAATGTTGCCATTATACAGGGTGATTAACCACATATACGCTCTAAGGACAAATAATGACTGATGGATGGAAAAAAGGTGAAGTGAAAGTTTTTCATTACAGGAATATTCAGTTAAATTTAAAAAAACAATCTTTCACAAATATGAGAAATGCGATTGTTTGTTTTTATTATAAAAGAAGATGTAAAGATGTGAAACAACATATTTGATATTTCTATCAATAAATTGTTAACAGTTGCCGTTGTACTTTTACAAAGCAGAACTCAGAGATAGTGATGAACTATTTATTTTATGGAATAAAACAATTATTTATGTAACTTCCACAAAAGATTTTATTTTTCAATGAACATTTGACTTGATGATCATGTAAAAGTCGAAACCGATCGTGTTTATTGAAAAATAAAATCTCTTGTGGAAATTGGACAAAAAAAAATGTTTTATTTCATTTTATCAAAGCAGAACTATTTTTCCCTAAACATATCATCCAAAAGGTCATTTTAGTGGATAAGAATGATTGTTTCCTATTTATAGAGATAATGTCATAATTCCTCAATGAAAACATATAATCCGACAATCCCCTGAAATTTACGTTTTTTATGTAAAAATTTAAATTTGAAACTTTAGTGACTCGAAAAACATCTACGGAATGTCGAATATGATGAAAAACAATATATCTGAAGTTGATTCATCTTCTATGGCACCCTCCACTTCAAATTAAAGTTTCATATGACATAAAGTATAATTTCCCGCTGTCCACACCTTCAACTGTTTCTACTCGTTTGAAATATGCATTTCAGTGAATAACGATAAAGCTTTATCTACGTACATTTTTGCTGCGATGACTTGTAATTTAATTTGTAGTTAAGTCGATACATGCGAAGAACGATCAAAGGTTATCGAAAACAGCTCTCAACGCAATTATAGAAGGAAATTCGGCAAATTAATACGATTCCGAATAAATTCAAGTTTAACTCTGACACTTAATGAGTTCATTGTGTCTATTTATCGGCAACGAGATTAACAACACAGTTCATCCACCTCTTATTTTGACAATTAATATCTTCGATCTGGGAACTAATCGCAGGCCCAAATCGAAATGTCCAATGTTCCCAACGATTTTTGTCTTTTATGAGTCGAACATACGTGTCCCTAACACTGCAGTCTGTATATTGTGCTACCCCAATTTCTTGTATCGAACAACCAGTCCCGTTTCTTCGGCAAAGCATAGGGAAAAATACAAACACATTTCGTGTAAGAAAGTCAATAGACAAAGTTTTTGGTTCACCAGCTTGAACAGTGACAACACGTCCTATAGTCTCATACGACATGAAACTATAGGACGTGTTGTCAAGTTTTTTTACCCACATCGGATAAAATAAAAATATACATACGACATTCACACGCTAGTTTATTTGCCAGCATAATCTCCAAACCCGAACCCAATCGTTTCTGCTTTAGTTATCCAGCAATTGAGCCCATACCCGGTGGTTTGTAGTAAATATAAAAAGTTTCAACGAGTGAATTGCGTAACTAAATGGAAGTATAATAAACAAGAGATAAAGATGTAACAATTTCGATTGAAAATTATGTTTTTTTTTCGGCGTGGTCTGCGATATATTGCAAAAGCGGCGATTTCTTACTAACCGACCAGTTTCGCCGATAACTGAACATGTGCGTATCGTGTTTTATCGGTAAAGTTGAAGTTTAAATGAAGATAACTTCCGATAGGTCATCTGCAAAGAAGCTGGCCTTAGATTAGAATGTCATAAGATACGACTCTTTAGACGAATGCAGTTTCGCGGTTAATTCTAGAAACGTTAATTTTTTTACGTACCTTGGCAAATTTTGTCCATATGCTGCACACATCGGATAGTATGTATTCAACAGGATTTAGATCGACGCATTCAGCAGGCCATAACGGAATCAAGAGAAGATCGCAACTGGAATTAAAGAATCCAGGA
Organism: Endomychus coccineus; assembly: GCA_958510875.1. Lineage (NCBI taxonomy): Eukaryota > Metazoa > Arthropoda > Insecta > Coleoptera > Endomychidae > Endomychus > Endomychus coccineus. The sequence goes on from OY294070.1 coordinate 882,933, forward strand.
TCAGTTTATAATGTTCAATGTTATCAACTAGTCCCCAAACGATTGACGTGAACCTATTTTCCCAACACTTTTTTTATTATTGATAAGAAATAATCAGTCTTATCTACTGAAAATACTTTTAAAGTACTGAGGACCTTCTGGCTATCAAGTAGCCATCATCAGAGTAAAATTAAAATGTGCCTGTTTAAATACTATTTGGGAATAATAATAAAAACATTGGGTTACCAATTGTGCAGTTTCTATCGGGGATATTAATATTTGAAAGACACTTCTTAAGAATATTTATCGACTGAGGGATTAGAGTATTTGTAAATAGTGAAACATCAAATGAAACGAAAGTATAACCAGGTTCAATTTTAAAATCTTCCAATTTTGCAATAAGTTCCAAAGAATCTTCCACAGACAAACTTGGAGCGGCTTGAAAGTACAGCTGTATAAGATTTTAATGAATTATTGACTAGTTTAACGCATTTTGATAACAGATTTCTGGTAATCTGTTCTTAGAGACCATCATTTACCGAATTGTGATAATCCTCATTGCCCTTAATTACGAAGGAATTTTCCTTATCTGCTTTGAAGTAATAACAGTCTTTTTCTTTCAATGATTTGCAGATATTATTGAAATTATTAAAGGAACTTTAATATGATTTATTTGAATGTTGAGACATCAAATCGGTTTTATTGTTAATAATGTTTATATTATAGTCTTAGTTACTTCTCTGGGAGTTTTTGGCAACAATTGTTGAAATTTATAGTTGATTGGTTTTTCCGAAACTGTGTTTAAAATAATTTAGAATAAAAGGATTCGAATTCGTATAATGTTGTTAGCTTATGATATTTGTTACTGATTTCTGATTTTAACCATCTTTGTTTTGCGGAGAAAATGAATTTATCTATTTTCGCGTTCTTACACGTATATATTTTAATGTTCTTTGAACACTTTAGATACCCCCAAACCATGTCACACGTTGTTACAAAGTCTTGACATCTCCTCATTCCCATTTATCCAAATTTTCGGGATTATTTCATAATTTATGCGAGTTCACATCATATTTGACATATATAATTAATGTCAGCTTAAACATTTTTATAAAAATATTTATTTGAAACTTGAGTCTAATGGATCATGTTTGAGTGAGTGATTTAAATATATTATAGATGTCTATATTAATATCTCCTACGATAATATTTGTTGAAAATTCCACTAACAAGTTTCATTTTTGGAATAAATAAATTTTTACCCTACACTAAATAGAACATACAGGAATTAAAGGGATCCGAAACGCTGCTGATAGTACCCTAACCCCAAAAAGTTTCGAGTTTTTGTACATGCTGTATATTATTCTCAACATCAACTATTTGAATTCCGAGACTAGGATAATTACTGTGTACAATCTAATGAAAGTTGCTTACTAAATTATATTCGAAATGTAAATAATGATTTCATTTATTACAGTGATTAATCGAAATCTTCGAACAAATATTTATCTTCGACGATCGTTTCTGTAGAATAAATTATTACAAACATGGAAAATATTAGAGGTCAATCATTATGTGTTATAGTTCTACTATCTATTTAATTGTTGTTTCCTCAGATTATATTCCGAATGACCGTACGAGATATGTTGAATGTAAACGAAAGTGATTCAAAACTTCAATATGAAGAATGGAGAAAATATGATAAAAACAGCGTCGTAAATATGAGGTTGAGATCTTTGGCATCTTCATCTTATTCTTATGTTAGCTTGAAATTGTTCTCGTCTCGATAAGCTTAGGGTCGACATACATATACGTAAATGTGACAATTAGTCATAAGGGGACTAAATTGAAAGATTAGCCTCGTAAAGACTTGCAACGAATACTACGAACTGTTGTGAGTGTAGAGCTTTCACAACAAGATTTCGATATTACTTTAAGCTATGCACACAATTTTTACAGTAGCAATGCACAAATTGCTACGTTTTTCTCTATATTTTGACTACACGAGAGGGAAATTTCCAACATTTCTATTGAAATAATTGTTCAAATTTCCTAGAGAAATTATTGCCAAATCTCCATTAATTGCATCAACCTGCCTCTGCCTGGCTCACACTGGTTTTATTGGATGGTATAGAGGCTCTAAATGAGACAACGGTATGAAGTATACCATCATCTGCAAAGCTGTGGACGGGACAGGCAGTCACTCCCAACATATCGTTTATATGGAGCAGAAACAAAGATGGTACCAAGACAGATTCCTGTGGAGCACCAGCGTTGATAGCCGTTGAATCGGAGGATACTCCATCAACCACCACCAATAAATTTCTGCCATACATGTGTTACGTAGACAAGCATCATCCCATGAGAGGGTCCTGTAGATCTTTGCTGACGAAATCCATGTTGCCTGTCATTTACGATTTTGGAACCCTCTAGGTATTGGACGAGCTCGAAGTTTACTGCTTTCTCCATCACTTTAGATGTCACAGATAATAATCCAATGGGTCTACAAGGACCCATTAGGAATGATCTTCTTTCCTTCTAATTCCTAATTATAAAGCATTGGTAGCTTTTGTTTTTAAACAACAATTGGACGTCGGACGCTATAAGAACGGTATATTAAATGAAACTAAATACAGGAATCTCGTTGAAACTATAGTGAAAAAATCAACCCTCAATTGGAAAGTTGGTTTAATCTGAAGTCTCGCGTAGAATCTCTTTAATGCATTATTTGTAATTGAATTCATTTGCAAGATTGGTTTTTTTTTATTCAGCTCTCTCACTACACGATTATAATCGCTTGGAAAAAATGTGCAAATCGCTTTAAAATGGTGGAATTAAGCACTGTATTGTTTTGATCGCGGATTGACCCTTGCAAATGACACTTTTGGCATCCATCTTCAGTTTCTCACATGGAAACTATAATATTTTGTTGTAACAGTATGACAGCGGTGCTTTTCTAGTTATAAATACAGGGTGTCCGGATTTCATATGCCAAATTTCAGTATACATATATTATACATCTCATATCAACATATGTCCGGAAATAGCCATGGCGCTTTATTAATTAACAAATAATTTGGAATTGGAACCAAGTAGACTATTGATTTCAAATAACCAAAAAGAGAAGGATATTAAGGAAAGCATTGTGACTATCGGGAAAAAATTTGCTAATAAAAGGAAGATGTGATGTTTTATTGACAAATAACGCGTTAAAAGAATACGGAATGTAGAAAGAATAATTTATGTTCGATGAATAACGAAAGTTTCGATAAATAATTGAATCATATCGTAAACAGTATACAATCATGGTATCCTATGCAAATAAATTGTTTGCGAGAAGAAAAGGCTATCTGTAAAAGTAGGCCATGAAAATAATACCATTACGTTTATAATCTTGTAATCCTTACTCATTATTATTTATATTTTGAACCACAGTAACCCCTACATCGTCAACAGAGATAATTTGTAATTATTTCTACCTGCGAGGGTAACTAATAATATTATGTTTACTATTGTACTGATATATTTTAGTACGCCAGGAGTATTTATCTATCTACTAACAACGAGTAAAGGATCATGAACAGATTAAGATTAGTAAATGATGGAATCTTCCGAGAAGCTTCGTTCTCTCATTGGAAATTATAATTAAATGAAAGATAAAGAAATTTGAAAAACCTCAATTCAATACTAACTAACTAATTTGATTCAGATACAAACAATACGTAATAAATTAAATAAAATTGGAGTGGTCATTAAATGATTTCAATTTTCTAAGATGATAATAAATTCGGCTTGCCCTGAAAGATATATCAACCAAATAGTATTTATTAGGCACGCCGTTTTCCTTTTCAATTGGAAGCATTTTGTTGGGGAAAACTTAAATAGTGGAGTCAAATGGGTATAAAAATAGGAAAAATCCGTAAATCCTTGTAAAAAGGGTAGATTTTGATGGAACAAAGTGCATTCTCTTTTGAATGTTATGAGAAACAAAATCCACCTCATAGATTATATTGTTTATAAACAATGAATTAACAATTTATTTAGCTTATTTTTGAGATTACATAAAAAATGCTAAATTTGACCATTTTTGATAGGGTGATTTAGGTCAGTGTACATATGAAACTAGTTGAACAAATAGTTGAATTAACTTAATTCGTTATAAACAATTGATTTATTAACAAATAGATAAATTCGACCAAAATTCCGAGTTTAGGGTGGTTTTTGGATAATTTAAGCATCATAAGTTCAATTTTATCGTCAATATCGTAAAATATATACCCACAAATTTGCTAATTTATTATAAACAAATTATATTTATTAATAAATATACGAATTTGACCAAAATGTGGAGTTTATAGATCGTTTTCGGATAATTAAAGTGTTAATTTAATGTTTATAAGCATAATAAGCTATTTGCAAAATTATCTATGAGGTAGACTTTGTTTCTGGTAACATTTTGAAGAGAATGCACTTTGTCACATCAAAATCGACCCTTTTCCCAAGGATTTAAGGGTTCAATACCCATTTGACTGCACTCAAACTAATTATGTCATGAAATATAAAAAAATCGTAAAATTAATATTTAATACAAAAGATGATTCATTGTTTTACATCAATTATTTTCTTATGTATTGAGCGAATTAAACTACTTTTTTCCACGGTATAATAATTTTAGTATATCGAGTCATATAAACATTTATCATCTATTAAATTAAATCTACTTAATTCCAATCTTTCCTAAGGATAAGTGAAATTATTCGAACTGCTATAGTAAGTGGCAAATTCGAAATTCAAAACATATTCCAATATCAAATGAGACCGTTTAATTATTATTAAACGTGTCATAACTTTAATTTATCGTGATAAATTATTTTTGTATCGTGGACTAATTTTTCATTATGATTCTACGAATTATTATTGTATATGAATTTTAATCCAAGAATTGAAGTTGTTGTACACAATTATCCATTCAAGAATCAAAATTGTTTACATAATACAAATTCAAAAATTTATATTCAGGAATTAAATTTTAATTCCGAATCGTTATTATATTGCAAAACAATTTAATTGCTATAAATTATTAATGTAACTGCCATTGATTATAATTTATTTCGAATTTTCATTATCTTAAAATGTAGTAATAATAAGCCGGATTAAAATTTTATCACGGCGTGAAAAAAAAATACAAAAATTGAATTAAACCCTACAATATTTACATCGTTGAAATCGGAGAATTAACATATCTCAAACCGTCCTCGAGATATTTGATCGATTGCATACATCCTAGCGACCACGAGTATATAATATAAATCGAAATATGTGATTTGTGAATAAACTTTTGTAATTTCCTTGCAGTATTTTGCACCAAGTTTGATCAAATGCAAAAAAAATTGAAAACATCGAAACTAGTTATTCTTCTACATTCGTGATTGTTAAAGAATGATAACTATAAAAATCAAAAACCAACATTTAGAGAAAACATTCGATCCGTTTTAAAGACGATTTTTTGAACAGTGTTTGGGAGGAAGATTTTGAGGATAAAACCGGTCTCCTACGTCTCCAAGTCTCCAAAAAGTGACACGCTGTATATTCGTGTTATTATTAACACTATTAACCTTTCTCCTAGCGAGCTCTCATAGGATGAATACAACAAACGATTCAATTCGATTAATTCGACGTATCCGTTTGTTTCTTTACAACGATATCTCAGTGGTGTCTACGTACCCTAAGACTGGTTGTATATTATTGACGATAGTTGCGTTGCGAAGCTGATGCATAAGCAACAATGTCTTATCGTCGTACAGTTTCATAGGTCAACACCGAGGATATATAAGCTATCACCAAGGGGGTAATTACTTTAGTTGTAGTGAACTATGGCTCGCCATAACCCAGTTATAGTGGGACTTGCCCTAGTTCTAGTGATAGTGATACACATAGTACAAGCTAACGGTAAGTTTTTTGAATAATATTTTTTTTTCCATTTTCGACATATCACTTTGATTTTTTTCACGCATTTTATGGTCAAAATTTCTGGTTAAACCGGTAAGGGATTCCAATCCAATCTTGTAGATAATAAGTTGATTTTAATTTTAGTGCTAGTATAATATCTAAAAGGATAGAACCATATTTTAATGTAATTATACGATTGTTCTAGACTATCCTTAAATGAAATAACTATTAAAAGTTTTATTTTCATTAATTTAATAAATAACTGTAAATATAGCTTCTTCAAACAAATATTACAACAAAACTTACTATCTAATATATAAATTTAATGATTTTTTTATGCCGTTCTCGAATTATTAGTTGAAAACTAGTTAAAATCCCATTACCAATGTACCAATTTCCTGCCTTTAATGTGAAAACTGGGGAGTACTAGATATTAAAGTGTACCTGGTTAAATAAAAGGATATCATAGTACATTCAAATTGTAATATAAGTGAGTTGATTACGAATATTTAACTATATAACTTGGCTGTATTTCTCCAAATCAAAAGTGTAAAAAGTTCCACATAAATATCATAATTCTTTTGTGGCAAAATAAAAAAAAGATAAACATGTTTTACAGATAGGCTGATGAAGTATTTCTGTGAACAACGTGCAAGATTTCAAACGTTCAATCTACTACAAAATATTATCGATGATAAAATTAGTTTCTCCAGCAAATTATTAATACATTACTTTTATTCTGAATGTGTTAAATCTTGAATTTTTGTGCTCTAAGTTTTTTGGGATCGAAAACCATCCCCTATTCATCCATTTGTAGGAGAGCTACAAGTAATGTGGTGTGGTTGAACCTCGTGGGTTGCTTATTCTTCGAAATATTCAAGCTCAAAAACCTTAAAAATAGTGCTTCTCTGTAGTTCAGTTGACTTTCATCGTAGAGCAATGAAAAACCCAAAAAGTTTAATACAATATCTATTACTGTTTTGAAGTGAACTATTTAAACAGTATTGGAAATTTTCGAAGATAGTAATTTTTTCCAAAATTATGCATTCTTGATCGGCACAACTTCTTGAGCATTTGGACCGGCTTTTTAAGGTTCTTCTTGTCTGACCAATGTATATCATAGGGCAAGACCCATATCTTTATTATTTTTGATAAGCTTAGCTAAATCATTCTGCATATCAAACGCTACGTAAAAATCTAAATGACTAAAGTAGTGGATGGCCCCATATATGAGATACCAACATAAGAATAGTTTCGTTTTATTGTAGAAAAAACTCAGTTGATAGGTAACATGTGTCGTTTTTTAGATAGGATCATTATTTACCGCGATTTGTTTAATGATATTCAACTCTTTCGCAACGGTAGGTCGAGTATTCTGTGTATAAAAGTATTGTAGGCTGCCATTTTATGATGAAATGGAAGGTTTGAAGTATTGTGAATTGTTGTTTGGCTCACTAAATATTGAAAAGACAAATTTGTTATTAATTTTTTTGCTATAAACTGCGTCGGCCTTTATAATCAAACATATTCTTATTCTTTAATAGATAAATATGTGTCAGATGATGCTTTATTTCCTCCATTTCTTTGGCCTGAACAGTTACCCTCGGTATTACAAGGCCTGAGCGCTGACGCGGGACGTCACGTTTCGTAGGCGATCTAGCGGAAGTAGTCTTATCGGCACAACTTGCGTTTTTGTCATTGGAATTCTTTTTTTCGAGGACTTCCGGTGCAACGAGGATGCCAATGGTCAACTGATACCTTTCCTATATTAAGCTTTAAAGGAAAAACAAACACGCGAACTTTTTGGCCCATTCCTGACCTGGTGTCTATGTTGAGCGATTCTACAGTTCGGTTCTTTTCCCGTGGTATTCACACGTTTCAGAAGAACAATGTTAGAAATACTTCTGACGATATTGCATAGCAACCGAAACAAGACAATTATCATATCATTCTATTCCAAATTGGTTTAGGACACCTATGCTGTTTTCTATAAGATATCTTGGTTAACTGGCAAAACACCTGTCATAAGTAAGGTAGCGATGTACAATAACACGTAACAGATAATTTTTATCATCTTACCTAATCGAATTAGGGCACATTTGCAACGGATCAATTCTCGAGTTATAATCGATGAGTCATTACACAATGATTTCGCAAGGTCGAATATGTTCGGTTAATGTTGAAAAAACGAAAATAACGTTATCGATTGCCTCTCTATACCAACATTGGATTTCTTGGAAGTATAATGACATTTGCAGATAAAATTCCACTATAAATAATTTCAATTTGAACCCGAACGATCTTGCTTTAATTAACGATAGAAGATATCAATATCTGTAAATATTGACGCTCATTTTAAATTCTATTATCTAGCGATATCATGTTTGACCATCGGGAGCGTCGGAATGTTCGGCTCCTTTTCAGACATTATCCTGTGGCATTTTATTTTTATTATTTTTAACTTTCTCCCACTTTTATCACTGTAAAATAAAAATTTTGAAATAAAAAAAAGTTCCCGGAAAAATTTTCTAGTAGTTTAGTTTAAAAATGGTTTTAATATACAGATGTGATATTTTTTTACGATAATACATAAAAATTTAACCTATTTCACGAATTTATTGTTATTTTTCGAAGGCAACTGAAATTTTTCAATTTTTTCAATTAAATATTTTTAAAGAAAGGGTTGATTTTTAATGTTTTCTTCGAAAAATATAGATTTTTGTGCATTCATTTTTTTTATATCTCTCATCATTACTTATCCATGGCACACGGTTTCATCGAAATTCATTTTGTAGAGCACAAATAAGAGATTTTAGTCGTTTAGAGTGGACTATATAGCCGTTTGTAGGTATGTAGATATTGTCGAAGTATGATCTTTAACAGCTTTGTGAACTTCGTGGTAATCGGTAAAGAAACAGTAGTTCGAATATTTAAAACTAGAGCCAACGTTCTCAATAACTAAACTAAATAATGCCGGACCTAAATGTAAGCCCTGCAGAATACCAGACGTTATATCTGTGTAATTTGACGTACACCCGTTTAGTCACGAATCCTGTTATGATTTTCCGATTCTTCCTACTCAACATTATACTTTCCTACACATAATTTTCCTAAATTTATGTAGGAGGCTCTTGAACAGTCTACGTTCCAAAAGAGAACTCCATCGTTTGGTACTGAGTTCTTTGTTTTCTACACCCTTGCGTGCAAGGACGCCCACTTCTTCATTTCCTTCGATTCTTATATGTCCTGGAACCCAGTGGAAAGTGATTCTGTCCATAAAGTGTTCAGTTTCTTTTGCAATTAAGAACCAACCTTTTGAGCTCAGCGCTAATATAGCTGCTTGGTTATCGAACATAAAGGCTATGTCCTTCATTTTGTATCCTTTGGCACTACTCTCGATTACATTGGTCCCGAATATTTGATTTGGGTCCTAAAGTCTCCGATTCTAGATCCATCGTTAAAACAACAGATTGAGCTTTTTCGTGTTTCCATTCTTCTTGGTTTCCATAGTGTGTCAAAAACACGCCTTGCCCATGTCGTGTTCCTTGGTACCAACAGTATTTTATGCCTCCCTGAGATTCATATTTCCTTATGTTGAATATAGTCCTTTATATTGCTAAGTGGAGAAGGGTTAGTTAGATCTTAATGTCCCAGTTATGCGAACGTTTGAATCTTAGTCAATTCTATTTGTTTGGTTCAATTGCTACAAGCTATAGCCCCATAGATAAGTATAGACTTCACCATAGCACCTGCCATCCTCCAGCACACCATTAGGGCACGTGTCATGTCGCCCTCTTTCTTCAAGTGTTATGGAGAGATATCTAATAACAATGAACGTGTTCAGATATGGACACAACCTTCAGAAAATACAATTCGATAATTTGAATCATGTTCGATCGATTAAAAATCAATAAATGGTTGTTAAAACGCTTATAGACAAACGTTCGAATCTTTGAACAATTATCCCAGTTGATTGTCGGCGTTCAAGGATTTTCTGGTGAATTTCATTCATTGTTAGTTGGAAATTGCTAAACCGTATGAGGAATCTTACACCATAAATGCGCGTTTAATATGTAACATACATTTGGAAGGAGTAATTTTTGAAGTTACAACTGAAACATGGCTAAACAAAAAGAATTAAAGTCGTTTATGTACATTAGCAACGAATCCCACGGCAATTTAATTCGGATGATATAAAAAATTATAAACAATTTCACGTCGAAAATCATGTTAAATTCCGTAGGTATTTAAATCATTGATATCCAAAAATTATATGCCCCTAGACTATTGTCATTGTTGACTTCTTGAATTTTTATTACAGCCCCTATAAAAATACAAAGTAAATTCAATTATATCACTAGTGTTTAAATGAAAAGGACCTATTATTCAATTGACGAGTTGAATTAAACGAAATTGTTTATTAAAATAAAGGTAGACATACACAAAGGCACGAATTTCGTTGTTTTTCTTTACTTATCTTATCATCGGGCACTGTCTGACAGGCGTGTGGAGGCCATGACATGAAACATTACAAAGAAGCCATATTACGCAAATTATACCATTCGTTAAAAAAAAAGACCTGCTTCCGTATCACTGGAGATTTTCGAGGTATCTGATTGTAATTCATACAGCTATAAAAATAAAAGAATAAATTCATGGATTAGTAAAGGTATACGCATTTCTTGTAAAACAAAAAGGAAGCTCTATGATGAGAAAAACATGGGCATTATTACAAACGATAGATACAGAAACTACTGCTACATCCTTAAAAGGGCGAATAATCTATACATACTTACATCTAATAATAAAAGTAAAGCCACATGGGATTTAGTCAATCAATACACTGGTAAAAATAAATCTAAAACCGAGGGTACATTAACAGACTTTCATAAAACAAATCCTAATAAAAGTTCTGAAGCAATTCTTGACGAAATTAATCAATATTTCATTAATATTTGCAATAATGAAAAAATTCAAAAATCTGATAATTTTAAAAAATATATAAATATTAACCAAAATAGTATCTTTATGACACCAACTAGTGAACAAGAAGTCTATCAAACTATATTATCACTTAAAAACACAAAGACTGTGGGACATGATGGAATACCTGTAAATTTATTAAAATATGTTGCAAATATAATCTCGCATCCTATTAGCCAGATTATAAATTTGACATTACGCACGGGTGAGTTTCCCGAGCAACTTAAAATTGCCAGAATAAAAGCTATTTTTAAAAAGGGAATATTAATAATTATCGACCTGTAGCTGTACTTTCAAATCTTAGTAAGATTTTTGAGAAAGTAATTTTTGACAGATTATTAAATTTCTTAAATAAACATTCTAACATAAGTGACTGTCAAAACGGTTTTCGTAAGAATAGGTCAACGAAACGTGCTGTTTATGTTGCCATTTGTGAGGTTTTAAATAAGCTAAACGATAAAATGTACACAGCAGCCATTTATTTAGATCTCTCCAAGGCGTTCGACAGTGTCGAATATTCTGTTTTGCTATCCAAACTTGAGTGTTGTGGAATCAGGGGTGTACCATTAAAACTGATAAACAGTTATTTGCATAATAGAAAACAATATGTATCGGAAATAGACGAACATGGGAAAATTTTAAAGTCAAAAGTACTGAAAGTGTTAAGAGGAGTTCCACAGGGATAGATTCTAGGCCCGCTACTATATTTAATATATACAAATGATTTGCCAAATTCAATTACAGAGTTTCTAGTTCAATTTGCAGATGATATATCCCTGGTTCTTGGCGAACTGGGTTTGGAAGAAATTAAGCAGAAAATGATTCAGATATTGGAGGTATTAGAGGAATGGTTTTCTAATAATTTTTTAAAACTCAACATAAATAAGACAAACGTCATAAAATTTAATTATACAAAACAAAGTGACCCTCTGACAGTCACTTATAATGGAGCTCGAATCTGTTGATAATGTACAGTTTCTTGGAATCAAGATTGACAGTAGGCTTGACTGGCGTAGTCATATTGATTCCTTGACTCGGCAAATAAGAAGGTATTGTTACGCGCTGAAAATGTTAACATTTTTAGTATCTAGAGGAACCGCCTTCATTGCATATCATGCGTTTGTGGAATCAAGGATTAGATATGGAATTATTTTTTGGGCCAATTCATCCGATGCCGACAGGGTATTTGTAATTCAGAAACGCATGTTAAGAAATATTCTACAACTCAAAAATCGTGAGAGTTGCAAACCTCACTTTTCTTCAAATAACATTCTCACTCTATCTAGCTTATACATATTAGAAGCGGTAATGTTTATTAAAAATAACCCGGACCTATATGTAGATTTTAATCGAGATCATATGCACAATACACGTTATAAAGCAAATCTCTTACCGACTAGGTATCAATTTTCATACTTACAAAGAAATGTTCATAGCTCAATAATATCTTTCTATAATAATGTTCCAGCAAGTGTTAGGGCTCTACCTGTTGGACTTTTAAAGAACACATTAAAACAGTTTCTAATCAAGAAATCTTACTATACAGTAGAGGAATTTCTATGTGATAAAATGTGATACTTCTCAACTAGTTATTTTATCTTATCTTTGTTTTTTTTTGTTTTTTTTTATATTAGTTTATTTTATTTTGTATTGGATATGTTCTATGCCTTGTAGCCTTATGGAACTAATAAAAGTATTATTATTATTATAAAAGAAATTCCACTCTATTCAATATCATCTAACTTCCGACTCAACCGGATGTAAGTTAAACTTTATTATTTCAAATGGATTAATCTATTGCGGTTTTGTGTATTTCCAGAAGAATTTAAGAAGTCCTGTTCGTTCGAATTGTTACTCAAACGATTATCTTGAGAATAATTCTAATAAACTACGTCAGATTTTCCAGTTTCCAGTTATAAATAAAGTCATCACTTCTGAAATCCGTGTTGCTACAAAATTTCAGACGACGTTGCTTATTTTGTTACGATTAATTATCCGAAAATAATAAAGAAATAAAAAGTTATCAGTGATAGAGACGATTCTTTATTCAAAAAATTCTACGAGACCTCACGAATATGAAAAGATAAAGACCTACGCTGGTGACATGGGTGGGATTTGATTAATAGTTAAATCGGAAAGGGTCAAGTTCAAAGTAGAATTGCAAAAATTCTAAGATAAATAAATGCCTATTTGAAAGAAAATAGCAATGAACTTGACATTAACTCGAGTCGTGTTATTGATTTCATCAATATCGTGGTTCAAAAGATCGTCACGGGTATTCACTTCTATCTAAAAGTGTATACCACGAAATTATTCCCAGTTCCAAGATAAGAAAGTATTCAACTATTATTATTATACAAGTCACAGTTTAAATGAACTTTGTGTAATTTCTATCGATAATATATGAGTTAATCGTAAACAAATTGTACATAACACTAGAAATAAGAAATAATTACCTTTATCCACTAAAAATACTGTTAAAATACTGAGGACCTTTCGATTACCAAGTAGCCATCATCAGAGTAAAGTAAATTATAAATATGTCTGTTTAAATACTGTTTGGGGATAATAATGTAATCAAGGAGTTACCCTCAGCTAAATTTAGAAGGAATGGTAATGTATAAAATTGGTCGAAAGGTTCTCAGTACTTTATAAAAGTATTTTAGTGGATATGGGCAATATTTTTTATTTACAGTATTGTAGTGTATCCACATTGTGAACCCTTCTTTAGTTTACTTAATTGTATATAAGACAATATCATTAAATATACCTATGATTAATAAAGATTATTGACCCAGGTATGAATTATATATAAATTCTCGAGAAATAGATCATACTTCACACTAACACTTATGCTTATTATTTTCGACTCTACGTACTTTTCGGTCTCACGACCATCATCAGAAGGCGTATCAATGTCTAAACGGGATTTCTTAGAACTAATTGTATCAAGCACAAAGCTTCCCCGTATCGCAGTAATGTCAATTAAAAATGCTCAAGTATCTACTTTCAAAACAGATCTTAAAGATTTATGAGACAGTAGGAAAAGGTTGCCAGACCTTAATAGAGAATACTATTTCATCATTCTACCTAAAACATATATTTTTTCAACATTATAAAAACGCATGTGGGAATTTGAAGGGATTTTAAATAATTAAGAGAGTATAAATTTGTCTTAACGATTTAACGTCTGTTCTATGATTTAGAGACTTAGGAGTCACGTTTTATGTGAATCATGTCCAGGATAGATCTTATTAATATTTTAATTGAAGAAACAAATTTTTACTTGCAACATTTGATTTAGAAAATAATACTTGCAAATTGTTTCAACACACTGTGGCATTCTCAAAGCTAGGAGTTATTAACTGAAGTTAAATCAAAAATTATGTCTTTAAATATGAGACATCACTCTGAATATGTTTCGGGTGTGAGTTTATCTACAAAATTGTCGACAAGTGGTGAGTTTTTTGAATAGTAAACTAGCGCGGATGGTTAATCTTGACAATTCTTTAACTTCCGGTTGGATTTCGCGCCACAATAGCACGACTTGATGCCGACGTTTCGCCGACCATTACATGTGGCATCTTCAAGGTACGCTTCAGGACAGTTTCAGTTCAAGCCTCAATGACAAAATTTTAGATTTAGCTTCAGTTGTCAATTCCTAGCTTTGAGAATGCCACAGTGTGGTGAAACAATTGGAAAAACAAATTCTGTATGAGAGATCGTGCGATTTAGTAACAATTCGTTTTTCATTTCAGACAAATGCAGATCAGGATGTGGAACTGGTAAGTACAAAACATTGTCCACTGTGATGATTACCGAATCCATTTCATGTCATCGTACATCGCGAACCCTACAAGTTACCTTGAGGGAACCCCTTTATGAATTGAGTTGCCAACAGTATCTGACTAAAGTTATTTTTTTCATTTTCACAGGAACAAACAATGCGAAATACGTTGAAGGCACAACGTACAAATACGATTACGATGGAAAAATTAGCATATCGTTATCCAGCGCGGAAGGTCAACAATCGACAACGGAAGTTAGAGCCACCGTTCTATTGACGCAACAGTCTCAATGCAACCAGATACTCAGGTTGCAGAATGTGCAAGTCTTTGGATCCGACGGAAAGGTTAGTGTTCTAGTTGTCGGCGGACGGAATAGTACCTTAAGGGACACCTTTGTCATCATGCAATACACATTATTTCCAACAATTGAACCGATAAGAATTCTGGAGCATCTAAGGCTTTGTCTGAATCATTAAACGATCTCTTGAACCTTATGAGGCAAACGGAGTCTCCAAAGCTATCCGGAGCTTTCATCTTCAGTTGTGTGACCATTGTGTTTTCATTTTTACTTACAGATAATTCTATATTCGCTAATAAACTAGCACTTAAACTCAAACACTTTTAAAAGCATACTTTTAAGTCGGATCTCGTTTACCATCGGGCAAATTCAATACCATTACAACTTGGACGAACTTAATCATTCAACATTTAAAATTCACTACAACCCGGTTCGTTTTCTTCTTTTTTCAGCAACACTCCAACATTCCCGACATCGACAAACAATTGGGCATCAACTTCTTCGATGGTCACACCGAAGACGTCATCTGCGCCGAACCGGGAGACACTCAAAACTCCATCAACGTCAAACGAGCCATCGCTTCCATCTTCCAGGCCAATCTCAAGGAAACTTACGAGACGGACGTGTTCGGTCTCTGCCCCACAGAGATATCTAGCACGCAGGAATCCAGCGACACCATCGTGATCCACAAGAGCAAGAACCTGAACAAATGCGCATACAGAGAGAGCATCTCGCACAATTACCTGTCGACGATCTTCGATCTTAATAGCGAGGTCAAAACTAGCCCAGTACTTAACGGCGACTACAGCAACAGGATGAAGATCGTCAACGGAATCTTAGAGCATGCCGAGATAGTAGAAAACTATTTATTCGTACCGTTTTCTATTGGCAAAGACGGCGCCAAAGCTATCGTCGAAACCAAATTGAAACTGAAGGGAACCAGCAAAGACAACGTAGCTCCCAAAGTGAGCGTGCCCAAATCCATCATCTTCGAGAACCCGCATCCCATTAACGCTCCAAAGAACAGCGTCAACGATGTCCTCAAGGCGGTCAAAGAAACTGCGAAAACGATCGGCATCACCGTCAACGAAAACACCGCCAAAGAGTACATCAACCTGATCAGACTGCTTAGAATCAGCAACAAAGCCGACATTCTGACCGTGTACAACCAGGTGCGAGCCGGCGTCGGTTTCGACGATAAGCTCGCCGCTAAAAAAGTTTTTCTGGACGCTCTCCTGGCCGCCGGTAATGGAGACACGATCGAGGTGGCGATAGAGCTGCTGAAAAGTAAGGAGCTCACTCCGATCGAAGAGAAGAAATTCTATTTGGGACTCTCTTTCGCACGACACATCACGGAGCCATCTTTGATCACCGCCGTCGTAAGTTTATTTTGATTTAGTATCCGTTCACATATAACACTATAGATAAGAAATAATCACCCCTATTCACTGAAAATACTGTTAAAGTACTGAGGACCTTTCGACTATCAAGTTGCCATTATCTGATGTAGCTGAAAGATCCTCAGTAGCTCAACAGTGTGTTTGGTAGATAAGGGTGGTTGTTCCTTATGTATAGTATAATTCATAAGGTATACTATAAAACCGTTAAATATGAAAGAATATTAAAATAAATTTAATGTTGTTGGCCAACAGGCGAATTAAAAGGGTCCAACCTTGAGCCTTGTGGTACCCCTGGCCTCGTAAACTTAATATCTATCATTTTATTAATTACTAATTGAATCGTTTCATCCCCAAAGGACCTTTTGAACCGACCGCATCTTCCTCGAGAAGCCTACTTGGGTATCGGCACCGTGGTCGGACGCTATTGCAAAGAACACTCTTGCGCGAATTCCGACGCCGTCAACAAGATCACCCTGAAACTGATATCGAAATTGGGCGATCTGAAAGCGGCGAATCGCGCAGAAGAAAACGAAATGATCTACGCGCTGAAAGCGTTGCGAAACATCCATCATCTGACCGACGCCGTTCTGTTGAAATTGACCAAGGTGGCCGAAGACACGAAACAACCGAACCGTCTGCGAGTGGCCGCTTTGGAAGCCTATCTGGCCGATCCGAGCAAGGAAAAACTGAGGGAGAGCGCGACCAAAATTTTGAAAGACATCCAACAGGACTCCGAAATTCGTATCAAAGCCTATCTGATTCTCGTGGAAGCACCTACCGCCAAAACGGCCACCATCATCAGGAGTCTTCTCGAAAAAGAACCCAGTTACCAACGTAAGTCGTAATGTTTTGCAAAGTTTTCGAATCCAAAGTACCATAAACGGGAACCAAAAGCAAACTTTCGGTCACATTCTTAGAGTTAATACGACTCATTTTCAGATATGGTAGACGTGTTTCCTTTACGAATACGATATTTACGAAAATTATATTTCAAATCATTGAAACATCGTGTAAATTAGGAACTGGCAAATTTTGGCTATATAACTTACTACAATGATTGTTATTTAAACTAATATTTACCTGGTTCCCAATGTGTATTTTCGTGATTTAATTACAAATTCTATTTGAAGAAGGAATATAATTCATTATTAAAACTAGTGAATAATAATTCTATTGATTATATAAACTCACGAGTGAATATTCACGTAGACAACACCTTTCAAGGTTTAGGTCAAGGCAAACACAATCTAAAATTCATATACAGGCTGAACCGACGAAATTCGTCCACATTATTTATGACCGTTGCATAAACATCTATTTTCTTATTATCCATTTTCAGTTGGAGGATTCATCGTGTCCCACATCAGGAACCTCAGATCGTCGGCCAATTCCGAAAAAGATCATGCCAAAGAATATCTCCGTAACATCCATCTTCCAAACCGTTTCCCCATCGACTTACGTAAATACTCTTTCAACGCCGAAATTTCTTACGCCGTCGATTCCCTCGGTCTGGCCAACAACGTCGAAAGCAACGTCATCTATTCGCAAAACTCGTGGCTGCCCCGCTCTACCACGCTGAATCTCACGTCCGAAATTTTCGGCCACCGGATCAACTTCCTGGAAGTAGCGACGCGACAAGAGAATCTGGATCGACTGGTCGAACACTACCTAGGACCGAAGGGAGAGTTGAGGAAGATGGCGGAACAAGGTTACTGGGGATCGTTGACCAAGCCAGTTGTAAACGTTTATGAAACGTTCAAGAACAAAGTCGAAAAATCCCTTAGAGGTGAGTGAACGATAGCGATCTATCCACGTAATGTAGGTCCTAGGAGAATTATCACCTGGACTTTAGAGTGCTTAAAACCTTAATTAATGTTAGAAGCATTGTCAATTCATAATTTATAAGGCAAATGATAATCTACAAATGATGAAGTCACGTGACAGCGCTGTGGCTTTTAATTATAGATGGAATTGTTATAATTTAATACCCATTATCTTTCTCCGATACCATATTTTCGTTGTTTATTCCAAGACATATCCGTATCGAGATACCCTTGCTACGTCATTCAGTGAGCCTGGAAGATACACTGATTTGATTTGCCCATCACAGTCGAACATATAACCAATACCGTCTTTAGAGCAAGGTCTGCACGCACGATCGTGACGTCGCAAGTCAGAGGCTATGTTGCAGTTAGTCACCAGTACGTTAAGGCACAGTTCTGCCATACCGACAGTACAACAAAAGTTTTATTTATTCTCTAAGACATATATGAGAACTTCCTGGCTATAATGGCTTAGCCCCTCCTGTCTTCTGCCCTCAGAAAAAATGTTGCACCCCGCTTTTGATTGTTGCCTTTAATTTCTTTTTTTTTGAGTAAACATTTTTTGATAAATTTCTTAAAAACTTGATTTTCAAATCATCCTCCAAGTTACCTTCGACGATAGGTTGCCTTTTGACGGAAGTTTTTTAATTCATTACTTTGCACCAAGTTAATACAATATTTATAAACAGGGCTGTGATTTTGGAATGCTCTCTACCTGAACCAAATTGAAGTAGATCTTGTATAACAAATTCCTTGAAACCTCAACATATTGACAAAGAATAACAGAATTTTATCAATTTATCATGTTCTAGCAAAGCACTTTACAGGTAAAAATACGTTCCAATCAAATGACACTTTAAAAACAGGTGCAGCAACATAGATAATGTTTCGCAAGACACAAATAACACTTTGTTAAATTGTAATATTTATCACGTCTCCCTGTCA
The DNA here is from genome assembly GCA_958510875.1 of Endomychus coccineus. NCBI lineage: Eukaryota > Metazoa > Arthropoda > Insecta > Coleoptera > Endomychidae > Endomychus > Endomychus coccineus. The sequence goes on from OY294070.1 coordinate 902,098, forward strand.
AAACAGCTCGTAGGTCTTGTACTACAAAGGGTATTGACTTAACGCCCCAATTAATTCCATTATCGTTACAGCACGTCGTGACGTCAGCAAAGACGAAATCGAAAGTATCGGCAAACAGGTAGAGATCAAAACCAACGCTCTGAATACCGACTTGGATTTGGATTTGGACGTGAAGATTTTCGGAAACGAAGTGCTTTTCTTGAGCGCAACCGACGACATCCACAAATGGTCACCGACAGCGTTCCTCGACAACCTGGTGAAACAATTCAATCATGGTCTCGACTCGTTGAAAAGTTTCGAAGTAAGTAACCGTGATTTCGTTGCGTACATTTTTTTATCGTCGGACAACATTAGTATAGTTTGAGATCATCCATTGGGGTATGTTTTTCGCCGACTGATTCCCGCTTTATCCTTTCAGGAAACGTTCAGATCAAACCTCTTGTTCCTAGATGCGGAACTCACGTACCCGACATCTTTAGGTTTCCCCTTAAGATTAGCCGTCGAAGGTTCTTCCAACATCCAATTGAAAGCTTCAGGTTCCGTAGATCTGAGAGCTCTCCTCGTACAAAACAAAGACACAGCTTTACATCTCAAACTCATTCCCAGTGGTACGTTGCAAGTACAAGGACGTCTTACGCTGGACGCTTTGGTTGTCGAAAGTGGACTCAAAGTTGGCTCATCCCTCCATTCTTCTACAGGAGGAGAGATCAACGTGGAGATTTTCAACGGTGGAAAAGGTTAGTATCTAAGCTTTTCGCCTACATTTCAATGGATATAAATTTTCCGAATACTGTGATATGACTTCTTGATAAAAAAATATCAATTGGAATATTCTAGGTCTGGACGTAAAAGTGGGACTCCCCGTGCAGAAACAACACCTGATCGCGGCCAATCACGAGATAGTATTCTTGGTTCGCGAACACGGTATTCCCGAAGTGACGACCCCGCTCAAGTTCGCCCAAAACAAGGATTTTTCCATCTGTTTGGACCAGCTCAAGGATTTCATCGGTCTCGAATTTTGCGCAGACGTATACGGACCAAACCAATCGGGCAAAGAAGTTCCCATATTGCCGTTCCCCTTGTCCGGAGACGCCCAAACCAGCATCACGGTCGAAAATTTGGACATCTCCAACTTCCATTTCAGAGACATCATTTTCACCGGTAAGTTTCATTATGTTTCATTTAGAATGTTATATATCACGAGCGGTTTCTATGAAATAACTGATATCGTTCTTTCCATTAGTCAGTGAAGACGAAAAAGTGCAAAACCTCAAACTTCGGTTAGAATACATCGATTTTCATACAATAAACGACATTTGATAGCTTTGCAAAATCTATGTAGTCCGAATGTGTGCTTTTGATTTTAAGCAACGAACTAACAACGAATCAATAACATAAATTAATTAAGTGAGATCAAATATTGAATCTCATTTGGATCGGTTTTGTTGGAAAAAGTTCACTATATGAGTAGTGTGATAATAAATGTTATGATATTTCCGGTTTTATGGTTGGCTATGAGAGTAGCCCCGTTTTGGTGATACATCTTTCATTAACCTAGTATATAGTGCCACTTTTACCCTTCACTAAACAACTATTTACATTTCAGGCGACAAAATCGGTGGAGAAATTCTTGTCGAATCCGTTGGCAAAGGCAATCACAAAAAGGTTGTCGTGGAAATACAAACGCAAGTGCGACCAGAGATGTTCGTCAAGGTAGGTCTAAAAACGCCAATAAAGAACGCCGATCTGGAAGGACGCATCAACAACAACGAACACGAAAAATCACTCTCGGTCAAGGTCAAGGACGACAACGACGAATATTTCGGTAGAGTCGGTATCAACGTCCAAGGTGGAGGTGCGAAGAGCATCTATAAACCGATTTTGGAGTACAGAATTCCGGGACAATCGGGTAAGTACAATTTATATCGGCAACTCTGTAACGTGTTGCCAAATGTAAAAGTAAAACATCCTTGGTTTGACGAAGATAGCGCGGCCCTTTCTTGGGCAAATTGTCGGAATGAATTGGTTGCAAAAGTAATCAAGTATGACGTCACTTTATTCTTATCGTAAAAATATAATAACCGGTTATGCAGTCATATTTGGGGTATAACCGATTTTGTTCCCAAATACGAACTTTGATAGGCTTTTTCGGCAGGGCGTAATCGATTTTGCTTACAAATGACTTCAGAATCATATAGACGGCACAACAACATCTCTACGAGGGCGCCACAATCGAAAATTCCATGTGACATTTGTGATGTACCATCTTTAACTAGATCGCATTAAAATGTTCAGTCTGATGGCTGATGTGGAGGAAGATACTGATATACGGCTTAAGATTCGGAGCCAGGTTCTGAAAGCTTCAAATAGCGTTAGCAATCTTGGAGTGATATTTGATTGCAAAATACGCTTCGACGAGTATATAACGTTATTGGTTAAATACTTCTACCTTGTCTTAAGATTATATATAGGTTATATAGACATAGGAAATTAATAAGTTTTAACTTGAGGAAAAAACGTTGTGAATGTTTAGTGTTATTTACTACGGCTTAGTTTTGTATTTCCCTTGCTTGCGTCAAAATATCGCCTGCAAAAAATCCAAATTTACTGTTGTAAATTTGTTTTTGGCCACCGAAAATATGGCAGAGTACCAGCTAAAGTGGGTTTATCGGCTAACAAAGTCATGGCGACAGTTTTTTGGGATGCACACGATATCGTCCAAATCGATTACCTTGAAACGGGCAAAACGATCACCGGCGTATATTATGCAGAGCTGTTGGATCGATTCGACGCCGATTTGAAGCGAAAGCGGACGACGCACCGGCACACAGATCCGCAGTTGCAATGGCGAAATTGCATGAATTGCGCTACCAATTGGTTCGTCATCCACCATATTCTCCAGATTTGGTACCCTGCGATTTTTATCTATTTCCAAACATGAAGAGAAATGGCTCGGCGTTAAGATATTTGGCTCCCAACGATGGGGTCATCGCTGAAACAAACGCCTATTATGAAGGATTGCCGAAACAGTATTACTTGGACGGGATCGAAAAATTAGAAAAATCATTTCTTGTTTAATTTTCCAGGGATATATCATTTTGCCACGTGTTTAAAGCGTTATTATTGAAGTCTTGTAGCGAACACCAAATCAATATTCAAGAATATGCACATATTTAAGCAGCCAAGTTGTCATCTTCATTAGACAAGTCTATTAATAATCCAATATTTCTCTTTGTAGCTGCTCAAGCGCCAGCATATCACGTCGACGGTCAAGTCGTTGTGGAAAGAAACGGACCCAATGTCAAATATACGTTGGACAATGTGAAATTGGTGATTCCAGGCCAAAGGGCCATAGCTGTGAAGGGTAATTTAGGAACGGAAGGATCTGATCTGTTCACCGATCTGACTGTCACAGATGGTCAATTGTCTGGATCATTAAAAGGTAAAGCATGATCATGTAAAAATTGTATTATTTCGATATATCCTTCAAAATATTACATTGTCTTGGAGTACTTCTAATGCACTTAGTGGCTAAAGTATTATTTGTATATTTGCAGGAAAAATACAAGCGAGAATCGACCTGCTGAAATTCAACGTCGAAGTGACCAACTCCCTAAACCCTCTGATGAATTTCAACGTAAAGGCGGAATACGACGCGTCAAGAGATCTAGTTAAAGGACAATTCCAACTTGTCCACGGCAAAGATCTGAATTCCAAAGTCAACGTGATCAATATACTGACCAGTACCAGTTACAAATTGGTACATTCCAAATTGGAATTCCTATCGACCAAGAACAAATTCACGTATCCCTTGTTGAAAATCGACACGAAATTCGACCTGGAAACAACGCCGTCCAGTCTGGAATACATCCTACTCTTACAATATAGCGAACTCAAACTTGGTTCGGATCTGGCCTTCAAAATGACCCCGACCGGCGACTATCATCTCGATCTCAAACTTAACGGTTTAGACAACAAATTGGAACTTAAGGCCAACCGAATACAGGGTAAAGAAGAATCCAAAATCGATCACGCTCTCGACATCAACGGCAGGAAATTCGAGATTTCCGGAAAGATCAAGCATCACATCAAAGCACAAGACATCGACATCGGTCAGGATTTGATCGTCAAGTTACCAACACATAACGAACCGTTCAAGTAAGTATCAACGATAGCGTTTTGAACAAAGAAACGTGTTAAGTAAGACACTTAGGAAGCCATTTTTCAACGCACTTTATTCAGTCATAACACTTTTATACACGCTTATTTACAGGTATAAATACGTGTTCCAATCACATGGGGGATGGGTGCAACATATAACACTGACCGTACTAAGAATAAATACATTTTTAACAATTCAATTATTTAAATTTGTATTAATTTGACTTGATGATTGTACTTCAGTTCTGATTTACAGACTTGGTGTCACGTTTTATGTCAATCATCCCCAGGATAAATCGTTTATAATATTTGGTTGGTGTATATAGCGTTTGCAGGGTCTTACTTTATTGCGATTATCTTCAAAATTAATTCATAAAAGTTGATAATTTTTCGACATCTTGCTAATGTTTCACAAGTTGAGAAACTTTGGAAGAATAGTTTCAAAAAAGTAAAAAAAAAAAATAGTGTAAGCATGTCACGAAAGTGGTAAATTTTGTTTTTCACCATCAGACTGGTAGAAAAATTCTCGGCTTAAAATCGATTTTTTATGCGGAACGTATGGTAAATTGGTAGATTTTTTTGGGGTTATTTGAAATCAATAGGCTACTCGGTTCCCATTGAAAACGAGGGTTATCTTGAACGAAGGATAATAGAGCAAAGCGAGATAATTCGAAATAAGGAAGGCTTATTTGAACGAGTACGAACATCCATGAGGTCATGAGGATTCGGCTGAAAAGTTGAATTGACACCTACTTTAGATTCGATCGAACATAACCGTATTTTCGTTTTTCTAGAATCGACAGTGGCCTAGTTTACACACCCAGCATTCTCGATTTCCACTACAAAGTGTTGGCGGGGGCCACCCCACTCATAGAGGCCGTCCTGAAAGGCACCAAAGGCGGAAACGTCAACGGTCACATCAAGGTAATTATCGAAATATGATCGAGCAATCGGCTATATCCACAGACTGGCATGTGTTTCAGGTAACATTCAAAGAGATCTTGATCATCAACGGTCAAATAAAAGCGATTCAAGGCAAAGGAATAGCCGATCTTCTAATCGACGTGAAAGGATTCAAACGTTCGGTCAAGGCCGAATCGTCCTTCACCATCCAAGATCCCATATACAACGTCGACGTAACCTTCTATCCCTTATTCAACGAGAACAAATCGAAGAAAATCACGCTGTCCACGAAATCCAAAATTACTCCAGGAACCGTCGAATCCAAGTAAGTATCCGCAAGCTAGACTATTTTCTGTAGTTTATATTTACGTTTCGCCGTACAGAAACCGTCATCGTTTATTTCAATATTTCCCGTCATATTTCCGTCTTGTTTTACAGGAACAGTTTAGACCTTCTGGGAAACAAATTCGAATTGGACGTGAACGGAAAGGACCAAGGCGATTTCTTCAACGGCAAACACTCGTGCTCGGTAGAATTGACGCTTCCGAATCAGAATTATTTCCTGGTCAAGGTCGACAAAAGTCGCAAAGTGACAAACGGCGTGTTGAACGGCAACTTACTCGCCAGTTTGGAACAGAGAAAGAACAAAAACAGCGTTGGTCGCAAAGTTACCTGGAAAAGTGTAGCGGTGAACACGAACGTGGCCGATGGAATCTTCGATCTGGAATACATTTTGACAGGCGACGACGGACAAGGACACACTTTGAACACCGACCTAACGCTGAAGAGGAAGAAGAACGGCGACAAATACGACGTTGCTCTCAAGGTAAGTCGATTACTCATCAACACTAATTCGACGCGAATAGGTCCGAGTATTTCCACGGACCACTCCCTCCGTCTTGATAAAATCCAGAGAAACGTTTGATTAAATAATATTTCAACACGTGGCGAAGATTCAAATCCCGACGAAGATTCAAATTCCGAAACCGGCTCGAAGGACCAACAATGTAACTTGAGAAAACGGGTCTACAGGTGGTCGTTGTTTCACTATTACTGAATTATATCTTCTTTAATGCTATTGCGAAATGATCCAGTCATATTTCCGTTTCAGAATAAAATTTACGGATCCATCCTGAAACATCCACTTGAAATCGGTTTGATCGGCGAATGCAAAGAATTCGGTGGAACCTATCACGTTACCGGTTCCATTAGTCCCGAAGCAGCATTGGATATCAAAGGTGAGTTTGTACATATTCTTCACTTATTTATTCCTATTGATTTTGTAACAACACAGTTTATTTTGTCATTTCGGATCGTCTTTATCGCCAACATTCCAAGTGATAAAGCTAGGGGAGCTGATATTTAAGTGACAGACTGTGCTCATCGTATTTACCTGCATAAGTACATAAGTGGGTGGTCAGGGAGCAAGTCCCAGGACACGGTGATGTTGAGGGTGATGAAATGGTCGACGCCCTGGCCATGCGAGGATAATCAGGAGCACTTGTCGGTCCGGAGTCAATGGTCGCTTGATTTAACTGCGTGGGGCTTTTTGCCCTTCGAGACCTACGCCTAGGCTCTTAGGGAAACTCCTATCTCGAAACAGGAGGGACCTTGGGGAGATTACGGGAATCCTTAAGGTAGGAAATGTCGAAGAAACTGCCTTTCACATCATGTTGGAATGCCCAGCAGCTGTTGTTACTTATGTGGGGTAGAATTGCTTCCTGATGAAGTTATAGAAGATACATTCTGGGTTTCAGGCGGGCTAGAATAGAGTGGGCCTCCATGGGCCCAATCTGGCGACCCAAATGCTACAAGGGTTCACACCCCTGTCCTTTATTGATGATCACATACGTGGATACTAAGATGTTTAGGTTGGGAGGATACTGATTTTGATTGACTTCATGTTGCGGTCCTTGTGGAATTGTGTTAATGCAAACTTACAGCGTACGGTAATGTATAAGAACAAATGTAACTATAATATGCTTTTCTTTCCGTGTAGGAAGCCACACATTCGTCGAAATCGGCAAACCCATCCTCGGTGAACTGAACGTCGATCTGAAAACTCCCCTCAAACTGCTGAAATCCGTGAAATTCCATAACGCGGGAAAATTGACAATCCCAGAAGGAACGAACGGCAAGCTTTTGGTCAACGTACAGACCAAACTAAAAGTAGACGGTGTAAGTAGTAGCAACGACGAATAAAGCACGTGTCGAGCTTAACGACTTTACTTTCAGGCCGACCCTACGCCCCTCATAGATTTCACAGGAGCTCTCGATGTGGTCGGGACTGAAGATAAAGGACACGTTAAGGTAAGTCCGGAGCAGATTATTACATCAAGTAAGGCCATGATGTACAATTTGTCAAGTAATTTTGTTCTTGAACGGACGGTAATTTTAATAAACTCGTTAAATAAAAAAAAACAAGATCAGGAGTACACAAGGTAGTGTAAAGATTGTGATAAATTCTATATAGGCCAGACAGAGATTCAAAAGTTGTGAACCTAATTTAAAAAAACTGATCATCATTTCAAACATGATTTTGAGATTCACATGTTTCAGATATCCAGCGATTACGGTAAACACGGTTCGATAGCAGTCGCGACCGATTACGATCTGGGGAACAAAAAAACCTCCGGTAAAGTTCACGGTGACATCGCAGTACGCTACGGAAATAACAAAAATATCAAAGGCGACCTGACCATAGTGCGTTTGGGAGCAAGAGAGTACAAAGCCGAAGCCATATTGAATCTTCCGACCGACAAATACAAGTCCAACAAACTCGTGATACACACCAAAACCTCCGAAGATGCCAAACAACTGAACAGCGACATTCAATTCACTTCCGACAACGAAAAATGGTCGGCCAACAGCGATCTGAACCTGTCAGATCTGACGCCAAGTATCAACGTCAAAATGGTCAATCCCGAAAAGAAATTGTCGCAAATAGCCGCCAAAGTCAACCGGTTGAGCGCGACGGAATTCGGTGCCGAAATTAGGGTAAGTCCCTGGGCGCACCACAGCTTTTCAATCGGATCCAGGTCCGGGTCGACGAGTGGCCGGGTTAGTATTACGTTGTGTTCACATGTAAAATTGTTACAGATCGAGAACCAAAAGAAGAATTTCCTCTTCGAAGGCAGCATCGACATCAATGCCGACAACATCAACGATTTCTACTTCAAATTGACCGCCAACAGTCCGACGTTGAAATTAGACAAAGTCTACGTCGAAGCCCACAATAAACCTGACGGTGGCGGAAGGAAAATCCAAGTGGACGCCAAATCCGGAAGCAAGAATTTACTAACTGGAAGGTAAATCCTCTTGATGTGGTAATGTTAGGTTCCGTTCTTGACGATCGTTCTATTTCAGCGCCGCTTATACGACCAGAGAAGAACAAGGAAAATTGATCGTCGAAGGATCCGGTACTTTCAAGGTTAAGGAACAATCACAGTCGGCCAATTTCAAGTACATCCGACAGAATTTGGTACTCGAAAAGAACGGAGAAAAAGGAGTACAGGTGAGTGGCATCATCCTGTGATCCTCTTGAGACTACCCGGTACATTTTTCCATTTATACACTTTCCGAAGATGAAAAATCAGACCTTTCCGTAAAGTCTGATTTTGTTTTTCCACCGGGAAATGTTCCTATATCCGTTATTTATAGTACGAATCACCTCTCCATAAAATTCCTCATTCCGTATCAGAATAACTCCCACAAAACAGTTCAAATCATATCTAGAACGTGCTGTTTTGACAACGAATCATAACCAGTTGACCTAACCTATGTTTTTGCAGATTTCCTTCGACGCTGCATTAGGCAACAAGGCTATCGACGCCGAACTCAAGGTCACCAACAAGCATTTCCGTTATTTGAACTCTTACTGCGAAGAAAAGAAACAATGTGCCAACATCGAAATCGATGCTAGGACTGTTGCCAACGGTGAGTCTTTACGAACAATAAAACACTTGTGGTTTTATCTTTTCCCTTATTTATTTGTAATATGAATACATCAAAATAATTACGTTTGTTATATGTTTATATTGTAAAATTATCACTATTTATGTATTCCAAATTGGCCTTGCCAATTCCATCGATTTTAAGACTCCCATAACTATTGGCAACTTACGTTTACGATTCTGTTTTGATATCTTTCCAGAGGTTGCCCATTTCAATCAAATTATCGAAATCAGCATCGACCTACGCAAATTGGGACTGACGCATGAATTCGGGATGAAGGCCGTGACCGACAGGAAAGGATACCATCTTTTAGAACACACCGTAGATGTTCACTTCCAGAGCGCACAAGATAGTAAATATCAATATAGTGTGTACGTAAACGACAAGAAGGCAGGACTCTCTTTGACCACACCGAAAAGAATAGTGTCACTAGAAGCTCACGCGGATATACCTACGTAAGTATCAAGCTGATAGCCTAACGCTAGGGTATCTTGGGAGTACGCCTACTCAATACCCGGTTTTGAATTCCTTTCCCGACAGACATGAGTTTTTTTTACAATTTTCTAGTACTTCAAAATACGCGGTCGATACTTATGTTCTTTTTCCGAGCCCATGGCTCCCTCGTCTTCTATCATTTACATTTGTCGGTCCGTAAGCTATTTTGTTAACATAAGTGTAGGAGGAAAAGCTAGTGATCAATTAATGACAGTTTTTTTTGTAATGTCATAAGTGCAATAAATTATTATTATTATTCATACAAAGACTAACAAGACTGGGAATTATGTTCTTTCAGGAAGCCGTGGACAGGTGGCAAATACTCCGGTGAAGTCGTGTTCTATACAGACAAGAAAAACAAACCTTCAGTCAAATCAGCTCTGACAGCTTCTGGTCACGTTGATATCACCAAAAGAATCTTCGAAGCCGAGGCGAAATTGACACCAGCCAAACAAGGACGAGTAAGTTGAAAATTCCTCAAAAAAGGGGGACTAATTCGTTTAACGGCTTCTTTCCATCGTTTTCAGTCACTCTCGATCAAAACCCACTGGTCCGAACCGAAAGGCAAACTTCAATCCAGCTTGGCCACCATCGAATTGGACATTTTCGCTCAACCCAATCAGAAAATAATCGTAACGTTGAAATCGAACGCCGATTACACTCCCAAAAACAAACAAACCCTAGGAAACGTCGACGGAGAAAGTTCTATAGAAATCAAGAGCGCCGGTCTGGCGATCGACGTCAGCTTGATCTCCAAAGTACAAATTGTACCGTCCGCGTGGCAACTCAAATACGATTACACCGCCAGATGTCACTTAGGTCAAGTCAAGTCGGACTCTACGGCCAAACTATCGTTAACCAGGGAGGAATTCATCCTGTTACTTAAAGTGCATAACATCGAATTGATTTACGTTACGTCCAAGTTGCAACTGAAGAAAGGTCTGCAAACGGTTAATACGGACATTAGAGGACGTGGAATCAAACCTACGCACGCCTTCTTGGAAATCAAAAACTACAACGTTTTGAAATATACTGTGGCACGTAAAGGTGAGTGAAGCATTTTTTAAATACATGGTGTTTCAGAATGATGTGGGTTCTTTAAGCAGGGTGGTCTTGTAGTAATTACAAGGAGGTCTTTCATAAAAAATTGTTCAATTTAGGGCTTTCCTGCGGAGTAATTCCAAATATACGAGGGTAAGGTGAGAAGTCCCTGAAAAATATACCAGATGGCGCCACAATCGAAAATCCCATGTGACAGTTGTGTACCATCTTTAATTAGAACGCATTACAATTTTCAGACTAATATGCCATTCAGTTCTCTTTTGACATCCAGCGAAAGCAAGCAACCTTGAAGATTTTTGTAAACATGGAAAAAAGTGAATTTCTCGTTTTGGTGGAACATTATTTCTTGCGTGGGAACATGGAGAAAGTTTCAAATTTGAAATTTGGTGTGTGGACCTCACCACAATCAAATGCCGTGTTCAAGTAGAATCCTTATTGGCACCTGTTATCTACAGGTTCGAGTTGTTCGCATTTTAGACAGATCTCGATACCATGGTTCGTTTGTAAAGTTAGAAAAAAAAACAGCTTATTTCAGGCCAATTTCTCTACACCACTGTATCATACAGAAAAAAATGACTCTAGAACGTGAAATATTTACTTTACCAACAACAAAGATATTGACATGTGTCGAAAAATCGAAGTTTTGTTCATAACTCGAAAACAAAAGGCAACAGCAAATTTTCTTGTTTCCGCCAGTGAATTTATCTCGAAAAAGGAGAACGAGAGAACGTGTTTTCTAAATAAACATCGAAATTTGGCCACCACCCCGTACTGTTTTGAACATCGAGCACAAATACAACGTAACATATTTTTTTCACAGATCATCCAAACGACCCCTTGATCATAACGGCCGCCCTGATTCCGGGCCAGATCGCAGACTTGAGAGCGGAAGTGGTAAAGGCCGGCACCAAACACGACCTGTTCCACGCGTCCGTCAAACTGGACGAGGCCAATTTCCTCCGACCCGATTACGGACTTTCCTCCAAGAACATCAAAGAATACGTACTGAACGTGGCTCAAGCCGACATCGTCAGTCACACCAAAGAGCTGCGCAACATCGGGAACCGGCTCGTCAAAGAGGCCACCAACGATTGGAAGAAATTGGGCGAGTTGGCCAAAAAGGCCACGCCCAACTTCAAACAAGTGAAAGACTTCTACGCCGTGGAATTGAAGAGTTTCAAAGACGAACTTCTACAGGACAAGAGCATCAAGGAACTGAGCGAATTCTTGTAAGTGATTTGTATTGTTGGTTCGAGTAGCTTTTAATCTATAGGAAACGTATTTTCTCCGATAGCATTTTAGCTTTGGATGCTGGTCCTTTTCACCAGCCACTATTATCACAATTTACATATCGGAAGTCTCTAATGTGTTGCCAACTGTAAAAATGAAATATGCCCGGTTTATTTAGGGAAATTGTTGAAGTGACACTTGGTTGTAAAAGTAACCAAGAGAAATTCCCAGTTAACTGACATTATCTTACAGGAACAACGTTTTCGGCGCCATCATCAAAACAGTGAGCGAAAGTATCGTTCATTTCAGCGAACTAGTCGAGACGATCGCCAAGATCCTGACGCAATCGTTCGCGCACAGTCTGGAAGTGATCGAGAAAGAACTGGTGCCCGTCATCAACGACATCCTGGCCAAAATCGGTCACGCCTTGGCCAACGTCGTGGACGAACTTTCCGAAATCGTGCTGACCGTATTGGCGGAAATTAGCAAACTGATCGAAACGTACCAGCCTCAGTTGAAGCTCATCTCGACGGCCTTCGGCGAACTATTCCAAGAGATCAGCAGGTTCGCCGTCAGCGTATTCGCTAACGTCAATCAAGTGCTCAAGGAGCAATTGGAGAAACTCAAGCAAGAAATCAAAGCATTACCGATATTGAAAGAACTGAGGGATCAATTAGAACAGGTAGAGAAAAACTTGATTATTTAATGACATTGTAATAAATATTACCCAGAATGGTCAATTCAAATAGTAAACAATGGGTGCATTACTTAGGGTAGAGATGATGTATTAATAATAAATCCATGTACGCAAATTATCAAATTGTACCAGTAGAAGACTCTTATAAAATTTCAACAAAGATGAGTCAATGGGTTTGGAGGAAACTAATATTCCATAGTGTATATTGTTCTTTTCACACCTAGATGACCCTAAATTACGTATTTACGTACCAGATCAATAAATTCACAACATAAGAACGAACCATAGACCCTTTAATTCTATGATATAAATAAACCCTTTCACTTTTCGATTTTAGTTGAAAATATAGATCTGACTATGAATTGGCTATACTGAAGAAACATGTATTCAGTACAAACACGCTTCAAACGTAATGTGTAAATCGAATGCATCGTTTAGTTATCGCTATATAAGATACAAAAATCAACGTATCCCTTGAACATTTATCTAACCATGTTATTTGTGTTTTAATTTACAGTTGAAGAAGGAATTGCTACCGACAACTGAAACGATAGTGAGAACGTTGAGAAGTATCTCCGAAACGCTCAAAGAGATCGTCGTTGTCCCAGAGATCCAAAATTTGATCAGCCAAATAGAGTTGTACTTGGAAAAGGTAACTATGACTTCCAAGCCAGAACGTCTTGAGGAATCCCCTTCATGGCTACACTAGGTTCAATAATAATTTTCTCGTTTTAGAAAGTAACTCATAAGCCAGTCGATGATTTTGAAGAACTAGAAAAAATAGTCCGTCTTACCGGATTGATCCTGAATAAATTGTCAGCCGTCGTTTACAAAGACAGGATTCCAGAAAGCTGGGAAAATTACAAGGTAAGTCGAAAAGTGCCAATTTGAGAAAATTGAATAACGTCAGTTCTTTACAGTTCCCACTGTCTTTTGACTACATATCTCGTTTACCACGATTGGTCGCCGTGAAATTCTCACCACTGACCTATTTGATAAAAGAAGAAGGAGCGGGACTTCCAGAACTAGTCTTATCCCTGTTCACAACTCCAAGGAAATTGATACCACCAATCCCATGTAAGTCGATATTTTACCTTCTCTCGCGGAATGTATTGAAAACTGGCAACGATAAACAAACTTTGGCTGGTTATAACGTGTTTCTAGCGCAGCATGTTCCTATTCTCGTAATTTTACAGATCTTCATAAGAAGATAGCAAACTTACGCCACCAAGATGTGTGTTTACGAATGTATATTTGTCGGCGATTGCTTTGTCGCTAAAGGGCTCCACATGCGTGCAGTTCAGCTAAAGTAAAACGCGTATATTGAGTGTCTGTTACCCTGGGCGGGCATAGTTGTGTGATACCTCAACTGTATTTCTTCTTCATTGAATGTTCTCCTATTCACTTATTTATACAATATATTTGAATGTAGCACACAACTCATATGGCAACCGATAACAATACCAACAAAAATTGTAAGCAACATCATCACTTACTTAATCTACGAGATCTTTATAGGTTACGGAAATCTGATGAAATATAAGCACAGAGTGGAGTTCAACCCACTTCTTTGTTAATGTTCTGTGTTCATTCGGGGATTATCACAGGCGATGACACAAAGGATCTAAGCGTTGTGACCTTTAGTTGTGAAGCAGCACGGACAAGAAGTGTCAATAACTCGGAAAATACGTTTTTTTTTCAATTCCCTAACCAAGCATATTTATTTTGCATCAAGCTACATGCTCCAAGCCTTTTCAATGGTTCAGGATTCACCGTTCTTTTCGTATCAAAATCAATCAATTTAAGATTTTCTGAGAAAGTTATAGAAACAAAGACGTACATTTTTCGACAACAAATGATGTCTAATTATTTTAATACGATTTTTGCGTATTTGCCTTTTTAAATAGATTTTTAACCTTCAACTCTTTTCGCTCTAAAAAGAGGCTATAACTCGGAATTTTTCGAAATAAGTTATAAGAGTGAAAAAGTTGCATTATGGGCCCAAAAATCCATTGAGTGTGTCGTTCTGATTTGCAAATCCTACTACTATCCTGACCCTTCTGGAACCCACAAGCCAAATTTTATAAAAATCAATTGACTGGGAAAAGTTGATATCAAAAATACTTCATTGACGACTATGTGCTTATTTATAATTTGGACCGACACCAATATAATTTTTTTTTCCTGATCTCCTGATCTACAGACCAATGTTTTTTTTCCACGTATAAACGAGACTTATTGACTACATTTATTTCTAGTGGACGCCGTTGTTGCTCAAGGACAACACATCTTTACTTTCGACGGAAAACACATAACTTTCCCAGGACAATGCAGCTATCTATGGTCTCGTGACAGTGTCAACGGCAATTTCTCCATCGTTGGATCCTACGAAAACGGTCTTCTGAGTGGCGTGACACTTTTCGACAAAACAGGACTGATAACGATCAAGAAGGGCGGTATTGTACTCCTCAACAGTGGTGAGTTTCCCGCTCTGTCTCTAACTCTCAATAATAAACAACTGAGATACCAACTTTACGACGTCCAATATTATAATTCAAAATGTTTCAGTTGTGAAAGATTTCCCTGTGCAAAGTGGAGATTTGACTGCTTTAAGATCCTACTCGTCCGTCACAATCAAATCGAACGTCGGTGTCGAAGTGAAATGCGATCCAGATCTAACGGTATGCGGAATAGAAATATCCGGTTTCTATCATGGACAACTCAAGGGTCTTCTTGGTAAGTGACGTACCATCTCGTTTGCCTCAACACAAGTCTGTTTGTTACTTTCGACGCCGTATCGAATTATTCTCAACTTGTTTAATTGTCTCATTTTCATCAGGAAACGCTAACAACGAACCCTTCGACGATTTCACCCTACCCAACGGCAAGATAGTGGCGTCCGAGAGCGAATTCGGAAATGCCTATAAAATCGGGAGCAGTTGCCCGCAAGTAAAGACAGTCGATCATTCGGCTCATCACGCCAATCCAGCATGCGCGACCCTGTTCAACTGGGATTCCCCGCTCAGATATTGTTATCCTTTCGTCAGCAAAGACAACTTCAAGATGGCTTGCGAACATGGTCTGGCCGCAGGAGTTAAGGACACGGAGAAAGCTATAGCTCTGGCCTATGCTCATTTGTGTAACTTACAGGGCGTGCCAGTGAGGGTACCATCTGCTCATAGTAAGTAGGACACCATTGTTGGTAGCTGGCGCAGTCGGTAGGATAAATAAATCTGGAACCGATATTCTGTGCATTTCAAATAACCTAATAGCGATTGTTTTTTCTTCATTCCAGATCAATGTACCAATGGCGACAAGCCCTACAATGTAGGAGACATATTCAGCGTTAAAGTGCCCACAAAATCTGCCGACATTGTTTTAATGGTAGAGACTGTACAGTATAATGAACACGTGTACACAGACCTAGTTAAACCAATTGTAAAGAAAGTCACCAAAGAGCTCAGCGAAAAAGGCATCAGGTAAGATTATTATAAACAATCTGTCAATTTGAACATGTACTCACCAATTTTCTTTTCTAGCGATGTACAGTTCCACGTCATCGCTTACGGTGGAGAAAATAAACGCCCCGTACACGTAACCTTGGGCGGAAAGCTCGCGTACAAGGGAGAAGTGCCCGATCTCAAATTCGCTCCAACCCCGGTAGAAAAGAAAATTACGACTGGTTGGTGGAAACTGGACAGAACGATCGAAAGCTTGAGATGGCTACTCGACGATTTGAAATTAGGACTTGGTTTGAATTCACGATCGGAAGCATTCAAGAGCGCCCTAAATTATCCTTTCAGGGCAAACGCTGCAAAAACTGTAATTGCAGTAGTGACTGAACCTTGCAAAGTTGGAGCTTTCTTCCCGGTAAGTACATTAGTATTTTCCATTGAACAATATTTATTCAGGCCCTGAAAAAATTATAACAAACGCAAATTCACTGTGAACATCTCCAAACACCGATACATATAACTAAAATCCGACAAAATCAATCCTCGGGTACACTGTATGTGATCGCCTGGCATAAGATACTAGACTGGTCATAAGACCCTAAACTGGAGCGCTCCCCACTTGGGTGCAATTGAAGTTACCATGGTTAGAGAAGACTCGGTAACTAAATTTCCGGGGACAACGTAGTAGTTACGTGAAATGCCGGTGCCAGGGTTTAACCACCCTGAGTAGGTTAAATTGTCCAACCTGATTGCACAAGGGCCACCTTTGTTAAAGGAAGGAATGAGACGAAAATTCATGTGAATCAGAAGATTTTATTGAAAGCGTAATGGTAAAAAAATAGTTGTAAGGTTAAAAGAGAAAAGCAGGATTTAATATTGTTTCATGTGAGAATGATCCGATTTAACCAGGCTAGTGCATGGTTATCTAGGTATTTAATTTCCGACGAAGTAGTTTGGGTAGCCTAAGCTCGCATTCGTTTCTTTTTCTCGGGAAAGGAAACTGCTCCGTTTTGACTTGTTTTGGTAGCTATTCTAAAAATTTCCATTTGCAAGTAATTTCCCGTAGAAGGATTTTTGGCGGATTTTGGGATATATAATGTAGGTTTATCGAAGTTTGAAAGTGTATTTAAGTGAGATGAATACTGACAATTTATTTTTATTGCAGCTACAAGTGGCCAATGCGTTATTGCACTGGCAAAAGGAGGTGCATCTGAACCTGATTACGCCTATCAATGACTTGACTGCAGTAGACGCAAAACAACCGCGTGATATTGTCGGATTTAGCTTGGAGAAAGTTTTCACTTACACCCATAGAAACGAGTTGCACAAACATTTGAATTACAATGATTTCTGCATTGATTACACTATCCAGGTAAGAACATTGACCCTCGAAGTATCAACTTTCAAACACAACATTATAATAATATATTAGGCCCAGCTAATACGCACTGGAGAAGGGGAAGCTTAAGATGGCGCAGTAGGTAGGAAATTTAATTTTTTTGTGTTTCAGAGTGGAGGAAATGTATTCACTACCAAAAATATACAGGAGTCAGCTGACGGGAAGAACGGATTCATTCATTTCGCATCGACCAACATTGTCAACCAAATAAAAACCCAAGAACAAGGATTAGATTGCGAATGTAAAATAATAAACACAAATGTAGCACAAAATGTATGCAAAGTTGTACATACAAAGGAAAAGTGAGTATTATCAAAACAAGAGTTCATATGAAATTTTCGGATGTGAAAATTATGTTATGACTTATCATGATAAGTTCTATTTTTAATGGTTTTCTTTTGAACCTATTATTTAATTAGTATCAATCTATCAACATATTTCTATAAAGGAAAATAAAATATAATCATACGGTCAAACGAAACAACAGTTATACACCTTGGGTCTAAACATAAGGAAATGTTCGACACTTTTTGAGTATATTTTCATCATCACCAAGTTAATAGTTACAAAAACAGTTAAAAGATTCAACGATACAGGCAGCTGTGACTTAAGAAAAAACAAAAACTACTTAACACGAATTGGGACTGTAACAATATCATAATTAAAATTTTTAAATGAACATCTTTCGAATAAGAATCTATTCACAGGGTGTATAAAGTTGCCAAATTCAAGCACTTTTGTCATTTAAAATAAAATTCAAGCTAACCTTCGATTTCAAATATGTGTCAAGAGAAAAAAATGAAAATTTACCCAAAAAGTGTCAAACATTTCTTACATATTAGCCATCCTGTATAAAGGAAAATTATAACAGTTGAATTCATTTCCATTTGTTAAAACAATTTTGTAGATAAATATATTAAAGTTGAAAAAGCTCTGTAACTTAAAGTTTCACGACCTTGTTTTTTTCTTTACAGATAAAAATTACAACATGACTGGACGTTTGAATGGAGACGTTGAACGTAATTTTATTTTGTAATTCCTATAATATTTTAAATTATTATATAAGGTAGTGTAAAATGTAAAGTTTTATTTTTTACGAACTCGCGGTATTTTACATTGAATAAATATTTATGTACCTAAATATATTATAGGATGTAGACAGACTTTTCGTGTTTTATTTTAGTGGAGGCAATATAGCTTAAAAACCTTCAACTTTTATCGGGCAAGATGGATCGCGATGCGGTTTTCGGCATTCGATTCTGGAAGACAAGTAGAAAAAATGTTACCGTTTTGTTATTGGTGCAAATTTGAAATAGCATTTGTGCATCAAAAAAATGAATTTTCTGTAGTCTGGTTTTAGAATCTCAATCCATATTGCCTGAAAAAAGTTGGAAGTTTTGTTAATTTCGTGTCTATATTGCCTCGACTATTTAACCAAATTAGTAAGCCTCTCTACATATATCACCAAAACATACTGTTATATACAGGCAAAGAGAATCAATATTCAGTAATATAAAAGAGGTATTGATTCTAAACCAAAATGGTTCAGTGGAATGATAGCAAAATGAACGAGCACAATCATCTTCCCTATAGTTTTTATTTCCCTCACTATACGTAGTGTAAGGCAGAAGCGCTTTGGAGGTACTACACCATGGTGGACCTCCAAGGTTCAGGAACACCGAAGAAAGGTGAGGAAACTCTTTAATACATCTAAGATAACGAAAGTAGTCACTGACTGAGAAAGCTATAACGCTGCCCAAAGAGACTACAAAAAAGTATTCAGAACGTCAAAAAGAAAGGCTTTGCGCGTCTTCTGCGGATATATCAACAAGATGCACTCTACAGCAAGGCTATGCAAAGTTCTCTCTATGGATAACAGAGCCAGAATTGGATCAGTGATTCTTCCGAGTGGCGAGAGACACTAAGACACCTGGTTTCGGGCCATTGTCCTGGCTCTGGACGTACAGATATGGCTACCCAGAAGCAGATGGATAGGGTGATCGTCGTAATGGTGACTTTCGTCTATCCTCAGACATAGTCAATTAGGAAAAGGGAAATATACCATCATCCCCGGGTTGGCACAATATAATGCACCAGGCGAATATAAAATCTTCCCGCCTCTTCTTCAAGAGGGTCAAGAAATCATCATCCAGCTATTGGTGAAAATCTTCGGATTTTGCATTGCCACTGGCTTTATTCCAAAGCTGTGGTGGGCAGTGAAAGTCGTCAAGACTTCATTCCTAATAAAGGCATTAGACAGACTGATTGATAGATATACAGTTGAAGGACGCCCCACTAAAGGCTTATCCTTTACACGGTCGTCAATACGCCTAATCAGGCTGGCGCCCTGGGGGTATTTTTCTTCTGTTCAGCCGTCGAGAAACGTGGCATCAAGCCAACAGTGATGAGTTGGATTGAGGTTATACTTTCGGAAGGAAGGCGCACAATGAAGGATGCTTCGTACTTACCCCCGGTACAAGAGGCTGTGCACATGGAGGGGTCTTACCACCGCTTTTGCGGTGTCTCGTGGTCGATGGACTTCCGAAGGAGGCAAGGTTTTAAGCCCAAACCTTCTGACAACTTTGGATCACTTTAGAAAAGCAAGCCGAGTGCACTACCGGAGGTCTTTTTCTCTGGCAAGGTGCTGCAAATTTCGGAGAAGAAGTTTCTGGCGGTATTCCTAGACTCTATATTGACCAAGAAGTGAACATCTCCAATACCAAGTGAGGAAGGCTTCAACTTTCGGCAGCACATGGGGATTACAACCACATACCATTCATTGGACGTCTATGTTAGGACATAAGGTCAGGTATGCCGCGGTTGAGTGGTGGCCGGGGACGAGGACCGGTATATCCCAACGCGTTTTGAATCGACTGCAGGGGCTGGCAAGTGTAGGTGTGGCGAGTTGTATTTAGTCGGCACCAACGAGGGCTCTCTAAACTTATTCATTAAGGCTGAATTAATGAGGATGGTGTATGGGGGTTAAGGAACCTAAGCCAATGGACTCTCGTGGAGACACAGTCATATGGAGTGTACTTCCAAATGCCCCATATAAGAATTGAGGCAAAATAACATGATTTCAGCTATCTGTCTCCCTTCTCCAAAAATCCTCATCCCTGATAGCTAATTATCGCCCTATTGCCACCAGTTGGGCTAGTATAGATTACAGATGTGTCCAAGATTGCTTCGGCTTCGGGTGCAGTAGTGTTAAAAGGGCCAAGGATCACAACATCATTGCCCTAGGCACGACCAGTACAGGTTTACAGGCAAGTGTAAGCAATTTTGCCTTAGAATACCTGCGAAGATACAACATAAATAGGCGTATATTCTGCGCAGACAGCCGGCCTGCTCTGGGAGCTCTTATGTCACCTAAAGTCGCATCAAGGCTAGTAAAAGAGTCGAGAACTACCCGGGCCAAGGTCCAACTCATCGCGTTAGAGGTCTCTCGCCCTCCGAGGCCAGCATACCTCTGTATGCTTCAACACGTGTAATTCTCAAAATACACAATGGGCATTATTGAAGACCCAGCTTGTAGTAGATGTGGAGAGACGGATGAAACTGCCCCTCACATCCTAGCAGAGTGTCCAAGCACTGGCTTCTCTTAAGCTATCTCTTATGGCTTAGAGATATCAGGCCAAGCAAAATCTTAGCCTTCGGCGGTGCCTTAGGCCTGCTGGGCTGATTCTTGTAACAAAGGGTGCACAATGGACCCAATCAAGCGGTCTAAGTGGTCCGCCTCTGTTTTGATTGATTGATTCATTGATTGCATTCGCTAAATAGATAACTCTTTCTGAGTAAATGAATAAATGTCTTGAAATAATTGTATCTGATATTTCAAATTCCTTGTGGTTAATGAAAACAGATAGCATGGAATGATATACGCTTTCAATACTGGAACTGAAACGTATAAAATAATGGAAAACGAGCGTGTTAATGACATTTTCAAAGTTTTTTTTTCCTAGTTGCTTCTGATTGGTCGTCTCCACGTGGCCGATGCGTTTTTGTTCGACCGCTGTAACTAGATACGGGTGCCGCGAGCTTCGTGAGTTGCACTTGTCGTTATGCTATCAAGAGAGAGAGAGAGAGCGCAAAGAAGGAAGAAATGAAAGACGGAAAGACACCGCCTTACATATATCGCGTTCAATTAGGGAGAAGGAGATAAATGAGACGTGTCGACTCGGTTTTATGTTCTATATAAGCTGTGGATTTTTACCCGTTTAAGATGTTTTATTTATCACATATGTTCCCTTATATGGTTTTTATATAAAAAGTATGGGGTTAATATACGAAGAACGTTGAAAAAATAGGAGGTTCAATTTAATTTGAAGTTGTCTACATTCCATCTACAATAATATTTAGATTTATTAGCGCTTGTGTAAGTAAATTATACGGTTACCAAATTATCCAGACTATTGAGTGGCCAGGGCCGGACTAAGGAAGACACGTTTTACAATAATTATTTTTTATACTTCGTTCATTTTGCATTGCAAGTAGAAATATAAATAAAACGTGTGGTTGTTAATACTCAGTTCTATCGATTTACTGAAGATAAAATACGTATGTTTGCCGGATTGTTGGCGAAGTGAACAAAACGAATAATTGAACGATGTTTTTAACCATTATTTCAAAGCCTAATTTCTTCCTCGGGCCGCACCTTTAAAGAATTTTAGGAAATAATCGAATTGAGAAATAACTAAATACATTCAGTGGAAAAACGTCAAATCATATTGTCGGTGGAGGTTTATTCGAATTGACAACATAATTATGTGTTTACGGATGTGTGTTTTATACTGTACATGTTGTACAGATTTCGGTTTTCGAGTAAACAACGCTGGTGAAGATAGATTTTTGATGTCTTTTAGTTTTTAAGCTACAGCCAAAAAGTGAAAATTTGACACCGTTGTAAAGGCTTTACAAAAATATATGACATCATATATTTATTTTCGGAAATAAGGAAGTCACGGTTTTATGAAATTGGGCGATAATAGCTACGGGCAAGAAGAGCTGACACACAGATTGGGGTAAGCACCATCCAAATAAACACAACAAGAGGATGTCCCTTCTGAGGAACCTGGTAATGGACGACCTCCTCGAGACATAAACTCTTGAAGTTATAAAGTACAAATTAGAGAGTACTCTATGCAACACATCATCCAAGAAGGTTTCAGGATCACAAAGGAATAGTGCAAATCCGCCATGGCCTTCATCAGAAAAACGAAGATGGACCACACGAAGCAAAACGAGCAAAATGAAACCACCATCGTTCAGAAAGATGAGGTGAAATTTCTAGGCGTTACACTAGACAAGACTTCTTCTAAAGAACGTGAATAACAAGGCGACACGTGCCCTAATGGTATGCAGAAGGATCGCAGATAGAATATAGGGTTGTTCCCAAAATACTGCTTTGGATGTACAGCATGATTTTGAAACCTATCCTCACCTAAGAGGCGATAGCCTGGAGACAAAAAAAACCAGCAAATTACCAAACAACGGGAATTAAGTAAGACCCCAAGGCTCGCATGCATATGTATAACGGGATCTTCAAAGTCTTGCCCTACAGCTAGCATGAAGAACGTACTGGGACCAAAACCAAGAACTCCGAAACCATGAGTAAATATACCACTATCTTTCTAACGGGCGTAAGTCCCTGCAATTAAGAGATGTACACAGCTGGACAAAGGATACAAAAAAAGGAGTGTAGAACAGAATCACCCTTCACTGGGTTCCAGAACATACAGGAATCGAGGGAGCCGCTGACTGGAAACTGTTTGCGCTAAAGGCATGCACACTATAAAAAAATCCTTAAAATAGAATAACCAGAACTCAATACAAAGTAATGTCTTTCGGATTACAAACAATCCAAAATCCTCCTAGATAAATTTAGGAAAAAGGACGTTTTGGAAAGTATCAAGCTAAGCAAGCAGGAACTACCTGAGAATCGATAACGGGACATTGCAAACTCAAAGGCCACATGAATAAAATTGGCCTAGTGAACGATGGAGTGTGATGATTATACACAAAAGCAGGATATACATAACAGTCGAGGAAATTTTGCCATTGGAGCCGGAAAAAACTTTGGCTTTCTGAAGAATGCTAAAGCTCACCGGTGTATTGTAAAACAATAAAGGTGGTTGTTAAAGGACGCAGTATACCTGACACTCCTTAACATCTAATAATGAAGGGAGCAAAAACATATTTGCCAAAGTTGGTAGGTACTTGGACCAATTAGAAACTAAATTTTTTACTTATCTAATCACTACATTTCAAAACATAATTTTGATGAGACGTAACTCCATGTAATGGTTTCCAACCACCAAAAGGTTACGATCTTCTAGATTCTACGATGTTCTAGAGAGGTCAATGATCATTAATCAGACGAACAGCTTTCTTGTGGATGGAATTCCAAAGCAGATCACCTGTTGATGTCTGCTGACGAAACCCATATTCACGATTTTGGAGATCTTCCTTCATCACTTCAAAGATCACAGATAATAGTGCAACGGGTCTATAATTATTAGGAAGGGTCTTCTTCCATTTTTTTGAATTTGGTTAGACTCTAGCTGTCTTCCAACCGGAGGGAAATACATCAGTTTATATGTAAGGGTAAACAATCTGCAGAAAACTGGTGTTAATTCGGCAGCACATTCCTTGAGAACGACAGGTGGAAATCCGTCTGGCACCATAGCCTATTTTTTTGCATTGGGATGAAGCAGAATATGCCCAATTGTACGCTAACGATAGACAATTTGAGGCATATGGTATTATGTCATGTATTATGGATTTTCTTATTGAATTGTTCATTGCATTTTTCATGTAGCCGAAGACGAAATCATAACACTATCTGGTCGTAATAATAATTGTTCATTGCCCAACAGACGAATCTAGTCTGTTGGGCAATGAACAATTATTATTACGACCAGATAGTGTTATGATTTCGTCTTCGGCTGTCCATACATTATAGCATGTATATATGTGAAATTTATCGATTGTCAAATCAATATTTATCATATCCCAGTATTTGTCAATCATCAGTCAGACCAACCGTTTTTCGTTTCGAATTTCTCGAACACATTTCCTCAAACCGAGTAAAGCGATAATCGTTTCAATATGCCGTGCAACGCGAACATATTTAATTGTACGAGAGATAATTCTCTTTCGTTGTAGTTCATAAAAGGGTAGAAGTTTTTACAGCCATTTGTCAAAGAAAATATCTCTTACACATCGTGTATAAAAAGCTGATGCTAACGAACGCCACATCTGTACGCAGATCTAATGTTACAGTCATACTCAAATGCTTCTTGTCTGCCTCAATTTTTTTTTACGAGGCATCACATCGGTTATTATGAATTTGTAAATGACATGAACCTGCATGTTTATACAGAAAGGTCAAAGGTTAAATACGAATACTAATTAACTTCGTTTTCGTTTCCTGGTGCCGCTTGTTTTCCAGTGAATCATATGGAATGTTTGCGAATGCAAATATATTTGAACCTTTTCGCATGAGCAAGTTATTATTCATGAAAGAATTTCGTAGAAATTTGGTTTCATTATTGAGATATTTGACTAGACCAGTTCATGGGATTAATCGTACAAGCATCTAGCCGGACGAAAATAAACCATCCAGAATCGAAGAAATAACGAGTGTCCAAAAACAAGGCATCTTTTTTTTTTGGCTCCAAGAGCGGAAAACCTCTAGGCAATGCCAAACTTGGCATGCTACTAGTTGAATTCATGACAAACAAAAACAAAAATTGTTCTTCAAAATTTTAGATTTAGATTTTAAATAGTTTTTTGCTGTTATATTTAAAAGTAAAAGGTTTATCAAAAAACGGTTTCAACAAGCAAAAAGATAATTCAATTTCCTCCCGAAATGCCCCCATTTTCTCAGAAAAAATCTTGAATGCCGACATCAAATTTCAGATGTGTGTTCCGGCGGTGCCGAACATCAGATTTGTCATAACTTTGCTAGAAATGATCAGAGAGGGAAATGTAAAAGTGCATTTTATTCCTGAAGACTTCGACCTTCTCATACAAATATATCATTTGGGTACCTCGACATTGAAACGGTGGCTACGGGCACGGCATATACATACATATACAAACACTGAACCTAAAAATCATGTTCTGGTGCGTTTATGTATTCAAAAATTACGTAGTTATACTTCTTATAATATTACACGAGCATTTCCAGCGGTTGCCCCAATTTTTATTTTTTGTTAGATTTTCCATAATTATATAAGGGTATGGAAAAATCTCGATTTTTCTTGACCTAATGGATTCTAACGAAACTTCGTAATAATACGTTTTCTATGATGGGAAAATCGATTCTAACGTTAGTTTTAACATCTGATGACGATTAACCACGGTACAATGTTTCGAGACCCTAAATCTTGCACATCGTACAGACACTAGCCATAATAAAAGCATGTTCTGGAGGGTTTATGTACTCAAATATTATGTCTACATGTTTCTAAAAACATATACAACCATATCAAGCGATTGCTTCGATTTTTTCATTTCTTCAGATTTTCCATAATTTCTTAAGGGGTAGGTATGGATTAATCTCGATTTTTCTCGACCTAATCGATTCTAACGAAACTTCGTAATAATACGTTTTCGATGATGAGAAAATCGATTCTAACGTTAGTTTTAACATCTGATGACGATTAACCACGGTACAATGTTTCGAGACCCTAAATCTTGCACATCATACAGACATTAGCCATAATAAAAGCATGTTCTGGAGGGTTTATGTACTCAAATATTATGTCTACATGTTTCTAAAAACATATACAACCATATCAAGCGATTGCTTCGATTTTTTCATTTCTTCAGATTTTCCATAATTTCTTAAGGGGTAGGTATGGATTAATCTCGATTTTTCTCGACCTAATCGATTCTAACGAAACTTCGTAATAATACGTTTTCGATGATGAGAAAATCGATTCTAACGTTAGTTTTAACATCTGATGACGATTAACCACGGTACAATGTTTCGAGACCCTAAATCTTGCACATCATACAGACATTAGCCATAATAAAAGCATGTTCTGGAGGGTTTATGTACTCAAATATTATGTCTACATGTTTCTAAAAACATATACAACCATATCAAGCGATTGCTTCGATTTTTTTATTTCTTCAGATTTTCCATAATTTCTTAAGGGGTAGGTATGGATTAATCTCGATTTTTCTCGACCTAATCGATTCTAACGAAACTTCGTAATAATACGTTTTCGATGATGAGAAAATCGATTCTAACGTTAGTTTTAACATCTGATGACGATTAACCACGGTACAATGTTTCGAGACCCTAAATCTTGCACATCATAAAGAAATTAGCCATAATAAAAGCATGTTCTGGAGGGTTTATGTACTCAAATATTATGTCTACATGTTTCTAAAAACATATACAACCATATCAAGCGATTGCTTCGATTTTTTTATTTCTTCAGATTTTCCATAATTTCTTAAGGGGTAGGGTATGGATTAATCTAGATTTTTCTCGACCTAATCGATTCTAACGAAACTTCGTAATAATACGTTTTCGATGATGAGAAAATCGATTCTAACGTTAGTTTTAACATCTGATGACGATTAACCACGGTACAATGTTTCGAGACCCTAAATCTTGCACATCATACAGACATTAGCCATAATAAAAGCATGTTCTGGAGGGTTTATGTACTCAAATATTATGTCTACATGTTTCTAAAAACATATACAACCATATCAAGCGATTGCTTCGATTTTTTTATTTCTTCAGATTTTCCATAATTTCTTAAGGGGTAGGGTATGGATTAATCTCGATTTTTCTCGACCTAATCGATTGTAATGAAACTTCGCAAAAATAAGTTTTCGATGATTGGAAATTCGATTATAACGTTAGTTTTAACATCTGATGACGATTAACCACGATACAATGTTTCGAAACCCTAAATCTTGCACATCATACAGACATTAGCCATAATAAAAGCATGTTCTGGAGGGTTTATGTACTCAAATATTATGTCTACATGTTTCTAGAAAGATATACAACCATATCCAGCGATTGCTTTAATTTTTTATTTCTTCAGATTTTCCATAATTTTATAAGGGGTAGGTATGGAAAAATCTCGATTTTTCTCGACCTAATCGATTTTAATGAAATTTCGCAATAATACGTTTTCGATGATGAGAAATTCGATTCTAACGTTAGTTTTAACATCTGATGACGATTAACCACGGTACAATGTTTCGAGACCCTAAATATTGTACATCATACAGACACTGACCCTAATAAAATCATGTTCTGGAGAGTTTATGTACTCAAATATTATGTCGAAATGCTTTTTATAACATACACAAACATTTCCAGCGGTTGTCTCAATTTATAGAAATTTGTGGATTCTTCAAAATTTTGAGGGTAATGACAGTTTTTCGGAGAATCCGACATCCTATGAGACATTGGGTTCGGTGACTTAGGTACAGAGAAGGCTGATGGAGATCATCAGAAATCTAAAAATGAAATCGTTTAAAATAACGAAGTTGTTGTCCATTACCGGTATAACCGGAACCGCCACCTTTAAATATTTTCTTTGAGCAGGAAATAATCGATTATAGCAGTTGACGATTTTTCCAATTAATACTATCATTATAACTCGAATTAACGTACTGAGGCTGAATGTGATTTCAACTTCAATATTCGCCCTGACAACGCTCTAGACCGATTCTAAAACCTCTCATCCATCATGGCATCATCCATAAACGGCAAAAATTCGCGAATAACTGTGTACGCCACGCCAGCCAACCTAATGCACTTGTTACTCCGTGGAATAATATAAATATAGACTGGAACATCTCTCCTGCAAGACTTGCTGTAATTATAAAAGCTTCTTATGAAACTTTTTGTCAAGTGGCTCACTTCGAACACGTGTGCAGGCAATGTAAAAAGCTGAATGGTAAAAAACGACAAATAGAAAACGACCAGCTTCTATAAACGCATATCTCTCATATTTACATGAATTATGTAAAAAAAACAGATGCAATGTTACTCGTTCTATTGTTTTTTATAGTGCCTGCCACACGACTGTTTTAGATTTTCAACTGTCCGGGAGACAATAACATTAAATGGAATACTTTGGGCTAAATATATAATATAATTCATGAATCGACTGAAACAAGGAAACAGAGCAAGTATTCATATCTCGAATTCCATCTACTGAAGATATTTCATCGGAATATTCGAAGCTTGAACACAAAAATTACGGTCTTTGAAATATTTTGAAGTTGGAACATGTCAAAAATTCCCAAAATCGTGGAGAGCTTCACAAATGTCAGAAGAAACCGTAGATAGGTATTCGAATTTTTCTTGAGGTTTGGAGGTTATAGGCATAGGGAAAGACCTCACTAGGTGAAGAGTTCCACAATTTCCCCGTTCGATAGAAAAATAAAATCTGCTAGGAAGAAGTTCGGCAGGTCTTGAGCTTGACAATGAAGGGGCGACTAGCTTGGAATTTCTCGTGGTGGACTAACAGTTGAAATTTCTGATGAACACCGACCATGGAAATATCTATAGAAAAGGGAGAGATCGTCCACCTTCCTATGATGTTAGAGAGGTCAATGAACTCGTAAATACTTTATCCAACAGATGGAGTAAGCTCACAAATGGGGGGTCAGGTAGCTCAGTGGTAGAAGCATCGATCTTCTAATCACTGTGGCTGCCGGTCGCGGGTTCGAATCCAGCGACTGCGGAATTTTTCCGATGACCCGAGAAAGTGGTGCGGCAAGATACAATGGGCTGTCAAGCCCAAGTGTCATCGTGACTGCCTTGGTTGCAGGATCGAGCCTACCACACGAGGTGGAGTGTTTAGTGGGTATATCTGAGGTGATTAAGTTCGGGACTCAGGGACTCCCACACTACCTTATGGGATGTTACAGGACCATAAGGTGCCCATAAAGGGTTTCAACCACCTCGCTCCCAAAAAAAAAAGCTCACAAATTCGTTTAATAGGATGTCCTTATGTAAAGGGGCAAAAACTCTACTAGATTATCAGATCCCCATTTCAAAATCTCTGCCAGATCTCCATTAATTGCGTCAACCTATCTCTGACTGGCTCCTCTGGCTTCATTGGATGGTAAAGAGGCTCTAGATGAGAAAGCGGTATGAAATGTACCATCATCTGCAAAGCTGTGACGGGACAGGTGGTCACTTCCAACAGATCGTTGATATGGAGTAGAAACAAAGTTGGTGCCAAGTCAAGTCCCTGTGGAACACCAGCGTTAATATCCATTGTATTGTAGGATACTCCGCCAACCAGCACAACGTTGAGGCGGCAAACCATATGATGGAAATTTCCCAAGAAGGCTTTGGTGCCAGACTCGGTGAAATGTTTTGGAGATATCAGTGCTACAGCTAGAGATTCCCCATCTTTTTCAATAGATTCCTGCCATACTGTTACCATAGGCGTGCAGGTCTCCTGTTGATCTCTCATATTGCCGGTCATTCGCGATTTTGGAGCTCTCTAGGTATTGAATGAGCTCGATGTTGATTGCATAGGGACTATAATTATTAGGATGGGTCTCCTTTCCTTTGGAAAAGGTTGGACTCTAGCTCTATTCCTGCTGGAAAAAACTCACCAAGTTTGTATGAACGGGTATACAACCTGCAGAAAACTGGTGTTATTCTGGCGCACATTTCTTGACAACGACAGGTGGAATTCGGTTTGGCCCCATATCCTTTTTGGTATTGACATCTAGCAGAATGCGCCTAATTGTGCGCTGACGGAAGGCAATTGCAGGCATATGGCTATCGATGGCAGCAATATTGTGGGTTCAAAGCGCAATTTGCTGCAAACATTCCAACAAAAATGTTGGTTTTTACTTGTGGTGTAATAGCCAGCGTGCCATCATCTTCGGTTAGGGGGTGGAAAGAACTTGAAGTGAAATATCTACCAATTGCTTTGGCGAAAGTCCATAACGAACGGGAGCCAGTCGGACCTTCGAGCTCCGATTTTTTTTGCCATTATATACCATGAGCATTTGTTGAAGCCGTATCATGCCTTCAAGCTATTAAACGGCAAGATTTTCAACTCCCATTAGATTTTTGTCGATGGATGCACTTCGCAATTCATCAAGACTGCAATTTCCTTCGGAGAATGTTGTTCATTGATCGCCTTCACGCGGGAAGGAATTGTGAATTTCCACAAGAGTCACGATTGGGTCGACGTAAATCTCCAAGCATATCTTGAACTAAGATTTTAGGAAAAAATTCGATAAATGTATGGGCGGGGACAATTGAAAATCATTTAATTGGACCTTTTATTATGCCCCGTCGCTGAAATGGTGAAACGTATTTGAACTAATTGGAAATCGACATTACAGATCTTCTAGATAATGTGACATACACAACTATATTAGCGCAAATTGGTTTATGCATGATGGAGCACCTCCCCATTTCAGTTCGAAATCATTTAGATTTAGTTTACTTTCAGAAGTGGATAGGTCGTTTGGATATGGACATTTGTCATGTACCATCTTTATCAAGAACGCATTTCAATTTTCAGACTGATATGTCATTCAGTTCTGTTTTGACACCCATTGAAAGCAAACCAAAGCAACGCTTGTTAAACATTATGGGAACGCTTCATCATCGATTGGAACGATTCACAACTGGCTTACTGATTTTCGTTGTGGTACCATGATCACAAAGGTTGGCGAAAGTTCTGGTCGTCCAATTGAGGTTACAACGGCAAATATCGTCGATAAAATCCATGGCATGATATTCGACGATCGGCGAGTTGAAGGAAGTCCACGAGATTGCTGAGGCTATGGGCATCTCAACCGAACGGGTACAGAACATTTAGCATACATTTTTCAATATGAAAAAGCTATCTGATAGTGTAGGTGACGCATTTGCTCTCTGTTGACAACAAACGCGACCATATGACATTTTCAAAGGAGTGTTTGGCGATGTTCAAGCGCGATAAGTACTTTGATCCATCCCAACACACCAGAGACCAAAGAACAGTCGAAACAATGGACTTCTCCAGGCGAATCGAAGTCAAAAAAGGCCAAAGTGGGTTTATCGATCAACAAAGTCATGCCGACAGTTTTTTGGCATTCACACGGTATCGTCCCTATCGATTACCTTGAAAAGGGCAAAACGATCACCGGCGTATATTACGCAGTGCTATTGGATCGATTCGAGGCCGATTTGAAGCGAAAGCGACCGGATTTGCCAAAGAAAAAAGTTGTCTTCCACCAGGACAACGCACCGGGGTACAGGTCCGAAGTGACAATGGCAAAATCGCATGTATTGTGTTACGAATTGGTTCGTCATCCACCATATTCTCCAGATTTGCTCCCCTGCGATTTTTATCCAGTTCCAAACTTGAAGGAATAGCTCGGTGGAAAGAGATGTATTATTTGGAAGGGATCGAAGAATTAGAAAAACGTTTTGATCAAATAAATCATTTCTCGTTTCATGTTACAGGGACTTTTCACCTCGTGTAATTTACCACTAAACAATTTTCAAACCATTTTCTAGCCCCCATCATTCAATTTGTACCGCAGCCAAATTGACTCGCTAATATTTAAGGACACAATTTTAGATTTAGTTTAGATAACTTCTAGGTTTGAGAATGTGGTGAAACAATTTGTCAGCATTAAATTTGAGTGTAACTCGAAAGTTAAAGTGATTTTACACTACGTAAATGTTGAAACGGTAGATATATTTCATTTTCAAATTCGTTCGATCCATAAGAAAGGCCCAATCGTTTGAAATGGTTTACATACCGACATAAAATTAGGTTAGCTTGATTCAAAAAGGAACAAACCGTGTAACAATACTTCCCATATATTACATATAGTGTGGGAATTAATATGAAACTGATGATATTATAGTCGAAACGAGTTTATTTATCCAGAATACCCCATCACCCAAAGTTACAGCCCTCTACATTGACCACAAAGTAATCGATACGTAAACATTTAAGAGGACCGTGTTAATTTTGGAAACGCCTTTTATTTTTCACGCTATGTATGTAACAATTTATAGCCGTCTTTGTCTCTAACGATAGGCCCCGAATCAACACGAACGTCCCAAGATCCCTTAATTAATAAGACAAAGCTTAAGCCATCTATCACACATCTTCATGCGCTTTGCTCAACACTCTATTTCGGTTATGCCTTAACGATACGCTTCTCCGTTTAAGCCGCTCAGAAAAGCGGACATATTAATTGGTGTTTAAATTTATGTGCAACGACCTATAAGTGTACCAGTGGGTACATTACATTTATCTGAAGTTTACAGCGAAGAAGTTTGCAAAACGGTAAGTTGTTTTAAAATTTGTTATTTTCTTCAAGAAGTTTCTGCCTAAAAGAATTTTGATTATGGTTTTCGAACGTATATTGAAATTCTGTAATCCTTCGTGCATTTTTCTTTATAAAACAATATAAAGGGTCAAGAATAGATGTTAGGAAGAAATGTAAACGACAATAGTAGTTCCTTTCAAATGCAAACAGCCTGTATATTACGAAATATTTCTATGAGATAAGCCACATATTTCAGAAATTATTTTACACATATTTTATACCGAGTTCCCAAGGAATGATTTTTAAAAATTGATTTTCATTGAATTTTTTCGAGTATATATCGAAATTAATAGTATATTAAAGATAAAATTTAATTAGGCATGATTTGTCCACAAAATATGGGTTTTTGAAGATAACTTTTAATCATTTTTCTATAAAATATCAGCGATTTTTATAGAACCAAAATATGTTACGAGGAACGTTTATTGATGAGCAATCACAATTTTGTTGTAAAAGAATAAATAGTTACTTCCCGCTTTGTTCTATTAATCAAAATGTTTTTTATTAAAAAACTATCGACAATAAAATTATTCTATTCATTTTTTATTTTGTTATTTCATTCGATTCTTCGGGTAAATGTTAAAAATCTGATTTTAACGTCGGCAGCAAGCATTCCATCAAACCCTCAAAGTATCATTGATAGCAGACTTTTTACAATGTGTGTTTGTTTTATCACTATAAATTTTACTTCGCTTAATTCTATCGAACATTGATGATCGTTTTAATAACTAGCCTTAGATATAAAATGGGAATACAAGGCAATCTATCGTATTTATTGTAAATTATTATTTCCATCGTTGAACAACTTATTATTATATGTCAAATTTTAAAATAACTTCTTTCATAGTAGCTACAGTATGTTTCACCAATATAGACTTCACCGCAAGAATAGGGAATGCCATAAACACCTTCTAAATGAAGAGGAGGAAGGAGAAGGAATATTTGATAGGTTTGTAAAACTGATAATTTTGGATGTGTGCAAAATATTATGCTTAAGGATTTTGGAAATTCGATCTGTTATATTTTCAACATATGGAAGATAGGCAATAGACAAATGAGGTGGGGGGTTTGTGGCTCAGGTTGATTTGAAATTTTAGGCGAGGTGTATTTCTTTATGACTTTGTGAATGTTATAATGGGAGAAATTATTTCATAATAAGACAGATGAAATGTGTTTTAATTCTGATTTTAAGGATTGGGGTTGAGGACCGAGGAGTTTATGACAGATTGCTTTTGGTTAGGGTCGTAGTGGGAAAGGCCATTGAGGAATCTTCAAAAACCCATAAACAAATACACCTCGCCTGAGATTTCAAATCAACTTGAGTCACATATATAACAGATCGAATTTCTACTCGTTTTTCCACACTTTCAAAGCTATTTCAGTTTTACAAACCTATCAAAGATCCCCTTCCTCCTCTTCATTTAAGAGGGGTTTATAGCGTTACCTGTTTTCCCGGTAAAGTCTACATTGGTGAAACTGGTCGTATGGTAGCTATCAGGGTGAAAGAACATGAGTGGTGTACAAGGACTTGCAGCGAAATAAACGTAGTGAACTGTGTGGCGTGAGGGTTTTTTCCACAATAAATACCGCTCAGAAACCAAAAGAATCAGTTTCAGTTCAAGCCTCAAGCCTGCCTAAAGAAACCACTTGTAATGGTTGGCGAAACGTCGGCATTCAGTATATTAAAGAACTAGTTTCGTTAGGCATGATTTTGGTGCAAGAGTTCAAATTTCCCAATGAAAAAAGTTTTTATGATATTTCTTCTACTCCACGTTTTCAATGTGCAATTTGAATAAGAGGGAATCTTTAATTTAGGTTTTTGCTTTGATTGAAATCAAAGATATTACATTTGAAGTATCCATTTTAAAAACTTGTTCCATTTCGTCGCGCTTCTTTTGAAGTTATTTCAATTTTGATCACATTTTTCAACAAAATGAACAAAGAAGTTCGTTCTGTCGAAAAACGTATTACCCCGTACTTTTGTTAATATGCATAAGGTTATGATGTTACTAACAACTGTTCGTCAATACCAACTTCTATAAACTAAAATGCACTAGAAATCGCGTATGCTTATAGAAGTCATAACGTCGCGAAATAGTTTTTTTTTTACAGATTTCGGAACTCTTTAACCTCTTGAAAATAGCTTTATTAGGTTGTCTTCTTTGTAGATAGCGATTGAAATATATTTCAGATGCAATATCACAATTCTTAATACTTTGAATAAAGCTTTCTAACATCATATTTCTCGTAATTTTCGTAAGACATCGTCTTCAATTTTACGATTAAATGAGTTAATTGTTATTATGGCGGATACAAAATCCATAATATACAATCTATTGTCAAACAGATAAACACTGTCATAGATGACACTCACTTTCTTGGAATAAATATTTAAAAAATCGCAAAAGTAATATAGTAAAATATTTTTTTCGCTATTAAAGACTTGCACATCAAAAGTGACCAGACATATGATACATAGTTAGAAAGAGAAAACAAATCAGTTTTAACAAAACCATAGCCAACTATGATTCCCATTTGAAATTGCCCCTTTTTTTCAAAATTATCACTGGATTATGCAGAAAAAAGTGCCCCAAGAATGTAAAAGTTATTTTCCCCAACTTTACAAACAACCACAATTTTCACATGTGTCTAAAAGTCGAATTTGTGTTAATAACTGGCAAACAAAAGGCAATAGCAAATTTTTGTTTCTGCCAGTGACCTTTTCTTGAAAAAAAGAGATCGAGAATGTAACCCTATACGTTTCGATTGCAGATATGTTACTGAAACAGTTCGAAATTTCCGAGCAGATGTACGACCCCATAAACCACATGACCCAGATGGAACTGATGGATAAATTCAACCTGGCCTTTTACGAAGGTCAAAACTTATCGAAAACCGACATTCTGCGATCCTTCGAGCCCAACTTTTCGATCGACTACGACACCACCTCCACTACCACCACTACCACCGGCAGCGGCGAAAGTCCTCTTTTGCACGACGACCAGATATCGGAAAAGTTCCTGGTCGACTATTTGACCGACGGCGACACGCCCACCAGCACCACCAACTTCGATTTCGACGATTTGGATCGCGATTTCGACGTACACTTCTCGCCGAGGCGCGAGGCCCGCGTTTCCGAATGCACCGAAGATAATTTCGACGCCGAAACGTTCTTAACCGACGACAACAACGACCAATTTTCCGACGTATTCGACGCCACGGCGATGGCGCGCCACGAGGAGGTGGATCTGTCCAGGGATCTGTTGGAAAATTTCGATTTGGCGGACATTTGCGACTCGCTGTCGAACCATTCATTCGATTTCAACGACGTCACCTACGACATTTACGATTTCGACGGCAGACGACAGGACGACGCGTTGCCACCCATCTCTACCCTCACGAAGAGCAACGTGGAATTCAACGGTTTCATCAGAAACGTGGCTCCGAACGATCTTCAACATCGAGTTCAGGTTAGTAGGACGAAAAAGCGCATTTTCATTACTTGCTCTATAATTTTCACATTATATCTCAGGAGGCGCGAGTCAAGAACGAATTCGGCCATCTGATTCGTAACCAATGTACGAATAACAACGTTTCGTCCAGTTTGGATTTTCTGCAAGAGAGCGAAATCAGCAGTTCCTCGATCACCAACGAAAATCTATTGGTACTAAGGCAGGATGAAGCGCTGTCCCGCCGCGACGACCCGTTTTTCAACTCGACCAACAATTCCAGCAATAGCGACGATTTGGACGACGTACCCGCGTATTATCTGGCCGAATGCGAGGAAGTTTCGTCGATGGCCCTGATTTGCAAATGGGAAAATTGTTATCAAATCTACGAATGTCAGAATAGCCTGGTGAAGCACATCGAAAAGTGCCATGTGGAGTTAAAGCGAGGTAAAGTTTTTAATCCTATCCTGGATATTTTCATATAATTTTGTGAATTC
This sequence comes from Endomychus coccineus, assembly GCA_958510875.1. Lineage (NCBI taxonomy): Eukaryota > Metazoa > Arthropoda > Insecta > Coleoptera > Endomychidae > Endomychus > Endomychus coccineus. Next base: position 938,754 of record OY294070.1, read on the forward strand.
TTTATATCATAGATTTCCATTTGTTTTAATTAGAACATAAAGCTAAATATAAGGTTTTCAAAATTGAACAATGAAGTATGCCATAAAAGTTTCAACAGTAAAATTAAACTTTTTTCCAATAAAGAATTAATTTAAGTTTTTCGATTCTAGGCGACGAATTTATTTGTTTTTGGGCCAACTGTCCACGTCAAGTCAAACCTTTCAACGCCCGATATAAACTCTTAATCCACATGAGAGTACATAGTGGAGAAAAACCTAACAAATGTCCGGTGAGTTATTGCAATTTTACCTAATAAATATTAATAATGATTCTTAACCTAGGTATGAATAATACATAAATTCTCGGGAAATACGTCACACTAACACAATGCTTATTATTTTTGTCTTTACGTACGTTTCGGTCTCACGACCATCATTAGAAGACGTATCAATGTCTAAAACGGGATTTCTTAAAACTAATTGTATCAGCATAAAACGTCCGTATCGCACCAATTTCAATTAAAAATGCCCACGTTGCCGAAACGAACAGAAATCGAAATTGTAACACTGCTTAGCAATTTTCTTATGAATTCAGAAGTCATATCAAAGCACAGTTTGAAATACGACGGAACTACTGAAACCAAAAAATTTAACGCTCAAGTATCCACTTTCGAACCAGATGTTGAAGATTTATGAGGTAAAAAGGTTGTCAGACTATATTAGAAATATTGCTTCGGAAGTTGGAGAATAAAACTCAAATTTTACACAAAACTTTTAACATTTAATTTTAAAATGCTGACAAATTGTTTCACCACACTGTGGCATTATCAAAGCGAGGAGTTATCAACTAAAGCTAAATCTAAAAGTATGTCCTTAAATATCAGGGATCAGAATGTGGTACAAATTGAGGGATGGGGGTGGATAATGTTGGGAGTGCGTTTACAAAATTGTTAACAAGCGGTGAATTATATGTGTCGATTTGATCATTTAATATTACATTATTATTGTTTTTTTAGTGTTTCAATATTTCTATGGATTCTAATATATTAAGTTTATGTCCTTTTTCCTGAATATGTAGAATATCAGGATTAAGGGTGAAATTGTGGTTATGTTCTAACAGGTGATTTGCGTAATTAGTCTTCTTTTTTGAGCCTGTAACTTCTCAAATGTTCGTTGAACCTTACGCTGAAACTGCGTCCAGTTTGTCCTATGTACAAAGCACTACAATCATCACATCTCAGTCTGTAAACTCCAGATTTCTTCAAGTTATCTTTTTTAGATTTCGAGTTATTAATATACGAGCATAGGTTATTTTTTGTTTTAAAGGCGACGTTTTTATTCTGTTTTTTAAGGAATTGAGATATTTTTATTGAATGTTTACCTAAATATGTTAGACATGTGAAATTTGATTTTGTATTATTATTAATTTGCGGATAAATTATGCTTAAGGCTTTTTTATTGAGTTTATTTTGGAGTATTTTATTAATTATCTTGACATTATAACCGTTATTTTTGGCAATATCTATGATTCTGTTTAATTCTAACTGGAAATTATCTTTACTTAATGGGACATTAATTAATCTATGTATCATACAATTATATGCTGCTAGCTTGTGTGATTGTGGATGTAAAGAAGTGTAGTGTATTGTGGTATCTGTGTGGGTAGGCTTGTGATAAATAGCGAAAGAAAAATAATTTAGCTATTTATCGCAAGCCTACCCACACAGATACCACAATACACAACACTTCTTTACATCCACAATCACACAAGCTAGCAGCATATAATTGTATGATACATAGATTAATTAATGTCCCATTAAGTAAAGATAATTTCCAGTTAGAATTAAACAGAATCATAGATATTGCCAAAAATAACGGTTATAATGTCAAGATAATTAATAAAATACTCCAAAATAAACTCAATAAAAAAGCCTTAAGCATAATTTATCCGCAAATTAATAATAATACAAAATCAAATTTCACATGTCTAACATATTTAGGTAAACATTCACTAAAAATATCTCAATTCCTTAAAAAACAGAATAAAAACGTCGCCTTTAAAACAAAAAATAACCTATCCTCGTATAATATATAAAAATTCTCGGGAAATAGGTCACATTAACACTTTGTTTTAAATATTCGTCTTTACGTACGTTTCGGTCTCACAACCATCATCAGAAGACTCACTATGTCTAAAAAGGGGTTTATTAAAATTAATTATAGCACAAGCGTCCAAATCGCACAATTTAACTTCAATCAAAAGAGCCCACGCCGTCGAAACGAACAGAACTACGAATAATCGAAATACTGACGATACAATTTCGATTATTCGTAGTTCTGTTCGTTTCGACGGCGTGGGCTCTTTTGATTGAAGTTAAATTGTGCGATTTGGACGCTTGTGCTATAATTAGTTTTAATAAACCCCTTTTTAGACATAGTGAGTCTTTTGATGATGGTCGTGAGACCGAAACGTACGTAAAGACGAATATTTAAAACAAAGTGTTAATGTGACCTATTTCCCGAGAATTTTTATATATAATTCATACTGGGTCAAGAATCTTATTAATATGCTCGTATATTAATAACTCGAAATCTAAAAAAGATAACTTAAAGACTGAGATGTGATGATTGTAGTGCTTTGTACATAGGACAAACTGGACGCAGTTTCAGCGTGAGGTTCAACGAACATTTGAGAAGTTACAGGCTCAAAAAAGAAGACCCTAATTACGCAAATCACCTGTTAGAACATAACCACAATTTCACCCTTAATCCTGATATTCTACAAATTCAGGAAAAAGGACATAAACTTAATATATTAGAATCCATAGAAATATTGAAACACTAAAAAAACAATAATAATGTAATATTAAATGATCAAATCGACACATATAATTCACCGCTTGTTAACAATTTTGTAAACGCACTCCACCCCATCCCTCAATTTGTACCACATTCTGATCCCTGATATTTAAGGACATACTTTTAGATTTAGCTTTAGTTGATAACTCCTCGCTTTTTAATGCCACAGTGTGGTGAAACAATTTGTCAGCATTTTTAAATTAAATGTTAAAAGTTTTGTGTAAAATTTGAGTTTTATTCTCCAACTTCCGAATTATTATGAATTTACACTACGTAAACGCCGAAACCATAGATATAGAAATATTGCTATTTGAGCATTTTACCTAAAATGTACTTTTAACATTATAAAGACGCATGTAGGAATTTGCAAAGGTTTTGATTAATTAAATTAGTATAAATTTAACTTAATGATTGAACGTCTGTTCTATGATTTACATACTTGGGAGTCTCGTTTTATGTGAATCATCTCCAGAATAAATGGTCACTTCCAGCAGATTCACAGCAATGTGACAAAATGTTGTTTAATGTGTTTTTTGAATATTCAATAAGAGTTTGAATGGTTGAAGTCAATTTATGACCTTTACCATACCATAGATGACTTTCCAAGTTTTAGAGACTAGTATTATCAACATGAGATATGATTATACCATCTATATTGATTTAATTGAGAATTAATGCAAGTTATAAATAAAATAGGTCCCAGTACGGTTCCTTGTGGAATACGTAAGTTATCAAAACGCCACTTTGTTAAAAAAATTGTTCTGGGTTTAAAAATTTACAGAAATTAAAAAAATAAATGTTATTAATTGCGATGGGAATTGACATATGCAATTAATTATACAAAAATAAAAGATAATATATTTAAATAAAAATACAGATAGATTAATTTTGCTTAAGGTATCAAATTAAACCGAAAGCAACGGATTAATTTCACGAACGCCGAAAAAAGTTTTTATCAATATGTTTGTAATAAAATGAAATTAGACGTGACAAAATCGAGAGTATCGCATTTTGTAATTGGACGTTACGAGTTCATGAAAGGATAATACAAACCATATGTTGAATTTTAACGCATCGCTCGGTCCCCTTTTTCCTTACCGAACTTACCAATTCCACGCCACCTGTCTCAACGATGAAAGCCGGGTAGAATTCTAAGAATAATAAACACAAGCCGACTTGTAAACACTTGCTGACTTTTTATTTTATGAGCAATTATCTTTTAGGTGTTCGGTTATAAATACTATATCGTTTCTAGTTACATGATGATATCTCGAATAGAATTAATGATTTTCATTTATTAAAATAGATCCATTTAAAAATAATAGTACTAGTAGTAGAAATTGCATTTCTCAACAATAAAATTGATTATTTTATCTTCCCGTGATCAAAATAACTCTTTAAAATTCAATTCAAATTTATTATTTGGAAAATCACAATATTAATATTATTTTGAAATTCTCGAATTAAAAATAGAATAGATTCAGGCCAGTTTAGGAAATACTTTTAATGATCCATTAAAAAAATTAATGAAGGTAATAATTTTTTTAATTGTAAATAGTGCTATTAAATTATAAATAAATAGTAAGAATTAATAATTATTAATTTCCTAATTGAAGTAACTATTAAAAATTTGATTTTAATAGTTATTTTAAAGTAAACATTGCATTTTTCAAAAACAAATAGTTGATTAATCAAAATAACTTTATTTATTATTTGGAAAATCACAAATATTACTATTGTTTTAAAATTCTCGAATTGAAAATAGAATAGATACAGGCCAGTTTATGAAATACTTTTCACAATCCATTAAAAAATTAATGAAGGTAATAGTTTTTTAAATTGTAAATATTGTTATTAAATTATAAATAAATAGTAAGAATTAATAAGTATTAATTTCTTAATTAAGGCAACTATTAAAAATTTGATTTTAATAGTTATTTTAAAAATTGATTAGTAATCATTGCATTTCTCAAAAAAAATAGTTGATTATTTCATCTTCCCGCGAATAAAATAACTCTTTAAAATTCAAATTAAATTTATTATTTGGAAAATCAGAATATTACTATTATTTTAAAATTCTCGAATTGAAAATAAAATAGAATCAGGCCAGTTTAGGAAATGCTTGATAAATGAAATTCCTCTATTTTCAATTATGTTTCGACGTACCATTTGTGGAAAACAAACTTATAAAAAAAATCTTTTCATTTGTTAAAATAGATGAACTTTTCAAGATCCATTAAAAAAATTAATAAAGGAAATATTTTTTTAATTATAAATAAATAGTAAGAATTAATAAGTATTAATTTCTTAATTAAGGCACCTATTAAAAATTTGATTTTAATAGTTATTTTAAAAATTGATTAGTAATCATTGCATTTCTCAAAAAAAAATAGTTGATTATTTCATCTTCGCGCGAATAAAATAACTCTTCAAAATTCAAATTAAATTTATTATTTGGAAAATCAGAATATTACTATTATTTTAAAATTCTCGAATTGAAAATAAAATAGATTCAGGCCAGTTTAGGAAATGCTTGATAAATGAAATTCCTTTATTTTCGATTACGTTTCGACGTACCAGTTGTGGAAAACAAACTTATAAAAAAAATCTTTTCATTTGTTAAAATAGATGAACTTTTCACGATCCATTAAAAAAAATTAATAAAGGAAACATTTTTTTAATTGTAAATAAATAGTAAGAATTAATAAGTATTCATTTCTTAAATAAAGTAACTATTGAAAATTAGATTTTAATAGTTATTTTAATAGCAGTTATTTTATTTAATTATTTAATGAATTTTGATAACACAATAAAGACTAAATCTATTCAATTTCATCATCCCGTGGTCAAAATAACTCTTTAAATTCAGGTTAAATTTATTATTTGAAGGTCAAAATATGACTTTATTATTTATTTTACAAATGCTCTTCTTGATAAATATTTTTTTGTATTTACGTATTCTATAAGAGTGACAGTTATAAAAAAATAGTAAAAAAACATATATTGTTTAAGAAACGAACAATTAAATTCCTAAATTACAATCAATGTTTTAATAATTTGGCAAAGTAATTTGCATTTCTAAAAAAAAATTATTATTTGGAAAATTATAATATTACCTTTATTTTAAAATTATCGAAATAAAAATAAAATAGATTCAGGCCAGGAAATGCTTGGTAAATGTAATTTCTTTATATTTTCGAGGTACCAGTTGTGGAAAACAAACTTGTAAATAAGGTTTTTTGATTTATTAAAATAGATGAACTTTTCACGATCCATTAAAAAAAGTAATGAAGGCAATATTTTTTTAAATTGTAAATAAATAGTAATAAATTGATTAATAAGTATTAATTTCTTATTCATAGTAACTATTAAAAATTTGATTTTCACAAATTTAATACGTTAAATGCCCCTATTATTTATTTACAAAATACTGAGCATTTAATGTATTAAACTAGAGAAAACCAAACTTTTAATTCTTATTTCATTCAAGTATATAACGGATTTTTTTCACATATTAATGGCTACATTCATTCAATTTTATCTTACCGTGGTCAAAAAAGCTCTTTAAATTCAGGTTAAATTTATTATTTGAAGATCAAAATATTACTTTATTTTACAAATGCTCTTGATAATAATGAATATTAAGAATTAATAAGTACTCATTTCTTGAATAAAGTAACTATTAAAAATTAGATTTTAATAGTTATTTTATTTAATTATTTAATGAATTTTGATCACACATTAAAGAGTAAATCTATTCAATTTTATCATCTCGTGGTCAAAATAACTCTTTAAATTCAGGTTAAATTTATTATTTGAAGATCAAAATATGACTTTATTATTTATTTTACAAATGCTCTTCTTGATAAATATTTTTTTGTATTTCGACGAGTGGCAGTTGTGGAAAAAAAATAGTAAAAAAACATATATTGTTTAAGAAACGAACAATTAAATTACTAAATTACAATCTGGTTTTAAATATTGTTAGTTAGTTCATTGTATTTGTTTATTATTAAGTATGTATAATTTAAAGTAAGTGATAGTTCCTATTCTTGTTTAAGTTAGTTATAAGTTATGGCTCATGCCCCTCCATTATTACCACTCTCAACCCGGATTTACCCTCTTGTCGAGGAACCAGGTAGAAAATGTGTAGTTAAGAAAAGATGTAGCAGCCTGCTAGTACAGTTTTTAAAACCTCTTGAAAGAGTCCAAAATTATCTATTTAAATAAATGTTATTGTTTGAAAACAGTTTTAATTAATCCAGAAAAGACCCATGAAAATACAGTCCACTCGATCGATTGATGGTGAAAACGAAACACAATCAATGATTTGATAATTTGGCAAAGTAATTTGCATTTCTAAAAAAAAATTATTATTTGGAAAATTAAAATATTACCATTATTTTAAAATTCTCGAAATAAAAATAAAATAGATTCAGGCCAGGAAATGCTTGGTAAATGTAATTTCTTTATATTTTCGAGGTACCAGTTGTGGAAAACAACTTGTAAAAAAAGTTTTTTCATTTATTAAATAAAATAGATGAACTTTTCACGATCCATTAAAAAAAGTAATTAAGGTAATATTTTTTTAAATTGTAAACAACAATTATAAATAAATAGTAAGAAATTGATTAATAATTATTAATTTCTTAATTAAATTAACTATTAAAAATTTGATTTCCTCAAATTTAATACGTTAAATGCCACTATTATTATTATTTTACAAAATACCGAACATTTAATGTATTAAACTAGAGAAAATCAAACTTTTAATACTTGTTTTATTCAAGTATATAATGGATTTTTATCGCATATTAATGGCTAAATTCATTATCTTACCGTGGTCAAAATAACTCTTTAAATTCAGGTTAAATTTATTATTTGTAGATAAAAATATAGTCCAGTCATTATAGGAGATTTTCATCGAAATTTTTGGGTACAGCTCAATTTTTGTACCAAAGTGTAGATTTTGGTATCTGAAAACATGTGGCACTGACGCGCCTGCGCGCGCATATTAGCATTCGTCAGAATAGATATATATATACGTTTTTTTGCCATTTTTTGCACAAAATGGAGAATATATCCAAATGTATGCATTTTATCGAAAAAATGAAGAGGAGTAAAGTTGTTCAGAATTAAATTTCCTATAAAAATGCATTATTTGATTTTCCGATTTTCTTCGCAGTTTTCTCGGGCGCGGGAAATTAATTTTCCCATGATTTTCAACGTTAGTTTCTCTTTTTATTTTCATTTTACCATTCAAACAATATTATGAAATTGTGAAACGTTTTTTTAGTATTTTATGTTATTTAAGAAAGACACGTGTGCTTGCATTTTTTGTTTCAGCCTCATGATGGAAAATTCGTGGAAAATTTTATCAACACAATAGTGCTTTTCTATGCAAAATCCTATTTTGAACAACTTTTGTTTGGATCATTTTTTCATATAACGCTCCGATTTTGAGAAAAATTGACTTTGTCGATACGTCTGTTTTTCATTTTGAAAATGACTGGAAAATCGGGATATCGAATAGTGTGTACTTATAGGAAATTTAATTCTAAGCAACTTTTTCTCTATTGATTTTTTCGCTAAAATGCACTATATAAGCTCCAGAACTGTTTTTTAAATTTTTTGTTATATATAAAATACGACTTATACGTGTATTTTTTTGTTTAAGGCTTTGAAATGGGAAATTCGCGGAAAATTTTGGAATCAGAATAGTGCTTTCCTATGCAAAATGACATTCTGAACAACTTTTGTTTGAAACTTTTTTTGATAGAACGCTTCTGTTTCGAGAAAATTCGATTTTACTGAAAAATATATATATATGCATTTTATTTTCACGCGCCCGGGAAAACTGCGAAGAAAATCGGAAAATCAAATAATGCATTTTTATAGGAAATTTAATTCTGAACAACTTTACTCCTCTTCATTTTTTCGATGAAATGCATACATTTGGATATATTCTCCATTTTGTGCAAAAAATGGCAAAAAAACGTATATATATATCTATTCTGACGAATGCTAATATGCGCGCGCAGGCGCGTCAGTGACACATGTTTTCAGATACCAAAACCTACACTTTGGTACAAAAATTGAGCTGTACCCAAAAATTTCGATTATTTGCTCAAAGATCTCCTATAATGACTGGACTAATATGACTTTATTTTACAAATGCTCTTGATAAATATTTTTTTGTATTTCGACGTAACTATTTACGTAGTTACATGGTTCTATAAGACTGGAAGTTGTGGAAAAAAAACTAGTAAAAAACATATATTGTTTTAGAAACAAACAATTAAATTTCGAAATTACAATCAATGTTTTAATAACTTCCATAGTTCTAACCTTCTTTTTTTTGTTTATTTACAGTTTAAAGGATGCAACAAAGCCTTTTCCCGATTGGAGAATCTGAAAATTCACCAGCGAAGCCACACCGGAGAACGTCCCTACTTGTGCCAATTTTCAAGTTGCACCAAAAGCTTCTCGAACAGTTCCGATAGAGCCAAACACCAAAGAACCCATTTCGACACGGTAAGAAATGCTTTAGATCCAACACCAAATCAGTCACCGAAAAAAAAATACAAAAAATAACCCAACGAATCTTTCCACAGAAACCGTACGCGTGCCAAGTGGTCGGTTGTCTCAAGAAATACACGGATCCGAGCAGCCTGCGAAAACACGTGAAAAATCACACGTTCGAAGAACAATTGCAAATCAAAAAGAAACAACCACACGACGACGGTCCGTATTACACGAATCCCACCTACACCAAACAATTTCTCGATCCGCAGAAACAAAAAGCGATCAAAAACATGCAAAACTTCACCAAACTCGAACACAGCTATTCGAACGTGCACGAAAACGAACGGAAATCGATCGAGTCGTCCAACATCAAGCAAGATCTCAAAAATAAAATTTCGCTGCGACATAAACTGCTCAAGAATCTCGGTTAATTCCCCGCCCGATTATTGTCGATGGGATCGAACGCCTCATGTACAAATTTTGTAAATTTTCCATTTGTAAATAAATAGAATTAAGATATTTTGATAAAATATGAATAATAAGAGTCTTTTTCTTCATTTTCCTCGAAAAAAAAAACATTGTCATGGCCGATTTCACAAGGAAAAAAAATTATTACGAAAAATAATAATAATAATTAATTCCTAGTATAATTAATAGCTTGCCTATAATTGATAAAAAACAAAAAAAGTCACATTCATGTTAAAAATACCCACCTACCTTTGTCTAAATTGTTTTATATGGCATTTTATTTGCAACCAATTTTGTTATAAAACTTTCATTTCTAAAAATAATTAAGGAAATGGATTATGAATATAAACGATTAAGCAAAAATTCTGCATAAAATTTGATATTTTCAGTGATAAGAAAAAAAATAGGTGACATTAAAAATTAATACAAGTGTCTGATAAAACGCCCACAAATTTAAATCAATTTGAAGGATATTTCTTTTTTTTTAGAGCCTCCTCCATGGTTAAACCCAACATTCGATAACCAGATTTATTTTTCATTCAAAAAACATTCCAATTGTTGGAAACTTGGTTAAAAAAATCTCCTCTTTCCATATTTTTTATTACTGCCTTTTTTTTATTGGTCATTTTGATAAAAATCAACATTCAATTCGTAAAAAAACCTGTTCTTCGTTTTGCTAAATTTTAATTTGAAAAAGTCAGTGAAAGAGCATGTGAAAAAGCACGTTATTTTAAAAAAACTAGGAATAAGCTATAAAAACAGTATTTGGTCATTTTTTCAATCGTTACCACAGCAAAATTATACAAATTTCATGCGAGCTTTTGAATAACCGGGTACATACTTTCATATGGATGGTTTTTGGAAAGGCAACTAATTCCGCAATATTTGTAAGAAAAAATGTATTTAAAAATCACTTAAATTATTACATCGCTTTGGAATTAACTTAAAATAAGTTGAATGTGAGAAATACCTGCAATTAATCCTTCGATCCGGTTACGTTTCCATTTCTTCTTTGTCGTTGTCTTTGTCGCCATCGTAAAATTCATTTTTCGCTTCTACCATTTTATCCTCCAAGTCCTGACTGATCCGAACGTCGGGGTCCTCTTCCTCTTTGATTTTATCGTCCTCGAGAATGGCATCGCCCGGAACGTCGTGCATTTGGACGCTGGGCGAATGTTGACACATTTTTAAATTGTCAAAAACAAACCTAAAACGTGAGAAAATCGATAATCGAGCCTTCTACCCACACACACAAGGATCGGAGCCAAAAATGGAATTCGACTTACTTCGTAATAGCTTCAAGATACAGTCTACTGTTTGCGTTTTCTTGTCTGGTTACGACTTCAGGATGCAGGGTAAAATCCGGCGCGAAGAATTCCAAATATTCGGTGAAAGGAAGTTCGTTTGATATCGGCTCATCCACCAGAAGAGAAGTTTCGTAAGTCCAGCATCGAGCCACGTTTCTCAAGGTATATCCTCCTCCTCCCAACACCAAAGTGGGAACGTTCAAGCTTTTCACGAATTTAACACACTCACCGTGTCCTTTCGTACTCAACGAAAAACAGCCTAACCTAAAACAAGACAAGTAATTGGTAAAATTGATTATTTTGGATAATTCAAGGGTACTGACCTATCATTCGCCAGGGAATCTGCCCCACATTGTAAAACAATAGCTGTAGGTTGAAAAAATTCCATTACATTGGAGATAACTGGCTTGAAAACCATCCAATAACTAGTGTCATCTATGCCTTCTTTTAATGGTACATTGACAGAATAATATCTTCCACTTTCTGCACCAATTTCATACATATCGCCAGTGCCTTTAATTTAAATATTAACATTGTATTTTTCAACATTTTGTATCAAATCAAACAAAGTACAAATCACAAAATGTGCATCATCTTAATATGTTCATTTGTTCTATAAAAACAAATGAGTTTGTGATTGTCAAGCCAAATTAACCTTTAAGAACAGGATCTTGTTTACAAATGAAACAAAAGAAAATCTAGTGTGACTGACAAATCATATTACAAAAAATACTTTCTAGATTTTTACATTAATATCTTACCTGGGAAAAAATAATTGCCGTATTTGTGAAAGCTGACAGTCATCACTCGATCTGTCAAATAAAATGCTTCTTGTACTCCATCACCATGATGAACATCAATATCTATATACAACACTCTTGGATGATATTTCAATAGTTCCAATATACCAATAACAATGTCGTTAACGTAACAGAAGCCTGATGCTTCAAATTTCTTGGCATGGTGCAAACCACCTAAAATTCAGGACAATTTCATTGATAATGTACCTATTGTTGATAAAAATATTTAGAAATACCTGACCAATTCACAGCTATATCACAATAATTATTATTCAATTTCATTGCTCCTTCCAAAGATGCTCCTGTGTACATTGAACAAAAATCAAATAGGCCATAAAACACAGGACAATCATCTCCTACATTGAAATGACTGAGATGCTTTGTGAATGCTTGAATGTTTTGGGGTGTAACACGTTGCAAAAAGTCTGAAATTAAAAATTCAATAGTAATAGAAGACAGGCATTCAATTTACTCACCAATGTATTCATCGGAATGAAAACGGCACATATCGTGGGCACTAGCTTTATACGGTCTATAGATTTGCATGTGCTTGTGCAGACCATAATTGAGGACTAGGCTGTGGATTACAGATAGTCGATGTGGTTTCATTGGATGTCCTGTGCCATAATGAAAATTCCCAACGTCTGGATTAAAGAAGTACGATACCTTATGTTTTGACATTTTCAACTCAAAGTTACTTTCGCAATTCGCAGTGCAATTACAAATCCAAAATAGTTCTGAGTACTAGGATGCAAATTAAAAACAAAGCTGCTACGAATAATCTTCTTGTCCACCAAAAATTGTCCCGCATTACCGTACTTTCGGTCTTCTCCGGAAATAAGGCATTTTTAGCAGTTTCAATATTTACTTTTGGCTGATATTACAACAAATCATTACTCAAAATCAAATTAACAACTAATAAACCACAAAATAAACATAAAGATCTCTATGACATACAGCATACAGCGTATGTATGGCTATGGGCACTGAACAATCTAAATGTATTCAGTGAGAAATAAAAGTAAAATATAAATTAATTAAGTACAAATAAAAATAACTCATTTAATTGATGACTCCGACATTACGATAGCACAGTATCTTTATAATTAAAATCATGCATGATTATATTATCTGAAATCTGTAAATTTTACAGAACAACACAGTACATCTGTGTCGTAGTCATGGATAAAATAAGTTCTCGTTCTGTGGTGTCACCTGTGACATTCGTATGACATATTTTGGGACCAATAATCGATGAGCAACAAATTATAAACAATATTGTATTATTCGAAAATTATAGCATAATTATGGCCATTCCTTTAGTAATTTTCTAATTTGTATTCACTAAAATGAGCGGGGGGCTTGTTCCCAGTAGAAGTACAGTTTATATATCAAATTTACCATATGATTTGAAAAATAATGACCTACACAAAATATTTGAGAAGTATGGAAAAATAGTGAAGTATGTGAAGAATTTGTATTCACTTATATATGATTAATATTTAAAATATGCTGGCAAAAATAGTCAACTGTTGCCTGAAATGTTAATGATGTATTAGGTATTATATTTAAACTATTTACATCTTGATTCTTTCAGAGTCACAGTTGTTAAGGATAAAACATCAAGAAAGAGCAAAGGAGTAGCATTTATTCTTTTTTTAAGTAAAACAGATGCTTATAGTTGTATTCAGGATGTAAACCATAAGGAAGTAAGTTAATTTCAATAATAATTTTGCAGCATTCAAAATTTAGGAAACTAATAAATTATGTGAAAAAATAATAATTAATTATGTCCCTAAGAAGTAAGATGAATTGCTACTTTGATTGTTGCTTTATATCTAAACTCCTACATTTTCTCGGATGTTATATCTGAATTTACTGATCTTTAAATGTCTTTACTTTTGTAGATGTTTGGCAGAACGCTAAAAGCAAGTATTGCCAAAGACAATGGTAGAAGTAAAGAATTTATAAGGCGTAAGGTAAAGATTAATCATTTCTAAAGAAAAAACTATGTACATAACACAAAAAGTCCAGAGCAGAATGTACAACCGACTCATTCAAGCTAATTCTAATTTTCAGGAGTATCCTAACAAAACTAAATGTTACGAATGTGGAGAGTATGGACATTTAAGTTACAAATGCAGCAAAAATCTGTTGGGCGAGAGAGATCTTCCACCCAAAAAAGCGAGGAAGAGGAAAAAAAGGGAAGATACTGGATTGACGGATGTGAGTCGACCAGCCACTAAATACTATAAAAAAACAGTTGTTACATAATCAATTCTCATGAAAATTGTATTTCAGGAGCAAAAGGAATACTTCAATTCAAGTGATGAAGATGTGAAAAAGGACGAAGATGAAGAAGAACCAGAAGATTATGAAACATTAAGTGCAGCTATTGCTCTTGAGGTGAGTAGTAATACCCGTTAAAAAATGTGAAAAATGCAATATGTCTGTTATTTTACAGCAAGAAAAGATAGAGATTGAGAAATATAGATATACTGTAGCAACAGGAAATTATGAGGATAAAGATGGAGATAATATTCCAAAGAAACGAATCAAGAAAAGTGATTATTTTAGTGATGAAGAAGAGAGTGACTGATTGTATTAATGTATATTAACAATAATGAACCACAAATCTTGTATTTTATTTATGAACCTGCAGCCATCATTATGCAAAATTTCATTCTTAAAATGTGAAAGATACTTTCATGGATTGAGTGATTTCTTGATACTAATAAGTTTGAAATAATCACAAATAATGTTGAAGTAGTAAGGACTTTTCAACTATAGCCCCATCTTCAGAGCAAACTAAATTAAAAAATAAAATATGCTTGTTGAATTTGTTTTTTTTTTAAGATCATGCTTAATAATGTAGAATTCTGTAGAAAAAAAAAATAACCAGCTTCCTTTCCTTGACATTAACATTATCAAAGATTGTCATAATTTGGAATTTGACTCAAATAAATAGATATATTCCAGCGAATTATTATAAAATAGGTTCATTCAATAGTCTTGCTCAGAGATTATTAAACCTCATTTTGAGCCAGAAAAATTGCATGAACAAAGTATAAAAGCTCAAGCTTCAGCAGTGGCGGAACTACAATGCGCGGGACCCCGCAACGCGGGGGGGCCCAGAGCTATAGGGGGCCCCGGCGGCCCGACCCAAATGCGTCATGAAAAGAGTGAAACATTCTCGAAACTGATAACCGACTTTACCAGCAAGCGCAAAGAAAAACAAACAATTCTAATACAAAACAAAGGCAACTCTCTGACACTCTTCAGAGCACTTGTCGAAAATTGTTTGGGTAGGTTGATCAGTGACAGTGTTACGTCGCTAATTAACGCCACTATATATTATTTTATATTATTTAATTATGTATGTACATATGTACTTCCCAATTTTACAACCGTCTCGTCCCCTCCGGTAGATACGTTCATTTGTTTCATGTTTTCAGAACTATACAAACCCAAATATTTATTATTTATGATACCTCTCCAGATGTTATTTATGACCATTGCTTAGCGCATCGACAATTCGGGTTTTTCCATTTGAACCTTTCTTCTTACACATTACTCAGTAATAGCATGTTTTCCACCACTTCCTTCCTGTCACCAATAAAAATCTACCAATTTGTAAACTCCACCCTCTCCTACTTTTCTATTAGATTTTAAATTTGTTAATTTTGAGATACCTATATCTTGTGAATGTGTGTGTGGGTAAATTTGAAAATCGCATTCAACTCGAATTCGTTACGAAATGTTAAATAAATATTAAGTGTGAACTGTGAAAGTAGGTAAGTTATATTTTCAGCTTTATTTTTTAATTCAAATATTAAGTGCTCTCTTTATTTATTTCCTTAGTTTGTGATTTCCGTGGAATTGCTGCACTCTTTCATCTTGAAATACAGAAATATGTATTATTCGGCAAAAGACGAGGCAATTCAAATTGCAGGCAAATGGAAAATTAACCCAACTTTTTCATGGAAGAGACAAACTTTTGTGAAAAAACATTTTGATGAATTATCGAATGATCACCGTTTTGGTAATGACGATGATTTTCGAGTCAATGTATTTATTAAAGTTTTAGATGTGGTTATAAACCAAGTAGACAACAGGTTTAAAGGGATGCATGAAGTTTCAAATTTATTTGCTTTCATGGTACCTACAAAATTAGCAGAAATGGAAGAACCTAAAATTTTAAAATCTGCTGAAGCGCTTCAATTAAAATATAAAGATGATCTACCTACAGATTTTCCAACACAATTGATAATGATAACGGCTATGCTTAGAGAGGAAATTGTTAAAACTTCGAGTATAAAAGAATTCGCAGAGTTATTACTGATAAAATATGCTACAATATCTTCAAGTTTTACACATGTAATTACCGCATTGTTATTGTTTCTTACGATACCCGTCACCGTGGCAACGGCGGAAAGAACATTTTCAAAACTTAAGATAATAAAAAATTATTTACGCAACTCAACAGGCCAACAGCGTTTGCATAATCTCTCTATATTAGGAATCGAAGCGAAAACGGCCAAAAATATGGAAATAAAAGATGTGATTAAAGATTTTGCAAATTTGAAATACAGGAGGAAGGATTTTAAATTTTAAATATATTTTCTTTTGTTAATTTTTAATTGTTAATAATGCAATTTTGTTCCTTTTTGTTATTTTTTAATAAAAATATCTATAAAAATTTGTGTTTCTTTTGTAGTAGGGGCCCGAATAATATTTTGCGGGGGGACCAAAAAATTGAAGTTCCGCCACTGAGCTTCAGCGATCACCGAATACAACCGGCTTAGGCGTAAATACCGGGCCGATCTTTCAGAAATTAAACCGTCTAAAAGAATAAATAATGAACGCGAATGGGCAATACGAAAAACTGTTGCTACTGTACAAGAATCAGAACCGGAAAAAAAGAAAAGAAAGATTTATAATAATAAAAAAACTACTCCTAAAAAGAAAAAAAATGTGTCAAATAAGAAAATCTAATGAAATAAATCAATATGGCCATGTTTCTACAAAAAGAAGTAGAATTCCACCAAA
Organism: Endomychus coccineus; assembly: GCA_958510875.1. NCBI lineage: Eukaryota > Metazoa > Arthropoda > Insecta > Coleoptera > Endomychidae > Endomychus > Endomychus coccineus. The sequence continues at coordinate 955,741 of OY294070.1, forward strand.
AACATTCTGTAAAAAACTAGCCAAGTCTCGATGGAGCTGCTTGTTTATCTCTAAAAAGTAATGAAATCTAGACAAAGTCGTGCCAAGTCTAAGGTTCCTTACTGCGATTTCTTTATTATTATAGTTAATGTTGTGTGACTTGGCCGTTGAAGGGTACACAAGGGTACAAAACCAGGTGCTTCATGACACCATTGGACCAATCTGTCGCCAGAACCGCTACCCATTGACGACGGAAAATTGCCACTTGGAAAACGTTGATTCAATAACCAGTCAATTGTAGGCTTGATAAAGCTGCGTATTTCAATAATACTTACGTGTAGGCGAGCCTGAAACAAACAGTATAAAAAATTATTTCCAGTACAAACGGACTTCTAATCATTGATAGAAGTCTGTCTGTACGTCTATTTTATGTTGGATCGGTGGTCGATTTGACGCTCCAAAAAGAAGAGAGCAGAAGTCAGCATTGTCAATGCTGAATGCATGTGTTGCACAATCAAGAACAGCCTAAAATGAGACACTAGCGTCCAATTCAATTACCAATACCAGTATGGGCTATTATCTCACTTATTGAACATAAGTAGTTACAACAGATAACATTACGTCTAAACAAAATTGACTTGTACCCACTAACGAATAAAGAATGTTCAACGGCCAAGTCACACAACATTAACTATAATAATAAAGAAATCGCAGTAAGGAACCTTAGACTTGGCACGACTTTGTCTAGATTTCATTACTTTTTAGAGATAAACAAGCAGCTCCATCGAGACTTGGCTAGTTTTTTACAGAATGTTTTTGGTGGGATTGACATTGATTTTTTAAATCATTATCTATAGCATTATATAGTTTGACGATATTATGTGAGAAGCTTCGCTCAAAATAAGCAGCTATAAAATAAAACAAGAGTTTTTGTTAAAAATTTGTCGACCAACATTTAGGCATTTGAAACACTAGATAATGTAATTGAATAAAACATAATAGATTAAATCTCCTAAAATAATAATAATACTACGTAACAAGCCGATGCTAGAGGAACGGTAGATTGTTTATTAAGTTGCCTGGTATTCTATTTTCCAATAAGTTTCCCCACGATACGAGTCGTATTAAATTCAGTAACTCGTATAAATTATCACAATATACGAATTCGTACTCTGGAACACGTACAATTCATGAAGAGAAACTTCACCAAATAGCGCCGGACAATGGTTATGACAAATCTTTGATCAATAAGTCAAGTTCTAACCGAAAATGGAACTCGATCAAATCAACCAAATTAGAGCCCTCGCGTTTTAATGATCCAATGAAATTGAAAAGTTTCAGTTATCCTTCAATAATTAATAAATTCCATAAGTTATGTTTTCTAAATAGGCAATAAAAGTAGTTTTTATATACAAGAAGCTAAAAACCGTTTATAGTAAGGTGTCCGACTTCGGCAAGTCAAATTAGAACGATCATTTTGCCCATTTATAAAGAAAATTACAGAGAAAAGACAGCAATAGCCGAACGTATTTTAAATACAGGTCACACCATTTCTCAAGAAATTTTAACCATCTTGGCAAATATGTCGGTAATTTAGAAGCCATGGAAATGTATCAGCTAGAAAGCTATTTAATGAATTCAGATTTATTTCTAGCTGAGGGTAATCCCTTATATACCCTAATAGTATTTAAACAGGAACATTTTGTGTTCTAATTTAGTTTACTCTGATGATGGCTACTTCATAGCTAAAAGGCCCGGTTTAGTGGCTTGTATACAGGTTGAGGCTGTGTCAAAATCTTTTTAGTTAATTACTCGATCAATTGGTCATTTTCTGCTGCCTTTTATAAAACGTATGTACCCAAAAATAAAAACATTGCATAGAAAGAAACACCATGAGCAAGATTTCACACACTTTCACGAATTCTATAACACAAAACCTATACGCAGAGCACAAATGTCAGTGAGACATCATCAACAGGAGGCTCACGACAGTATCGTTTAGTCTTAATGCCGCGTAACCGGTTTGACTGTAACACGTGATAAATATTACAATTTAACAAAGTGTATCTTATTTCTCTACTTTAAATATAGGGCATGCAAAATTTACAACCCATCTTATAAATATTATATTAAATTGATGGAGAATAATGAATGTAAAAACTCCCCTCAGAATTACAACGATTAAGATATATTTCCAGGAACCTATCGTCAAAGCTAACTGAGAGGATCAAGTTTTTAGAAATGTATTGAATTGGTTAGGTTGTTTACGCTTTCATACAAACTTTGTGTGTTTCCTTCCAGTTGGAAGACAGCTAGAGTCCAACCAATTCCAAAAGAAGGCTTATTGCACTATTATCTGTAATCTATACAGTGATGGAGAAAGCTATTCGTCAGACTTACCTCTCATTGACCTCTCTAGAACGTAGAAAGTAGGGCGCGATCTTTCCCTTTTCTATAGATATTTCCATGATCATCAGAAAACTCATTTGTTATTCCACCACAATCAAGTAGGCAGATGAGATCAAGCTGGTCACTTCTTCATTGGCAAGCTGGAGTGCCGAACCTTTTCCAACCATACTTCATTTTATTTATTTAACGGCCATGTTGTGGAGCTCATCGTCTAGTTAGGTCTTTCCTGATGTCTATAACCTCCCCAACTTTCAAGAAAACTTCTTCCTCTGAGTCACCCGAGATGTTCTACGAACAAAATAAGTTTTTCTCTCGTGCAGACAAAAGATAAAAGAAAAAAACGGATACACACGTTTTACTCTAAATGCTGACAAAGTCTTCTATTTATGAATGTTGAACGAATCTACAGGCTGGGAAAAATTTAAGACAGTAGAAAGATACCAAATATAAAAACTTATCAACAAACTATATTCAACTGAAGACTTTGACTATGTATCTTTGGATTATCATCATTTCATGTTGTTCCTTCTCCCTATATAATATAATTGATATAACCCATAGATAATATAATTTATTTTAGTACGCTCTATGATGAAAACATAAATGCTCCACTCTGCACTGTCTACTCTATGGGCTAATAGTTTCTTTTCAAGTTGGATGGTGCCAGCAAAAGTTTATACATAAAAGTAATCGTCAAATATCAACTTAATCGGTACGTATTCTTTTAACATAAATTAATCACCATTTAAAATTCAACGTCTATTTCATTATGTTCTGATTATTGATCATCATCAAAAGAATTCTATTGTGTCGTATCTTTGGTAAACACATATTTTTCGTTTCAGTTGAAAATGGCCATCCGACCTGTATACAGGCCGAATATCATCAAAAAAAGAACAAAGAAGTTCATAAGACATCAATCTGACCGATATGGAAAAATTAAAGTGAGTATTTGGAATATTTACGCGAAAATATTCCTCGCAAGATGTAATAACCTCGAAATTTCTAGAGTTTTGTGAATACGATTTTTGTTTTAGTCTAGTTGGCGTAAACCAAAGGGTATCGACAACAGGGTACGTAGACGTTTCAAGGGACAATTTTTGATGCCCAATATCGGTTACGGTTCCAATGCAAAAACGAGGCACATGCTGCCGACTGGATTTAAGAAAGTTTTAGTGCATAACATTAAGGTAGGTGTGTAACTCGCGAAACTACTGTCAAAATCTGTTTTTGGAAGAGTCAGTTCCTGCAACAGATTCCGTATTTTGCATTTCTAGAGGCAATCTGGCTATTTTGCCACCTACGTTTTTCAAACAATGTCACAGTTGTCAAAGGTGCATCCAAAGCACTGACAACAATTTTTAGAAGTTACATTGTGGTAGAATCTACTCATATTTGAAAAATACATTGTTAATTTTCTAGTGATAACCAAGCAACAAAACTTTGTCTTGTTTTCATTTTTTTCTGGATGATCAAGTCTGGTTTGTTTTTTACATCAATCAAAAGACTTTAGCAATGATGTCATTGGTAATTTGCGACTGAAAACACATGTCGATAAAATTTACTGAGCAATTCTGGTTAATATCAAATTAACGTGTAAAGTAGTTGCAAAAAATTAGTTGTATTTTAAATTTCAGGAACTCGAAGTATTGTTAATGCAGAATCGTAAATACTGCGCAGAAATTGCGCATGGAGTTTCATCCAAGAAACGTAAAGACATCGTAGAAAGAGCCCAACAATTATCTATTAGAGTTACAAATGGACATGCCCGACTACGTAGCCAAGAAAATGAATAAGTTATCTTACGACTTTGTTTAATAAAAAAAATATAAAAGTAAATTGTTATTTTTTCTGTCGCAAATGGATGATTTTCAAATAAATAGTTTTAATACACAGGTGTGACAGTACCGACTAAGCAGTTAGAAAAGTAGGAGTTTTTAGCATCGCTGTATTTTATATAAACATTTTAAAAATATAAAAATCAAATTCTATTCCTTGATATAAAGTGGAATAAATTTAACCCAAATTAACTTTATTAAATTAAAGTTATTCTATTTTAATATTACTACTAAATACTTTTAATTTTTTCCAACATTTCTTATTTTTAAAACATTCCTTATATTTGTTTTAATTTTGGCAAAATTTAGTCTATTGAGTAAAAATATTGATTCAAACGATATTTTTAGACTTTCAGAATTGATATTTCATTAACTGTGAAATAAAAAATCTCTATATTATAATTGAAAAAAAAAACTAATTCTTTCAATATGTGGGTATATTTTGTAAATTGAATTCAATAATTCTAAATATTGAATCATTTGAAATGATTCTATTTTAATATTACTAAATACTTCTAATTTTTGTCTTACATTTCTGGTTTTTAAAACTTTCCTTATATTTGTTTCAATTTTGGCAAAATTCAGTCTATTGAGTAAAAATATTGATTCCAATGATATTTTTAGAATTGATACAAAAAATCACTATATTGTTCTAATTGAAAAAGAAACTAATTCTTTCAATAAGTTCATTTCAAATGATTCAATATTTAGAATTATTGAATTCAATTTACAAAATATTACCTTATTTTGTAAATTAAATTCAATAATTCTAAATATTGAATCATTTGGAATGATTCTTTTTTAATATTACTAAATACTTTTATTTTTTGGCTAACATTTCTGGTTTTTAAAACATTCCTTATATTTGTTTTAATTTTGGCAAAATTCAGTCTATTGAGTAAAAATATTGATATTTCAATAAATGTGAAATAAAAAATCACTATATTTATTGTTATAATTAATAAAAAACTAATTCTTTCAATACGTAGGTAATATTTTGTAAATTGAATTCAATAATTCTGAATATTAAATCATTTGGAATGATTCTATTTTCGATATTCTATTTATTACTGTATTATCAGGAACAAAAGTCTAAAAACTTGCTTGCATTAAAAACAAAACTATTTCACTACGATCACAACTGTGTATACATTAATAAGTACGAAATAGTTTGATGATGCTACTTGGTAGATAAAAGGTCCTTAGTACTTACTTTTTGACTGGATAAGGGTGATTATTTCGTATCGTTCAACAGTATTCAAAAGGAAATAATATTTTTAGCTTCTGGCTGCAATGATATTACAAGGATAGGATGGAAGATAGGCAAAATAAATATTCAAGCTTGAAGATTGATAAATTAATGTTTCTTGACTATTATTCCTAGTCTTTTTGATTTTTTGCATCCATTTAACATCGATAGTATCGGCGTTTTCCGACTTTTAATGCTTATTGTTATTTTCTGGGCAGGAAATATTCAAATATAGGTAGGTACCTGAATCATATGAAAATATTGACATTTAAATACTAATATTTCAAAAAATCGGCGGTAGAAGCCGTTACACTATGGTAATTTATCATTAATTGAATGAACAATTACTTTGTTTTTATACCTATAAACTTACCACTTTTAAAAATAACATGAAAACATTACCACATTACCAAACAGATACAAAATGTTTGTGTTAAAACTATAAAAAGTGGTAATCATACCAATAATTTACTAAGGAAAGTATCAAAATGTTCTGAAACGAGATTAAAACAAATAAATTATATTTGGAACAATGAACAATTGGTTTTCTAAACTTAACCTAAAATTTATTTGGCGTCTACATCAATTCATTAATGAATTTCGAATCATTTTCAATTTAAGCATATTCTAAAATAAATGAAATAGGATCATTCAAAAAATGAACGAGTCATGAATTTCCTGGGAAAATTTACAAGGAAAAATCATCCTTGACGAGTCAACACGCTTTGAATTCGATCAAATCTATCATCATGGGAAATATACTGTCCATATGGAAGCTATGTGAGCATTCGAAATAATTTGATTTTACTCAATCAATAGGTCAATGGCGTTGAGAGATATATTTTAAATTATCGATTACCAATGATATGAAAGCCCTCAAAACCACACGTCAGGGGATCCGCTAAATGTCCTGTTCGTTATAGAATCTATTGAATGCATGTGTTTAATTTGGTATCCGTATTTGTAGTTCCTATCAATAATAATTATTCACGTAACCTCAAATAAGTATTCATCAATATATTGTATCCTGGTTGTATTGAAAATTGAAAGTCAGCTAAATACTCCTGCCTCCTATGATTCAAAAGTATGTTCGTTGACAGATGAATAATTTTAGCGCATAGCTGCCGTTCGAGATTCACGAATTACCTAACCATCAAAAGCTTTGCCGCGTCGATAATTTCAGGTAAATTATTTTCCCAGCAATTTTTTCGACGGATAAAACTAAAAAAACGGCATCTGAAAATAAATCATTCAAAAACCGGCTTGAGAAAATGTACAAAAAGAAAGAGGGTACATGACTCATGTTAATAATGTATGTATACGATTAATTTTGCATTCTGTCTTTCTCTAAAGACTGGGAGAAATCTTTGAGGATTATTGATTTTTTCAAGGTGCACACCACCAACGTTTTCGTAGACGTGGGATTAACTATCGAATTATATAATTTTCAGGGGTTCGTCTGAAAATTTTTACCTGGATCTCCCCTCATGAAAATCCGGGTACTCGAATTAAAAATTATTTCAAAGCAAGAAACCGTTAAAAGATAGAAAAGGAAGTACATTTGTTTATATCCCATTATATCGTGCTGTGATTGGTGGAGGGTTTTGGCGCGCATCTCTAGCGACCTCAGCGGAACGCTCGCTACTAACCGTCATAAACTCCTGTTTTATCCGCTTGGTAAGTCGATTTTATTCGTCTCTTAAGAATTTTTATAAAATCAGAGAAATTTGTTATATGAATAGGAAAATCATATAAAAATAATAGTTTTTCCACTCGAATTAATATGGGTACTGTTATTATTCTCCGATTTCTGGTATATTGACAATAAATTCAAGACTTGTATTTCATTGAAATTTACACGCTATGGCCGACATGATTTTCTGCACAGATACCCAAGCTACTCGACTTGTAGCTTCGAAAATTAATTTCGCTGATAGTAACTGAGGTATTTTAGTGGTAGTTGCATCAAAATTTAGAGGATTTTTTGCTCGTTATGGTAGTATAACTTTTACCTTGTTTTTGTTTGCATTTTCAATGCATTTTATTTGGGTGTTGTCTTGTATTTTAATATTATATTATTTCAAGTATGGCGCGCGCGGCATTCTGTTGTTTCGAATGACGCTATTTCTTATTTCAAGTTTTCTTCTAAATTATCGGCATTCATAGGTAGTTTTATGTTTCATCAAGGGTGTTATTTTTATTAGATCAGTTCACAATGCGAATTTTCATTTTCTCTTCATCGAAAATTATGGTATTGAATTGGCGTTGTTTTTTGTTGTTACAGTTGTAGAGTTCAAGATTTCTTAACGGTTATTAAGAAGTTGTCATGGTCGTTTGATGTTTATACTAAAGTTTAACGCTATATTTGAGTGGTCTTAATTTAATATAGTTTCCTTTATTTTGACGAAATAATCAGTGTATTAGCTAGTATCACCACACAATCGTGTATCGTGTATGATTTGCATTCGAAGTTTGTAGGGAACAGTTGCTGGTTGGGGAAAAATAACGAAATTATTCCTTCCTTATCTCTTATTGTTTGATAGAAACAACTACGAACGTTTTTTATTGGTTGAAATAGCACAAATAAGAACCATTGAAATTGAAACTGTTTCCTGTAATAAAATTAATTATATTGAAACTCTGATACGCTATGCTTCTAAAATTATTTTCAAATACAATATGTTTTCATATGATAAAGTGCAGATTATGAAAAGTTTGTAATGATATTCATAAAGCTCTTCATTTATTAACCATAATGTTGTTGCTATTGTATGGAAGCATCTTGCATAAGTAGGTATGTAAATGATTTGGAGATTATTTTCATCTGCAATAATATGATCTGGGTATGTAACTTTTATTGAGGTTATGTTAACGTAATTTTGCAGAAATTTTGTTATAAATCTGTATGTTTACCTTCTAATCATGAAATTTGTCATCAGTTAACCTAAAATTATTGGAAATAACAAGAACCTTTTCTAATATTTGTTACATTTTGAAAGCTCTCGTGCATCAACATTTATCTTCAAGAGTTAGGTTAAAACAAATATTGTTTCATGGGAAGTTCCTTAAGTTATATTTTTTTCAATAGAGGCAAATTGATTGAAGGTTATATAATTTGTCATGTTTTTCCAACTAAAAGCTATCAGATTCATTTCAATACTACAATCATATACCATGAATATTTGACACAGTACCTAAACTATTTACAAATTCAATTTTCCGGTTCATTTAGAGTTATTCTTTTTTTCTAGTCAGATTGTAAGTTATTTTAACTAATTTCACGATTATTGGTCATGGTCAATCAACTATTAATCATATAAAATGCTTATTTCATCATGCTGTAGTGTTCGAAGTCTCTTTTTTTTTGTGATATCGAACATGTGATAACTGTTGAATTATTATAACTTTTAGAAAAGTTACAAGTCATATTTTAGATTATTGATTGTTGAAGCTGTTACTTTATGGTACTTATATATTTTATGGATAAAATGAAATAAAAATAACACTGTTGTAATTTGAACTATGTGTATTACCAACGATTTTTGTTACGTTTTGCAACAAAAATCGATGGTAATACACTTAAAACAAAGTAAAAGTATATTATTCTATTAATATGATGTATTATTACAAAATAGTAACGGCTTTCACATTTTTTACAAAAATACAGGTTTCATTTCCATGGAATTTTATCTAATTTTGTCTAGAATTTTGATGCAATTTCATGAATCGTCTATAAGTATGTTCTGCTAATGCATTAATGTATTCTTCTAATCTGTAAATTAGCTGTAAACAATCATTAATGCTGCCCCTGGGTAGTTTCTCTTTATTTATAAATTGCTAATGATACTGTTGTAAGCTTAAGCACCATTATTCACCTAAAAGGCCACTTTGCGGCGAAATTTGTTGTTTTTTTTAATTTTTATAATGAAAGTTTATTTTGTAATGGATTTCTCAAGTAAAGATCTTAAATATTTTTCATTTTTTCAAGTGTGTTTAGACTTTTTGGATTCAGTTTAATTATCAAATGCGAAAAATGAAAATGTAAATTGAATATCAACATTTTTAGTAGATAGTGGATGTATTTTCCATATTTATCATATAAAAGTGGATGATTTCTTGGAATAATGGGTCGAAGTCATTGTGATTCAATTCTTGATCGATATACACGCCTTTAACGTCGAAACCCTGAACATATTCGTTAAATCAACTGGTATTCCAAAAAAAATCATAATCGTGTTGTTTTTTGCAGCATTTTATCGATTAACTAGATACCATAATGTCCGACGAAGCTGCTACTCCTTCCAAGCGTGGTCGTAAAGCGAACGCCGAAAAAGTCGAGAAGAACGACACAAAAGTAGACTCGAAAAAACGTGGAAGAAAGGTAAGCATCAACGAAGAACACGTAGCAGGTTGTAACTATCATTTTTTTTGTGTAACAGGACGCCAAAGTTGACGAAGTCACCGAAGACAGTTCGTCTCCAGCGAAGAGGGGCCGAGGCAGACCAAAAGGCACCACAAAAAAGAAGGCTGCACCTAAACCAAAAGGCAAAACAAGCGGTACGTTTCGACTTTGTATTTTTTATTTGTAATCGGACAATGTAAGAACTCACTGTAATGTAACGTAGTGGCTCCTAGGAAATTTGTGTGATGGTCCGTTTATTAATAATGATGTTAATAGTTTCGAAAATACTGTCAAATGTGACAATTAAACGAGGTTTGCTTCTTTTTGTTGAACGTTTGTTGTTGTTAATCGCAAATTATCATAACTGTAGGGTTCTTTGCTATGGGGTTCATTTGTTATCTTTATTTCCTCCGAAGATGACCAACGAAATCGCAGTGTAACTAAGATTTGTTTAAAAAATGGCTCAAATTTTACTTTTATAACCATAAAAAAATTATATTTTGGTGAATTTTCGTTTTTATAAATATCCAATTGTTGATTATGGTTTTTTTTTGGTTAGTTTTGAAATTCAAAAGAGTTGATTACAAAATGAGAAGTGGATTTTTCTCAACTTGTTATTGTGTTAAATTTATAAACTCGTGGTTAATTTAACTCTGGTGTTTTCAAGAAAAAAAAAGTAACTATTGGAATCTGTGAGTTGAATTCTACCCCAAAACGGTTTTAAACTAATTCCTCATAATTTCAAAAAAAATTGTCGTAACAAAACCGTTAGGGTATTAAATAACGAAAATAATTCACGGAACGTAGCTCTGAAATGGTTATACTCTTCGAACAGTCAGAACACTGGTTGAACTAAATTAAAGCTCGTTACGGTATCTTAAAATTGGCTAATTTCGATATCTACAAAAGCGAAAGATGATGCAAGGATTCTGTTCCAGCAAATTTCAAATTAAAATTGATCCCATTTTGAAATTTTCAGAAAAAAAAGTACTGAGAACATTTCGTCTACCAAATAACCATCCATCATCAGAGTTAGGTAAATTATAAGTCACAATGTGCCTGTTTGAATCTTATTTGGAGATAATGCAAACAAGGGGCTATCCTCAGCTGGAGATGAAGTGGAATTTAATAAATTGCTTTTTCGCTTATACATTTCCATCACTTCTAAATTATCTAGATATTTGTACCTACTGTGTTTTGAAAATGATGAACTTTGTTGAGAAATGGTGTGACCTGTATTTAACATGTTTTTTTTTAACTCTGATTTTTTGACCATCATTTTCTTTATATGGGCAAAATGTTAAAATGACCCACAATCATTTTGAACATTACTCACAATCGATTTTGTAAATTCCGGATTTGTCAGAGTTACTTAAATGGTTTTTTTGCTTGTTCTTACATGAATAAACTGGTTGAATTGTAAAACTGTAGGATTAGTACAGTCATTTTATAGGTTTTTCTGAGATTTGGAACTTTTTTTTCCGACATTTGGTTTGAATATACAGAAAGTTAGGAAATTTCCCGTAGATTACGAAAAAAAAATAGTGGCTGAAAACCTCCAATCAAGGAAAATGTCGTAAATTATATATAAATATACAATTTTTCAGGCTTTTCCGTTAATATCTTCAATACTATGCGTTTTAGAGTAAACAGTTTCAAACAAAAGTTGTTCAGAATTAAATTTTACATAGGAATTGACTATTGCGATTTTAATTTTCATCGAATTTTCCACGCTTAGCATGGAAAAACCAATATATGTATATATATGCTAAATATCGTATGATTATTTTAAATAAGGGTTACATATCGTTACTCTAGTACATTAGAATTCAAAATTTCCAGAAAAATGATCCAATTTTCCGGGTTAAGAATTTTTTTTTCCAATTTTGGTGTATGATATATCGATTTATATGTTTTTTAGGGCTCTCTAATAACGAATTTCGACTCTTTTTGGTTGTGAAAACTTATAGAGAATATACAGGGTGAGTCAGTTTTTTGTAGACAAACTGCAACAGGAGATAGAACAAGTGTTTTTAAGAAGAAAAGTTCCTATAAACATATGTCGTAGAAGGCTTCGTTTTCGAGAAATTGAAAAAAAAATTTCGTTTTTTGTGAAAATCTCCAGAACCGTTTATCGTACAAAAGACAGCTTTTGTAAGCATTTCCTACTCACAGTAAGCTATGTTTTGCGCGATAAAAAAAATTTTTTTACTCTTAATTGGTGAAGATGTTGAAGGAGTAGTGGGTGTTTTTCTCCCCAACTTCTAGGTCACTGAAAAAAGTACGGTTTTGAGACAACCATTTGAACCGCCAATGTTTTCTACACAAAAAAGGTACTTTTGGTCATAAGCTCTAAAGTTGACCGTTTTCGGGAAAAATCAACTTTTATGTTGAAAAACATGGTCAATTCTTACTAATTAAACAAAATTTATTCAAACGTTAGAACAAGTAACAAAACCAAAAAATTGACCATGTTTTTCAACATAAAAGTTGATTTTTCTCGAAAACGGTCAACTTTAGAGCTTATGACCAAGAGTACCTTTTTTGTGTAGAAAACATTGGCGGTTCAAATGGTTGTCTCAAAATGGTACTTTTTCCAAAGGCGTAGAAGTTCTTCTTCAAAATCTTCACCAATTAAGAGTAACAAATTTTTTTTTATCGCACAAAACATAGCTTACTGTGAGTAGGAAATGCTTACAAAAGCTGTCTTTTGTACGATAAACGGTTCTGGAGATTTTCACAAAAAACGAAATTTTTTTTTCAATTTCTCGAAAACGAAGCCTTCTACGACATATGTTTATAGGAACTTTTCTTCTTAAAAACACTTGTTCTATCTCCTGTTGCAGTTTGTCTACAAAAAACTGACTCACCCTGTATATTCTCTATGAGTTTTCACAACCAAAAAGAGTCGAAATTCGTTATTAGAGAGCCCTAAAAAACATATAAATCGATATATCATACACCAAAATTGGAAAAAAAAAATTCTTAACCCGGAAAATTGGATCGTTTTTCTGGAAATTTTGAATTCTAATGTACTAAGAGTAACGATATGTACCCTTATTTAAAATAATCATACGATATTTAGCATATATATTGTTATGATTTCATTTCATACTTTGTACATTCACATTTACATTCTCTTCAATATTCTTCCCCATATCATTCATTCTATTTTCCATAATATCTATTTCTTTCTCTACATTATTAAACTTTCTATTTACAAAGCTATTATATTCTTCTAATTTATTATCTATACTTTCTTCAACATGTTGTCTTATTTCCTTTTTTTCAGTTTCAACTATTCTCATAATTTCCTCAGTTCTTTTATCAAATTTATCATTCACTCTCTTAAGTTCATCTCTTATTTCACTCATACCTTGTTCAATTTTAGCATTTGTTTCCTTCGTTTCATTAGCTTTTAAATTTAAACTTTCAAGCAATCTCATTATTTGTGATTGACTATCTATTATTGGTGGTCTTTCTGCACTAATCATTTCACCCTCTTGATCAAATCCTATCAATTCTGGAGTCCTCTGTCTATCTCCTTCCATTTTTACTTTCTTATTAATTAATCTAGTTCTTTAAATTATTTTGATACGCGGTTCTATTTCTTTTTTCAAATGGCCCCACGTTGGGCGCCAATTGCTACTAAAACTCTTATGAGTTTATTTTGCCCCACGTTGTGGTGACAATTATTACTAAAAAACTTCTTTTTTAGTTTCTTTTAATTTATTGATTATGAATTATTATTAATGCTTCCGGCTAGCTTTTTATTTTGTTTATAATTCCATAAAATATTTTTTATTTGATCTTTTCTTATTTTCATAGTTCGGTAAGTTATTATTTTTAAATTTTTATTGTCTATGAAATGAAATCATAACAATATATATACATATATTGGTTTTTCCATGCTAAGCGTGGAAAACTCGATGAAAATTAAAATCGCAATAGTCAATTCCTATGTAAAATTTAATTCTGAACATTTGTTTGAAACTTTTTACTCTAAAACGCATAGTATTGAAGATATTAACGGAAAAGCCTGGAAAATTGAATATATATATATAATTTATGACATTTTCCTTGATAGGAAGTTTTCAGCCACTATTTTTTTCGTAATCTACGGAAAATTTCCTAACTTTCTGTATATTCAAACCAAAAGTCGGAAACAAAAGTTCCACTTTTTATAAAATGACTGTACTAGATACAAATTATGGAATTTATTAATTATTGAATTGGATGATTAATTTTAAAAATTCGAAAGTTTCACTAAATCATCATCCTTTGGTAATTGATAAATTCCATAATTTGTTGAACAAAAGTTGAGGTTTTCATCCTCTTAGGGGTAAGAGCAATTATTTTTCTTATTTGGGATATAAACTTATAAAATCGTGTATCTCCTGCAATATGGCTTTCGTCAGCAGAGATTAAAAGGAGACCTGCTTGCCTACATAACACATTTATGGCGGAAATCTATTGAAAACCATGGGGAATTTTTCTCCAAAGCATTTGACCGAGTCTGGAACCAAAGTCTTCTCGGAAAATTGCAGTCATATGGTTTGCCGCCTCAACCTTGTCACTCGGTGTCGAGTTTTCTCTCAGATAGATCACTCGCGTGTGGTGGTTGACGGGGTATCGTCCTATCAACCCTGGTGTTCCGCAGGGATCTGTCTTGGCACCAACTTCGTTTCTGCTCCATATAAACGTTCTGCTGGAAGTGACCTCCTGTCTCGTCGACAGCTTTGCAGATGATGGTACATTTCGTACCGCTTGCTCATCTAGAGCAATGGGGATCTGATAATGTAGTAAGAGGCAGGTTCCAGGCGAAAAAACTTAGCCTAACCCGCAACACCGAATTCATAAAGGTTTAGCCATGAATTCCGAGTTTTTTTATGAGATTTCAAACTGCACCAATCGTAATTTTTGAGCTTTCATAGCCTCGGTAAATATTGAAAAAACCAAGGACAAGACTAATTTTACAAAACTAAGCGCTTTTCTTCTTCATTCAGAATAGGTCGTAGAGCATTTTGTTTGGCACTAGAATTTCGAGTGAATTATGAGTAATTTTTGAATGAAAAGGATTTATTTACCAGACTTGACTTTAACCAGCATTCTAAAGATAAACGTTCTAGAGTATTTATCCTAAAAAACTTGGCAATGAGCTTTAAAATGCCGAAAGTGAAAATTCTTGAGCAGTTGATAGAATTTGACAGAACCGAAAACTACACATTTAACGTTTATTTTATAAACTTAGCATCTAAATGTCGTGCTAATAAAAAACGAACAGCTATTTATGAGCTCCCCGAATCCCCTTGCTGTCATTTTCGGGCTGTCAATGAAACTTAACAGAACCGAAAAACTGATATTTTATGTTTATTTTATAAACTTAGCAATAAAGTAGTGTAAATTTGGCGCGAATAAAGAACCGAATGTCACATCATTTTTGAGGCAGCCCATGGATTCGGGAAGCTCATAAAAAGCTCGAAAATCCTGTGCTATCGGTTTTTTTAATCACACAACATTTACACTTCTTTATTGCAAAGTTAATAAACGTTAAATGTGTATTTTTCGGTTCTGTCAAATTTTATTGGCAGCTCAAGAATTTCCACTTAAAGACATTGCTAAGTTTCTTAAGGTAAATGCTCTGGAACATTTATTTTTAGAATGTCGTATAAACTCAAGTTTGGTAAATGTATGCTTTTCACTCAAAAATGACGCATAATTCACTCGAACTTCTAGTGCTAAAGAAAATGCTTTCTGATCTATTCTGAATAAAGAAAAGTGTTTAGTTAGCCTCGCCCTTGATTTTTTCAATAATTACCAAAGGCTCGGGATCATCACTAACAGCACCGCTTCACAAAAACGTTGTTTTATATTCCGTGCAAAGAGCTACTTTACATCCCAGCAGCTCCTCATAATCTACAATTTTCATCCTCTTAGGGGGGCTAAGAGCAATTATTTTTCTTATTTAGGATATAAACTTATAAAATCGTGTATCTCCTGCAATATGGCTTTCGTCAGCAGAGATTAACAGGGGACCTGCTTGCCTACATAACACATTTATGGCGGAAATCTATTGAAAACCATGGGAAATCTTTCTCCTAAGCATTTGACCGAGTCTGGAAAATTTCAGTCACATGCTTTGCCGCCTCAACCTTGTCACTGTCGAGTTTTCTCTCTGATAGATCACTCGCGTGTGGTGGTTGACGGGGTATCGTCCTATCAACCCTGGTGTTCCGCAGGGATCTGTCTTGGCACGAACTTCGTTTCTGCTCCATATAAACGTTCTGCTGGAAGTGACCTCCTGTCTCGTCTACAGCTCTGCAGATGATGGTACATTTCATACCGCTTGCTCATCTAGAGCAATGGGGATCTGATAATGTAGTAAGAGGCAGGTTCCAGACGAAAAAACTTAGCCTAACCCCCACCACCGAATTCATAAAGGTTTAGCCATGAATTCCGAGTTTTTTTTATGAGATTTCAAACTGCACCAACCGTTATTTTTGAGCTTTCATAGCCTCCGGTAAATATTCAAAAAAACCAAGGACGAGGCTAACTTTACAAAACTAAGCACTTTTCTTCATTCAGAATAGGTCATAGAACATTTTCTTTAGCACTACAATTATGAGTAATTTTTGAGTGTAAAGCATTTATTTCTAAAGATAAACGTTCTAGAGTATTTATCCTAAAAAACTTAGCAATGAACTTAAAAAGTAATATTCAAGAATTCAGAATTTTGAGCTTTAAAATGCCGCAAGTGAAAATTCTAGAGCGGTTAATAAAATTTGACAGAACCGGAAAATACACATTTATCATTTATTTTATAAACTTAACAGTAAAGTAGTGTAAAAGTCGCGCGATTAAAAAAAACCGAATAGCACATGATTTTTGAGGCAGCACATGGATTCGGCAAGCTCATAAAAAGCTCGGAAATCCTGTGCTATTCGTTTTTTTAATCGCGCGACATTTACACTACTTTACTGCAACATTAAATGTGTATTTTTCGGTTCTGTCATATTTTATTGGCGGCTCAAGAATTTCCACTTACGACATTGCTAAGTTTCTTAAGGTAAATGCTCTGGAACATTTATTTTTAGAATGTCGGTTAAAGTCAAGTCTGGTAAATGTATGCTTTTCACTCAAAAATGACGCATAATTCACTCGAACTTCTAGTGCTAAAGAAAATGCTTTCTGATCTATTCTGAATAAAGAAAAGTGTTTAGTTAGCCTCGCCCTTGATTTTTTCAATAATTACCAAAGGCTCGGGATCATCACTAACAGCACCGCTTCACAAAAACGTTGTTTTATATTCCGTGCAAAGAGCTACTTTACATCCCAGCAGCTCCTCATAATCTACAATTTTCATCCTCTTAGGGGGGCTAAGAGCAATTATTTTTCTTATTTAGGATATAAACTTATAAAATCGTGTATCTCCTGCAATATGGCTTTCGTCAGCAGAGATTAACAGGGGACCTGCTTGCCTACATAACACATTTATGGCGGAAATCTATTGAAAACCATGGGAAATCTTTCTCCTAAGCATTTGACCGAGTCTGGAAAATTTCAGTCACATGCTTTGCCGCCTCAACCTTGTCACTGTCGAGTTTTCTCTCTGATAGATCACTCGCGTGTGGTGGTTGACGGGGTATCGTCCTATCAACCCTGGTGTTCCGCAGGGATCTGTCTTGGCACGAACTTCGTTTCTGCTCCATATAAACGTTCTGCTGGAAGTGACCTCCTGTCTCGTCTACAGCTCTGCAGATGATGGTACATTTCATACCGCTTGCTCATCTAGAGCAATGGGGATCTGATAATGTAGTAAGAGGCAGGTTCCAGACGAAAAAACTTAGCCTAACCCCCACCACCGAATTCATAAAGGTTTAGCCATGAATTCCGAGTTTTTTTTATGAGATTTCAAACTGCACCAACCGTTATTTTTGAGCTTTCATAGCCTCCGGTAAATATTCAAAAAAACCAAGGACGAGGCTAACTTTACAAAACTAAGCACTTTTCTTCATTCAGAATAGGTCATAGAACATTTTCTTTAGCACTACAATTATGAGTAATTTTTGAGTGTAAAGCATTTATTTCTAAAGATAAACGTTCTAGAGTATTTATCCTAAAAAACTTAGCAATGAACTTAAAAAGTAATATTCAAGAATTCAGAATTTTGAGCTTTAAAATGCCGCAAGTGAAAATTCTAGAGCGGTTAATAAAATTTGACAGAACCGGAAAATACACATTTATCATTTATTTTATAAACTTAACAGTAAAGTAGTGTAAAAGTCGCGCGATTAAAAAAAACCGAATAGCACATGATTTTTGAGGCAGCACATGGATTCGGCAAGCTCATAAAAAGCTCGGAAATCCTGTGCTATTCGTTTTTTTAATCGCGCGACATTTACACTACTTTACTGCAACATTAAATGTGTATTTTTCGGTTCTGTCATATTTTATTGGCGGCTCAAGAATTTCCACTTACGACATTGCTAAGTTTCTTAAGGTAAATGCTCTGGAACATTTATTTTTAGAATGTCGGTTAAAGTCAAGTCTGGTAAATGTATGCTTTTCACTCAAAAATGACGCATAATTCACTCGAACTTCTAGTGCTAAAGAAAATGCTTTCTGATCTATTCTGAATAAAGAAAAGTGTTTAGTTAGCCTCGCCCTTGATTTTTTCAATAATTACCAAAGGCTCGGGATCATCACTAACAGCACCGCTTCACAAAAACGTTGTTTTATATTCCGTGCAAAGAGCTACTTTACATCCCAGAAGCTCCTCATAATCTACAATTTTCATCCTCTTAGGGGGGCTAAGAGCAATTATTTTTCTTATTTAGGATATAAACTTATAAAATCGTGTATCTCCTGCAATATGGCTTTCGTCAGCAGAGATTAACAGGGGACCTGCTTGCCTACATAACACATTTATGGCGAAAATCTATTGAAAACCATGGGAAATTTTTCTCCAAAGCATTTGACCGAGTCTGGAACCAAAGTCTTCTTGGAAAATTGCAGTCATATGGTTTGCCGCCTCAACCTTGTCACTCAGTGTCGAGTTTTCTCTCAGATAGATCACTCGCGTGTGGTGGTTGACGGGGTATCGTCCTATCAACCCTGGTGTTCCACAGGGATCTGCCTGAAGGCGGATCCCACAAGCCCTAATATGATGATGTCGGGTACAACTATTCCTATGAAGTCTTCCGTATTCATGCACGGGATCACCACCAACAGCACCCTCTCATGCGATGTTCATGTGAGGTCCATTGCTGAAACCTCTTCGCAAAAACTTTGTTTTCTGTTCCGTTACAAGAGCTATTTTACATCCCAGCAGATCCTCACTATCTACAAAGCACAGATTTGACCTGTCCCTGGAGTACTGTTCGTAGTCGGCTCCCAAACATACGCTAAAGCTCTTGGATTCTATCCAAAAGAGAGATATTCATTTGATTGATTCTGTCGCACTTACGAGTTCATTAACCTCTGTAGAACGTCGTAGAAAGGTGGGAGATATCTCCCTTTTCTAGAGATACTAGACGAGCTCAAGCTTGTCAAGGTCGAGACCTGCTGAATTTTTTCCTACCGAACTTCCTTTTTCTATCGAACGGTGAAGTTGTGGAACTCTACCTAGTGAGGTCTTTCCCTATGCATATAACTTCCAAACCTTCAAGAAAAATTCGAATGCCTCGAATGTTATAGTTTCCCTCTCGTGTATCCTAAGTAAAAAAAAATACAGAGTCAGTCATTGATATGGGAAAGCTCTATTGCACATACGCCATTAATAATAATGTACAGTATGTAGAATTTTTGTTAGGTGTTAATCTCGGCTAATTATTTCCATAGTAACCATTTTGGGGGAGCAATCGAGAATTTTTAAATGCAGACTTCGGTAATCTGCGCCTCATAATGACTAATTCCTAATTCTTGACTAAATATCAAAATTTTTAATCCAGGGGTAGAGGAGAGCACATCTGTTCGTTTTAAATGTTTGAACTTTTAAGAATTGGTAAGAAAAATAAATTTCCAAATGGCTATTATGTTTTAATTTATAGTTTCGTTTCAACCTTGATCCATAAATGAATTATCAATTAATGATTTAATTCCTTTAACTTTTTTATATGCGCAACAGGAAGTTTTATAGATAATATTTTTATATCGTTCGTTACTTGCAAGCAGACTTTGGTATGTTTATAATCAAACTGACGAATCGATTTAATTGTTGTAAGCCTCGTAAATATCATCACAACAATTACAGGTCGTCGAGGCAGGCCAAAGAAGGAAGACACAAAAGTCTCTGAAGACGAAGACGCAGACGACAATGACGCTGCAGAAGACGAAGAAGATGACGAATAAGTGTCGTACACGTCACGATCTCGGCAAAATTTAATTTTTATAACCTCATTTTGAAATACATCATTCCACTTTGTTCTCGTGCCATTAGCTCAAAATGTCTCGTGTGTTAAAAAACAAACATTTTTCTGTTCTCATTTTATTGAAGTAGTTGCCGATCGTAATAATTATAATAATAATGTGTAAGCATTTTTAGTTTTAGTTCTTTTTCGTGTGTATGATATGAAATTTTAGATATTTATCTTGGATTGAATGAATCTCAATATCACATTGGTATTGTGTTCTGGAATAAGTCCAAGTCAAAAACTAAATTATAGGTTAAATAAATGATTGAAACATTTTAAAACGTGTTTTTCTTTTCGTCCAAACGTTCCACGATTGCAGGAATTCTGCAAGACACTGTTCAGGATCCTCTTTATTTAGGTAAGTGACAAGCTTAGAGCCGAATAGTTTTTAGAGGAAAAAAATTGTTTCGCCTCTTATGCAATATGAAATTTTATTCCATGTTGTAAAATGAAATGAGCTTTAGCGTTATTACTTCACCTTCAGACGGTATTAACATAAACTATCAATACATATCGATGGGTAGGAAACGATTACTGTGGTTGGTCGTTCATGAACTTTATTACATTCTGATAATGACGAATTGTTGATAACCAGAGTATAATAATTCGTAGAATAAATACATTATACAGGGCGACTCAGTTTTTTGTAGAAAACTCCAACAGCAGATAGAGCAGATGTTTTTAAGAAGAAAAGTTCCTATAAACATATATCGTAGAAGGCTTCGGTTTCGAGATACAGGGTGTTGAAATTTAAAAAAAAATTGCGACGGGTTACGTGATTCGTCTATCGATCCAGCTAAAGTCACCAGATTGTTGCTCGACCTGGAAAACGGTCGAAACGGTGCTTATACTGGGAAAAGTTTGGCTGAAATCGATCCGTTTGGTAAGTAAACGATAATAATCGTCCCATATCCTACTTAAACCAAGGGGTAGGGATGGGAAAAGTGGGTCGAATGGGGATCGGCACCCCCTTAAATCTAGAATGAACATTTTATTATACAGGTTAAGTCAGTTTTTTGTAGACAAACTGCAACAGGAGATAGAACAAGGGTTTTTAAGAAGAAAAGTTCCTATAAACATATGTCGTAGAAGGCTTCGTTTTCGAGATACAGGGTGTTGAAATTGAAAAAAAAATTTAGTTTTTTGCGAATATCTCCGGAACCGTTTGTCGTACAGAAAACAGCTTTTGTAAGCATTTTCTACTCATAGTCATGACCATGTACATAAACATAAAAGTTGATTTTTCTCGAAAACCAAGAGTACCTTTTTTGTGTAGAAAACATTGGCGGTTCAAATGGTTGTCTCAAAACCGTACTTTTACAGTGGCGTAGAAATTGGGGAGAAAAACACCCACTACCCCTTCAAAATCAATTATGACTAAAACAAACACAGAACATAGCTTACAAAAGCTGTTTTCTGTACGATAAACGGTTCCGGAGATATTCGCAAAAAACCGAAACACCCTTTATCTCGAAAACGAAGTCTTCTACGACATACGTTTATAGGAATTTTTCTTCTTAAAAACATTGTTCTATCTCTCGTTGAAGTTTGTCTACAAAAAACTGACTCACCCTGTATAGGTTTGAATAATTGTGAATAAACTAAGTCTTAGTCCAATCAAACTAGACATGGTTGACAGAAATCTTGGGGATAGCAGTCAAACCTATTTTTCATTTGGCGGGGGAAGTATATAGGAACATTTTTGCACGATATGCCCTTTTTTTGTGAGACTGTTTGTCATAAATACAATTGTTTACATTTTTTGACCGATTTGCGCTGCTTTTGAAGTGTAGTTTGGTTAGTTTACGTCTGAGATGAAAATGACCTGTTCAAATAATTTTATTAGCTACAAAACCCTGTCAAGAAAAATTTTTGGGCCATTAATAATTTTCCGCTATTGATGGAAAATTGTAAACAAAATCTTAGAAGTCCAGATATTAAATAAGGCCAACTTATAGGAAAAATTTTGGTCATTAATAATTTTTCGCCAACTTTCATATTTCGCGAGATATGTGGACTTCTAAGATTTTGTTTACAATTTTCCATCAAAGGCGGAAAATTATTAATGGCTCAATTTTTTTGGCAGGGTTTTGTTGCTCATAAAATTACCAACAACTTTTACATTAGTCCAGGCTATGAACCGGAAAATAAAAAAAAAACATGTAAGTTCGAATCAAGAAATTTCTCAGGATCATTCATACCTTAAAACCTCTTGGGAACCCCAACCCTACCCATTGGTGGCGAAAATGGCCCGAAATTTCCAAGTCTAGAATTGTATTTTCTACAAAAAAAGGTATTTTGGCATTTCGAGTGCACCTAGGAGGTTTTTTGGGTCGCTGAACACGAATCCGTAGCCAGATTCATTTGCAATCCATCTTAGGGGCGGCCAATTTCGCACCCCTAATATGTTATTTTGCAATTTACGTGTTTTTGGCATTTCGAATGCACCAAGGAGGTTTTTTGGATCGCTGAACACGAATCCGGTGCCAGATTTACTTGCAATCCATTTTATGGGTAGTAAATCGAAGAAATTGGCCGAATTTGCACCCCTAATATGTTATTTTGCAATTTCAACGTGGTAATAATGATAGAGGCGAGCCAATTCTTGAAAATAATGATTCTGATGACGAATATTAAGTATTGTAAATAACTGTATAAAAAAAATAAGGTTAAGAATAAAAAAAAAGTATAGTAATTAAATATTTGTGGTCTTTTTCAAACAATTACTAATATTCCTATCCTCTTAATATTAAAAAAGGAGAAAACTCCGAAGTAATTTTAAAATACAAAAATAATAAAAATTTAGAAGCTTGTCAAATTAGCTATTTTTGTAAATTTCACACCCCTACGATGATATTCGAGTAAATCTGGCTTTGGATTCGACTCAAAAAACCCCCTTGGTGCATTCGAAATGCCTAAAACACGTAAATTACAAAATAACATATTAGGGGTGCAAAATTGGCCAATTTCTTCGATTTTACCACCCCTTAAATGGATTGCAAGTAAATCTGTCACCGGATTCGTGTTCAGCGACCCAAAAAACCTCTTAGGTGCACTCGAAACGCCAAAATACCTTTTTTTGTAGAAAATACAATTCGAGACTTGGAGATTTCGGGCCATTATCGCCCCCAATGGGTGGGAATGGGGTTCCCAAGAGGTTTTAAGGTGTATGAATGATCCTGAGCACCTCCTGAAGCTAATGCAAAAACAATTTTTTTTTTCATTATAGCTAAAATCCCGGTTCACAGCCTGGACTACATAGGTCATTTTCATCTCGGACGTAAACTAACCAACTAAACAATTGTATTTATAGCAAATACTCCCACTAAAAAGGGGGCATATTTTGCAAAAATTTTCATGCTATCCCGATCATTTCTGAAATCAATCAATTTATTTAATGGTGGAAGCCATTACTTTGTGATAATTTATCATATTGATTCAATAAAATAAAACAGTTTGTTTTTTATCACATTAGTCCAGTAAACGAGGGACTTGATAACGAATTTTTTTCTCATGAACCGATTTTGTTCTGTGAGGGCTCATTCGATTCGTCTTCATCAAAGCTTACTACTTTTGTTCCTTGATAAATTGTTTATTATTTTGTTAATAAATAGTGGCGAAACAGTTTTAAACGCTATTTTCCATTAATTTTAACCAGGTAAAGTTTATTTTTATTTATTTGACCGATGAACAGTGGATAATTAATGGACCTTAATTACCAAGTAGCCATCATCAGAGTAATCAAATATGTATTTGTTTATTTGGTGCTATAGTAATAAATATAGTATTTTACATAAGTTAGAAACACAGACAAGAAATTTACATTAGTACATTTGAAACAGAAGCTAAAATCAATATTAGGAAATACAAAAAATTACAGTACAAAAGACAATTTTCATTATAATATAATTAATGCATCCTGTTGAAATGGAACGGTCGTATTCGCTTTGAAAAAATATTGGTGTTTTGTGGATATAGAAGGCCATTCCAGAATGTACAGATAAGGAAAAATAAGGATTTTGAAACTGGTAAAAACACGTCTTTATCCCCCTTCTCTGCAGTCGAAATATGTCTGTAAACTCACCCTAAAACATGGTGCCTTGATTCAGAAGTGATTCACATAATGATTTAATTGTTCGATAAATATTTTAGTGAGTACCGCGAAATAGTCTGTGTAAATATATCATCGCATCAGGTTTGCACTGAAGTATATGCCAAGAAATTTGACGGCCATCGTCATACTTATTTTCTGAGCCAAGTCCAGAAATCAAGACTCGTGACGGCAGAAGTTGTATTACCGGTAAAAAAACATGTTAGTCGGAGTTATCCAGGCGATCAGGTAAATCATTTATGAAGATGAGGAACTTCAATGGACCCTTATTATGACCTGTGGTATCCCAATGCTTATATCGCGCATATCAGACCAGCTATTGCTCAGATAAACCTGTTGATACCTGTTTGTGAACGTATGATAACTGCAAACCGATACTGTTACTATCTTGACCATTCAACCAGAGGCGTAGCGAGGACACTTCGCGTTAGGGTGAAATTTATTAAAAAATAGAAGAAAACGTGATCCCTTCATCTTTATGTGTGAAACAAAATTATTTTACTATAAATAAACAAGCGGATATGCAATGGGCAATCCACTCTCCTTTTTTGGCCAATATTTTTCTATGTGAACTTGAAACTTCCTTAAAAACAAAAGTGAATCAGTTTGCAAAAGTTTGGTATAGACATATTGACGATATTTTCGCAATTGCAAGTAAATATTTTGATTTACTTGGCTTTTTAAACACGCTTAATAGCCAATTTAATTCACTAAGATTCACTGTCAGAATAGAAACAGATAATCAGCTTCCTTTCAAGATTCCTTTTGAGATTCGATTCAAGATGGCGACAAGTGAAATACGCGGTATTATGTGCTCCGTATGTGAAAATAAATTAAGTCGATATGACGATTCTTTAAAATGCGAAACTTGTTCTCAAAGTGTTCATATTAAATGCATCAATATGAGTGTTCAAGATTTTCAAAAAATGAATGAGGCTAAGTTGATCAAATCTTGGAAGTGTGACCCCTGCATGAAATTTGTGAATTCATATTGCAATTGTAAGGAATTAAAGGAAATTATCAAATTGGTCCATGAAACCGTGAGTACAAATCAAACAAAAATCTCAAATGAAATGCATGAACTAAAGTTGTTAATTATAAATCAGAACGATAAAATTGTCGAATTAACAAATGAAGTTACGTTATTAAAAACAGTGGTAAATAAAGAAGAAAAACACGAAATTGCTGTCGACACATCTGCCTCGCAAGAAGAAACAGTGTTGAGAAATTCCCAACAAACAAAAAAAGATGTAAATAAGAAAGTGAATCCCGATAAATCAGATGGTATAATGCAAGCCGAATATTTCAATATATCAAATAATATTATCAATCTAGATAACGTTTCAATTAATGCGGAAAATAAAATTCAAAATGAAAACGATGGATGGAAATTAGTAAAAACTGTAAAAAGTGCCAATAATAATATGTCGCGTAAAAAAGGACAAGACCAGGAGAACAAATCCAAAATGGACAAGCCGAGAAAAGAAGGTGTCAATATTCATAATAACAATGGACATACTGCAGCATGTTACAGTACTGTAGCTCAAACAGGTCGAGATCGTCCTAGTACTTCAAATGTAAGACCGATAATAGTTCAAGATAATGTCAAAACTAATAATTTCAATCTCAAATCTTCAAACAGCGTTAAAAATAAAAATTGGTTTATCACCGGCTCCTCAAAGGAAAATACAGTGAAAGCTAGCAAAAAAAAAATGTTTTTATTTGTTTCGAGAATCAGCCCTGACACGAAACTAGAAGATTTCAGAGAAATGGTTAAAATTAACATTCCAGAAGCTCAATGTGAATCGCTTCAAACTAGATTTCCGAATTTTTATTCTTCTTTCAAGGTAACAATAAATGAAAGTAGTTTTGAATTGGCAAAAAATATCAATATGTGGCCAGAAGGAGCACTCATTAGCAAGTTTTTTCTGAGAAAACAGAAGGAAATAACTGTGAAATAGTAACAAATAAGAAAAGTGATGTACAAAGCCAGGTAAATACTTTTTCCATTATACATCTTAATATTCAAGGATTGGGTACAAAGTACAATAATATTGAGGGCTTTCTTAGCGATAAACAAAGTCCTGATGTACTCTGTCTCTGTGAGCATTTTGTCAAGGCTGACTTATGTGATAAATTATCATTGGAAGGATGGTTTACCGCATCAATCTTTGGGCGTACAGAGCTACAACATGGAGGTGTTGCAATTTTTTGCAAGAACGAAAATTTTACACCGTTGCTAAATATTTCCTCAATGTCCATTGAACTACATTGTGAAATAGCGGCTGTTAAATTAAATATTCCTGATGTAACTGTGATATCCTTGTATCGTTCGCCAAATGGTGACTTTAAATGTTTTTTAGAAACTTTAGAGAATATTTTAACGTGTGTGTCAGTATCGTCAAAAACTATTATTTGTGGAGATTTTAATGTGAATTTTTTAGTTGTAGATAAGAATGTTGGAGCCCTTTGTGACCTGCTTAGCACATATGGTTTTCAGCAAAAAATATTTGAGCCGACTAGAAGACCAAATTGTCTTGACAATATTTTCATTAATTTTACATCTGCTAATGATCAAGTCGCAGTATTGGAGTGTGACTTTTCTGATCACTCTGCGCAGCAAGTAAGTCTGGAACTTCCAGGTAAGGAAAATATAAGAAAACCAAAAAAATACAGACCTTTAACTGAGAAAGGTTTTAACATCTTTCATTCAATTATAGAAAAGTTAAATTGGGACTTTACAAAGGATAAAAACAGAGATGTCAATGATGCATTCAACATCTTTCACCAGACTTTCATAGATTCATATCATGTCGCGTTCCCCGAAAAGGAGTTTAGGGAGGGTAAATACAACCCCAATAACCAATGGTACACGAATGAATTGAAACAGTTAAGAAACCAAGTTGAACTTTTTAATGAATTATATATCAATTATAAATCAGATAATCTAAAATATATTAGAAATAGACTCCGTTTAAAATACCAACATGAAATAAATACAGCTAAAATAAATTCAAATGATAAAAAAATTTTAAACTCTTCAAATATGAATAAAAGTATGTGGGACATAATGAAAAGTAAAAATTTCGTTGACAAAGTTTCCCAAAGTAATATTAGCCCTAATGACTTTGCCAAACATTTTTCCTCTCTACCACATATGGTAATTGATGATATTGATAATAAAAATCAGAGTAGCCACACACTCTTCTTAAAAAATATACCAGCAAATCTAAGTTTTTCTTTTTCTGAAGTGAGCTATAATCAAGTAAGGGACATAGTCAGGGGTTTGAAAAATAGTTCATCTAAGGATTTTTATGGCCTCTGTGTATCTCTCTTAAAAAAGAACATTCATAGTATCGTTTATCCTCTAACACACTTAATAAATGGGTGTCTTAGGAAAGGCATTTTTCCCGATTGTTTGAAGGTTTCTAAAACAATACCCTTGTTTAAAAAGGGTGATATTAATGATGTTTCGAATTATCGCCCGATTTCTTTAGTACCCATTTTCTCAAAAATACTTGAAAAAGTTATGTGTACACAGATTATTGATTATTTTGAAAAAAATGGGCTGTTTACTAAACATCAGTATGGTTTCAGGAAAAAACGGAACACAACAGATGCAATCGTTGAACTCATTAACAACGTAATTCGTTGCTTTGAATCCGGGTTGTACTGTCTCTCCCTATTCTTGGACCTAACCAAAGCCTTCGATTGTGTGTCTCATTCGCTTCTTCTGGGCAAGCTAGAGAAGTACAATTTCGATGAAACTGGTAGAGCTCTTATTTTATCGTATCTGACAAACCGCAAGCAAACTGTATATGTGAATGGTGGTTGGTCAGAGGAGGTAGCAGTAAATATTGGTGTGCCGCAGGGCTCTATTATGGGGCCCTTGCTGTTCCTAATATTTATAAATGATTTTCCTGAATATTTGGCTGACTGCCTCACTATACTTTTTGCAGATGACTCGACGGTTTCTGATGATTGTGCTGACCTGGCTTGTGCAGAGGTGGCGTTTGACTGCATGCAAGAGATGGCAGCGGAGTGGTTCTCGGGATGCGGGTTAGGTATGAATAGAGAAAAAACAAAGAAGATGATATTTAGTCTGAGACACTCTGATATCTCTAGCGTAAAGTTCCTTGGTGTCTACCTCGATTCTAGACTTACCTGGAATGTCCAAATAAACTTTGTTGCAAAGCAGATCAGTAGAAATATATTTTTATTACGCAGATTGTCGTGCTCGGTTTCTCCAAAGGTATTAAAAACTGCATATTTTTCTTTGTGTGAGTCAGTCATACGATATGGCATTTTAGTGTGGGGGAATTGCAGTGAATTTAATAGAATCTTTGGACTGCAGAGGAGGGCAATTCGTATTCTTGGTGGTGTCAGGTACCGTGACTGCTGCAAACATGTTTTTAGTAATTTAGGAATTCTCACGTTACCTGCTATTTTTATTCTTGAATGCTTATTATATGCACATAAAAATCAGAGTGCGGCGGAACTAAATAGTAATGTCCATTCCTATAACACCCGAACCAAGGATAATATCCATCTAGAATTTTTTAGATTGAGTAGGTCACAAAAGGCACCAAATTTCATTTGTTTTAAATATTTTAATAAACTTTCGCCTTCTCTAAGAAATTTACCTGGTAAAAAATTTAAAAATGTGATAAAATCATTTTTACTAAAAAACTGTATTTATAATTCTGAAGACTTCTTGAATCTTGAATTTAATTGTTTTTAGTCTAATTTTATATATATTATGTTATTTAAAAAGTAATTTTGTTCTCTGACGTATGTATATACTATGTATAAGACATCAATAAACACTACTTTCCTTGATGTTAACATTATAAAAAATGGTAATCACTTGAATTTCGACATATACAGAAAACCCACTCAAATATATAAGTATACCCCGGCGGATTCAGCTACACCATACAGATATAAAATAGCTCCGTTTAATAGTCTACTTCATATTCATTATTGAACGTCCCTTTGAGTCTGCAAAATTAAAACAACAAAGTTGAGAAACTTCAGCAAATTGCGTTGGACAATGGTTACCACAAATCTTTGATCAATAATTTAGTTTGTAACCAAAAAAGGAAATTAGACCGTAGCCAACTAACTAAATTAGAGCCATTACCTTCAAATACTTCCAAATTTTTGCAAAAGTTTAAATTCGCCGAATTTACCAATTAATCAAAAACTTCCGTGGGGGGAGAGCCTTCCCTATACCTCTGTATATAATCCGAGTTTATCAAGTAGTAAAGTCTGCGACACAATCGAATAATAGTAATCACCATTTTCGGAATAGTTCTAAACGTCAACGTAGTTTGCGAATTTCAATATCGGCCAGTCAGTAATATTTGTTAAATCTTAGATCCTAATGCTTTAAGAACTATATTTTAAATTATACACACCAAGAAAATGCATTATATAGAATTGATTTGATTTAAAATATTATTATTGAACCCCTGAAAGTTTTTACTAAGAATCTCTCTCTATACTTCGTCTTAACAATAATGGCCCAATCTCACATTTATTGAGAGAATCATTTTTTCATGTTCAATACTCACAGAAGTGTAAGTAACCTTGAATCCTCTGAAGATGGATTCCAGTGTATATTATGAGCATTCACAGGAACCACTGATTCATGGGAATAGGAGGGGTTAAGTAAAATTAAACAAATAGATTTACTGAAATACAGTCTATATATTTTATTTCACACATTTAAAAATGCCACAATGATTTGTAAATATAAGTCATTATCGAAGCTAGTAACACAGAATAAACTAGTGTTGAGACCTCTGTCGGTTTTTTCCTTCACTAGCATGGTACATCGAGGGCCAAGAAGCTGAGATGGATGGCTGTAATTTATTTTTAGATGATCTGTATTATAATAGCCCGAGGATGTAATGGAGCTTCTCACCGCAGTGTGTAATATATTCCATTCATAAGCGTTCAATAATTATGAAAGCCAACATACATTTTCTTTCAAATCGAATGTCAATCAAATCCTCGACTAGCTGAATGCATGTTGTTATATATTTATCGTTGATTCAAAGCGAATAGAACAGTATGGGAAAGGCAATTGCCAGTTCTCGCCACTTGGGCGTTATTTTAGCACGCCCCCCCTGGACGAGCGGCGAACAGTGTCAACAGTCAACACAGCACCCAGAGCATATTACTTCGAAGAGGAAAATGTTTCATTACTGCGAAGTGATCCTGTTGAATGACCGATACTGTAACGCTGGAATGAAATTTGCACTGAGAACAAGCGATTTTCTCTGCAATCATCCGAGTACGAAAGAAACATTCACTAGTAGACACTGAAAACAATTGCATTAAGTAGTTTATTTGACATTACCGGTTTTATTTATTCATTGATTGAACTTAAAATACAATTTTGCCATTATAATGAGCTTATACAATGTCATATGACGAAGAAATTCATTTAACACTATTCGCCTTCAGATATAAAAGGTGTTTCGACAGCAATAATACAACATTGGCCAAAATAAGATTGTCATTTTTCGACTGAGAGATGCAAGTGTTGTGGTTATGGATGTCCGGAAGGAGAAAAAGATGTTCATAAATATGAGGCGAGGGCCTTCAAACTACAAAACATTTCCAACTATGGGCCTCACATTTTAAGCCAGATTATATTTCTGAAAGCTTCTTTACAGGTACTGCAATATTACAAATCAGTATTATGAAGAAACTTTTACTTTCCGTTGTCGAAAGGGAAGCACGTCTCAAAAGAATAATGTGCTTAGATTTCATTATAAAGAAGCAGAAGCATGAAGAGGATGTACAGGATGCTCTCGCACCTTTGATGTTAACAATACAAGAGTGGAAGTTGAGGTGGCTTGAAGAAAAACAACATTCCGCGAAAAAACTTAGCTTCAAACATCTTCTGTAGCAACACAAAAGACCTTCCAGTTTCTTTACCATTGCAGACTACTGGAATAATGACGAAGCCTTTTCTTTCTTTACTGTAATACAGTGACAAATTCGATTTGTTTCTCACATAGTGTGTCCAGAAACACATCCAATTACTTATAGTTACAGTCAACTTCCTCTATTTCTTAATATAAGTAAAACTTGTTAATGACATATTATTGACTTGCATAAAAAATTGAGCATGTTGGATGTTATGGTCAAGTAGGGAACAATTTTTACATGCCTGGCGGTTTTAAAGAACTGTAACCAGTGGTTACTAACCAAAAGTGCAATTGTTGCCTGCACCCAAGTACCATTAAAAAAACCTAAACATCTTCCCAAATGTGACAAAATGGTTCGTAATATGGCGGATCATGGATTTAGGATCTATTCGCTAGTAAACATAATGTTGTAGTAAATATTCCTAGTTTTCTGGAAGGAACAACTTAACTTCCTGGCCTACCACATGGCAAATTATCTTCTAAAAGGGAAAGATTATAGAATTCTCTATGAAAACATGCTACTTGAGAATCGCCAGTATATTTACGGTTGTTGTGCCATGATTTAGTTTGAACAACTTCTAAAAATTGTATAATTATTGTTACTATAATAGTTAACATAAAAGTACCGAATATAGAAATTATAGATGGATAATTCTTTATAAACTGATTATATAAGAATTCAAGTATTTGTAAGAAAAATAAAACAAATTCTCATTAAAAGATATTACTTATTTTCAACTTTCACAGTTCTACATTAAACTACTCCGATTGTAATTAAGAAGTTTGGTCCCAACTGAGAAATAAATAATTTTTTTGTTGGTGGATTTTTCCGGATAACAACGATAGCATGTCTATAATTTTAATGGCAGAGTATAATTTTATATAAAGGGCCAAGATACAAGACCGTCTGTCGCAATCGAGACGTGCTATCATGGCGCCATCTACCTTGGGCTTTCCGTTGTCTTCCTTAATAAACTCAAATAAAAACGCCTATATGACCATTAATATAAAAAAGGTAGATGATTTTGACATAAGTTAGTAGATCTTGGTTAATAATTGAATACAATCCAACTGCTTTCGATTAGATTTGGAACCTATTGAGAGCATCAGATTAATTAAGTCATTTTGTCGTTGAATCACATATTTTAAATTCAATGTATATTGTTGTAATTGTCGAGTTTCAAAAGGGAATTGTTAAAAGACATTAATTCAAAAGTGTGCTACAATTTGTTTGTGCAGTGTATGTATCGTTTGTGGCGTACCGTTTTATTACACTATTGCTGTTTTGTATATCGATTCAAATAAAATTTATAACATTCTGAGAACAAAAAACAAAATCATACTTACAAAAATGCACAAAAGTTTTTGGCTGGTGAAAAGGAGCAGCATCCAAGACAAAAAAAACAAGCAAAATATAATATTGGAATATTTTTCAAGTAGTATAAGTCAATTCAATTTTGAATCATAAATTGTATTGTGGAAGAGCAATTCACAAAAAAAAAACTGAACCATAAACTTAAAGTAAGTTGGATTTATGTAATTAAATTTGCTGATTTTCTTATCAAGTTATAAATATACTAAGTAGGAATCAGTTTTGCCTATGGAGATATAAAGCTTCTAATCTCTTTGAATTGTTTCATTAAGGTACAATGTATGCTCTTCTATGTATTGCCAACATTCATTGCTTCAGGGCAATAAAATATTATTAAACCAGTTCAATTAAATTGAAAAGTTGCTTAATAATAATACAACCCCAATACAAAATTGTCTTTGATAATTACTTAGTAATGTAATATCACAACTTTATATACCTACAAGCGATTAATAACAAAAAGATATTGTTGTGTGATAAGTTCATTGAAAAAATAACACAGGCTAACATAGAAATCCTCAAGCACATAGAGAATTCATACAGGATTCAACTATTCATCCTAGTAGGCTTTTCAAAATATACTATAGACTATACCATTGTTGCCATGGTTGCTAAGTAAATAAACTATAATACATGACAAACAACAAGAGAAAATAGGCAACAAAATCTTACAAAGCATGCATTAAAGTAACAAAATAATTCATATGAGTAAGAGACACAAAATAAGCAGAAAGTAAAAACCACACTACTTAGAAAAATCAGCAACTAAGAATGTAGACATTGAGCTTCAGACGCTTAAGGTGCAAAGATAGAAAATCAGACTTTCTACAAGAACAACTAGACAACGTTACAATCAAAGGAATACCTGCAGTGTGAATAGAACGTGAGTTTCCAGGAACATGCCAAATAAAAAAGGTAGTTACTACAGTGATATGTGCTAGAATTTTAGACATGTAGATCTAAATGTAAGTACTTGATTTAAGTATGTCAATTTTTGATCCCCAGATTTCAATAAACTTTGAAAAACAAATAGGTTGTTTACCATTCGAATCTTGCATTTTTCGATTCCTCAATGCAGTCTATGAGAATATTCCTTCATTCCAATTTACCATCATACAGACAACACAAACATAAAAGTTATTATGAATAAAAGAATCGGATACTTGTCTTCCCAGATGTTCATATACTTCATGCTACCAGTTAGATTAATCTACAAATTGATTTCCTCAATCATCTATACTAATCAAATGAAAGTACTGAATTGAGTAGTTCGTTACTTAATTGTAATAGGTATTCCTTCATAACAATAAAAGTAAGGTTTAATTAACTCATCTTTTTTTATCTCATTGTATGTTTTGAAAATGAACTTACAACGTTGCAATGACGTTTTATTAAATAAAATCAGTAATAGTTAACGAAGCTAATTGTTTAAATTAAAGGATATAAACTTGATTATTGATTAATTTCAATACTTGGGTGTGGCCTCCAGATTAACATGGATTTGGTCTCTCAGAAGTTTATATTGTTTATTTCTACGTTGATAGATTTAAACTGCACTTTTAACAATAAACCAACACAGCACCAAATAATACGATTGTATTTTCGACTAGCAAGCTCAAAGTGGACATATTTGGAAGGGCATCGACCTCCGTAAAATTTTCGAAGTAACTTCTGTAATATTATTCTACTATCCTACCGTCCATAAAATAAACTTTAACACAACAAACAAGAGTACTCTTTTCGGAACCTTTTATCCCAACTTCATTGTATAAATACTTCGCAGTATGTCTTAATAGTGAAATTTTGCTACAAATTGGTATAATCGTATGAAGCACCTCTACACCATCATCGACTATTTTCCACGCACAATGTCAAATCAAATGAGAACGGGCATTAGCGCATACTCATAGTTGAAGTTTACTATATTTGATAATTCACGTAGATTTCGTTTTATTTAACGTTTCGTTCGACAACCAACGTCGAAGTTCCTGTTCATTTTTACTGCTGTTCAAGGTTGTTCTCGGTCGCCTGTATAACGAATATCGGCTAGCGTCGGATATGCTCGGGTCGACATGAACGTTGAATCTGAGAACTGAGAACGTCTCATAATTTCGTACAGCTGCATCGACCACGTCCATTCCGTAAGCGTAAACTAGTAAACCAGTTACTCGATTTGCAAGCTAGAAATGTTTATCGAAAGAATTGGTTTATATAAATGATATTTATTAGTGAGAAAATGCATTGTGCATTCGCATTAGCACGTAGTTTTAATTTAGAATATTACAGTTAGTGTCGTTAATACTAAGGTAAGCGGGAACAGTGTTCTCATCGAAGTACTGGTGCATAAGTTCGGCAACGACTACTATGATTAAGGACAATGGCTTCTCGACGGCGGGAATTTTGTTTTCGTTCATCAAATAATTTCATGCCTTGCGTTCTAGTAACGGTGCATTATTCATATCGTTTCTCCTAATTATAGAGATCTCACAAACTTTGTGAAATCAATGATTGTATTTGTAACTGAATTAATAAGGATTGAGTGAATGTGTAGTTGTAACTTGCATTGAAGACTACGTTCGAGTACGAACAACGAAGTAAATTCGAGGCAAGCCATGATCCAAGTCCACAACGCCACACGCCCAACGGTGGTGACAGTTTAAACTATTTATACATTTATACAATAATTTTGAGTCAGTGAAACGCAGTACAGTAGCGACTAGTGACAAAAGATTATTATGATTAAACATAATATAATCGAAATTCATTGTGTAGATACAGATATTTATACGTTTCGATTCTATCCAATTTCGTGATGTGTTTGTTGTAATTGGCTTAGAACGACGATGTAGTTCTAAACTTCGTTTCTGTACAAATACGATCTTTATAGAACATTCCAAGATGTCCGATGCCGAGTATAATGCGAAAATTGAAAGCGTACAACGGTTCATACCGTTTCTAGAAAATATGATTCAACAGCTGAAAGATCCGACGAGAAAAAACAGGGAACAGCAACTCAACAAAATGGAATCGCTGTACAGCATGATTACGGACACGAAAAAGAAGTGAGTATATTAACTTGATTTATTAGAATCAAAGGCGGCAGGAAAAAATGACGCCACCAGCTTAACCTCCGTCTCGTAGCGAGTAGAATAATTTGGTGTTAACAGTGGTGTTGTTCAATTTGTGACTTTCAAATCACTTTAAAATAGATAATAGTCGGTGAATTAATTGAAAACTCGATTTGCAAAGTAGATAGAACTAATTGTTCTCAATATATTAGAAACGTGAGTACATAAGTAAACTTTTGTCCGATTGTTCTTATTTTCATACTGAATTGAATTGTCATCGATACTCCAAATTAATAGTACCGAGTTTTTATTTTCATTAAAGATGTTAATTCGAAATATTCTGCAAAAGTTTATCCTATATATTTTTAACCCGGAGGTATACCTACTGTTGTTTGATTCTAAGCCTCATTTTAAGAAGTCATTGCGCAATCAGAAATCAAAGCTTCCATCTTAGTTTTAAAAGAAAATTTACCAACTAAACGCTTATACAAGATGACGTCATCAAAATGTAGAATCAAACCTAACTCGAAACATTTTGAAAAAGCGTTATTAATCGTTCAGTATTTGCGAATTACTTACTAAACTTATCAAACGGTTGGCGAATAATATCATTTTCTTTCCAATGAATATTCCTGCATTTACTGCGTACTTTGAGGCGGCCATTACGGTTTTAAATAATCTAAGGGGACTATGACATGTAAAAATACCGAAGTATTATTTATGAAACTTAATTCGTTATTTTTCTTGCAGACTGAAGATTGAAACGCTTGTCAAATGTGAAGAAGTAATTGTTAAGTTACATCAAAAAGTAGTGAGTATCCCATTTACATACAGTTTTATGTCTTAATAGTTTTGACGCTATTTTTTACCGCCAAATTCTCGTTTGAATTGATTTATTGTTAAATTGTAATACATTTTTCTAACGTGCATTTGCGTTTTAAATGAACGAATTCTTTAGAGGTTTAGTATTGTATTGAAAAAAAGTACCTAAAACGTAGAAAAGTAGTTGGCTGTGTATATCAGGCTTAACGCAGTATTTTTGCTGTATCTTATGGGAATTTATATTTCCCAAATAGGTTACTTTTACCTTAGAAGCTTGTATATTCTAGTGATTGGTTGAAATAGTGGCGAATGTAAAATTGCCGGCGACGCAAATTTCATTAGAGAGCGACCAGACATTGATGTTAACAGAGTTTTAAATGTTTTTACTAGATGTTGTCTTCTATTGATACTGTTTGTTTTTGCGGAATATGGCCCTTCCGTATGGAGGAGGTTACCTATATTGGTTGTTTATCCATAACACTGGTTCGTATATTCAGATGTACCTACTCGAATCTAAGAAGCTGTCAGTTAAAATGGATAAGTCTCTTGCAGTTTGGGATTTTACAGCTCGCCATACAGGATGTTTCAAACAAGGAGATAACTATCCAAAATATACATACGGGCATTCATATCATTTAGGTTGCAGTCAACCACCACCACATCTAAAGAAAAACACCTAAATCTACCGAGCAGCCTAAAACGTTTGAAGGAAAAAAGAAAAAAAAAACGTGACGTGTGACATGCAAATTATGAAATCAATAATTGACTGACCAAAATGGGTCATACAAACATAGCATCTATCTCGCTTATTTAAAGAGATACATGGCATCTAACATTTATGTTTTTTTTTATTAATATATCTCTTGAAAGGAATGAGCTTTTAAATCAAAATTTGGTACAATTCTTTTGTCAAGCAAGTTCATTCTTCTACATGGTTTTTCACACATTCGCTCAACAGGAGGTCACATTTTGGGGGTTGTGGTCCCTTGTATCCCTAAATTTTTTCTATCTTAACTTGGCGCATAACTTACCAAATCCGGTCAAAACCTAGTTGTTAGGTATCAGCGTTGTGTTGCTTATAGTCTTCTTTACGCAATTGCAAGTATTAAAATGCAAGTTATATCCGCTTATCGGGAGAATGGCGATATTGACGTGGCGAAAGAGCCGTGAGGGAGTGTAGTCTTCTTCCCAACAGAAGACAACATGGCATTCATTGTATCTACTGGCCGAAAGAATAAATGAAGATCGCATCTTTTGCGTTTAAGCAATATACTTGTTCTTTTGGAGGTTAATAGCGTTTGTGCGTCCGAAGAGCCTTTGCTATTCTGCAACAACCAAAATGTCCAATCGGCAGAATATTACATCGAGACCACATACATCTCCTTCTTCGGCTTGTTGACCATAAACGGCTATTAAATTTGTATTATTGCCTCCCAAATGTTGTTGAAAATGATTGAAAAACTAATTTCGAAAAATCGTGTGGACGCGCCGAGGCTTAGTCAACTTTGACGATAAGGCATTTTTGGGCACACGAGAATCCGCCTGCAGTATGGGCGCGTAATTTTCAACAGGAATTTTAAGTAATTGTTTGGTTGGCAATTTTTGGGAGCCCACACTTTGGGGGCTTTTTTCTTCCTTCTCAATTTTCAGCGGGTTCTTTTTTGGCATTCTTGGGAGAACATGCACATATCTGGGACGATGTAGATCTGCGGATGAGGAAGAACGCGTGGTTTCAGTTGGATGATTGTCCTATCCATTACTAGCGGCAAGTTAGAAATTGTCTAAATGCCAACTATCCAAACAAATGAATCGGGCGAGGTGGCCCAATTGCTTGGCCTCCTCGCTCACCAGGCTAAAAACGCCTTGATTTTTTCGCACTTCAAAACACACGGGAGGAGCCAATTTAAAAAATTGCTGCTGCTTGTAATGAAATTCGTATGCGTCGAGTTAGGCTCTTTATTCAACATTGGCACTTTGAACAGTACATGTAAAATATTTGTGTTCCTTTTCTGTTCTTTCTTTGATTGTTATTTGTGTTCCTAATTATTAAAATATTGTTGTTTGGAAACGTGTTTTTTTTTGTTTAATACATTTTAAAAACTTAGTTAAAGAACTTACTGTAAATATCTCTAAAACGGTTCAGACACAAAAAGGAAAAATCATTGGCTTGCCGTAAAAAATTTCTGGGAGTCAAAATGTGTCATCGTGGAAAGCAAATTCGTCAAAGACCATGTAGAGAAGTGAACTTGCTTGACAAAAGAATTATGCCAAATTTTGACTTTGAAACACATTCCTTTCAAGAGATATTAATAGAAAATACTGCAAATACTAATGCATCAGCGAAACTTCTCATTATTACTTTTTTTTTTCGAAGTACGTGATATAATTAAATGATAATGTTTGATAAAATTAATGGTATTAAAAAAAAACAAGAATAAATAACAATTGACATTCGAAGGTGTTGATGAAAAACTTGGAAATGATTGAAGGTGAAATGAAATGGAAAAATTAGAGCGTGTAAATCCGCCTCTAGGTCTTATTATTTCTTCCATTCCCTGCGACATATTATCCCATTCGACAAGAACTACTTGTTTGAGTTGCCTCAAGATTCATTTAAACATGTATGTGGCGCCTAACCAATCGTTTTAATGCGTCCCATAGATGCTATATCGGGTTCATATCTGGGCTTCTTGGTGGCATAGTTGGAGTATTTACAGATCGAAGGTGATATCTCTAGCAACGTGGGTCCGCGCGTTATCCTGCATAAAAATTAAATTGTCTCGACAAACGGGGCAAATGGTATCACATGTTCTGTTACGTGTTTTTTCCGTGGAAATGTATATTCATGGTATATGAATGAAATCCGTGCGACCCCAAAACATTACTGAGCTTCCAAAAAATGAGATCGTCGGAGGCACATTACATGTAGCAAACCTCCGCAAGATTCGTTGATTTAAGACTTATTCGTTTGAAAACAAAACATGCTTCCCTTGCAAAACCCATTCTAGTAATTCTATGGACCCTGGTGAGCCGTGATGATAGCTGGTCTTTTCCTGCCCTATTCTCCTTCAATTGCTTCATTTCGAGCAGCTGCTAGGGCTCTGCCCATCTTCTTCCATGTGTAGACTTCTTACGACTGGGGTTTCTATAGTAACTTCAAAGTTGATTGAAACGTTTTAACTATTTGAGTGTTGATTGTCTAACAATATCGATGGCTACGCCCCTCATTAACTACAGTTGCCGCTTTCTTCTATTACATTGCATGGACAGTTGATTTCTCCTTTTCGTTTTTTTTTATACTTTAACTACACGAGAAGGAAATCTATAATGTTCGAAGAACATCGTGTAAGCCAACAGTGAAATGTAATAGAAAACCAAGTTTTTCAGAAGCGGTTTTCGCAATGAACCTCACATGATCGTCCCATGACAATCGTGTTCGATGTACTGGTAATGTTACTTCACATCTGTCAAGCTATTGTAATTATTCAGCAATAGAGACAGAGGAAATCCCAGACCAAACTTGATAAAACGTTTAATAATATAAAACTTCGGAAACTTGTAGATGGGCACTTGTGATCAGATCGAAATACTGATAATAATTGATGGCTCCTCGTAAGGTTTAACAGTTTCACGTTTGTTGATTATAACGTTCCTGGGAAGTTTATTTATTTCTACCTTTAACTATTTTTTTTTCTATTGCGTTAACTGCTTTCCTATGAAAACAACAGACAATTAAGAACAGACAATGATGTTATATGAAATTATTAAATATCACCTTGTTGACAAATATGGACTTATGATGTAGGCTAGTGCATTGACTTTAAAACGTAATGTTCAGATTTTAGTAGATAGTTGGATACTATATGTATATCTATAATATAATCTAAATTTGTTCAGTGGGTTCCTAGACCTCTTGATTTCACCCAATGGACGTTCTCTTTTGGGGTTACACCCAGACCACAACGAAAAATGATACCATCAGAATATTTAATAATCACAGAACATCTGAAATATAAATCGTATGCAATTCAAACAAAAATGAACGGAAATCTTTTATAGTAGGAAAACGTTTTTATACCTAGTCTGGCTTGTTGAATGGTAGATGGTAGTTGTGTTTTATATTTATAGTAAATCGATTTTGAACCTTTGTAATTATGTATTTTCTGTTTTGATTTAAATACTTGTATTATTCTAAATGTATTACTGTACAACGTATCCTATGTCACTTTTAGAGTGGCATTATGTATAAAGATTTGATTGACAGACACACATAATATTCTCCAATATTGTATAGATTATATTCTGTCCTAATGGAAGAAATGGGTCCGATAGTGTTACATCACACTGTCGTCGATTCAATTTAGATTTTAAACCTTTAATCACATTGGCTTTAATTTCATGTACATAAAGAATCACAATATAAAACCGTAAAATACACAGGTATATCGATTCATATGTCACTCTTTATCAGTTATTTATTAAAGTACGTTCAATAATTTGTTTTTATTTTGACATAAACACTGTTGAGTTTTCCTTTGTAATTTATATTTTATATTCAATCTTTAAACATTCTCAGTACATCATATTCGCATTTAAAGTTCTTAAATATGTGTTATAAAAGAAATTAAATGAAACTTGTGAAGGGAAAATATTAGCTTATTCTAACTCTTATTTCCGAGTGCGATAAAGGTCAATATATCAGAGTTTTCATATTTCCTGAAATTCTTATGACAGCGAGTGGGTGGAGGTTTGAGTATCGGAGTCAATTGCAAAAGAGTAGAAATTAGTTTCGTTTCATTGAACGTTGTGATTCATTTTATTGTTTCGCCGCATATTGCACGTGTTATGAATAATTATATATTATATCACTTTAACTAAAGCATTCCAACGGCTTAAGTAACCGTTTCAGTTCGTAGATATACAGGGTGATTCTCAACATATACGCCTAAAATTGAGAAACTACAAATTAACAGAATATTTCGTTAAAAAAAATGTTACTACAATCTTTACTTCTCACACACGTTCTGACTTCCAGAAAAAAAAAATAGAAGAAGCTCATTCTCATTTAAGGTAGCACTTGCTGCTTGGAGGTTTACTATAGATTTTGATCAAATTCTTCAGAGCCCTGGTAAAACTACACTCGAAATCTTGAAAAGATAGACCCATTTGTTATTGAGAAAAAAACATCGTATTATTGATTAGTATGGGCACAAGTGACGGAAGGTATTTTGGAATTAATTTGAATATCACAAGATACATTTACGTCAATTATAGTTTCAAAAAATAAATTGAAAAGTAACTTATCCGTTAAACTGGTATGGATTGTGTTTTAAGCCAGCTAGAACTGATCGGAGAGGTAACGGAGGTGTGTAATTCAAATTCAACCTTAGTTACAATCTGAGAAATCGAATAACGGCGTTCTGTCAAACGAGAAGTCCTTCATCAGGGCACCATCATCCGTAAGTTTCATAATTTGAGTTAAACTTTGATTTATTTCTGAAAATCGGTATGTGCAGGGTTCTAAAGTCATATACTACGTTTTCTTATGTCATTTTAAGTGTGACATTCGAATCCAACCTTAATTACAACCTGAGGAGTCGAATAACGACGTTTCGCCAAGGAACTTCCATCATCGGGGCATCAATTGAAGGTTCATAATTCACGTTAAGCTTCGATTTAATCCTGAAAATCGGTATCAATAGGGTTCTAAAGTCGTACTGAACGAATCGGAGAGGTTACGGATGTTTAAAAAAACATTCGAATTTTTCATAGTTTTGAAGGTACATGCATGGAAAATTTGTAATTTTTTTCGATTTCTCAGAATATAACGTAACTACGTTTTTTTACGTTATTTCAAGTATGGAATTCGAATCCAACCTTAGTTACAACCTGCGAATTCAAATAACGATGTTTCGGCAACTGCAAAGTCCTTCATCAGGGCGTCATCCATCTTTGAAGGTTCATAATTAACGTTAAGCTTCGTTTAATCCTAAAAATCTGTATAGGCAGGATCCTATAGTTACATAGAAGGGTACGGAGAAGTTACCCATGGTTTATAAAAAAATCAGAATTTTCGAATATTTTGAAGGTATATGCATGGATAATTTGTAATTTTTTTCGATCTCTTGGAATCGAACGAAACTACGGTTTTAAGTTATTTTAGGTGCGTTAAGCTTTGATTCATTCATAAAAATCGGTATGGGCAGGGTCCTAAAGACATAGAAGGGATCGGAGAGGTTACGCTTGTATTAGTTTTATAAAAAACGCGAATTTTTCAATATTTTGAAGGTATAGGCATGGACAATTTGTGATTTTCTATGCATATATACCTTCAATAATTGTCGATCTCTTAGATTCGAACGAAACTTCGCGTTATTTCAAGTGTAAAATCCAAATCAAACATTACTTATAACCCGAGACGTCAAATAACGACGTTTCGTCAACCGATAAGTCCTTCATCTGGGACACCATCCACGTGCGCAATAGAGAAAGAGACTTTTCCAATTAATTGCTCTTAAAAAAAATTATAACTACATTTATGATGATAATGTTTGTCTAATGACTTCACATTGGATGAACTTCTCTCCCTATTAAATTGAAAATTAATATAAATAGAATTTATTGTTATTTAGAGCTTTGTTATTTAACATTGCCATCTGTCTGATGCCAATGATAAATAAATACGAATTACTTAGACGAAGCAGATTCTTATCTAGTTCTAGTGCTGAAAACTATCGTAGTATAGTTACTCACTAGCCAGATTTAATATTACAACAAACACATATATTCATTATTCATGACGATTGTGAGGTTGCGAAGTATATTTTACAATCACTCTGAAACCTATTAATTTACTTCACAAAAATCGTAATGTGTTGTTTGAAAAGTAATAAAATGGTTGCTTTTATAGCTTGGACTTGGTAATTGAAATTGATCGAATTCCTTGCTATACTTAGTGCGAGGGAAGTATTGTAGTCGGTGTGAAAAATTTTCCCAGATTTACGCGAAACCATTTGGTTAGAACCTTTCTGAATCCATCTAGATTATTTTTGAGATGAAGTATATGTGCACGTGGATGCGTAACCTAGTGTGAAGACGACTGTACAGTTCCCATTGGTTGTACGAATTGAAAATTTCTCTTTAATATGGTGAAAATACAAGTTGTATTGTTTTTGGGCTCATTAGCCCCTTGTGCAAGTGGTACTTTTGGCATCTATCTCAATTATTCCAATTGGAACCTATAGTATTTTTTATATCATTATGACAACAGTGTTTTCCTACTAATAAATATCAATCACAATCATACATTTCACTTACAGAATTGATATTTAGAAATCATTAAAAAGCGTCTTCGAAGTAGTGACGTCAGATTTTGTGTTCTTCGACAGAGAGATAGTCCTAAAATCTATAGTTCATGGACCATAGTTACCATGTAATAATTACTCTGTGGTATCACAAAAGTAAGCTTGACATAATCCTCTAAGTCAATAACGAAAAATTGATAATAATTAACAAAAGTACGGGGTAATAAGTTTGTCGATAGAACTTTCCACTAAATTCCTCAATTTGGGAGGAGTACCCATTGAACTTCTTTGTTCATTTTGTTCAAAAATGTGATCAAAATTGAAATAACTTCTAAAGAAGCGCAACGAAATTGAACAAGTTTCGACAAGAATACTTCAAATGTAATATCTTTGATTTCAATCAAAGCAAAAACCTGAATTAAAGATTCGCTCTTATTAAAATTGCATTTTGGAAACGCAATTTTGTGTTATTTGAAAAATTATATTTTCTTCCGCTTACACTCGTCATTTTCTTCCCCTTACACTCATAAGACTTTGTGCAGGATGGAAACGAACTTATTGCAATCAATTCCGTTTGGAAAGTTATCAATTAAATGTAACTAATAATTTTTAGAAAAGTAATATATGCTTATTAGTGAGGTTGAAAATAGAATACGAGCGTCATTAGAATTATTTTATTGAAGGTTCTTATTGCTAATCATGTAACGCAGCACGCGTTGAAAGTGAAACCTG
Source organism: Endomychus coccineus (assembly GCA_958510875.1). Classification (NCBI taxonomy): domain Eukaryota; kingdom Metazoa; phylum Arthropoda; class Insecta; order Coleoptera; family Endomychidae; genus Endomychus; species Endomychus coccineus. Next base: position 1,000,383 of record OY294070.1, read on the forward strand.
TTTCCTAGTCAGAATATTTCAATATTTTTGAGATTATCATGATGTACGCACATACAGCATTGTCTGGCAACGATCTGCTGGAAATGACCAACTGCCCCGTTCACAGCTTTGCAGATGATGGTACATTCATACCGCTTTCTCATCTAAAGCCCCTATGCCATCCATTGAAGCCGGAGGAGCCGAACAGAAACAGATTGACGCAATTAATGAAGATCTGGCAAAGATTTTGAAACGGGGATCTGATAATCTAGTAGAGTTTAATGCAACCAAAACTCGAGTTTCCAGGAAGGCGGATCCCACAATCCTTAATATGATGATGTCAGGTACAACTGTTTCTATGAAGTCTTTCATATCCATGTTCTGGATCACCACCAACAACATCCTCTCATGTGATGATCATGAGGTTCATTGCGAAAACCGCTTCACGCTTTTCTATTTTGTGCCAAGAGCTACTTCACACTCTCTAGAACATCGTAGAAAGGTGGAAGATCTCTCCGTTTTCTATAGATATTTCCATGGTCGGTGTCTGTTGTTCCACCACGAGAGATTCCAGATAGGCGGACTAGACGAGTTCAAACTAGTCGCCCCTTCACAGTCCAACTCGTGACCTACGGAACTTTAACCTCCAAATCTTCAAGAATCATTTGAATGCCTCCCCCACCGCTGGTTCACACGATGTTCCTAGAACATTATAGGTTTTCCTCTTGTGTAAACAAGGTATACAAAAAAACAGAATCAGTCGTTAATATGGGAAAGCTCTATTGCACCTACGCTGTTAATAATATAGAAATGAACCAAATCGAACTGAAAGCAGGGAGCCAAAATGCAGTTTGTAAAATTGTTTTTCATGTACAGGATGTACAATTTTTGCAGAGCAGCTTTTAACATATTTTTTTAATATGTATATCTGTATATCTTCACATATTTGAGTTTGCACTTTTTTAGGCTTAATAAATCCGTTTAGTTTTTGCAATTCGCTTCAACCGTTCAAAAGTAATCTAATTTTTTGTAAAAAAAACCGAGGGCAAGTTGGGGCTTTGCTGGTGTGTAAACAACTGCCTGGGGAATCTTTTGGTGGCAATATCGTCGATTTGCATTGTGGCATCACCTTGACACATTAATTTTGGTAAACTTTGAAGGATCGTAACTTGGGTTTTTTTTAATAGCACCCCCTGTATTTTATTACTTAGTCTCATTTCTTCAATGACAAACGTAGCACCGATTATAGCATACGTATATATTTTGGAAATCAAAAAACCCGTATAATTCAATTATCCCAAAAAATCCGATTAATAAAAATAGAAATTAGGTTCATATTCCTTTAAGGCGCACATTTTTTCCGCCTTTGAATGCATATTTCGAAAGTGAGCAAATAATTGTCAAACTTTTGTACAAAACCTTTTATCATGGGACCAAAAATAAACAAAATATGTGGACGAATCATGTGGGTGAATCATTTCGTTGGAAAACCCGTTACAAGGATTTATTCAAGAACAACATTACTTAACTAATTTCAATTTGAATTTGAATTTGTATCATGTCTTCGATATCCTAAATACAGCGATCTCAACACTCTTATGGTCTACCTACATCATCACGATTAAACTATAACATGAAGTCGCCGCACAGTCTACTTTTTATATTCTCATAAAACTACTGACAACGGATGGAAAAGCTTTATAGATATCGTTGTTGGTTGATATAATTAGCGGTCAGACTGGAAGAAGAAATGTTTTAATATATATGTCATTCAATTTGTTATGATGTAACGTGATAATTGATTTTTTGTCCAAATCATTAAAAGAAGGACACACTATCAATTTATTTTATATAATAAAGTTCTCTGTAAAGATTATAATGGAAATACATCGATAATAATGAATTTGCATCTGGTGAACACAATTGATTATTGATGACAGTGCCTGATGCTTATATCGTCAATCGCCCCCGTTTCGATTGATTGATTGATTGATTATATATAAGTGAAAATAATAATTGAATTTATATTTTGAAGTCTATTTTATTACGACGCTTAGAGTTAATCTGTGCTAGCAAATTAATAAATTCCTATGTAACAAATATGTCTAAAGTCTAAACATTATATACTAAATACGATACTCTAATATCAACTTAGAAATAATTATAACTTGTGAAAAAACAGCTTTTAACGGAGGCAGAAGGGTAATATCTCAGGGTTTAATCTTCTATATTTTGAAGATAATATAACAGAAGGTGTTGTAATATTCTAATAAGTATGAAATCAACACCCATATCCCGTAAAATACTATTAATGTACTCAGGACCTTTCAGCTACTAAGTTGCCATCATCAGAGTAAACTAAATTATAAATCAAAATGTGCCTTTTTTAAATATGCTTGGGGTTAATAATGCAAACAAAAAGTTACCCTCAGCTAGAGATGAATAAATTTCCTGGGTATTATGTCGAATTCCAAATGATGATCATTCGAGAACAGGTAAATGGTTGTTGCAATAATATTTGAAACGTAGATGTTCGACTTTCGGCTATCGTATGATTAAAACTGAATACAACCCTCGCATTAACATAAAGTCGAAAACTCTATATTTAATTGTCAAGTCCCCTTCTCGTAGTTCTTTCAATATAAGAATGAATGAATGAATGACGTACTGGAAAGAGCAACCGAAGAAACTTTGGTACAGGTTTTAACTTGACATATCATTAGTTGTGTTATTGTTGTTATATTCGTTATTCGGCAGAGCTGCGTTCCTTGAAATTATTAATAGACTTTGAAGTGCATTCAGCCTACCTTTTAAAGTATGTAGTTAAATTCTCCAAATTACATTGTAAAAATTTTCCAATTTATTCAATTCACGTTAATATCATAAGCTAACTAAGATAGGTGTTCGTGTTTTTCACAAATCCACCTTGGAAAATAGAGAAGAGGGAAAAGCTCACGCTGTCAGGAAAGGGTCAAACTGTTGATATTCGTATGGATCCAGAACATCACGTGAGCCCTGAACCAAATACTCTCAGCCCATAGGTAATAGCACCAGTATCGTTCAAGCGGAATTATATTCGATTGAGAGAAGTGCTGCTGCTGGTAGTCAAGCACCAATAACAGCGCTGAGCTCAATCATCATTAGCTCGAGGATGATTCTTGATTGCAAGACTTTAAGAGTGCAGAACGGAATCACCATCCACTGTGTCCAAAGACACAACAACAGGCGGGCGCCCTTGTACGGGTATTCTGACGAACCTACGTGTTTTTTGACTGCAATGTTGTTCCAGATGACTAAAATGCATATTCGACGCAAGAATCGTATAGACCAAGGATGTTCGTTTTACATATCAATTGATATTGTAATAACGAAAGTTTTGCTACTACATGCGTTGGATTTTGCGCTCTTAAAAGGAAAGCCATTATTCTACATTCTAACTTGATGCCTTATTTTTTTGTTTAACTAATCGCAATAAATAGTATTCTACAGATTTTATAAAGACAAAGTGGAGTCGTTAACCCACTACTTTATTTGTAAATGTCCTGCGTATGTGTCTTATTTGGTTTATATTGAAATTTTTGAAGGCAAGGAGACTGGTCAGTATGATAATTGAAAAGAACTGAAAATTCTCTGAAACTATTTAGAAACTTTCGTAACATATTTTGACAACGCCAAGCTATACTTTTCAATAGAAATGAAACAAGCAGACTATTTCAGATATTTTCCAAAAATTACAATATAGGTGGAGATTCACCTTCAGTACGTTCTAAAATATCTCCTCCCAACATCACTTATTACTGGTGATTCCTCCACACTAGTGTAGCTCTAAATTTGATATATCGAAGCATAGTTGTAAACACAGTAACTGATTCGCTTTAGGATTGAGTTTCCTGATGAGTGAGCGTGACCCAATTTAAAGCTATCCGAACGTTTGTAAAATATTTATGTGTTAGTGCATTTGTTAGAACTTGTGTTCCTCTTTACTCCTGTTGAATTATTTTTCTTTCGTTTCAGAGAGGCGATACTGCTCCCCTTCCAGACAACGGAGGTTCCTGTAGTCCTGGAGACGATAATACCTTACCTCCTGTCCCGCTGCCAAGGTTCGTAAGGACATATCAGACTGAAGGTATTGATTTAACATTCGCCTTTTTTCAGGAGACCTTCCGTAGATTGTGCCGTGCCTCCAGTTTACAGAGTTCCGAGCGAGATCGTGTACAACGGGCCCAGAATTAAGGAGAGCGTTTTTAATCGTTTGGGCACCAGACCATATTTACAAAAACCTCCCATCTCTTATAGAGACCTCGAAGTGTTGCAGGCCGACGTGGCGGTCGAACTCGAAAAGAAAATGTCGTTGAACGAGTTGAATTCTCTGCGAACTCATATTTGCAAAGAATTGAAAAACACCGAGATCAATGTCGATTATACCTCGGGCTTGGCAAAACCCCAAACGGATCATTCGGAAATCATAAATACCATAGTCAAAAATAATTGCCCTTCAACAAGGTTGAACGTTTCTCCAGATAGGCACAGGTCGAAAACGATCTTCAGAGGATCGAGCGAAGAAAATACCTCTGCTAAAAACCACATTCCACGAACGCAAGTAAACTTTTCCACAGTAGAAAATACGAAAGAAACGGAAATTCCTCCCGACAAAAATGAATCTCCAAATACCGAAAACACTGCAGTAACAAATAACTTTGCACCAACAAATACGATGAATTCGTCGAAAATAAAAGCGACAGAAGCTGACGCAAACGTCACTCCGAGTCTATTCTATAACCCATCTTCCGAACTCACTAAGGAGGCGACCGTGAAAACTACTTCTCCCATAAAGGTACATCAGCCCATCCAGTTCACCTTGAAGAAGAACGAAAAAGTTTTGAAAGAACCGTGTAGTGTTTTCGGTTCTATGTTATCGGGCATCGACGACGAATCGATTGGTGAAACGAAAAAGAAAACGGAACGTCTTTGTTTCAACAGTTCCGAAGATAAATCCGACGCCGGTAAAAAAGCCGAAGAGTTTAAAACCGTGGTGGATGATACTTCGAAGCATTCGAAGGTTAACATAGAATATCCGGATAGAGGGAAAAAAGGCGAAACAAAAGATATACTGGTTCCTACGCCGAACGAAGGACATTCCCAAAACATCCCTGATATTGAGAAAATGTTGGGAGCTCTCCATGGTGATACGACAGTTCGAACAATTGAACTTCAACCAACTATAAATACGGATGAAGATGCAACTAGTAAGGGAGTTAAAGTTCCCGACATAAACACCCACACAAGCACGGTCGCCACCACAGATTTCAACAAAGACAAATCATCGATGCGAGATCCCAGGGAAATTGATCGCCGCCAAACCAAATACTCGACTGATCCCAGAATCAGGGATCCACGTAGAAACCAACCCGATTCGAAAGAACGATCTCAACGCGATTCCAAAGAAAGAGCTCAACGGGATTCGAAAGAACGGCCCAGAAGCAAAGGTGACGAATCGAGAGAGAAACGTACCGACAGTTCCGGTAGCTCTAACATTAAACGTTGTGATAAAGATGCCAAAGATCCCAGGTCCGCGTTGACCAACACAGACGAGAAACACTCGAGATCTGATGATAAACGTAAAGAAAGTCAAAATAAGAGTGGACACGCCGACATTGTCAACCGTTTAGCCTATAAATACAATCCCCGACCGAAACAGAAAACCGACTTCGTCGAATTGGTCGATGTGGACAAAGACGTTACGGAGAGTATAGAAAAGAGCATGAAGATGTCGAACATGAAAATTCCGTTTTTGGACGAACCGAAACCGATCCCTTCTCCGATAGCCCCTCCCGATTCAATGTTGAATCCGATTGTGGATATATCGCCTTCGAAAATCCCTCTGCCTCCCGCCATCAATACGCTTTTGTTGAATCCGAACACGACGGAGTTGATCAACGACGTCGTATCCCAATTGAAGAAAAACGAGGCGGAGCAGAATTTCGAGCTGTATCAAAACAGATCGATGTTCAACAAACAACCAGATTTTCATCCTGGCGGCGGAAATTTCATCAGGCCGACAATGCAGAACTTGACACCTAATGCGGGAGGGAGTTTTCGACCTCCCTTGTTGAAAAATCCCCATTTGACCAACCATTACAGACAAGAAGACGAGTTGATCACTTATCCGAAGAGAGCTTTCGTTCCGTTTCAAAATGTCGACGAGTCCAATTTCACCCAAGACAACTTTGAAGATATGCCCAAGTTGGATTTTCAACCGCCGCCAGACATTTACGCCAATAGCTATGACAATCAGTTGAAGCCACCTAATCTGGCGCCGTTTGACGCGCTAAGCGACTCTAACGATATGATAAAACCGGACGCAAAGTATCAACCGAATCAGAGACTTGGCTTGAACTACATTCAACCGCCGAACGTGTTCGATAACAAAACTAATTATCCAGGCAACTTTAACAACTTCGCAGCCGATAACGGCAACTTTAGAAACCCTCAGTTCCAACAACAACAGCAACAACAAAGAGGTTACGACAATTTCCGAATGAACAACGCGTCAACCTTTCAAAATATGCCAGTCGTCGACCAAAATTATCCCAATAAAATGCAAGATGCCTTCTTTCGATTCAATCAAAATCAGAACGATATGTATGCGAATCAAGATGGTTTCCACAACTTCAACGCTAGAGTCAATAGGGATCCGCGCAACCCCTTCAATCGAGACCTGCCATTGCCCAGAGATATGCCGTTGAGAGATCCACGTCTTGCGCGAGATCCGAGAACCTACAAAGATTACAAAGAACAAAAGGAACGAGAGACTAGAGAACGCGAGGCGAGAGAGAGGGAGATCAGAGAAAGAGAGGCTAGAGAGCAGGAGATCATCAAGGAAAGGGAGGTGCGGGAAAAAGAAATTCGCGAAAGGGACGCTAGAGAAAAGGAAATCAGAGAGGTGAGAGAGAAAGAACGCGAGGCAAGAGAGAAAGAACGCGAAGCTAGAGAGAAAGAACGCATTGCCAGAGAAAAAGAAAGAGAACTTAGAGACAAGGAACGCGAACGCGAACGGCGCGATTCTCGTCGAGAACCTAGGGATAGAGGGCGTGACGGTCGAGGTTACGAGCCGCGAATACCGTCGAACAGCAGGGACAGGAAAAGAGGAAACTATACCGAAAGCCGATTCGACAAAGCGTACTGTAAGAGAGACAGCGAACACGCAAAAGGCGACGATAAAGATTTCGTATCGCCTCTAGATAGTTTGTACTTGGCCAGCAAAGAGAGAACGGGAAAGGGCTACGGCTTGCAATATAAAATACCGAAAAAACCGAAAGAGCCGGAAACGGTTATCAAAACTGAAGAAAAAACGGCAGTCTCGAAGGAAGATAACAATGTCAAAGCTGACGTTAAGCTTGAACCCGAAAGAACGGAAAAGATTCCGAAACGGGATGCGGAAACGGTGGCGAAACCCGATAAATCCAAGAGTAAATCGTGTGAGAGTAAACGCGTTGAAGTCAAAGACGAAGCGGCTTCAAAAACGAACTTGAACAAAGCGAAAGAAGAAATAATAGCCACAAAGGAGACAAAAGTGAATGACGACAAAACTAAAGAAGCTATTGTAGAAAAGCAACCTAAACCCGAAATTGTCGTCGCGCCGGTCGTTACACCGCCAAAACTTGAAAAAGAAGAATCTAAACCGGAACCCCACGTAGTTAAAACCGAAGAGCCCAAATTGGGTTCTGAGCTAAACGTGCTAAGTACGTTCTTTACCAACCTGATGAATCACAATAACAAGGGTGACACGAAAGGAGCCATCCTTTCGTTGATCAGTACGTTTTCCGATTCGTTTTCCGAACAACAGTTAGAGAAAATCACACGCATCATACAATCGGATCAACATGTTGACGAGGAAACCGACTCGTCGAAGAAAGACCAAACGGAGGTAAAAGAAAGCGAAACAGAGCACGTTGTAAAAGCTGTTGAAGAATCTAGCGAAGCGAACAAAATCGAAATCGCCGAAAACGTTGATCTCGCTCCGGTACCAAGCTCCAGCGAGAAAACCCAAGCGGAAGACGAAGAGGACGACGATGTCGTCGTGAGCGTCGGCGAGCGCATCAAAAACCGCAGAAGGAACGTCATTGTCGATTCGCCTCCCGTATCGAAATGTCGCAAAACGCGACACAAAACCGAACTTGACATGCTACACGAAGACATCAAAGACATGTTTATCCGCGACGGTGTCGTCACAGCTACCGGTAAGAGAATGTGCCGAATACTGAAAGACAATCCCATCGCAGAATTGCCGACGGAAGACGCGGCGCCGAAAAGCAGCTTGGAACCGAAAGAACCGCTGTCCAAGAAACGGGGTAGGCCGAAAATCGGCCCTAACAAACCAAAGATCAAACCTCCGATGGACCTCCAGGCGATGGGAAATGTTCGCGTCGTACTACGTAAGGTTCCATTGGACGCGTTGAAGGCGGAAAGCGAAAATCGAAGATACGGTCTGCGTCGTACACTCCGCAACACCAGTTACGCGGAGGACCAGGACGTCGGAGAAGATGTCGCAAAACCGGCGGAACCGGAAACGACCGAAACGGAAGATATCGAAGTGGACGTTGAAGCGGAAGAGGGCACCAAGGTACAAGAAGAGGAGGCGGCGCCCAAGAAAGAGAAGAAAGTCGTTCGAAAAAAACGCGGTATTTGGGCCACTGGTATCATCAAAAAGAAACGTATAAGTAAAAGCCCGAATCGAAAAGAGAAAGAGTATCAACAAGAAGAGGAAACGCAAATCGAAGACCCAGATATAACTCCCGCGGATGTGACGTCAGACAATGCGAACGACGCGATCTACACGCCGGATAAATTGTATTATACCGACGAGACAATCACCAAACTCAGATGCAAGGTTTGCGAATCGACGGTGAAATTTATAGCGGCCCATTATCGGTTGATCCATCCAGAAATAGAGGTTCTGAGTTCGCGTCTTTCACCCGACGCAGCCACATTGGCCATCGAAGATGCCATCGAGAACGAGGACGAATACCTCAAGGACGAGATCGCCTTACCTGCTAAATCCAAATTCAAATGTCGCATCTGCAATTTCGTCACTTATTGTACGACCAAATTGTTCTACGATCACGTATCCACCCACACGGGTGAGTTTAGACACAAGTGTCCGAAGTGCGATTACAGTCGAGCGACAGACAAAGCCATCAATAGACACATTGCGGAAAAACACGAACCCTGTTCGGAAGGAGTCGACAAACACCCGGTCTATAGCGACTTGGCCAAAAACAACAAAATACTCTACGGTTATATTTGTAGCGAGTGCAATTACATTCAAATGAACGAAAAATCCGTCGTCGAACACGTGAAAATATATCATTTGGGGGAGGGCAAGAAGATCCATAAGATAACCATGGATTCGCAACGTAGAGAATTTGAAACCGCATCGTCGTATATGTCTTCTAATATAGAAAGCGACGCTACTTCTATCGCCGAAACGATAACGTCGACTATATCCTCCCAGACGGAAAGTAGCGTCAACAAAGAAAGCGGCGTCGCTAAAACCAAAAGTAAAAACGCATTTTCACCCCCAGCACCTAAGCCAAAGACGAAACTGCGAAAAAGACGCCGCCAGATCGACGTACCGCCCGTGTCCGAAACCGACACGGAAACCGAGACGGAGTCCAACAGCGATAAATCGATTCAAGTACAGAGTTCCTTGAAAATCGTTATCGATACGCAAGTAACCGTGACCGAGACAAAACCCAACGTCGAGGAGGAGAAGAAGAAAATCGACATGAACGTGTTCACCTGCCACACGGATCTGCAACACGAAAACGATCAGATCCAAGAGGAACGCTACAAGAAGATGCAAGAACTGAGCGACACGATAAAAACGCGTCATTCCCTCGATTTCGTCGAGAAACTCAGCAATCGTTTGAAAAGCGACGAGGCCACGATCGTGACGAGCGTCAAGCAAGAACCGCCCGACGAATACACGCACAGTTTGCAAGTCTACGATAAGAACAAGGCGACGGCGCCGTCCAGCGAAGAAACGATCGCCAGTAAACAGGAAACGAATCCGAAGAAAGAGTCGAGCAAAGATAACACGATGATCTGCGGCGTCATCGAGAAGCTTCAAGGCAAACTGAGCACCGCAATCGAACAAGAACAAACGATCGAACGCGAAGATACGCCACCGCCGCCTGCGCCGATCGAAGATCCGCTCGAAGGACCACCTCCTTTGAAACACGTCGGTTCGTTGCTACGTAGAGACTCGAAAGACTGTGTGGTACTGAACGTGGGTCCCTTGAAGATCGTAAAGAGCGACGAGTGCTTGATTTACGTGTGCACGATGCCGCCATGCATATTTTCGAGCAGAGACCAGCAGGCGTTCTCGAATCACTGTCAGTTCGGGCACGATTGGGACGCGAACGCCGACCGTTTCAAACGATGCGCGGCCTGCGACGTCTCGATGGAATATGACGTCAACACGCCGTTGCTTACTAGTTTTTTGCTTCACGTGTGGCGTTGTCATTCGGAATTCGTCGGCGTTAAGATTGGCAGTATACGGGTTAGTACCAATCTGTTTCCGTCTGAAGCATCCGACGATGTGCCTCCGGAGGAGAGTGTTCCGGAGGCTACGGAAACGACCGAGTTAAAACTGAACGACACCGAGACTGAGACCGAGCAAGAAACAGCTCAAGACACTGGTATCGTCGAGGAAAACGACGACGAAAACCCGTTTTCGTTCAAGATCGTCGATGTTATGTCGCTCGCCGATGAAGTCGATCCGCCACCCTTAAGTCCTATCAACAACAGATCTAACGCCGAAGATACCGACGTCGTTAACGAGGTATGTTATGTTATAACTTGAGTCTTTTTTGGTAGTTAAAACCTTTCAGATCTAAGCGGTACTCGGACAAATTACAATTTTTTTTACAGGGCGGCTCAATTTCAAAAATAATTAAATTTATTTTTGGTTCAATATAAACTAACTTTTTTTTGTAACACTATCTAACCTGAACTGTTACATTGGCGTCAAAGATAATATTGAAAAGGATCTTGAAAACAGTAAAGCATACAGGATGGCTCAAATTTGAAAACGGTTTAGGTATTTAAAATTTGATTTTTTTATTTTATTCATAAAAGATAATAAAGAAACCAAAGGCAATTGCTCATTGTAATTTTTTTGCGTTCTACAAATGATGTCTTCAATTTTTGTTCCGACGTTTCGTCTCTGAGAAACCAACATCAATTTAATTTTTTTACATTACTTCAAATAATAAATACTACATGGTGTCGTAGTCCGTAGTATTTATTGTCACAAATTCAACACACAACCTATTTAAAAGAAAAATATTTTTGTACAGCAGGGATTAAAAGTTGGACTTCACTGCCTCATTTTAGGGACTAAAGCGCCACATTTACTTCTTCTGGGACTAAAATATGTTAGTCCCTTGTAGGATTAAAAGTAATAAAAACTACCCAACTATTTTATTCAATAACATTAATTAAATTCAGAAAATAAAACTAGCTAGTACTATTCTAACAAAAAATTTACTTTTGATTAATTTTTGCTTGTACAGTAATGCTACTGCGATATTAATATTTTGTACACCGGAAGAATGTTTTTCATGTGGATATTGGAGATTTTGCACGTTTTTAGGCAATACTTGAGGACAGCCGACAGTCATTGGTTTTTGGTCTTCCGACTTTGAATTTAACCGAAAAAATTATTCATTCCGATGAAATTTTCTTGACACGTTTTCCTTTTGACGGTCTTCCAAACCGCATTAAAATTTGCGATTACTTTTTGTGCGTGTATATTATTAAATGGAAGCCACTTTGGGTCGTTCTAGCGTCGATAAAGTCGCAAGGATAAAAAAAAAACCGAGACCACCGTTCAATAAGGAATTTAGAGGAGAAAAACTCTCTAGATGCTTCTGTTTCGAAAATGTCGGGAAAAAGGAAGATACCAAGTTACTAGTATAAAAGATAGACATTCTGCTTCTGAATGATAATTTGAAAGCATCTGATTCATCAATTATCATATCAAATATGGATATCGCATTTTGTTCCTAGTCTGATAGAATTAAAGAAAAAAAATCTTCTACGGTTGAATCTAATCTTACATTAAATAATGAAAATATGAAAGAAAATACTTTAAAATGAACTCAATATATAGTACGATTACAAGTTTCAGAAGTCACAGCATTTAGCGTTTCCTCATAATCTTAACAATCAACAGCAAATCAAATACGTTGCTCATCCGAAGTAGTCGATTAAAAACAAAAGGTAATGGGATGTGGTGAGAATAACAAACTTCACGCGATCAATTTATCTTCAACAGTGCTCTAGTAGGGCATAAAGTAAATGTCGTCCATTTCTAGGTCAAAATAATTAAGGTTTTTATTTATTTTTTCGAAAAATAATCGTTTCATAGAAAACCTTATTACTTGACGAGAATCTACGCCAATAATCGTATAAAAAGGCAATTTATAAATGATGATGCCTTTTATACAGGGTGAGCTAGTTGAATTAATCACTGGAAAATCCAATAATCTGGAGCAATCAAACTTTCGTACATTCCAAAGGGGGTTTGCATGTACAACATACCAAAAAATCGCATCGATCGACATGCCTCAAAACGGAGAGCAGGGTTCGCCATTCCATTTATTTCGCGTTTGTTAATAAAATAATAGCCAGAAGGGAAATTGATAAATTGATGTTAAAAATAGTGTCTTCGACTATTAAGTGAAAAATGTATTCACCCCAGAAGACACCGAATCATTTCTTTTAATGTTTTGGAAAATCCATACAATATATACATCTTTGATGTCGGAAAAATGATCTTTCTAACGATGCCATATACAAGCACTGTTGTCAATAAAAAGCCTTGCTTGTATTGCAAATATGTGACAATAAGGAAAATAAATATCCCCAAAAAGTGTCAAACATGATTGTAAACAAAATTTCAATAAGATATCTCAAACTATTCCGTGCGTAATAATGGTTGAGTTGTTCTTCAATTGATTCAAGTGCTTTATAATATTCATTGAACCATATTTATCATATGTAAGTGTCCGTCTTTCTAAAAAAAATCACCATTGACTTGATAGTAGACGCCCTTTCACACAAAACAGATTCCCTTGCAGATTCAACTCGTCGAAATACCTTCCCCGTCCGCGGACCAGCAACAGCAGCAACAAGTAGCGGAAACGCGTTCCCTCGAAATCCCATTGCCGTCGCTGGTGTGCACGAAAAAGACCGAGGGCGCCCTAAAAAAGTTCCTAACGGCGCAACACGACCTGTACAAGTGTCCCGAGTACTCGTGCTATTTCACCACGAACAAGCGCGTCATGTTCGACATTCACGTTCGCATGCATCCGTCGCTCGACGAAACGCACAATTGCATCTATTGCGAAGAGATTTTCTGTCTGAAAGAACTGGCCGATCACTACGAGGCTAAACATTCGGTGTGTCGTTTCGCTTGCGGCTATTGCATGTACAGATGCATAGCGAAGGATTACGTGGACATTCACCAGTTGCTGGTTCATCCGGAACACACGTACAAGATGGTGAATCTACAGCGGAAGGAAGTGGACGACATCAAGATCATCAATAAGGTCAATCAGATACCGAAGGCCACCTTCAAGCCGTATACATGTGAGATTTATTCTATTGTTTTTTTTTTGTTTGCGAACCCAAAATGTATAATAATCCATAATCAATGATTATTATTCATTATTCTTGAATCTCTTAACAAATATGCGTATTAGTAGTGTCATCTATTGGATAATATCAAACCTAAGTCAGTTGGTTTTGGGGAAAAAACAGTGTTCTTCTTTTAGTTTTAGTTTGGGTCGTTTGCGAATAATTGTACCTATTTTTTATATTTTGACCACGAGAGGAAAACATATTCGTAAACCATTGTTTGAGCCAGCGATGGAAAAAATTGATCCTGGATTTCATGGATAATGGTGATTGTTTCTTATTCATAGTGTCTGATAGATACCCTCTAGACAGAAGGCCTGAGCGCTCGATCGTGACGTCACAAACCAGAGGTATAAATTAGATATTCGAAGTTATTTTGAAGGTTTTATCTGAACGTACTGACCTAGTTTTGATATTATCCGATAGATGACACTTATGCTACGCATAATAATTAATTCGACACTTACAATGGACTGAGAATTTGGTCGAATAATTCTATCGTGTTATCTATCTCCCCCTACTACTCCGCAGGTTGCGACAAAGAATTCTATTTCCTGGACGATTTCAATCAGCACTATGTCCACGTCGAACATCAGGATCCGATGTCTTGCCCGCATCGAGACGGCGAGAACGTCTGTTCGTTTATGTGCGCGGTCAAGGACTTGCACTTGCATTGGTCGCACGAACACGGCGTCCATCATTTGCAATGCAGCTATTGCGAGTACGGTCACGAGGACATTACCGCCATGATGGTGCATCTGGTGGACAAGCATCCGACGTTGCCTCCGGACATTTTGGATCGAAACGTTATGCCGAAGGTGAGTGTGAACATTTTTTTCGTGTATATTTTTCGGTTTTATGGCAAACGTTTTCACGCGTCAATGTATATTTCTGTTTTCAGAATTTCAACCACCATACCGATTACAGTCTAATAAACCGTGCGCAGTGTAACTTTCTCAAACTCGCGGAAACCTTTAGAGGTCGTCGCGATTCGGGACAGCCCATGCTAGAACCGTCGAGCAAATCGATTCAGGGCCAGAAAAACGCCCCGTGCGACAAAAAATCGACGACGATGCAAAAGACGTACGAAAATTTCGCGTACACTCAACGAAAATCGCCGACGAACTCGCGTAATCGAAAGCAGAAGGTGGGCGGCGGCTCGTCGTCAATCGTCGCGAAACCCACTTACCAAATCGTCCAGAAGGGCATTCAGATCGTACAGAGCGGGGGCGCCACGTCGAAACCCGTCCGGCAGATCGTGCAAGTGGTCTCGAGCGCGGGCCCGAACGCGCAAACGAAAAAAACGGCCGGCGGTAAATTGTTTCACATCCAGAATACGGACGTGGGGCCGGTCTGCATTGCGGGAGAAAACGCTCCGGCCCTCGTCAAAGCGTACATCTTGCAAAACAACGTACCGTCGACGACGATCGCCGCCGACGCGACGACTAAATCCAATACGTCGTCGCCAACAGAAACTACATACACGATATTGCAACAGGTACCTAAGCCGAAAACTACGACGACGACGACCACCTTGGTGCCGCTCAGCCAGACGACGAACAGCGGCGATAAGAAACTGTTTAGGATCTTGCCGAAACTGTCGCCGTTGTCGAAACTGAACAATGCGAACCGTCATCAGGGCGGCGCCGGCGCGGCTAATGACGCGGTCGTTGGAGATAAGTCTACGAGTAGCGGTGAGGAGCAGGTCGATCCTGATATGCCGTTGTTGATTGTGCGCCAGGAGAAAGGCGGCACGCAGCAGGTTAACTCTGGCGGGAGGATCATCACGGTGTTGAACTTGCCGAAGAGCGACGAGCCCCTGATATCCATACAGGATACTGGTAAGTCATTTTTTTTTTGAATTTGAACACTCTTAATTACATTCTCTTGTCATAAAATGTGAATAAATTTATTTTATGGTGAATGCTCTGGGCGATTTATAATAAACTTGAATAAAATAACTATTGAAAGTTTGATTTTCACTAACTTAATACATTAATGCGACTAGTATTTTGTAATAACTGTTTGAAGAAGCTACTGGTCTCATTTAATGTATTAATTCAGTGGAAATCGAAGTTTTATAGGTTATTTTATTTAAGTTTATAAGGGATTTTCATCACCTAATGGCTGAAGCTATTCAACGTGATATATTCTCATTGTTATTGGTTTTCATCCATTTTTATAATCAATTTTTCGCCAGCAATTTTCGAATCGGTCACTTGTTGGTTTCCATTCCACTATTTCATTAATTTGTTGATAAAAAATAATGAAGGTAAAAAGGTTTGTCATCTGAACGATATCGTAAAAAATATACAACTAAATATTCGACTATAAACACTGTTAATAAACTGCCATAGATAAAACAATTATTAGATGTAGACTCTTGACAAATAGGTCACACTAAAGCTTTTCTCTACTTTATTGTTGTCTTTACGTATATTTCGGTCAAATAATTGTACTAAACACTAGGCGTCTTTATCACATTCATTTCAATTACAAATCTCTACGTCGCAAGAACAAACGAAACACGAATCATTGAAATTGTAACACATTGACATTAAAAATATATGAATATGTATCGAAAAAACACCACACAGCAATGTTTCTATAGTTAATGACATTATATCTTGGTGACTACGACAAGTGCCTAAAATGTTTACGACCACGATAGGAAAGGTCTACGCTGTACCAATATGGTACAATGATTGTACATCGGTTCTATTATTTACCCATTTATTATGTCGAGGATAGATTTTTCATAATAACATTTTTCTCTTGAATAGTACACTTCCGCGGATAGCTAATCTTGAAAATTCTTCGTTACCGGATGAATTCCGCGTCACAATAGCACGACTTGATGCAGACGTTTCCCCACTCATCACAGGTGGCATCTTCAGTTCTGTCTAAAGATCGTGATTTCATTTTTTCCCCCAAAACTATTCCTACATGATCCATTAGTTGTGCTGTAGAAGCATCCCTACATAAAGTTCCCCATCTCGCAGCAGATGAAATTCGTTTCGAAACTGCGAAAGTTCTTCGTCATTCCAACACTTCTGAATCGAATTGCCCTAAACCTTTAAGGCCAAGCTCTTAGTTTCCTCAAATCAAATTCTGACTTTGCTATTTTAAAAGCTGATAAAGGAAACTCCACTGTTTTCATGAATCGTTCAGATTATGATAACAAAATTCTGCAACTTCTCCAAACTAATTCCCATAAACTCCTACCAAAAGATCCCACCCCTCTATAGAACGTTCAGTTTCAAAAATCATAAGTCATTCTTCACTTCTTGATCCAGATAAGAAATTTCTTATCTCCCATTGTTCAAGAAGCCCCCGATTATATGGTTTGCCTAAAAAATTCATAGACCCTCAGTTCCCCTGAGAGCAATTGTCAGCACTATCGGATCCCCTACTTATAAACTCTCCGATATCTGTCATCTATTCTCAAATCTCTTGTAGGAAATTTTATTTTTATCTTAAATACCTTTCATTTCGTTGAAAAACTCCAAACGCTGAAAGTTGACTCAAGCGATTTGCTCGTCAACTTCGACGTCGAATCACTCTTTAGCAATGTCCCCATTCTAGACACCGTTTCTATAATTTCTCAGCTGTTACCTGCCAAAAACATTCCAATGGATTCACTACCTTTAATTGAATTTTGTCTATCTTCCGGTGCCAGAACCACCGGAATAAAGGCAGTGAACTGTGTAGCGTGAAGTTTTTTTTCTACAATAAATACCGCTACAGAAACCAAAAGAATCAGTTTCAGTTCAAGCCTCAACCCGCCCTGAATATTCCGTTTTTATAACCTTTATGGGGGACTCAATAAAAATTTGAACTGGCGATCTACAAAAAATCCTTAACAAAACCTCTAAGAAAATATGCAACAGTGCTCCAATCGGAAATATTAACCATCCATCATGACATTGAAATCCTCACGGGTAGCTGAGGTGCACAATACTAGCAATAAGCATGTATCAGTTTTCCTCCAAACTAGTATCAGAAAATCACAATAGCCTAGGCCAATCAGATGGAAAAAAGTATAACTTCTTGAAAGAATTTAACACGAAGTTGCAAAAGCGAATGGCACAAAAACACCATCCCAAGACTCCCAAGTAGTAAGGCCATCAAAAGGTACACTGATGGCTCTAAAACTGGAATTGGAGTGTATGGACCTGGAACGGAATACTCTGAAAGCCTAGGCAAATCGCCGAGCATTTTCCAAACGAAAATTCACGCTATAGGAAAATGTGTCCAGTTCAATATAGAGACAAAAAATAGTCATCATGTCGGTTAGTCAAGCAGCCATCAACGACCTAAGCTCCCATAATCAGCTTCAAGATGGTCTGGAAATGCTTGAAGAAACTGAACGAACTAAGCAAGAACAATGCAGCTATTCTGTTATAGATTCCGGGACACACTGGAACGGAGAGCAACAAAAAACGAGACAAACTCGCTAAAAAAGAATGCCGAAACACCATTTCTGGGTATAAGCGCCAGTACAATACTGGAAGAACTCCAAAAAAGAAGTAAACAACAAAAGATCCCATCACCGGATAGGATCGCAAGGATTGAGACAGGCAGAAGAGGTCTAATAACCTTGCAAAACCTAATCCCTAAAATTGGGAGCCAATATTTTATTGGAGTAAATTTCTATTGTTACGGAGGAAAAGCAGTTCAGCGCCAACATTATTCATAAATATGGGACTCTTATCGTTATGACAGGTCGGTCACATAAATTCGATGATTCAATGTATCCATTCAACATAATCACTTTTATATTCTCGATATAGTTATGTCAATGTATGATGAATTTAGCAAATAACTTAATTGGGAGGGGGGTTAGCGTCTTCAATATTTTGTATTTTCGTTTCGTTTAGTTGTCATTTGTTCGGTGTACGTGTAATGTTCGATAATCGCTCTGTAATATTCCGGAAATACACATTATTATGTGAGTTTGTGATTGATGTAATCAAATATACTGCATCTTAGCTCGAGCTTTAATATTGTTCATATGAATGAAGTCAATATTCTTCGAAACGTGGACGAATCGAAAAAATAGCTGTTTACTTTTTATTCGTTTTGCACTAGTTTATCGAACAAATATCAGATTGCAACTTGCTTATAGTGTCCGCTTGGCTGTTCTACATAAAATTCATCAAACGAACGCTTTTGTTACGGAGGAAGAAGCAGTTGAACGCTAACATTATTCATAATTATGTGTTGTTACACGTGCGACTGTTATCGTTGCACACATACCTTCGATGATTCAATACCTTGCACCAGCAATCGTCATTCCGCTAGATTTATATTTCAGATTGACGTTAATTAACGTAACGCCGTTTTAACATGAACCACTTGTGACGGTTTCGAAATGCGATTTATGTCGTCTTTATCCGTGAGTATTATTTACTTTTTAGTATACAGGCTGAACCGAATAGAGAATGCACTGTTTGTCATTCATTTACGTCTGTTCACCTCGCAATACGAAGTATTGTAATTGGGGACACAAAAAAAGTTGCCGGATTTTCAGGGATATATTCGTTTTGAGCTTATCACAATCGTTCTAAACTGTGGATGGTTAACCCACTGTGGAGAAGATTGCCCCCGTCCTATTGGTCCTAGGGATTTGAAATTTTGCAAATCATTTCAAAGTGGAGAAGCTACGAACTGTAATTTGTATTTAGGCACGGTAGTCTCTTTAGTTTTTCGAATGGAAGTCTAAAAGCTGTTCACTATAAGAAAGAAATTACGTCATGGCTCAAGGTCAATGATGGTTGTCAGGTTGAGTTGAATAGAACTAACCATTTGATTCAATAAACTGTGTTACGAACAAATTTAGAAATTATTTGTAATTTCGGTAAAAGTATAGTGTAGTACGCGCCTATATCGAAAATTGATTATTTTCGAAAATTTCTTTTTGTAACGTTTTTAGTTACCTCTAAAAAACCGGTTGCGGAGCTCGAAAACTCCATTGGAGAATATAAAAAATACATGTTTATAGTAGAAAATTTTGAGGTTCATTTCAATGAAAATAGAGTATTTAGCAAATTATTAAGGACTTACTGTGGTATAATATCTTTAATTAATACATAAATTGCATTAGTTAATATTCATTCATAGTTGTTTATTTAAATTGTAAACAGTATCAATGACTTGCAAGAATTAAACGATACGATGGTTTGAAATCCATTTCAAGATAAAATAGCAGCCTTCAATAGTTTTATACGCAGACTAACTCAACGTAGCCGATGTCAAATGATAATTTTGAGAAAGAAATGTATTTAAACTTGTCGAATTTGAAAGAGATAAATAATTATTTAAAATGTAGAATTAGTAATGAAGCAAAAAAATTTCATTTTTATGGTTTTAAGATGAAATTTTGTAGGTAATTTTTATAATTTTTATTTTAATTTTTTAAAGTATATTTATTAATAAATTTTTATGGTTTTTGAATATGACAAATTTATTTATAATTAGGAATTAAATTTTAAAATAATTTGTAGGGAATTATTAATATATTGAATAAATACAAAGTATAAGTTAATTATTTATTATTAAAATATTTCAGTAAATTTATTTGTTTGTAGGAATTAATTTTACCTAATTATTCTTCATAATATATGCAGCGAATTATTAAAGTTTATTATAAAAAAAATTTCCAAGTTGAAATAATAAAAGATAGCGTTGGGCAAAAACGCTTTATATTTATAATGTTTATTTATTTATTAATAATAATTAAGTTTTACATTTTTATTATTAAATATGAAGTCAATTAAAATTTAAAAAAAATTATTATAAAATCGCAGTACTTAACTTTTAAAATTAAAGAAAAGTAAATTTATCTATATAAAAAGTATTAACAAAATTTGTACCGTTAAACAAATAATGCAATATAAAATTTTCTGATAAAATTAATTTAAATTATTAATTAAAATTTAAATATTTGAAAACTACTTTTTATACCACTTTCATATAATAATTTTCTATTTGTTTGTTAATGGCACTTCGGTGTTGAAACTATAGTTACGTTTTCACGTAATTATTAATAAAAGTGGTATAAAAACAGTACTTTTGATTTTTTATTGTATGGAACATCCTGTATATTGTTGAATTTTTCCGATTCCCGCTGTTACATATTTAGCGTTTCGTTTTAAATGGCTTATTTATTTCTCGAGTAATAATCACCGTTATTTCGTATCTTTATGTGACTTCTATTTAAAATCTCTTTAAACCGATAGAAAATGATGAAATAACTAGTGAAGAAAACTCAAACTATACAATCGATAGAATATAATGAGTGATGACACATTATATTTAGCAAATAGTGGTATTTAACGAACCATTACATTTTTACTTGTTTAAAAATGTACAAATCAATTCAACATAACATTTAAAATTTTCCCTAATCATTTGTTATATCACGAATTACTCTTTCTAATTACTCTTAGGTCACGTTTTGCGACTTAAATACTCAAACGAGGGTGTTTATAAGATCTAGTAAAAATGCGTTTGTTGAAATAAATACCATTTAGTTCAATTAAGCCTGAAGTTCCTGCGTTTGGTGAGGCCGCAGGTACTACAGGTAGTTATGAATTTAATACGAAAGGTTACTGCGGACTGGGGGATTATTATTTACGTGATCATTCCAGGAATACGACTAAATGAACAACCCCTTCTCTACTTCTGTTACTGACAAATAAAATATAACAGACGGGATGATAGCAAACACCTTTACCAGTTTACTTTTCCAATTGTTCTTGAACATTACGAGTTGCGACGTATTTCATTGTAATTATAAGATATTGTTATTTCTTTCAAAGTGAATGTTCGGTTGTGTTAAAACCCCTGCCAACATACTATTTGCTGCTTGAACATCAGAATGAACAACAGTGTTGGATACCAATTACAGGTACAGATCAAATAAAACGCCTTCGCTTAGAAAATAAACGTAACCTCATTTACTTGAAATGGATTATCGTGATATATCGGATAACTCAATCCAATTTGTGTCTGTTTTCTCTCTGTATTATAATTATATTCTCCGTACAGTCACTTTATTAGTGTATTTTTATATTGTCTTCCCAATGTCGGAATTGTTTGTTTAGACATTAGTAAAATATAAAGATCCTCATCATATTTAAAATATGACATGTTTAGGTTTGAAGAGTTTTAATTTGAAAGAAACTGAATGTGTTAAACAAATTTTACGGAGGCTTGCATTTTTATAAGTGGTGGGTTGAAACACCCTTCCTTGGAGAGGTGAAAGTATTAAAAAAAAAACTAACAATTATAACTGAGATTGAATATAGTAATCAAAGTTTCGAACGTTCCTGAAGCTTCAGATGACTACGTTGTTCATTATGAATCGTAAATCTTACACCGAGATCTAGGAAAGCTTCCGATCTATATAGCTTTAGGGAGAATGGCAACCTTACTTTTACTCGGATTTAAAAACAGAATGACGAACCTAGAATGAACTCTTGGGGAATACCGGATGTCACAGAAAATTCAACCACAGTCCCGTAACAGGAACTTTGGAATTCCATCTGGGCTAGTCGTTCCTTTAAGTTTGATAGTCTGTGAACCTATTGGAACCTCGTTTACCGAATGGTATTATACTGCGATATTTTAAAATGTTCGCTTAATAAATTTAGATTTGATTTGAGCCAAAAGTGTTAATTTTTCGTCTCAGAACCTTGAACGCATCATGGGCCATAGGATCATTCATGCGCTGGTAGATTATCTAGGCTGTTGATTTCAAACGAATATTTTAAATTATTTTTACTTAAATCCTAAAGAACTACCCCCAAAATATCCCCCTCAAAGAGTAAAGTTGAAAATTACTTGTCCACTAAAAATATTACTGAAAAGAACCTTTCAGCTACCAAGTAGCCATTTGTTTGAGTAGGTTTTCTGTATAAGTCAAATTAAAATATGTTTGGGTAACGCTGATTTTTCACCATTATGAGCAAAATGTTATTCATTCCGAGTTCCTTCTAGTTTGGCTCACATCGTATTTTGAACAAGGCTCACAATCGAGTCGGAAAATTTATTAAACAGGTTTTTAGCTTGTACTTGCTTCTATAAACGGGTTATATTGCGAATTTAGGCAACAAATTATGAAATTTATTAATAACTGAAAGATGATAAATGAAACTTGAATTTTATCGAATTATTAGAAGGTAGTGGCTCTACTTTGGCTAATTTATTGCGTTCCAATTTCCTTTTTGTTTAGAAATTAAGTTATTGATCAAAGATTTGTTGTAATCATTTTCCAATAAGTTTGCTTGTTGATTATTAAATGGAGGTATTTTATATCTAAATGAATCCGCCTGAATATACCTATTTGTTTGAGTTTTCAGTCAATGTCGAAATCAAAGTGATTATCGTCTTTTATAATGATAATATTAAGGAAAGAAAGCTGCTTCTGTGTTTCTATTTCTACATTGAATTTGAGTGAATCAAACTAATGCAGTCAAATGGGTATAAAAATAGGGCAAACCCGTAAATCCTTGAGAAATGAATCGATAATGATGAGACAAAGTCATTCTCTCCAGAATGTCATCAGAAAAAAAGTTGACCACGAATAAAGTTGCGCAAATTGTTTATAAACAATAAATAAACAATTTAATTACCTCATTTTTGGGTAAAAAAAATGCAAAATTTGATTGTTTTTGATCGGATAAAGACCATAAACTTTATAAACAATTTAATTATTAACAAAATAGGTGAATTCAATCAAAACTGCGACTTTAGGGTCGTTTTCCGGTAATTTTGGTATTCTGAGTTCGATTTTATCGTCAATATCGTCGAATGTATACCCAAAAATTTGCTACTTTGTTATGAACGAATTATATTTATTATTAAATATACGAATTTGACCAAAATATCGAGTTTATAGTCATAGTTGAATTTGGGGAAGGCACTTCCTAATATTGGGAGATTTGCTGCTTTTCTTATATTCGTTTTGCTACACTTAGTAGCGGCTGAGAAAGGGGTTTAATTATGTGTATGTGGACCTCAAGAAAAGTAATGTTGAATAAATCACTATATTAACACATATACATCTCTATTTACAGGTCACTATATTCTCTTTACAGGTCGAATGATATTTTAAATACTGCCTTTTTCACCATCAAAACTTGCATAATGATGGTTGCCCGTATTTGTGTAGTGGGGTGGCAATAACACCCCTACAATCGTGTGTTTTCCAAATATTTCTGTGTGACTGTTAAATCACTCTCTTGGAACCTTTGCTATTCATGAATTTGCTGAATAGGGTAATAAATGCATCAGGTAAATGAGGTTTCCAAGCAAGCTATAATAAATGACATATTTATCCTTAACTTATCTTAAATCTAATGACAAAGGACCGACGTACCAGATGTTGGTAATTCCAACAGTTGTTGTCGGATAATTTTAACCTCCCGAGTATGATGTTATTGCTATTATGCTCTTTAAATGCATACATACATTTTTGAATTGTTATAAACAATTATGTTCAATAATAAAAATACGAATTGACCAACATATCGAGTTTATAGATGTTTTCTGATAATTTTGGCTTCCTGAGTACGATTTCATAGCTATTATGGTCTTTAAATGCGTACATTTATTTAAATTAAATCTCAAAAATGTAAATTGTCTATTTATTGTTTATAAACAACTGTCAAAACGATCGTGGTCTCGAATATCACTTTTCTATACGTTACAGACAAATCCAAAGAGCCGGAAGTGGATCCGCTCTGCCTGGACGCGGAAATCGTGACGAAAACCGTCTCGCTCACACCCGTGCCCGAATACGACAGCGATTCGAAGGACGCCGATTTGCACGACGTGACCATGAAGAAAACGGGCCTGGCCGCCTACGATCTGTATCGTTGCGCCGTGTGCGACCTAACCTTCGCCAATTCCGACAAGTTCAAGGGGCATCTGACGAATTCGGTGCGTTGCAAATCGGCCGCCGGCACTCACAAACCCTACAAGTGCGTGCATTGCACTCGATTTTTGAAAAATCCCCAGAGTCTCATCGAACACATGGCCTATCACGGACAGATGAGGTTTAATTGTACGTTGTGTAACAAGCGAACGCCACATTCCACTCAGGCCAAGTAAGTATAACTCTTGTCTCGTCGTACGAATATAGCTGACTCGTTTTTTTTTTTTTTTTTGCTCAGAACGCACATGAAAACTCAACACAACGTTTCCAACATCATCATGACCCCCGTGGTGCCGCACAAGAACGACCTCAATCGGGACGAGTTCGTGGTGCGACCGAAACCGATGGACGTGCCGCCCGAAACGTTTAAAGAAGGTCACGACGAATCCGGCAAGACCGGCGGCGCCGAATTGAAGACGGTTTATTTACCGGACGAAATTGATCAGTTGCCGCGCAAATCGATTTACAGCTACGACATAACGTGCGGCCAGTGCAAGACGTTCAAGAACAAGGTCAGGACGAACATCATCAGACACTTGCAACTGCACCAGAACGAGTATTCTGTACCGGACACGGCGCCCGTTAATCCGGTACCGTGTTTGGAGAAAAACGAAAAGATGTTCGATAAAATGTTCAATTTCGCGATCAGTTCTGTTGCACATACCGGAGGGAGAATGGGCGGAACGAAAGGGGAAGCAGGTAAGCTTTAAATTCGAATAAATATTTACTTTCAGGTCTATTTTGGATTTACCTTGGATAGAACGTAAAGTAGATAAATCCAAAAGATTATTAATTATTCACATATGTCAACAAGTGATTTAAGAAGGTTGCTAATTCAGCAAGGTTACACTATTTTGATACGCCGTGTCAATGTCAGCCTCGACCTGTGTGACATATGGATATGGAATCTCTCTAAGAAAAAGATCTGCATCCTTTACAACCGGAAAAAGCAGTAATTTACGAGTATTTCCTCAAAATAGCATTACTGTTTTTTATATTCAATTAATAAGTAACACGTTTATCCGAAAATTCAATTTTTTACACGTTGAATTTGTTTGAATAATAATATTACCATTTTTTCGATAATATTTCGAATAATTTCATGATTTTTTAAATATTTTGAGCATTTTATATTAATTTTGGTATTTTTTTCCCTTCCAATACCGATCACCCTTGGCGAATCTTACGCTTATCGCCATATTTTATATGTTTTATTTATTAATAATTTTGATTACATAATTGTAGTATCAATTTATTAAAGAATGATACACAATAACAAACATAAATTATGTCATTTTCCAAAAATAATCGGAAATCAATCCTTCATATTTTTTAGTTTATTTTTGTCAAATTCAGACTCGCATTTGTTTTGTATATTATTCTGTTCCTCTAGAACATATCATATAGAAAACTTTATTCCTATAGTTTGAATTAAAAAAGAATATTTCATCGTTTCAATTATTTTCTTTGCCGTCATTATTCAATTTGTTATGCTCATTATTTTTGAAAAAATTCAATGGTGGTAGCTATTACTTTGTGATAATTTATCATATTAAAATAATAAAGTAAAATACTTTTACTTTGTTTTTATCACGATTTGTTTCTATAATATATGTGATAAAAACAAAGTAAAAGTGTTTTGTTTTGTTAAATCTTTTTTTGAAATATTTTAATACTAATAATTGAATTGTTTGTTCTTATTTCGTATATTACTCTTAATATTTCTGATATTTCTCAATTTAAATAGCAAGATTTATGCCTTAGCTTAATTTTTTCCTACTTATTCTGTATCAAGCCTCTAGAACAGATCATATAGAAAATTTTATTCCCATAGTTTGAATTAAAAAAAAATATCTTGTCGTTTCAATTATTTTATAGAAAACTTTATTCCCATAATTTGAATTAAAAGAGAATATTTTGTCGTTTCAATTATTTTATAGAAATATTTTTTCCCATAGTTTGAATTAGAAAAGAATATTTTATCGTTTCAATTATTTTATAGCAAATTTAGTTTGATTTAAAAAAAATATTCTATCGTTTCAATTATTTTATAGAAAACTTTATTCACATAGTTTAAATTAAAAAAGAATATTTTATCGTTTAAATTATTTTATAGAAAACTTTATTCCCATAGTTTGAATTAAAAAAGAATATTTTATCATTTCAATTATTTTATAGAAAATTTTATTCTCATAGTTTGAATTGAAAAAGAATATTATATCGTTTCAATTATTTTATAGAAATATTTATTCCCATAGTTTGAATTAAAAAAGGATATTTTATCAGTTCGATTATTTTCTTTGCCGTTTTTATTGAATTTATAATGCTAATTTTTTTGATTTATTTAATATTAATAATTGAATTGTTTGTACTTGGTTATTTCGTACATTCCTCTTAATATTTCCCTACTTATTCTGTTTCAATCCTCTAGAACACATCGTTTAGAAAAGTTAATTTTCCCATATTTCGAATTAAAAAAGAATATTTCATCGTTCCAATTATTTTCTTTGCCCTTTTTGTTCAATTTGTTTCAATTGCATTTGATATTGGCATTTCTCCTAGTTTTTTGTTTTAATTTGTTAGATCGCATTTAAAAAAAAATCGTTCATCTTAAAATAATTATTTCACGATTTTTTAATGTCATCATTACTTTAATTTGTTCACCTCTTTATATCAATTTTTCACATCATCCCCTGGATGTTCCAACAATTTTCAATTAATAAAAAAAATATTTCGTCGTTCCAGTTACTTTCTATTAATTAAGTTCCAATTTCCTTTTTTTTCAATTTGATTCTATTCCATTCGATGATGACTTTTTTTCTTCTTGATTTTCAGTTTTAATTTATTTGATCACATTTTCAAAATGAAATTCTCATACTAAAATTGAAAGAATTATTTCAATCTTCATAATCATCTTCTATTTTAATTAATTCTGTAGATGCTTCTTTACTTATTGAATATGTCGATATAGTGTTAAAATTTTTATTTGCTCTTGAAATTGAAGACAAAAATAGGAAATTTGCAAATGTCACAACATGTACTGAATAATTCTTAGTAATTTCGGCATTGAAATACCTCTGAAGATGACGTAATAACGCCAAAACTCTAGTAACGGACGTTACAAATAAAAATGATATCAACATAGTAGTCTTTTATTTTACAATTTAAATAACATTGATAACTATAAGGACATTTCTGATGTTTTGTACGTCTTCAGCTGAAAAAGAAGCCAAAGCCAACGAAGATAATATCCCCGCCTTCGTGCCTTTCAGTCGACGTTTCGTGTGTTGCGCCAACGGCTGTAACTATCTCTGTCCCGAAGAGGGCAATCTTCGTCATCATCTGATGGCCTTGCACGAACAAGAAGTGGAGTTTACTTGCGTGCATTGCCGCAAGAACCTCGTAGGTACCGACATCGACGGCATCATGAAACATCTGAAACTGCACGACCTGCACCTGTACAAGTGTTCCAGCTGCGACTTTGTGCACAATCTGAAACACAAGGTGGAACGTCACAGCACGGAGCTGCACGAAGGCAAGATCGTTACGGTGCGCGCGATGGACAGCGAACCGTTCGATGAACACGCGCACGCCGCCGCCGTCGTCACTCCGGTGATCGTAAAAGTGACGAAACCGTGGCGATGCAGCATGTGCAAATATCGCTGCGCCAATCATAGCGACATCGTGGCGCACGCCAAGAACAAACACAACATCGACGGCAGGTACAAGTGCGCGTTGTGCGTGTTCAAAACGAACGATAACGCCCACTTTCCCGAGCACTTCCGTTTAGAACATCCCGAACGTGAAGTGGACATCATACACGCCTATCACAAGACGGAGGACGAGCCGAAACACGACGGCGCCCCTGCCGAAACCGAGGTGTTCGATACGACGCCCCTGTGGCAACGGGATAGGCCTCGCCTGCGGCACATCAGAGGAATCTTGTTCGACGACGTGTCGCCGGTCAAGACGCCTAAGAAAACGTCACCGGTCAAATCGCACCACGTCTCGCAACACGTGGACAAGTCGATCGAGGCGGTGGTGACCGGCGGGAAAAAAACCGCGGGACGTAAGAGAAGTGCGAGCACGATGGTCGAAGGAGGCGAAACGGTGGTGTCTAAAGTCGAAGAGAGCACCGAACGAGCGGCCAAGACGAAGAGGACGATTTCGTTGCGTTGCGACGAGGTGATCGTGATCGACGACGAAGACGACGTCCCCGATACAACGACCGATGTGCCCGCCGATGAATGGATCGACGTGGAAGAAGTGGAGGACGGTGTGGACAACGTTGAAGACGACCGTACGGCGATGGAAGAGGTCGATCTCATTTGCAAGTTTGGCGATCTCGGTATACCGGCCAACGGACAGTTCAAGTGTCCAAAATGCGATGGGTTCAAGACGGCGCGTGTCCGGGATCTGATTCAGCACATTTTTTCGGAAATTAAGTATTATAGGTGAGTTTTCCAACGTTATCTAGGACAATTACGTTTTTTAATCCTTTGGGACTAAAATATTTTAGTGGCAATGGTGAGCGATGATCTTATTAACAAAAGGGCGCAGGTTCAAATCTTGGGGAGGTCGACTTTCTTATTTTCTTTTTTTTTCACAACGATAATATTTTTATGTCAGAATAATGTTTTTCACACAATTTCATATAAATCGGTAATATTGAATATTTTTTACAGGACCTCTTACGAATTTTAGCGTATATACCACAGGACTGTGCCTGTTAAGTTATTGTTGCCCTCGCTTCTTCACACTCGGGTTAAAAAGTCGCACTTAAGTCCTTTGATATATGACATACTATTATTTTTCATAAATTATATTTTTCTAAATTAAATTTTGAAAATTCTGTTTACTTTCAAGTCTGAAAACAAGAATTTCTGTAGATTAAATTAATTATTTCGAAATAAATGAGATAAGAATAAAAATCCGGAATTTTGTTTAATTATTTAGATTAAAATGATAAATTTAAATCTGTACTTGTTACTTGATTATTTGCATTGTTTTTCTGAATTAAATTTTGAAAATAACTCTGAAATTAACAATTTCTGCAGAAAAATCTAGAATTTTCGAAATAGATAAGGAAAGAATTTTATACATTTTTTTTGATAAAAATGATTAAATTTACCACTGGACAAAAACAAATACTTATTATGTTATAAAAACATAAGATATAATAGTATTTACACTGACTGTGCATTAACTGATATTTCTTATATTATTATTCAATTTTATTAATTAAATATTGATTGAGCTGATTTCAAAATAAAATAACCGTTATTTAAATACTTGTAATAAATAAGAAGTGGAAGTTTTATAAATTAATTTGAAATATTTGACTTTATTCTGGAATTGACTTTAAATTAAACGAAAATTCGGACGTATTTTATTTAACTTCGGTTTACTTTCAACGATATTTTCAGCAAATAATATTTCGGAAGCAACGCTTTGCGATCACACACAAGAATTTGATAAGTCATTGTTATATTATAAATAATATTTTAATATTATTATTATCAACGTAGCAAGCATCTACGAGCTAAATTTCTATTACAGCATATTTGTTATATCTTACAGGATATTTTCATAAAATAAATAATTAATGTAATTTTTCCATAAAATAATCGATATTTTACTAATTTAGTAGAACCGTTGAGTTTATATTCATAATCAGTGAAGTTGAGAACCCCAGAGCTTCAATTTTCGCTAATAAATAACGAATATGTGTATTAGTTAAATATACACCTTTTTGAAACTAGTGCTTCTACGCGAGCGCCATCTGTCGTACTGATTTTTTCTTAAATTCGTAATCAGCAACCCCAAAAACCCCCGGGGTGTAGTTTTTGACAAAAATCACAAATAGTTATCGAGTTATTCAATTTGTTATATAAAAATTAAACCCAATGAGCGCTACTTCCGGTTTACGGGAGCGCCTCCTACAATTTGGTATTATTGACTTCATATTCGTAATCAGCGGCCCAAAAAACCTCCTGGGTGTGATTTTGGCCAAAAAAGCACCAATAGTTTTCGAATTATTCAATTTGCTTATTAAATTTTTGATTATGGGGAAGGGGGCATCTGCCCCATACCTCACTGGGTACAAGGTTTCAGGTAAAAAAAATTGCATCTTAATTTTCATTTTTGACTCGACTACAAGAACTTCCTGACCGATAGTTTTTGAAACCGTAATTGCTTGCAGGTACAAATGTAAGATTTGCGAAGAGCGAAGCGTGACTTATGTGTTTATGAAGGGTCATTGTCAAACGAAACACGACGGCTGGAGTGCGGACAAAGTGGACAACGTGCCGCAGGACATGGAAGTTAATCGTTGGATCAAATTGTTGATAAAGAAACAGACTGAAATCATCAAAACGCTAGGTTTCCAGATTGAACTCAATGTCGATATCGATGCGATTTTGGCACAACCTACTGAAAGGTAAGTGATTTTTTCCCAATTTCTTTCCCCTTTGAATTTGAATACATCTTCAATTATTATACTATGTATATTATTTTAGAGTTAGCTTAAAATCGTAACATTACAGATTTAATTAGATTTGCGTTCAGTAAAATATATATTTTTTTAATTCTTTTTGAGAATGTAAATTTTTCCTCGATTTTCCGTTTTAATTTATTTGAACACAACAAATTTCCGTATTCAAATTAGATGAATTATTTTATGCTTTTTATTTTATATTTGAGATTTGTTTCATTTTTCATTAATCTAGTGATTTTTCTATGGTCCAGTTTATAACTCTGCGGATTATTTACTAATTGAATGATAAAAATATAATGAATACATTTTTTAATTTAACGATATTATTTTGAAGAGGTTAAATAGAGTTAATTTAAAATCGCAACATTTTCCAATTAAATGTCAATTCAGTAAAATTATTTGTATTTTTTATTTTTAATTAATTACATTGCAAATCATGCAAATGAAAATAAATCCAACAAGTCAGTGAAAATTTGTTGAGAATATACTTTCTTTGTTTGCAATATTTATCCATAATTTTAACTTGAACCTATTAAATGTAACATTCTATATTATACTAAAAATATATATTTAATTGTTTCAATTTATTTTCTATTCATTAATTTTGTTTGCGGTTTTTCCCAATTTCATTCAATACATATTCAAATTAAATTAATTATTTTATGCTTCTATTAATTTATTTTGTTTGCCATTTTTTATTTGCCTCTTTCATTATTTAGGATTTGTTTAATTTTTCTTTAATCTAGTGATTTTTCTATGGTCCAGCTTACTAATTGCATGATAAAAATATAAATAAATATTGTGAATAAATTTTTTAATTTAACAATATTATTTTGAAGAGGTTAAATAAATACAGTTAATTTAAAATCGCGACATTACATATTACATTATTCAATTAAATATCAATTCAGTAAAATTATTTGTATTTTTTAATTAATTACATTGCAAATCATGCACAATGAAAATAAATCCAACAAGTCAGCGAAAATTTTTTGAGAATATACTGACAAAACCTAATCAAAAGAGATATATCTTCTCATTTTCTTTGTTTGCAATATTTATCCATAATTTTAACTTGAACCTATTAAATGTAACATTCTATATTATACTAAAAATATATATTTAATTATTTCAATTTATTTTCTATTCATTGATTTTGTTTGCGGTTTTTCCCAATTTCATTCAATTCATATTCAAATTAAATTAATTATTTTATGCTTCTATTAATTTATTTTGTTTGTCATTTTTTATTTGCCTCTTCCATTATTTAGGATTTGTTTCATTTTTCATTAATCTAGTGATTTTTCTATGGTCCAGCTTACTAATTGCATGATAAAATTATAAATAAATATTGTGAATAAATTTTTAAATTTAACAATATTATTTTGAAGAGGTTAAATAAATACAGTTAATTTAAAATCGCGACATTACATATTACATTTTTCAATTAAATATCAATTCAGTAAAATTATTTGTATTTCTTATTAATTACCAGTGATATCATACACAATTTACTGTGTTATGTCGTGAATAGAAAAATATAAAGAATGACACTTATCAAAAGAGGCAATTCCCATTTTTTTTTTAGTGTAATATTCATTCACAATTTAATGACGTTTATAATAATAAGCTATCAACAATGCTAAATTTTATATCATATTAAGATAAATTATTTTATGGTTTCAATTATTTTTCATTGATTAGTTTCGTTTTCTTCCAATTCGATTTTTGATAATAATATAATTTTTTCCTGTTTTCACATTATAAATAATTAATATTCAAATTAAAAGAATTATTAACTTGAATAGTAGACTTCCGCGGATAGCTGATGTTGAAAATTCTTGCCTTGCGGATGCCGACGTTTCGCCAACCATTTTAGGTGACATCTTGGGGCAGGTTCGAGGCTTGAACTGGAACAGTTCCAGTTCAAGTCTGAAGTTTGCCCTGAAGATGCCACCTATAATGGTTTGCGAATTGGCATCAAGTCGTGCTACGAGGGCAAGGGGAAAAGTTCCTGAAAAATTAAAACAGATGGCGCCACAATCGAAAATTCCCTGTGACATTTGTGATGTACCATCTTTAACTAGAACGTTGAGATGTTCAGCCTGATATGTCATTCTATTCTGTTTTGGCATACATCAAAAGCATCTAACCTCGAAGATTTTGATTATTGTCTAATAAAACACCACATTTCCACTTCTTTTTCTTCAATGCAGTTTCGAATCAATGCTCATAATTTCAGGTCCCAAACGGAGCAACCCTCGACGGAATTTCCGAAAACGGACTCGTTCGAATGCGACCTGTGCGAATTCCAAAGACCCACCATGGACGAACTGGACGCCCATTACAGGAGCGACCATTTCAACGCGAAATTCGGCCTGCAGAGCGGCGGCGCCACCCTATTAACGCCGCAGCAATTCGTCTTGGTCAAGAAACGTCCGATGGACGGCGGTCAATTGAGCAAACAACCGCCGAAACGGATGCGCAAGAAGTCGGCGGACCACCAAGGCGCCGGCGCCACCACCGCCGCCAACAGCGAATGTTACCTGTGCAGTTATTGCACGCACATGTGCCCGACGTTCGAAGAAACGCAACAGCACTGGCTCGATCGGCACGCCGACCGCGAACTCGCCTACACCAAAACGAAACGTTCCGCCTTCGCCGACACCGAGGAAAGTTACCGTTGCGGCAATTGCAAGGTCGAGGGTAGCATCAAGGATTTGGAAGCGCACCACGCCGTCCGCCATGCCGACTGCAAGTTCAACCCGTACAAATACACGTGCAGCATATGCTTGTTCCGGTTTAGAACGGTGCGCGGTTTCAAGAACCACTATCGCGGCCACGACCAACAGCAGGTGGTGTTCGTGGCGTTGAACGGCGATCACGTGGTGTTGGAGGATCGCGTCAAGGACAAGGTGTACCGTTGTCCGAAGTGCACGTACACGAGTCGCAGCGCCAATCACGCCAACATCAAGCAACACTTGAAGATACACGCGAAACCGTACGAGTGTCAAATTTGCAATGCGGCGTTCAAAAGCAAACCGGAGGCGCGCCAGCATTTCTCCCGAGAGCATCCGCACAACGTCGAATTCGTCCTGGAGAAAGCCGAAGTGCTGGCCGAACAACACGAGTTGCTGTCGCAGGTGCTCGCGAGCGCCGAACAAATATCGCGGACGCTGGACGACGTCTCGACGGACGCAGCGACGACATCCCGCAACCACAACACGATGCGTTGCGTCGCCATGAAATCGACCGGAACGGCCGCCAGCAAAATCACGCCCATGGACTATTACAGCTTTTACGGTGACCAACCGGCCAAGGTCGATCTGTCCAAGATTATAACGACGTTCGACGTGGGCGGCGGTCGTTTACCGATGACGTGTCAACAGTTGGGCAAAATTTTCAATTTGGAACCCATCGTTCACGTCAAAGACTACAAGATGGTGTTTCATCCGGTGCCTGTGGATTCGGAAGAGGACTACGACGATGACGACGGCGATTCGTCGTCTTGATTCGGCGATTTTAGCGATTCCGACGATTTTTTCAATTTGGACAATATCGTTCCTTCGCTCGATCTTTTGCTGTCGAACAGTCTCGATTGACGTAAAGAAACGTCGATGTAGATCTGACCAAAAGTGGCAACGTATTTTTTTTTATAGATTGCTGACCGATTTATTTCGATCGTTGTTTTTTGGATTATATTAATCTGATGACGAATGGTGTTGAAATTTGATTGTTATATATTTTTATATGGTTGTGTGATGGAGGAAAAATGTTACGAACAATGGGGGATTAAAATTGATACTTGAATGATTTTACCTCGATTTTCGGTGAGTTTATTCGATTTAATTTATAATTATTAATTTTTTTGTGTGACGTACAATTTTATATCGATTAAAACTTCGATTTTTTCTGTATTATGTAAATTGTAAATATACAAAAGAAACTTTCAATTACGAAAATTAGATAGATCTTAAAAATTCAAATGTCTTATAAAAATTCTGTTTACTTTCAAGTCTAAAAACAACAATTTCTGCAGATTAAAATTAATATTTTCGAAATAAATATGGTAGAATAAAAATTCGGAATTTTCAACAATTATTTAGATTAAAATGATAAATTTAAATATGTACTTGATACTTGATATATTATATTTTTCTGAATTAATTTTTGAAAATTATGTTTACTTCCAAGTCTGAAAACTACAAATTCTGCAGATTAAATTAGTATTTTCGAAATAAATAAGGTAAGAATAAAAATTCGGAATTTTTAACAATTATTTAGATTAAAATGATAAATTTAAATATGTACTTGATACTTGATATATTATATTTTTCTGAATTAATTTTTGAAAATTATGTTTACTTCCAAGTCTGAAAACTACAAATTCTGCAGATTAAATTAGTATTTTCGAAATAAATAAGGTAAGAATAAAAATTCGGAATTTTATACAATTATTTATATTAAAATGTGAAATTTAAATCTGAACTTGATACTTGATATAATATAATAATTCTATATTATATTTTTCTGAATTAAATTTTGAAAATTCTGCTTGCATCCAAATCTGAAAACAACAAATTCTGTAGATTAAATTGATATTTCTGATATAAATATGGTAATAATAATAATTCAGAATGTTTTAGAATTATTTAGATTAAAATTATGAATTTAAATCAATTTGATATAATATAATAATTCTGTATTATATTTTTCTAAATTAAATTATGAAAATTCTGTTTACTTTCAACTCTCAAAACAACAATTTCTGCAGTTTAAATTAATATTTTCGAAATAAATAAGGTAAGAATAAAAATTCGGATTTTACAATTATTTATATTGAAATGATAAATTTAAATCTGTACTTGCCACTTGATATGATATAATAATTCGATATTATATTTTTCAAAATTAAATTTTGAAAATTCTGTTCACTTTCAACTCTGAAAGTAACAATTTGTACAGAAAAAACTAAAATTTTCGAAATAAATAAGGAAAGAATTTTATACATTCCTTTAGATAAAAATTATTAATTTTATTGTTCACTGGACAACAAGAAATACTTTATTATGTGTAACACATAAGATGTAATTGTTTATTATAATTTACACCGGCAGTGCATTGAACAGATATTTCTTCATTATTCTTGAATTTTAATAATTAAATATGAATTGAACTAAACTCAAAATGAAATCACCGTTTTTTAAATACTTGAAATAAATAAAACGTGTAAATTTTATAAATTAATTTGTAATAATAGACTTGACTTATAATAGTACAATTTTCTGGAATTGACTTTAAATTAAATTAAAGGAAAAAATTTGATAGATCTCTAAATTTGGAGTATATTTTATTTAAATTCGGTTTACTTTCAACCACATTTTCAGCAAATAAAACTAGAATTTTCTAAATAAATGAGAAAAAAATACTAGATTTTAAATTTTGTAATTTTTTTACTGTTCAAACTTCGCATAAGCGATAATAATTTATACACAGGCTGTGCATCGGATCAATATTTCTAATAATATGCTCTAGATTTTTAATAATTTAATGTTAAATTAAAAATAATTTAACATTAAATTATATTGAAATAAATAGAAAGTGGAAATTTTATAAATTTATTTAAATTAAATGAATAAACTTGACTTATCAGATATATTTACAATATATATGTAACAATGTTTAGTCATTGTCTCTGGTTTAGTTCTATGACATTGTATAATGATAGTGTAGCTATGGAAACAATCGGGATTTTAATTGGTAATTTCTTATTTAATATTAATCACTCACAAGTTCTTAATAAATGACATTTGAATCGATTTATAATAATCTTCAATATTATGGAATAAAATGACAATCAATGTTCTCCTAAAAGAATTATATTTCAAATTAATTTCAATTTACATTCATAGTAAAACAATGTTACACTCACCTAAAAGAAAATCGATTCAAATGTCATTTATTAAGAACTTGTGAGTGATTAATATTAAATAAGAAATTACCAATTAAAATCCCGATTGTTTCCATAGCTACACTATCATTATACAATGTCATAGAACTAAACCAGAGACAATGACTAAACATTGTTACATATATATATATTGTTGTTGTTAACACAGGCTCGGCGGTGCTGAATGAATCTTATGTATTCAAATTTTCAATCACAATAATTTAGTTGCCCCCTTTTGATGCCATGTCACTGACAAAAAAAATTATTATAACATACTCGATAGTTTTGTGAGAAGATTCACTTTGGACAGACTAATCTATGATTTTAGGACAGTTTAAATGAAATATTGATCAATTATTATCAATGTTAATCTCCAACAATTGTCGTTAATTCATATTGTGATATATAGATAAGGTGAAAAGTTTTGATGAATTGAATAACAACTCCATTTGTCTAATTTATGAATTATTATCAACTAAGTATGTAGTGCTTATGAACATTTGTAATGTGGTTCCTTAAATTTTGTACATAAATGCTGTACATAAATCTATCAAAATGTTAATTATTGAAAAAAAAACAAGACTTATTAGATATAAGTGTAAAGCTTTAGTTCTATTTTAAGTTTCCTACTGATTTTTCAATATATTATTATGGTAATTCAATGTTCTTTTTTTTTACATTACCCAATATTTCTTTTTATTTCGAAAACTTACAATATTCCAGGATTATATTCTATTACACATTAGGCAGTTGATTTTACAAGAAACATCACAATAATACTTGTTGAAGGTAAGTGGCTTTCAACTTTATATTTTCGAAATTGAACACTACTTGTTTTATAAAATATTGTTATATTTCCATTATTTTTTAATATTTATAAATAATGCAGTAGTTTGTGAATTAAGGAACTTTTCAGTTGGAACAAATTGTTTTGCGTGAAAGATATATGGAAGCTATTTTCTCTCATTCAGTGAAGAAGCTTTTTCGAGTATTGTTAATACTATTTTGTGGTATTATAAACTTAAAACAAAATTGAATTTTTCTGAGTTCGACCCTGTACTGGCCAGAAGGTAAACAAAATCGCCGCTGTCGAAGTTCGCAGTAGGTCATCTGTGGTTCGCAGTCAAAGTTGTGTTAAACTATATGTTTACAGATAAATGTTTCTCTGGCTCGATGAGAGCCTATTCGACAATGGCTACACCTCCCACCCATACAGTTATTCTTATCTCGACGGATCAGCTGACCTTCGGTAACATAGCATCTGTAGACAACAACTATAGAGCTTATTCTGTGCTATAAATGTTGCGCTCTGGCGCTCTTACACGAAATACTGGTAAGTAAATTCAAATTATTCGTAATCAAACGTAAATTGACTGAGTATGTGGGTATACTTTTGAAATGTATAACTTTACTTGCGCAAGTCTTTTAATGGCTGATATAAAAATGCCAAATACAGACATGAATTGCTTGAAGATCTATTGTCCTAACCTCAAATGTTTCAAGTTGCTATTTAAACCTGTGTGAATTTTTTATTTTAGGAAACTACCTGGTGTAACTGACTTGAAACTTGCCATGAAAAACTAGAAAAATGTTGGGATCCCGACCATATCTTAATTACTTTACTACTAAATGCATAGAAGGTAAACAAAATCACCACGCCGCTATCTAAGTTCGCAGTAGGTCTTCTGTGGTTCGCAGTCAGCTGGGTTAAGCTAATTATGTCTATAGACAAAAGCTACTCTGGCTCTATGAGAGCCTATTCGACAATGACTACACCTCCCACCCATACGGTTAATCTTATCTCAACGATCAGCTGACTTTCGGCAACAACATCTGTGCTCAACAACTATGGAGTTTATTCTGTGCTATAAACGCTCTGGCGCTCTTACACGCAATATTGGTAAGTAAATTTAAATTATTCGTAATTAAACGTAAATTGACCAAGTATGTGGGTATACTTTTGAAATGTATAACTTTACTTGCGCAAGTCTTATAATGACTGATATAAAAATGCCAAATACAGACATGAATTGCTTGAAGATCTATTGTCCTAACCTCAAATGTTTCAAGCTGCGATCTAAACCGGTGTGATTTTTTTATTTTAGGAAACTACCTGGTGTAACTGACTTGAAACGTGCCTCGAAAAATTAGAAGTGTTGGGATCACGACCATATCGTAGTTTCGGCGATGATGCTTTACAAAAATGCATTGGCGATGGTTGACGCACTGGTTCGCACGACGAGAATTTTATACCAAGGTAAATTTGAGACATTTGTCTAGATAAGGTCCTTCTTAGCTAGTGTTCTACATACTCCCAGCAATCCATTTCACACTGTCTACCGAAAACCCGACACGAAAACATTTCGTTAATTTCTACTTAATATTGCTGATAATGTTTCTATTTAAATCACAAATATCGTACTCTGTCGGATCTTCTATGAGCTCTATGCTCATTTACAGTCCACTCGAATAGGTTAAGGTCATCGAAGAATTTAGCACTGAGAGAAGAAGAACGCATAGAACGTAAGAAAATTTATTTAAAACGATAAACAGAAATTATACATACGCATTATTATATCTGATGCGTCTGTTATGTTCCTCTTGCGTTTGTAACGACCAATATTGCAAGAGATCCGTTATTTTTTACATTTACAGTTTGTGCCACTTCTATAATATATCAATCGTACTCGCATTATTGGGTGATAGTGGCAACTGAGCATTCTCCACACAACTTATAACACCTGTTGTATAAAAAAAACTGCTGATTTTATATTCAATATTGCATAAACATGATTTTTGAACTCGTTGTAATTAGGGAAATACAGTGGCGTAGCGAGGGGTGGGACAGAGGGGGGAAAGTGCCCCGGGCGCCGGATCCAGTGGGGTGCCAAATTCGTAAATGTCCAAGTTTATGAAAATCTCTCGGAAAAGAAATTCGGGATAAAAATTTAGGGCGCACAGCTGTCTGAACAGCAGGATAACATTCTTTCCGTAACTCCATGCAGCTAATCAAGAGGCATCTTTCATCACGTTCTTCGGCACTATAGAGGCTTTGAGCGTGTTCTTCTCTCAGTCAACTATACGGTGGGACTTGATGAAAAGTGCAGTGAAGAGAACAGTGGAACAGAAATCTCAAACCAGATGGAGTGCTAGGGATGACGCTGTCAGTGTCGTCTTTGAACATCTGGTTTCTATTTGGGATTTGCTCGAAAAAATTGGGTGAAAATGCCAGAATTGACGACGGAAACTAGAAATGAAGCGGAAAGTCTTGCACACAGAATATGCTGACGTTCGACTTTCTCAGCCTTCTCTACTTTTGGGACCAAGTTTGACAATGTTGTATGCGAAATAAATATTGCTAAGAATCAAGGGGCTGGGATGTGGGGAGGGGGGCGAAATTATGATAGTTGCCCCAGGGCGCGCACAATCCTCGCTACGCCTCTGGGGAAATGTTTTTAATATAAACAAAATCCTAAGTTTTGATTGCCTGACTACCAAAAGAACACTACAAATATGCAAGGCAAGTTTTTCCTTTGCATCCATTCTACCTAGAGATAGCGACGTGTTAACTCAGGTCGAATAATTTTCATTATTGATTTCGAAATACTAACAATCGTGCAATGTTCTTTGTTCTTCTAAATCCACAGACATTAAAGTGAATGAGCGTGATCTTGATATTTGTGGACATGATAATAACTGTGGGGGATTTAAACCCCCTGCCTTCCCATCCGCAGACTTTAGACATGCTACGTGGGGCCCTCTCCTACTTTTAACAGCACGCCAACTGCTCGGCAGAAACCGACTCCTTAATTGAAGAGGAGACGGTCTTTTGAACTATCTGGGCCCCTATCCCCCCTGTCTACTCGTGTTCAGTGTTAAACAGCTTTTGTTTGACGAGTAGCCGTCGGCCTCATCTCATCGGCCTATCACATATACCCCGGCCGCGAATCCATTACCCAGAGACCTGGAGTAAAGCCATGTGGTACAGCATTTACCCACTACGGGCACTGCTTGCTAGACTATATTAGTGCCCTTTCTGGGCTATAGCCAACTTCTCCTCCTCGTGTTACCTATTTTACCAGGAAAGTTTGAAGAGTCACCGTTCGACTTCGTTCAAATAGCCTACCGCATATGTCTACCAAGCCCGTGAATCCATTTCGGCCAGAGTTCTGGGATAAGAACGCACAATATCATGGTTTTAGTGGTGAAATGTACGTGGTGCATAGTTCACCGTTTCGTCTGAAACAAAATTTACAATATTTCTGCACTGAGTGCTTTGATATCTTCGCAGTTGTCGACGCCATGATTTCACGGTCACTAACAGGTATTCAGATGTCAAAAGTTCAATAAGAAATCGAAACGTAAGTGTGATGATTATCAAATATCGATTTACAATAACAATGTAGTGTTTCATTACCTAGCGCGTCCACCCCCGAGTTGTCACTGTTCGTTGAACGCGACCAAGGAATTTCTCGTCTAACTGCAATAGATTAGTTATCTTTAATACGGAAAGGATTCATTTATTGGGCTTCAATAAACAGCGAAACCATAGGAGGTGGTGATAAAATAGTGGAAATCGAGGAAGTAAAAATATGGAAGCGAAAATATAATCGCGGGGGGTATTTAGAGGGTCGATGGGTGTTAGAGAGGGAAAAGTGTCTTTTTTTTTGGATATACTTCTGAATATAATTAGGGAATAATAATACCAGATATAACGGTAACCCGCGATTGTTGCGTGCATTTCATGCATTGGACAAAGATACACTCATCTAACTTGCAATAAATGTTATTAAAATCCAGATTCAGAAGTACGACCCTAAAACATTAATGGAGTTGTTTATAATGCCATAATATGACGTAATATGACGTGGGGTTGTATAAGCTCATACGAAATCGGTGCAGAGCGAACAATTTGTATATTTCTTGCGTTATGGAGCTAAAATAGCTATTTGTGTATTAAGAGCGCAAAGTGATATATTGTCGCTCGACAAAGAGAGTTACCGCGCGACGCAAAGCGGAGCGCGGTAATCTTTGGAGAGCGACAATGACACTTTGTGCTCGAAATACACACAAGATTTTTTCTACAAATGCAGTTTTCAGAAAAAAAAAAAAGAAAAAACACCAGATGCTTTATTCAACAAAAGTACATCAAGTACAGTTTATAAATTCCTGATTAATGTTGATTTAATTTATCATTGACTATACTAAAATTGAATGTACAATTGTGACACTCTTTAATTATTATTCCTGAACCTGATGGACGATCAGTAGATTTATCTAACATTAATTCCCCCGAATATTGGAAATCTACAGAACGAGATGTAGATGGTCTTGAGAATATTCTCTTGGTAGTTTCAATCTTATTGTTGATTGAATCATCTATGTAGCCTTCTGCTACATTGTTACTTTTCCATCCACCATGTTTTTTCAGTTGTATTAGGTCACCTCCACCATTCACCAATAAAGTAGCAGAGGTTCGTCGGAGACAGTGTCCAGTATATAAATTATGCTCGGGCAATTTCAAATATTCAGCAATGTCACTGGAAGTCTTGCCGATTGTATTCATACCCACAACTTGTTTCATACATCTACCTTTTTCATAACGTAAAAATAGACGTTGGACAGTATTGTTATTCAGACAATGTTTTCTGAGTGCAATATATTTTTTACAAATTGAAAGATAATCAACTGAATTCTCTTCATTATGACCAACAATCGTAAAAACACGGCTTATTCTCGTTTTTGAATCGGGAATTTGGACTATTAAAATAGAATCCTTATCTTCTATGTCACCAATCTCCATTTTGACCAACTCATCGCGCCTGCAGGCACCAGCAATACCCATAATTAGAATAACCTATAAAAAAAACTGCAATTAATAGCTATTCCAAATGTCTATGCTAACCAAATTGCACTAAATTCAAAAAAATACTAACCGCTTCTCAAACTACTAAGAGCATGAAATATTAAAATTTACCTTTTTTAGTAGATATTCTTCATCGGGCGCTTCTTGTAAAAATTTGTGAATATCTTCAGTGGTGAATGTTTTGGATTTTTTCGCTTTATATCCAACAGACTGTTTCTTCAGAAATGCGATAAGTTTAGGATACTTATTGATTTCGATGTTATTTTTAACATTCAAGCATGTCCGTATCATCGAATACGTAGACCAAAGAGTTGATGACTTACAAATCAATGATTTTTCTCCAAAATAAGCCAGTAATACGTTTTCTGAATACTTATTCACCTTCTTCGACTGGCACCACGTCATGAATTTACCGTATTGTAATTCATATTTCTTCCTTGATTTCTCTGGTAGGAGATTCAAAGTAACAATTTTTGCACTTTCTGCTACATCAGGAGGAGTGTTTGATAATTCACTGTCACTATCATCAATCATCATGCAGAAATACGTTGGAGAAGCGAGCGTTTTCGAAATATTTCCGCTTTAGAGCGCAAATGCTGTCACAAAATGACATTTCACGGAAAACGTCAACTTTGCGTTGAAATCTGAAAGCGTCAAAGGCTACTATGTTAAGCGTTTGTAGAAAAAAACACTTGTTAGTTGTTCTCTATGTTTTTGATGAATAGTTCAGATTCATTGACAATAACCTTTGCTACTTCAGATGATAAAAACAATACATTTCGATAACAACTAAATAGCGGGTACGGTCCTGTCTATTAAATGTAAATGTATCGGTACGGTTCTGATTCGTATTGTCTTGGATGCGACCATATTTATAACGAACGTTTTACTCACCCAGCGCTCCTTGATCTCGCAATATTCTTCGTTTGCACAATATTTTGATAATACGAATGGACTAAATGTGTTTCTGTTCAAAAATCGAGAAGGACCTAATCTAGACATTTTTTAAATTAGAGTGTTTCAAGCCGGGTTATTGGGAACACTGCTTGAAAAATAATTTAAAGTCGATAGTATTCAGTACCTAACTTGAAACACATTTTTTTTCAAAATTTTTGCCGTAAATTAATAATGAAACTATCAGATTTTTAGTACTTACCGCCACTAGCGACATGCCATTTTTTGTTTCGATTTACTGCTAACAGACTCTCCCGCTAATGACGTTCAAACTTGTGAAAAGTGTTTCAAGTTGGGAGCTTTTATGGTACTTATAGACAAATGTCTAAGTAATTTAGAAGGGATTGAATGTGTAAGCAAAAAGCAATTTAATGATTTCCGATTTATCTCCAGCTGAGTGCATTATTATCCCCAAAATAGTATTTAGCAGGCACAATTTGACTTCTAATTTGGTTTACTCTGATGATGGTAACTGAAAGGTTATCATAACTTTAGCAGTACTTTTAGTAAATAATGGTGACTATTTTCTATTTATAAAGTAATAATTATATTTTTATTTATACGAATATGAATTAACTTAAAGTAACAGATAAATCAATTCTTATTTGATTTACTGATAAAAACATTTATTTCGAGAATTTTT
This sequence comes from Endomychus coccineus, assembly GCA_958510875.1. NCBI lineage: Eukaryota > Metazoa > Arthropoda > Insecta > Coleoptera > Endomychidae > Endomychus > Endomychus coccineus. The sequence continues at coordinate 1,044,920 of OY294070.1, forward strand.
AATGTTTTGCTTATAAACAAATCAAATTTCTGGTTACGTACACAAAACATTGGATTCTTATAATAATTCCATACTACGAATGTGCAAATTTGACAAAATTATATTGAAAACTTTTGAAATCAGAACATTTCATCACCGCTTTTGTCCTGTCTTCCTATCTTTCAAATGAAAATATAGACATTCCAATAAATTGAGAAAATGGAACAAAATAAATGAAGAATTTTCTGAATTGAAATAATCTCGCAAAACATTTTGCAAGAGGGTTGAATTTCTGTATAAAATGTGCTTTATTTTAAGATCTGCGGAATAAAAATTCGAATAGAAAAAGGCGCAGTAGTTCAAATGTTCCATTATGAGTATTAGGTGTTGCCTATATTTTCCACGGTCAGTTCATCATAAAATCTTTCAAGATAATATTGAAAATAATATTTTAAATATCACGCTTTTCGACACGACTAAATGTGTGAATGTTCCAAAAAAAAAAAACCTGTGGAGGTCAAATTGAAGGGCTTAGTGTGAAACAATGACAAGCCAAACTATATTGTATTATAAGTTTTTTCATTTTTCAAAGTCATGAATAGTATGATTTATGATAAGCCACAGTTGTATTGCTATGAAATTTTCAACGCTTGGTGGTTATTCAGTGTATTTTCTCGATTTCTTAAAGTAAAAATAGTGAAACAGCAGCAATGGAAGTCTAATTTGTTTAAATTCAAAAGTGTTGAACGCCACACGTTAAAAAAAATCCTTACGTTAATTTCTCTTTTTATTAATTTTTATACACAACACACATCTTTAATTCTCATCAATTTCAGTTTTGTGGCTACTCTGTTTCACGTTAAGCCCTCCAATTGATTTTTTCGAAGAAGATTTGTTGAAAAACCTACCTTAATTTGTAATATATATAAATTTGTAAAACTTTTTATCATTTTTTATGCCAGTCTACCGAACTGGGCGATAATATCGGCGGCCTATTTGATCAAGTATTTTTCACATATTACAATAGACAGTTTGCCAATTGCTGATCAGTTCGGCCCTGCTTTTCGTCACATCTTTTTATGCGTTTTATTAAGTTTGGGGAAGGGCGGTAGAGGGTCAACATTTTCAAACTGACATACACTTAATTTGAATTTCCATTCAATAAGATAGATTGATTGACTTTTACTTGTTTCTTACAAATTAAAAGAAATAGCAATAGCCCAAATAGACATCATTAAAAATACAGTTAAATGTTGGTATATTATTTATTCCGAGGTATTTTACATTGTCGGAAACGCGGTATTAATGAATTTTACGTTTAACTGTGCAAGATGCAGTGACGTGCCCAACGGTAAAAGAAGTAATAGTTAATCCATAGCACATACAATACCATCAGGCTACCAACAACGTTAATTATGAGCCCCGTCATTATTTTTTCCAAGAATTCACTTCATGTTCAGTTACCTGGAAATAAAACATTGAATTAATTAACATTTACTTAAAAGTGAATGAGAAGTTTCAATATACGTGGACAAGGTGAAAAGTCGCTGAAAAATAAAACAGGTGGCGCCATAATCGAAATTCCATGTGACATTTGTGATGTACCATCTTTTACTTCAGTTCTGCTTTGACACCCATCGAAAGCAAGCAATCTTAAAGATTTTTATAAACATGGAAAAAAGATAAATTCAAGAGGTTAAACATTATTTCTTGCGTGGAAAAAACATTACGCAAACCAAAGCATCGCTTGTTAAATATTATGGGGACTCTTCACCATCGATTGGAACGATTCACAAGTGGCTTACTGATGTTGGTTGTGGAAGTATGACCACAAAGAACGTCTAACGTTCTTGTCGTCCAATTGAGGTTAGAAATCGTCGATAAAATCCATGGTAAGATATTGGACTATCGGCGAGTTAAAGTGCACGATATTGCTGAAGCTATGGGCATTTCAACGGAACGCAGCATTTGCTCTCTGTTGACAACAAGCGCGATCGTATGACAACTTCAAAGTAGTGTTTGGCGATGTTCAAGCGCGAAATGAAGAACTTTTTTCGCCGTTTCGTAACCATGGCCGAAACATGGATCCATCACAACGCACCAGAGACCAAAAACAGTCGGACGAAGTGTATCGGCCTACAAAAAGATTATGTTGAGAAAGAAAATAAGTTTTGACCAAATAAATCATTTCCTGTTTCATTCTTCAGGGACTTTTCACCTTGATTTTAATGACTTTTAAACACTTACACTGCTATGGAGAAATCAGTATTTTGTTCATTTTCTCTTGTGGTAAGATTTTATGGTGTTATTTCTTAGTATTGATATTTAAACTTCATGATGGATAGTTTCCAACTAAATTTGAATTGTCAAAGTATGACATTCGTCATTTCTATGATTGTTAAAAACAATGACTGTTACGTGGCGCATATTTAATTGCTTACGCTTTTAAATATTCATTTTTTAATCAGTAGCCACAGAGTTATTTCTTTTCTTTTTTTGTGTGGCTTACTCCATTCCAATACTGGGATGACTAAAGCTGACACAAATATATATCGATCAGATTAATTGGAATCGTTTGGAGGTGCTTCGAAGTCGAATTGCAACATATTAGTTAAAATATGACCATGGAGTTTTCATACATAAATATTAAGAATTTGAATGGAGTTCTGTCCGTTACTTTGTGATATTCCATTGTTACCATCGATATAATACATATGGACTGCGCGTGGCAAGGATAAGCGCGGGTAGTGCCGGCGTAAGAGAGGGCAAAACGAAGAGGATTACTACTGTCTTTATCTACTTTATCTATCGCGTTTCTATTGGCCGCTGCGTTGCCATGGAAATGCAACATGACTGTAGCTAGTACGTTTACGTCCCGAGCCGACACATGCGATTCTTACGAGTACAATTAACCGGTTTTTCGTTATTAACACAAGTTATGGTTAATAAAAAACGAGACATCATCAATACAATTAATTAATTAATCAAGAAGACAAAGAATGAATTGTGATATTTTGACCAGAATGTAACTTAACTAACCTCAAAAGTAAATTCAGCAGATTACTTGTACATTAGCAAATTATTTCAGCATAATACTTGTGAAACAATGTATTAAATTATCATTGGACATTTTCATCGACTTCTGTACCTTAATTAACCAAATTTGATACTTTAACAATAGACTTACTGTTGAAATAAACATAATATGCCTCACAATAAGATTATTAATAATGTTTCAAGTGTATCATAATAGATGGTGGCACTGAACACTTTGAATGTGTGCTTCAGTGTTTATTATGTCTTCTATGCACTGATGGTGGACGGCCATAGATATCGTTCTAGTTCAATTAATAGATGCAATGTTATGGTCACTAAGTAACTGTCAGTCAATAAGTCGTGTGTATTGCTTCATACTAACTACAGTCATGTTGCATTTCCATGGCAACGCAGCGGCCAATAGAAACGCGATAGATAAAGTAGATAAAGACAGTATTAATCCTCTTCGTTTTGCCCTCTCTTACGCCGGCACTACCCGCGCTTATCATTGCCACGCGCAGTCCATATGTATTATGTCGATGATTGTTACAGATGAAAAAAATGATTGTATGATTTGATAATGAACAGTAAAGTTTGAAATTGCAGTCAACTTTCTTTCAAGTAAAGTGATATTTGACAATGTAAAATTTCTTGTTTTTATTTGCATAAATATTGATATTAACTTCGTATCAATTCGAGTACTCTAATCGGTTACGAATATGCCATTTTCAATGTTACGAGGTCAATGTTTAATCAGTTATTCATAAAAATCAATTGGATCTTTCGTATTTAGGGGGAAACATGCGCCATCTCTTACACGTTGGTTGAACCAAAACTCAATAGCCTTCAATCTATGTTCAGCTTACGTGTAATAGATGGCGCTTTGCATTGTTACACCTAAATTAGAAAGAAAACCAATCGATCTTTGCGAACGATTTCATCTCGCTTTGAGTACATGCATTTGATACGAAATCAATGAACTTTTATGTCTGTCAATTTCATGGTCATATTTTAATTCATTATTTTGATTGAATGAAAGAACAATTACTTTGTTTTTATACCACTTTTAATTATTATTAAAAGTGGCATGAAAACAAAGTAATTCTTCTTTCATTTAACCATAATGATAAATTAGCATAAAGTAACTACTTTTACCATCGATTTTTACAATTAATTATTTGTTAATAAACTTGATATATTAAAATGAAACACTTTTACTTTGTTTTTATCACATATATTGTCGAAACAAATCGTGACTAGCGTGTCATCTTCAAACGATACTGATTTATGAAAATATGAATAATCTTTGCTATTTATGGTAGAATATAACTTAAGGTTGGGAAAATTCATTGTTAGAATAGTATAATTAAAATTGTATAACGAAGTAAAGTTAATATTGTGATAAGAAAATTTTAATGCGGAGGTATACTAGGAAGACACAAGAGGATTATGGGAAATTTTTAGAATTGCAGACATTTTATCGAAACATAATCTAAAAGTTAGCTTCCAACCTAAATTGTCCTATTTTTTGTTTAATGCTAAATATAAAACTAATAAGTTTAATAAACCTGGAGTATATAAATTAACTAGTTTACAGTGTGATAACTTTTACATCGGTAGATCTAGTCGTAATATAGAAATTAGATATAAGGAACATTTTCGATCTTTTAGACTTAATAAAACAGATTCATCTTTCTCTAATTATATTTTACATAACCAAAGTAGTGATTTCAAATTAAATACACTAGAATCAATAGACATTTTCAAAGGTATTAAACTTTGACAATAATAATTTCAATTATGCTATTCTTGCAACCCCACTTGTTACCTGTGTCTTATATTAGTATCGTTTGAAGATGACACACTAGTGTCGAAACTATAATCACGATTTGTTTCTATGATATATGTGATAGAAAAGATACGTGTGGCACTCGGGGACTGCCGCGGTAAAGCTATTGCATAGCAATTTCTGAACTTATCCAATTATAATTATTTATTTTTTTTAATTTATGCAGTATTTTTTTTTCTTTGATATTTTAATTTCAGTTTTTTCTTTGATATTAATTCAAGTTACTTTTGAGCGTGGTGACCGATAAGAAAACAATTTTTTTTCTTTTATTGAATAAATGAGAAGTTAATATCGTTTAAAATATTTTTATTATCTTACAATACATGTAGGTTATTCAGGAATTTGTTATCATTGAAATTATAGGTTTATGGTAACTGCATAACTGAAATAAGAGACATAAGTTTGAGACTTGATATCCTCTAAATATCTGGAAAATACCGCGTCAATGGTGGTTCCATATTTTGTTGTGGATTCTTGTGGATCATTATTCATTTTCAAATTCAATTTTTCCGAAAGAAAAGTTGTCAACCGCTTTGATTTTTTATCAGCGAAGTTGATGTTGAAATCGCCAGCCAAGATAAGTGGAAATTTATTACCATTTGTACCAAGTATTTTCGACCCTTCTTCAGTGTACTCCAGTAAAGTGCGATGAATAAAATGCTCTACCTCGTCCAATTTTGGATTCGGAGAAATTTAAATTGCTACCATGACTATGTGTAGGTCATTTCTAAGTTTGCATAGGCACGCCCAAATATCTCCAACAAATGAGCGCATAACATTAACATCGTTAACGTGTGCAATATTTATTTCAATATTCGGAATCATAATATTAGTTACATTATTATTATTTTGGTAAATAGCTACCCCTCCTTCTGGAACAGTGTCTCGTTTGAATTGAACAATACAATTGAAATTAGGTATTTCAATCGGATTATCATGCGCCATGCAAGTTTCGGTAAGAAGTAACACATTTGTTTGTCTCGTAACTGAATCTTGTAAATCGTATTTGTGACTATTTAGACTTTGGCAATTGAAAGTCATTATTGAAATGCCATTTCTATTACTAATGAAATCTAAGACACTTTGAGCTGTCGTCTGAACACTATTTAAAGGTAGTCTTTTGAATTTTTGCAACAAAGATGCAGTCGATGCAGCTTGCCTTCGATTATTATAAAACTGGAATGTTGAATTATCGTTTTTTGTCGTGATATACAATTTTTCAATATTAGTCACCCGAGAGAGCGCAACATAAACGAGTTCCTGTTATTTTTCGTTACGGAATTTCTTGATTCGGTCGCCGCGCTCAAAGCCCGCGATAAAAGCTATATGCAATAGCTTAAAAACAATTTTATTATATTAATACGATAAATTATCATAAAATAATGGCTTCCATCATTGAATTGTTAATTAACTATTGATCTGGTTACGTTGCAATTTGACCTCGAATCACTTCCAAACGATTTCTATTAATTTTGGATCAATATATTTTTTGTCAGCTATCGTCATCCCGGAGAATCCAATTACCAGTAGAATTAAAGCGCTATTTATAGTGCCTTCCTTAAATGAGTCTTACACATATAAACAAACATTATATTTGCATCTTTCGTTTAATCATATTTTCTATACTACAATTATAAATTTATTAGGATTCGTTAATTATATGTATTTGCTCAAAAAGTTTATTTACAAACTTACGATCTTGATAAATCTAGGCAACACACATTACTCAGAATGGGACATTTGAACTACTCAATGTTTTTAAATTGAATTTTTGTTTTGTGGAACATTGGATGTAAAATTAAACACATACTTTTTAGTGTATGTCAATTCAGTTAACTGTCATGCCACAGTCTCTGTTGGAGTTTCAGATTCAGATAAATAAGAATTCAGGATGTACCGTTTGTAACGAATTGCCACTTCCTGCAATATGCTGATAATTCATTTTCGTTTTATGCCAATTAGAGAAGCTTTGCCATTTCTGTGGAAATAACAAACTACTAGGTCTATACGTATTTGACCATACCAAATATAGTCACAATCATCCATGACCTTACACATTCTATATTATTTAGAAGTTTACAACACCAATTCCTTTTTCCAAACACATTAACTTTCAATAGTAACTAAATAAATACAATTATATATTTACATATTTACAGTATAAAATAGGATAACATTCTACATTATTTTTTCGAAGTACGAGGTCCTTGCCCCGGCAACAATTCATATTCTGGACGTGATGGAAAAGTTTCCATTCCTTTTGTTAACGGCACTTTCTTACCAGCTTTAGCTTCCACTTTGATGGCATTCTTCATTTTCAGCTGCATGAGAGCTAGGTTTCTATCGACTTCCTCCTTCAACGGTGCTTGTCCTCTTCTTCCTCTTAACCAGGCTTCCCATTCAGCAGGTAATTCTTGTTGAAAGTCAGACTCTTTAGGCGGCACGAACCATCTCCTCGGTCTTCGATTATTCGAAAGGATTTCGTAATATTTATTACCGAAATAATCGGTTCCTTGAAGATTACCACTGATCTGTCGGGGCTTGAAGGAATTTAGAAAATTTTTGATAACGTTACCCCAAAGGCTTCTTGCCGGTTGTGACATTCCAAAATTCACGAATCCTTAGTTCTTAGAAGTAATAGAAATATTGTATTAGATAAATTGGTACGTTATTTCTATTTATCTTACTTTGGTTTTCAAGGCTAGCTCATCGAACAAGCCTATATTTCATGATTCTGTGATTGAAGTTGTTCATAGAATAGCGGTGAAGGCTTTTCTGTAACTTGGGTAGAACATCAAATAACCAAATACGCACAGAACAATCCAACACATTGTGATTCTGTGATTGAAGTTGCTCATAGAATAGTAGTGAAGTTTTCTTTGTAATTTGGGTAGAACATCAAATAAGCAAGTGCACACAGAACAACCCATCACTTCATGGTTTGTGATTAGAATTTAATTGTTCTATGGTAATAGTTCAAATGACCTAATGCACACAGAATATTTCACAAGTGTATCATCTTCTATGCTACCTATCTTATAGGTTAGGTGAAGACTAGTAATTATTACAAAACAATGATTCACAGTTTGTTTATAATAAATTCCTCGGGTGATGTATTTTTGGAGAAACATTGGCGCAGCGTTATCTCAAGATCAATATGTGACTATTATTTAGACGCCCAAAGGGCCAATCAACATGATATAGCTCCGGTGATAGCAACACCTCATCACTATCTGATTTCCATCCAAAGGGGAGGTGTAGGTTTTGTGGCTGTTTGTATGGAAGAAATACCCCCTTTGTTTGTTATTGAATTTCTACATCGCGTTGTTGACACGTTTCAAGACTACTTCTCAGATTGTACCGAAAGTATAATTAAAGAAAATTATGTCGTGGTTTATGAATTATTGGACGAAATGCTTGATAATGGCTTTCCTCTAGCTACCGAAAGCAACATATTGAAAGAATTGATCAAACCACCCAATTTCCTGCGAACTATAACCAATACGGTAACTGGGAAGACTAACATGAGCGATGTTCTGCCTACGGGTCAGTTATCGAATATCCCATGGAGACGAACCGGTGTAAAATACACAAACAATGAAGCCTACTTTGATGTAATTGAGGAAGTGGATGCTATTATTGACAAAACTGGAGCTACAGTCTGTGCCGAAATACAGGGATATATCGACTGTTGCATCAAACTCAGCGGTATGCCAGATCTTACTTTGTCGTTTATCAATCCGAGACTGTTTGACGACGTTAGTTTCCATCCGTGTGTACGATTCAAGAGATGGGAAACTGAACGTGTTCTGTCTTTCATCCCGCCTGACGGTAATTTTCGACTCATTTCGTACCACGTCAGTAGTCAAAGTACAGTGGCCATTCCCATCTATGTCCGGCACAATCTCACGATGAAAACAGGCGAACAAGGCCGACTAGATTTGACTGTAGGTCCCAAACAAACGTTGGGTCGTACCATTGAAAGTGTGAAACTGGAAGTGTTGCTACCCAAATGTATCTTGAACTGTGTATTAACGGCCAATCAGGGGAAGTATAACTTTGATTCTGTGTCGAAAACGTTGCACTGGGACATTGGCAAGATCGATTCGAGCAAACTGCCAAATATCCGTGGTAACGTTACGATTGCAAGCGGATCGAACACGGTAGATTTGAATCCGTCGATTAACGTGCATTTCAGTATCAATCAGCTTGCGGTGAGTGGTTTGAAAGTGAACAGACTGGACATGTACGGGGAGAAGTATAAGCCTTTTAAGGGTGTAAAATATATAACAAAAGCTGGACGATTTCAAATTAGAATGTGATGTTGCTATTAATCTCTCTATTTTCAACTGTAATGGATTTGTTATCGTATCTGAATATTTATGTAGGTGTGTACCTATGACTGTTTATTTTTATAAATGTGTGCTCTTTATATTGTTATTTCTATTGTCTTGAGTTTTGTATTAAATTCATAATAACAAACAATTTGAATATCTATTTTTAAAAATACCTAAAAGGAAATAAGTACTGACAAACTAAAATAAATCCCCTAAATCTCCTAAAAATACTGTAAGTGCAGAGGATCTTTCCCCTACCAAGAGTCATCATCAGAGTAAACTAAATTATGAATCAAAATGTGCCCTGTTTCAATGCTATTTGGAGATAATAATGCAAACAATGGGTGTTACCCTTAGCTGGAGATGAATCGAAATTTAATAAATTGATTTTTCGTTAATACATTTCCATCCCTTCTAAATTACTTAGATATTTGTCGTTACTGTGTTTCAAGAGAGTTTATTACTTTTGAACACATTGCTAATAGGAAGTCAATGTGGAAAATGTCAAATTGCATCTTTGCTCAATTCAACATATTTTTTTCAAAAGGTACTTAACAACCATTAGATGCAGAATGCTCGGCCGAAACCACGGAATTCATCATCCCGCATTTAAGCACATTTGACATAACAACCTGTTTACCTTCGAAATGTAAATAATATGATTCAGAGACAATAATATATTTTATATAACATTGACGTGTTTTTTTTTACAAATCCCACTTTCCTATCCCAAATTATCCTTATCTGTTACCAGAAGTTTTGTAACAATTTACTAATTTTCTACGGAACTTTTGCTTCAAAGTGCAAAGCTTGTACGAGAAATTGAAATTTCCTACCAGGAGAGCATACGAGCGAGGAGGTATATATTTATTAGGAGCAGCAATATAGGCAACACATAATACACCTTGATGTATTATTAGTTGCAGGATAATGATCTTAGTTTCTACTGGAATTTTTGATGCAGCGCTAATAGTTTTATTCTAGAAATTTAAAATTTCCTACCAGGATAGCATACGAGCGAGGAGGTATATTTATTAGGAGTAGCAATTTAGGCAACACATAATACACCTTGATGTATTATTGGTTGCAGGATAATGATCTTAGTTTCTACTGGAATTTTTGATGCAGAGCTAATGATTTTATTCTAGAAATTTATAATTTCCTACCAGGATAGCATACGAGCGAGGAGGTATATTTATTAGGAGCAGCAATGTAGGCAACACATAATACACCTTGATGTATTATTGGTTGCAGGATAATGATCTTAGTTTCTACTGGAATTTTTGATGCAGAGCTAATGATTTTATTCTAGAAATTTATAATTTCCTACCAGGATAGCATACGAGCGAGGAGGTATATTTATTAGGAGTAGCAATTTAGGCAACACATAATACACCTTGATGTATTATTGGTTGCAGGATAATGATCTTAGTTTCTACTGGAATTTTTGATGCAGAGCTAATGATTTTATTCTAGAAATTTATAATTTCCTACCAGGATAGCATACGAGCGAGGAGGTATATTTATTAGGAGCAGCAATGTAGGCAACACATAATACACCTTGATGTATTATTGGTTGCAGGATAATGATCTTAGTTTCTACTGGAATTTTTGATGCAGCGCTAATAGTTTTATTCTAGAAATTTAAAATTTCCTACCAGGATAGCATACGAGCGAGGAGGTATATTTATTAGGAGTAGCAATTTAGGCAACACATAATACACCTTGATGTATTATTGGTTGCAGGATAATGATCTTAGTTTCTACTGGAATTTTTGATGCAGAGCTAATGATTTTATTCTAGAAATTTATAATTTCCTACCAGGATAGCATACGAGCGAGGAGGTATATTTATTAGGAGCAGCAATGTAGGCAACACATAATACACCTTGATGTATTATTGGTTGCAGGATAATGATCTTAGTTTCTACTGGAATTTTTGATGCAGCGCTAATAGTTTTATTCTAGAAATTTAAAATTTCCTACCAGGATAGCATACGAGCGAGGAGGTATATTTATTAGGAGTAGCAATTTAGGCAACACATAATACACCTTGATGTATTATTGGTTGCAGGATAATGATCTTAGTTTCTACTGGAATTTTTGATGCAGAGCTAATGATTTTATTCTAGAAATTTATAATTTCCTACCAGGATAGCATACGAGCGAGGAGGTATATTTATTAGGAGCAGCAATGTAGGCAACACATAATACACCTTGATGTATTATTGGTTGCAGGATAATGATCTTAGTTTCTACTGGAATTTTTGATGCAGAGCTAATGATTTTATTCTAGAAATTTATAATTTCCTACCAGGATAGCATACGAGCGAGGAGGTATATTTATTAGGAGCAGCAATGTAGGCAACACATAATACACCTTGATGTATTATTGGTTGCAGGATAATGATCTTAGTTTCTACTGGAATTTTTGATGCAGAGCTAATGATTTTATTCTAGAAATTTATAATTTCCTACCAGGATAGCATACGAGCGAGGAGGTATATTTATTAGGAGCAGCAATGTAGGCAACACATAATACACCTTGATGTATTATTGGTTGCAGGATAATGATCTTAGTTTCTACTGGAATTTTTGATGCAGTGTTCAAATTTTATCCTGGAAATTGAAATTTCCTACCAGGAGAGCATACGATCGAAGAAGTATATTTAGTAGTAAGAGTAGCAATGTAGGTAACACATAATAAGTTTTATGTCATTTTTCGAAGAATTCTCATTTCTTCTAAATAAAATAAAGAAATTGTATGTGATGGAAACAATATACACAAAATTATTTTTGAAAAATTTATTACAAAATACACTTATTTCATTGTGGTTATTATGGATCAATATTTTATGCCGCACTATCCACATCTTCAATAAATGAAACACTGATGATAATTCCAATCCAATAGGCTAATAAGGACTCCTCCAAGCAAAGTGACCAATTGCGTCAACAGTCATCATTCTGAAACAAACGAGCAACATTAAAATAAATTGAAGCTAATTGTAAAAACAATAAAAATAATTTACACTAAGTGTTTTTCAAAATAATATAAGCAATATATTTAGTATATTGAAAAGTACAATTCACAACACACGAGAATTTATTCATGAGTTTATATTAATTAATGAATAAAAAATTGAAAAACTATATTGTATGATGTTAATAATCATTTTATCCATATGTGCCCTCAAATTATCAGTAAAGGAGTAGTAAATAAAATTAATATTGCTGTAATTCAATTCAATTGAACCCTGTAACCGCTGTTGTTAACATTATTATTTTGCTAACCAACCCTATAGAGCCATTAACACATATCTCTAATCATTGTAAACAATTACTGTGTGTATCAAGTCTATTTCTCATATTTGAAAGGAAGAAAGCTCTCTCTCCGAGTTTATAGGACATTACATAAAAACTCAAACATATTGTATACGGTGCATCAGTTTACTTTGATACTTGGTATGAGAAAGGTCCTCAGAATATTTTTAGTGGATAAGGGTGAATATTTCTTATTTATAGTGTTATAGTGTATCCACAGAGTAAACTATTTTATAGTTTATTAGAAATACACATAGTTAAAACAGCGTCGTTCATTTCATTTATCAATATTATTCATTAATTAATTCTAGATGCGTTTACTACATTCATTAAAATGTACGATAACTTTGTTTATCGAAAGTTTTCCCGAAGGAAACGTTTCCTACTGAATTACTAGTAGGAAACGTAGGAAATTGTTAAATTAAACTCAGAAGTCTGGGTAACTTGCCCAATGAAGTCTCTGCGTAAAATGAATAACTGTTGATTGTCCTATGCCCCAGTGTAAGATCCGGTGCATTCAAGCGTGAATCGATTAATTTGATTCGTGAATTGGAAAATTGTTTTCCAATTCCTCATGACCTCCTCCAATCGCTTGGACAAATATTTCTTATTTCATACACATGGAAAGTTTCAATATGCTGTGCTACGTTAGACATTCAATTTTTATTAATTCGCAAAACACGGTTTCATTCTCTAGACCGGTTGAATTAGGATTAAATTAAATTTGATGTGGATTTTTAATATTAAATGCACTTACATCAACAAGGCTTTCAAATATTTACCTACTGTGAGTTTTCGCTAGATCTTTAGACTCAATAATTGGTTCACATTGTACAGAATGTTCCGTCTAATACGCACATAAGTATTTTGAGTTATGATGATACCAATCTGAAAGAATGAACAAATTTTCAAAATGTCGGATATTCCGGTTATACCCGAAGTAAAAAACAAAGTCATTTTACACGAAAAGTAATATTTTCATTGCGTTTTTAGATTCCTCTAATTCTCTCTTATTCAGAACCTAAGTCTAGTGGTTTTAGAAATATTCAGATATTTTGAAAATTTGAGTTTGAACCTGCTTCTTTAAAGTCAATAACTTCTGTCATTTATGGATATTTCGAAATCGTTTCGAACATCAGGAAGAAAAAAGATGAACATTGCTATTGGTATTATTATTATTGGGGAAAACAATTAAAGTCGTCCAAATTTGGGGAAAGTTTGAAGAAGTAACATAACAGCAACTTTAACTAGCTCTACGGCTAACATGGATAAATTCTGGGATTAACTCCCCTCCATATACCCTAAGTTGGTCAGCGAAAATACTATGCTTAATATAAGCAAAGAATAATCTCAGGAAGGTATCAATCTTCGGTGGAAGAACAATATCTCTCTGAAGAACCAAGAGATGACATGGGCAAGGTATTTATGTTTTCACAGAACTTCCAAACCCATCATGGAAATAAATAAAAGTAGAGACAGGGGGACACTCACCCTGTTAGGAAAGGAGCAACCTGATGGCATACCGAAGAATCAAGAATTGTAGAAGGTATGGGGCTGGAGTCTTTCGGCCCATAACTCATGGGTGAATATAGCATTATCTTTTTAACGGAAGTCAATGCAATTGAGAGATGTGCAGCTCAATATGGACAAAGGATTCGAAAAGAGGGAAATAGCTGTCATGTCCTACTATCAAGCCGCTCAGGTCAAACATCATTAGCTGAAAAAAACGGCTTCCAACTGCAAAACCAAGCTAAACACCCTAGAAGTGCAAAACAGAATCACTGAGTTCCAGGACATGTAGCATTCGAGGGAAATGAACAGGCGGATACTCTTGCACTCACGGGAGCTGAAACGCCTCTGACATATAGGCAAACACATAACACACTATAGAGGGAAACCTTAAAACAAGAAACACAACTCAATAAAAAGTACTGGAGTTCTCTTTCGGGATACAGCAGACAATCGAAAACCCTCCTGGTTAAATTTAGGAAAAAGGATGTTTCGAAAAGTATAAGACTCATCAGGTACAATCTGAGCATAACAGGAGTTCAGTAAACGATGAAATGTCTAGATCATGCAAAAAAACAGAAGAAACACCAATATATATCTGCTGAACGACTGCGAAGCTACCCTGTCCAGCGGACTCTTCGGGACATACACAAACATAGACGAAATTTTGCCGATGGAGCCTGGAAAAACCTTAACCTTCCTAAGAGAAGTAAAACTCACCCGTGTACTGTAAAGGGAGATACAATAGTTCTTCAAGGATGCAGAATACCTGGCACCCCTCAACAATCTAATCTAATGTAAACTGTAATATTCATTGAGCCTCCGATAGATCTATTCTTAGTCTTAAAAAACGTGTGGCACTCGGAGACTGCCGCGGTGAAGCTATTGCATAGCATTTTTTCTCAACTTATACAATTATAATTATTTATTTATTTTTAATTTATGCAGTATTTTTTTTTCTTTGATATTAATTCAAGTTACACTTTTTGAGCGTGGTGACCGATAACAAAACAAATTTTTTTCTTTTATTGAATAAATGAGAAGTTAATATCGTTTAAAATATTTTAATTATCTTACAATACATGTAGGTTATTCAGGAATTTGTTATCATTGAAACTATAGGTTTATGGTAATGAATAACTGAAATAAGAGACATAAATTTGAGACTTGATATCCTCTAAATATCTGAAAAATATTGCGTCAATGGTGGCCCCATATTTTGTTGTGGATTCTTGTGGATCATTATTCATTTTCAAATTCAATTTTTCCGAAAGAAAAGTTGTCAACAGCTCTGATTTTTTATCAGCGAAGTTGATGTTGAAATCGCCAGCCAAGATAAGTGGAAATTTATTACCATTTGTACCAAGTATTTTCGACCCTTCTTCAGTATACTCCAGTAAAGTGCGATGAATAAAATGCTCTACCTCGTCCAATTTTGGATTCGGAGAAATGTAAATTGCTACCATGACTATGTGTAGGCCATTTGTAAGTTTGCATAAGCACGCACAAATATCTCCAAAAAATGAGCGCCTAACATTAACATCGCTAACGTGTGCAATATTTATTTCAATATTCGGAGTCATAATATTAGTACCATTATTATTATTTTGGTAAATAGCTACCCCACCTTTTGTAACAGTATCTCGTTTGAATTGAACAATACAATTGAAATTAGGTATTTCAATCGGATTATCATGCGCCATGCAAGTTTCGGTAAGAAATAACACATTTGTTTGTCTCCTAACTGAATCTTGTAAATCGTATTTGTGACTATTTAGACTTTGGCAATTGAAAGTCATTATTGAAATGCCATTTCTATTACTAATGAAATCTAAGACACTTTGAGCTTTCGTCTGAACACTATTTAAAGGCAGTCTTTTGAATTCTTGCAACAAAGATGCAGTCGATGCAGCTTGCCTTCGATTATTATAAAACTTGAATGTAGAATTATCGTTTTTTGTCGTGATATACAATTTCTCAATATTAGTCACCCGAGAGAGCGCAACATAAACGAGTTCCTGTTATTTTTCGTTACGGAATTTCTTGATTCGGTCGCCGCGCTCAAAGCCCGCGATAAAAGCTATATATGCAATAGCTTAAAAGCAATGCTTTTAAAATTTGTTTTAAATATATTTTCCATTTTTATAATTTTTCCTTTTTAATCTTAATAAATTATTTTAACTTCTTGGGTAGATGGCGATTATGTATTTTTAGCCAACCAATGCCATTCAGTAATCAAATCGCCATCTTAGGCTGTCTCCTATATTGCATTACTGTCATTAGAACAAAAGCTGTGTGCAGCAATTCGAAAGTCGTTTATATGTACAATTACTAAAAATTTGACCCACACATCATTTCTAACATAAGGAGATCATGGAATAAAAGGAATGAGACCGGGGGAACGTCTGGTTGTGTAAATTCCTTTCAAATTATTTCATAAAAACTTCGACTTTAAGAAGCTTGAGACTAATAAATCACTAGAGTAATGGAAATTTATTTGCGAAAAAAAACATTTTTGTTTATGGTGAACCACGCCTGGTTCTCATTGTTAAGCTGGGAACAAAGCTGTTATTTTTTTTGTAATTTCCACTGTCAAGTATTATTTCCACATTTTTGAAGTTTTTGGCTACCGTTTAGAGTACGTAACACGCTTTAGTTGTATCAAGGTGAGGTGGATGCAAAATGTCATCCCTATATAGCGTCGTCTACTGACAGGTTACGAAACTGATGTGTTACTATTACTTCTAATCGAATTACAGGTTTCTGTAACGTGCAAGTTTCGCTACTCGTCCGTAGATAGCGCTGTTAAGTCATGGAAATTCGCCTTACGTTGGAAATAGTATATGATATTATAATAGAAATAAATATTAAACACAAAGACATTTTTTCACGATCATTATTTTAATGTTCCCGGATAGGGATAGAGAAGCGTAAAAAATGAATCTCTTAGAAGAGATATTACTGCTACTTCGGGATCTGTTTAAGGTAAAAGGTAAAGAACATTTCAAAAATTATCATCTTTTATTTACATTAAATAAATTATAAATAGGTACAAAAATACATAAATTAGTCATAAATAACAACAATATAGACTAGTTTGCCACTGTTAACTTAATACTGAGGTAACTTTTCAATAGGAAACTTAACAAATCAACTTAGATAACTAGATCAGATCGATGTATCTATCACTCTATTATCTATAAGACACCAACAAGTGTACAAATTAACTTGACAGAGATTCGGTGATTACTTTGCCCAACAGACGGCATTACAATTTTCAAATAAATAGGCAACACTGGAGTACATTTGTATCCTTATAGATTGTGCCACTTGCGTATAAAAAACCATACGTCAAGTTGACTCAATCCATGGTTAAGCCATAGCCTTCTCTAATATGATGCCAGCACCCCGACCACGTGACGTGTTAGATGACCTACTCAGGCCTATATCATGACCATCGCTCGAAACTAGGGTAATTTTATGCTTTGTCAAAGTCGGTGAATATTATCGTGCTTAATACAGTCAAAATAAAGAGAGATTAAAATATAGTTGATTGATAATAATAATAATTTAATAGAATGAGTGAATATTATGACAATTTTGAAATTGATTTCAATTATTTATTGTATTCTTTTTCTGTTATTGTGAAATTTATTTTTGATTGAAAAGATACATTTCTTGATAGTTACACAGACTATCGGACAATATTTGCATAAAAAAAACGAAATTATTGCAAACGTTGGACGATCCAAACTTTATCTTTACCTTATTGATTTTATGCTACGGGCAGTTTCCATTTTTTCTAATTTCCTAAAAGGTTTCAACTTTATAATAAATTCCAACCATTTCAGTTGATCTCATATGTAATATGTTCAAAGCAGAATAAAATTTGAATACATCGTAGTAGTGTGGGTCGGAGCTGATCAAGTGAAAAATTCTACATCATGGCCTACAATCTAGTAGGCTATAGTTGAACGTACTCTCAGTGCTTTCAAGTTGGTTAATTTTTTTCTACGAACTTCAAGTAGGTTATTTTTTGATTGACTAGAAATATGGCACATCCAAAGTAGTGTTCCCTCCATTCAGAAAAAATTACTCAAGATTTTGACATATCTTATAAAGGAACCTACAGTAGAAGGTCATAGAAAAAAATATTGTTGTGTACATTTTGTTGTTTAAGCTATCATGTTACCTAAATTACATAATATTATCTTCTAGAATCTAGATCATTCTTTCTGAAGATCTTACATAAATAATGATCAGCGAATAGATTCACCGAGTGCTACATGAAGAATAGATGTCTCTTCAGGAAGCGAACGTTCAGTTCAGTTAGAAATACCCTTCTTTGACTATATTCTTCATTTTACGTTCACTAACCTATCACACTGTGTTCTGTGTGTTCAGAGAAATATTGTGAATAAACTCATTTTGATTGATTCTGTAAATCAACGACGTTTCTGAATCGAAATGGGCCATGAAATGGTGGTTATTCTTTTTTTATATAGGAAAGAATGGTACTAGGAACATAAACTGAGCATCCAATCGAGAAATCACAGAAGGACAATTTTGAAAATTTGTACGATGCCATTTGAAGTAAATCACTATATCCAGTAATAAATATTTGTTTCATGTATTTTAAGAATTAGGAGATCGGGAATACTCAGTCTATGTAAAATTCATTCTAAACTAATAAAATAACTATTAAAAGTTGATTTTCACTAGTTTAATAAATAAATGTGACTATAGTTTCGCTAAAACACTAGCTTCCTAAAACAAATATTACAAATTACTGACTTACTACAAAAGAGCTACCTAATACAGTGCTTTCGTAAAGTACTGAATAAATTAATTTTTAGCCAAACTATCCATTTCTCAGGAATCTCATGAAACAGGTCGATTTTTAATCTCAATTTGCCACATTTATAAGGGAAAATTAATTATACAGGGTGATCCACGTTTGAGTGTTGTTGTCCGCGACAATTTTTTCAAATGGAACAATATTTTTTAAGGTCCTTCCTGTCTGACCAATTTATATTATAGGGGTATATTATATTTCCTCAATGAGGAAAATTCCAATAACCTATCCTAAGTTTATCATTAAATTTCTGTATCAGTTAGCTCGTATGTAGTAAGTTGGAGAAGTCACCGTGTTGGCGAAACTATTTTGACAATTAACATACCTATGTTATGTCATAATGACATTTAATGACATCTCTTTCTCCATGTCACAGCCTGCTCCGACAATCCAGAAACATCGTTAACTCAAAGTTGTTAATTCGCATCTAAACACTTCGAATCAAAACACAAAAACGAAAAACTAAAACAGTTCTTCATATTTACAACTCAAAAATCACCAAATAACTCGCCGCGCTACGACTGTCCTTCCTTTCTTCTTTTCTCTTCACGTTTCCGTTTTATACACGAGTGGTTCCTATGATTTGTGTCTCGACGCACAGAAACAAATATAAAGTGATAAAAACCGAGATTTCTTCCGTTCATTCCGACCTTGACGAAATCGAATCGTTTTATACGTTTCGCAAATGTCTCAGTCCTATCTTCGCCAGCATCACCAATTCTTCGAACGTGAGCAGTATGGGATCGTCGCGAGGGTCGCCCTCGTCTTCTTCCGTGTCCGAGTATATGGGGTCTACGTTTCTACGTTCAGATCTACGTTTGCGCCCTCTGCAAAGAATAAATACATTCGTTACACATAGTTTACATTGAAAAAATGCAGGTCTTGTTAGTCGGTACTTTAATAAAACTAGCGATTTGAACTTGAATGACATGTTGTTTCAACTGAATGAGAAGGATGATATCGCTTGGTCAAGGTTTTGGGATTTAAGACAATTAACACTTTTCTCTAGGGCCTTGGGAAAGGGTTTATATTAACAATTCAGAAACAGAAGAAAACAGCATTTATACCACATAATTATAAAAAATTTCAGTAGGCACTTTAACGAACGAACTTGCAAGAACAGGGTTGGAAAACGCTCCAGATCCAGAACAGACCACGGGGGTACCAAAACGTATAGCACGAAGGTCTGTAGAAGACCAGGAAACGAACATGGGAAGAAATACATCAAAGCCTCGTGTAACAAAAGAACTACAAACCTATT
Organism: Endomychus coccineus; assembly: GCA_958510875.1. Classification (NCBI taxonomy): domain Eukaryota; kingdom Metazoa; phylum Arthropoda; class Insecta; order Coleoptera; family Endomychidae; genus Endomychus; species Endomychus coccineus. The sequence continues at coordinate 1,065,070 of OY294070.1, forward strand.
ACCACTGAGTAAGGAAAAAATAAAAGGCGTAACAGGGCTCATGACATACAGACTTTGCAGTAAGGATACAGAAACAATAACACACATACTGTGTAAATTCGAGGCACTGGATCGCAAAAGACAGTCAAGTTTTGGAAAGCCTAACGGCGAACCAGAATTGTTCCCAGCCAGTGAAGGACTTGTACAAACTCGTACAAGGTACAAAAATACTCGAGTGGATACCGTAAAGAAACAAAGCATAGGCCATGCATTTAAGTCTTGAAACTTGAGTGACGGCGCGACGGCGAATCTGACAAACCATTGACTTGTTCCTCGTCTTTGAGATATTATTATCTCTGAACATCATTAATTTACATCTTCATGATTGGGGATTTGATCTACTTATTTGCGATTTCAATGTCTTTGTAAGTCGTGAAGTTCTCAATAAAAAAGGGACCAATACTTACATTAGCATGGGATCTATCCCATATTTTTCTCCGCCACCCACGGGCATTGTAATTGCGATTCCATTCAGCTTGGTGTTGAGGGCTATTCGTGTTTCTAAATCGGCCAAATGTTGATCGGACAATCGTTTCACTCTGCAAACGAATATAAACGTTTAATCGTAAGATTCTCAGGGCGATGATGTAATTATCAAATTTATTAGCCTAGAAGTCATTTTATTCCGTCTCAATTTTAATCGACAACCTTATCTCTTGTTCTTTGCCAATTAAAAAAAACATGACCATCGCAAGCTTGTTGCAAAATCAGTGACGCCGTTAACGACTTTAATAATAAACTACTGCGAAATAGTAATTGAGATTAGAGAAAAAAAATGTGCCAGTACGATCAGAGTTGTTTATCAAATTGTTAGGTCAATGATTCCGTTTAAATTAAAACAATTAAACGATTTACTATGATAAGAAACAATCATCCGTATTCACTAAAAAACTGTTAAAGTACTGAGAACCTTTCGGCTACCAAGTAACCATCATCAGAGTAAAATAATTAGAAATCAGAATGTGCCTCTTTAAATACTATTTGGAATAAGTAGTGTGTATAAGGGATTGCCCTCAGCAAGCGATAAATCTGAATTGTTTTTTCGCTTGTAAGTTTCAAGAGTGTTGAAATTTGTTGAGAAACGGTGTGACCAGTATTTAAAATATGTTGGCCTAACGTTGATTTTTCTTCATGTGGGAAAATGTTCCTTTAACCGAGTTAAAATGTTCCTTCTAGATTGACCCACATAACATTTTGAACACGACTCACAATCGATTTGGTAAATTCCAAATTTGTCGAAGTCGACATTTTATCAAAGTTGTTGCCAAAATGTTTTTTAGTTTATTGTTACATCTATAAAACTGGTTGTATTGTAAATTTAGAAAATAAATTATGAAATTTATTAATTACTGAAGGATGATAAGTGACACTTTTGAATTTTATTTGAAGGTAATGGCTCTAATTTGGTTAATTGGCTACGTTCCAATTTCCTTTTTTGAATTATGAACGAATCTCCGTACGCTGTTTCAATGTTAAATAGCCGATGTATTTCTTTGTAATTTTCTCCAAGGTTTTTGTCGATAGGCACAAAATTGGGCCCTCTAGAGGGCCAAACACTATTAGTAGGATAGCTTCATGTCTACTCAACCCAAATGCTTGGACTTGAAATAATCTTTAGAAAACCTTAATAATTTAAATTTTTCGGTGATCCAAAATGTTCAAAATGTCGCCAAAGTCACGTTTTTGCACCAAAATGCTTGAATTTTGGATGTTAGGTGCAGAATAATGAAATCTTCCAAATGAATTTGGTTTTAGATAGTGTTTCGTCTGAAATTCGTAAGATACGGATTTTTCAAAATGGTCGATTTTGCCGTCAAAAAATGAGGTACATCAAAACACCAGAGATCAAAAAGAAGAGAATCAAAAATACTATCTTTTCACCAAAACAAAAACTCTTTGACATATACTCGATTTTTCAATGTGCTAAAAAACTCCATAAATGGACCCTATCTTGGACACACGACCTCGAATCGACTTCGGACCAGAGTCAAAAATTGCGTATTAATTTTGCCGACAACTTTTGTTCAAACATTCTATCGCCTACATAAAGAAAATAATGGAAACGAATCAACGTTAGCCGAACAAATTCTATACAGCACACAAGAAAATTTACCACTCTTGAACACAGTGTGAGCTCTTTCATACTTATTGGAAATTAATTGTTGAGCATTCTATTTTACTATCAAACGATGACACAATCGAAAATTTCAGTTGATACAGATAATATATAATTATATAGACTATTATAGAAAATTAATGGCTTTTAGATGGATTCCATGTCACAGTAGCACGACTCGATGGCGTCGTTACTCAACACAATACACGTGTCATCTTCAGGGCAGGCTTGAGACTTCAACTGAAACTGACTGTTTTCGGTTTCTGTAACGGTAGGTATTTAATGTTACATACGTTCACTGCCTTTTGCCGATGATTGACTATGTTTCGGTACTTAACCATGCCGTTGTGTGATCATGGGCGAAGTGAAATTTTCAATGATGGGTTTCAAAAAATTAACACCGTGCAACCTTTAGAATAGATCTCTAGATCATCAGTGATATCACGGCTAAATAGTTCCGGGCAGCTTTGCTAAATTACTTTCGGGGTACCATTCCAATAGAAAAGTCAAATAAATTCAATAAATTTATCGAAGGAAACAAGATTTTTCATATCCGGATCTATTTATTCAACATATGTTTGGAATTAAAGATGATAATCCAATAACAAACAAAACCAAGCTATTTATTTCAGTTAGCATAGTATATAAATAAATAATGCAACAGCGATTGTACAAATTGAATAAAGCATAATTAAGTCATTTATAATTACGACATACTCTTTTGAGTAAACACATTATCTCGGCTGTTATATGAACTCATTAAAAAGGTATGGCAATATTTTGAAATTGCATAATTCCCAAACGATATGAAATACTATATTTTACGCAAAGTTGTGACAACATTAATTTTATAATCAATCGAAACGTATTTGTGGAAATAATAATGAACTCTTAAAGCGTTTATTTTAACGTAAAATAATATTTATTTAGTTATCAAAATTGATGTTTTGCGTCTTGTATCTCATGAAATAAATTGACATATGTCAGCGAACCATTTTTGAATGATACATTTATTATCGGTCCCATTAAATATTATGGCCATACTTGAACATAGACATTTAGTTTTCAGCCATTATTAATTACATAAATATAGAAAATATAACATTTAATGAAGCGATATTAATAAATATTCGAATCATCGTAAAATATTACACTCGATTAAATTAAGTTAAGTCCATAAAATGATTAAAATGGCGAATCCATTTAGTAGATGCATGAGTGGTTTTAATATCTCGTTATAGTTGATAATAATTATTTGAGTAAATTTAATTGACATTGCATCATTTTCATATCGGTTCAATATGATTTTTCTGCGTCAAATATATCAAAAATGATGCTATTAATTAGTTTCATTTATTTCATATCGGTTTAATATGACCATAGACATAATTTAATTATATCATCAATTTTGTTAATTTTTTATCTGTTGTAATATTGAATGTAATTTTGTTTCATCAAGAAAATAAATAGACAATGAAAGGATTTACATACAAAAATTAGAGAATTGTTATGAAAAAAAATCCCTCATTAATTTGATAATGGATGAATTAATTGGATTCTGATTTGTATTTAATTCTAAAATTTCATAATTTAATCAACAAGCTAAATATCTATATATCCACCTACTACATAATTCAGTATAATAATCTCTACAATAAAAATTATGTTCCAGATTGGTAATTTATTGATTAATTATATTTTTAAATCACAGACAAAATTATAGATTAAAAATAGTAATTTTTTGAAATTCTTTTAAAAAAATGAACTATAATTTTGCAATACATTGCGATAATAAAAACCTGTTTAATAAATCACCAGTTTGGATCATAATTTTTATTGTAGCATTTATACTATATTTGAAAATGGTTTGCATTAGTACTATAATGTAGTATATACCTATCTGGTATATTTAATGACTGATGGCTAACGGCGATATAAAAAAATTCACTTGATAAATAAATCCGAAGAAAATGATTAAAAATGAAGAAAATATAAGCTTCATTCGCACTAAAAGCTGAATTGAATATTTTCCACACTGATTGTACTGTGATGAGAAAATTCGAGGAAATCGAAAATCGAGAGGAAGAATAAAATGAGCTCAGTGAATTATCATAAAAAAAAACTGTAAAATATTTAAAAAATAAATAAGTATTTACCTGTTTGGCCTTGCGACGACACAACGTTGAACTCCAACCATCACAACAAAAATGATGGAAACTTTCATGGTAACACAGTACATTTTACGATAAAAAAATCGGGAACAACTAATAATAATAATAAAACTATACACGGCGCGAAATTTCGACGTAAAAACCACTTTCTATTTTACGTTTCACGCTATTCGAGTTTATGATTCAATACTACACTCATCTGTTATATATCGAAAGAGATGAAACGTGGTGGGGGCAGTACCGCCTACAAGGTGTTACAAGTAATCCGATTCGTGATAGCAAATTTCATTCATTAATTTTACTAATAACTTAACATTCGCCCGCGCTAGACGGTATATAATTATATGATCGAGAAAGAGGACGCTAGCATCAGGGACGGCATGATTTTGATTACGAGGATCGGTCAAGGTCCCAGGTAAATTTTAAGGGTGCCTGTAACTCGTCACACAGAGGTTCCTTTGGTAAGAACAGAAAGGATGGGCGGATGTTCATCGTTACGGCTAATTGAATATTTATTGATTATTAAGGGTAGACAGGGGCTTGTTTCCAAACTTATAATCATTATATTTTGCGTGTTGTACTTGCTAACAAGTAATAGTTAACATTCTTTACAAAATTTAAAATGTCGTTTGTGAAAGAAATTATTAGTGAACGCGGAAACACCCAAATAGTGTACGAAAATTATAAGATAAACATCGATCTTCAACTAATGGAACTGTCTGGAGGTGCATCAAATGATCTAAATGTAAGGTTTAGGTGTATACGATTGGGGAATCGGGTAGTTTTGTTGTAACAACAAAAAATCAACTTAATCACGGAACTGGAAAAAAAATTGCTGGACAAGTTCTTAGTGTTGGCTGCAAAAATAAAGTGGTAGAAGAACCTACAGAGAGACCGACTAAAATATTGCAAAACTATCTTCAAATGGTTTTCCCTCAGGTTTTTCTTCAGAAATATTAACTTCCCGCGTCAAAGAAAACATGTACAATAGACGTTGCAAAACATTGCCAACTTTGCTTCGCTCTGCCAACGAAGTTCGCCGTTTTCTGCAAGACCATTCGTACAACACGTCAAGAGCGGAAAATGATTTCCAAAATGGTTCTTAGCTGCCAAACAAATTTGAAATTCTTATGTAAGTTCACTTTTATATACATGGATGGCACATTCCAATACTGCACAAAATTTTTCACACAACTATTTACCATACATGGTTATAGCAGCGGAAATGAATGCAAGAACCTCTTATTTTTTTTAAAGGAATGGATTTGAATGAAACCTTCTTGCATTCGCTTTATTGATGGACCAATAAACTTTGTCAACCTTTAGATTTTGGAGGTCGCACCCCCTCTTTTCACTAGAGGGGTTGCTAGCAACTCCATTTTCTATCTCGCTGAGTTCTAAACCGAATTCTTTCAAATTTACATACAGGGGTTTTGAGGGGAAGTCCAAAAGTGTTTAGAATTCAATTTTGCATAAGAATACCTTATTTTCATGACTCATATATCACCACTCATCAACCACCTCTTAGCCGACCTCTTAGTTACCCCCACGCTGCAAATCTAAAATTGTCATTTGCAGCCATGATTTTGATTTAAGAATAAAATTTCAAGATACAAAAAATGTTCTAAATCCAATTTTTTGTGGGAAGTGGCCATTTTTAATGTCATTTAATACCACCCTTCACTTTCCACCATCCCTAATATTTTAAATGCATTTTCGGAACCATTCTATTGGTTTTAGGCAAAATTGACAAGATACAAAAAGTGTTTAGAATTCAATTTTACGTAACAAAAGTATATTAGTATGTTCACTTTCAACCCCTGTTTACCTTGAGAGGGTGAACATCCCTACTTATTTCGTAAAACAGCCGGATTATTCCATGTAAATAGGGAAATGTTATATAAAAACTCGTGAAAATTATATTTGAAGAATATCACTTCATTTTGCGCCCTATCAGATAGATCCCCAAGGGGTGGGAGTGAAGTCACATGCTGCATCGTTATATACAAGACGGAATAAAATGCCTATTTTTGTCATATTTTATCACGAAAAAATCATCGTAAATTATGAAGTTCATATACAATACAAATTATTGTGTCTTGAGTTATTTGTACAATATGAATAAGTTTGTATGGTCACTTACATACCCCTTAACACACTAAGGGGTGAACATCCCTCTATACTAGTAGGACCTTTGCATAGAGTGGGGGGAGGGGGGGTAGGTTGTAAATATTTTATTTCAAATAAATACCATCAAGACACAAAAAGTGTTTAGAATTAAATTTTACAGAATAAAACTATATTTATATGGCTACTTTTCAACCCTTCTTCACCCGTGAAGGGTGAACATCCCTGCTTCATAGGTTCATAAGCCGTATATTTGCATGAAAATACGAAAATGTTATATTAAAACATATGACTAATATTTCTCAAAAATATTTCTTCTCTCTTTTAATTCTGAACACTTTTTGTGTCTTGATAGTGTTTATTTTAAATAAAATATTCTCGTCGGATTCGTAATTGCTGACCCCTCAAAACCCCTGTATGTAAATTTGAAGGAATACGGCTAAGAACTCATCGAGATAGAATGAGGTTGCTAACATCCCCTCTAGCAAAAAGAGGGGGTGCGACCGCCAAAATCTAAAGGTTAACAAAGTTTATTGGTCCAAAAATGAAACGAATGCGAAAGGTTTCGTTCAAATCCATCCCATTATAAAAAAATAAAAGATGAAGGTCTTTTTATGCATTCATTTCCTCTACTATTATATAAATGGACACTATATACCGCTAGTGTTTAGTTTACTGAAAAACAAATCAGAAGAAAGTTATAGACTCTGTTTGAAGAAAATTAAGTTTATTTGTTGTCTTAACAACTTAAGTTTTATTCCTGAGAAAGTAGTGGTTGATTTTGAAATTGCCATTCATAATGCAGTTCGGATAACGTTACTATTATTGGTTGCCGCTCCCATCTTACTCAGCCTTGGTGGCGTAAAATACAAAAGTTGGGGTTAAGTGGCGAATATAAAAACAAAAACTGTGACACTGGAAAGGGGCTTCGTTAATGTTTTGGTATGGTATTTTTAAATCTAAATTTGGTGAGCGATTGTTTCGTTTTTGAGTTACTTCCGATATTCCGTGCCATGCTTATTCGACCTCAAATTCACTCCACTCAGAAAACAAACGTTTTGGGAACAGGTTGTGATGTAAGAGAGGCAGGCACCTTTTATTTTATCTCTCTTCGCAAGACCATTATTTCCACCGATACGGAGCCATGCATGAAGAGAAAGAAAGGGAAAAATGTCCATTTCTTCACTGATGGATCCAAAGCCATAATGGAAGCTGGGACGAGTTGTGCTCACAAAATACCCGAATGAAGTTATTTTTCGAACCACCCTCGTATATCTTGCCAGTTATGACAAGTTCGTTCGAGATATAATTATTATACCCTTTGTTGACTTAGCCACTGATTATCTTAAGCAATATTTCCGGAATAAAGGAAGTAATCGGCGTTCGTGTTTACCTTCAATATAGTTACTGTTTACTTTAAGAATAATCGGAGTGTACATACCTGTAAGTATGGGGATTCTCGATGTGTGCGTATGTATGTGACGGGGTTGAGGACGACGGACGCCGGGTTTTTATCTCAGTTCTCAGAACCGAAGACGTCATGAACTTGACGTAAAACCTTATATTGCATATATCATTGTGTAAACAATAGATCGTAACATAAACTCATCTCCATATAATAATTATGAATCGTACCACATGGCCTGAAGGTGTGATGATTGACAATTTTTTCACAAGATACTACAATAAGATAATATAATGTTCTAATAAAAATATACAAGCTCAAACAATAGCATCAACTATGGATTATTCGCTGTAACAAAGATATGACGTGATAGTTCAAGGCGGTACAGTGTTTGTCAGGTTGTCTAGGTTACAGGAGTCCTCACTTCCCTTCCCTCTACCAGAGGGCTCATCGCTTTCACTCTTCCCATCTCCCACACCCATCTCGGATGGCTGGTCACAGGGGCTATCTGAATCCTGTCCCCAAGTCGAGGGGCATGAATAGAGTGAAGGTTAAACGGCCAAACAAGTGTGGGTTAGCCATAAAGAGGCGCAAGAGGTTACAGTGACTTCATCGTCGACGAGAGCCCTTCCGAAACCGCTGACGAGACAGGGATCCTCGGCCTCCAACAAGTAGATTCCTGGCGCTCTCGTACTAAATAAGGCCCAGCCTGGTGGAACTGAAGACGCGTGAGCTCTACAACGCACGCGACCCTTTGGTTCTACCCCACAGGACCAAAAACGCGTACGCAAACGCCTTAATTTCTCAGGGAATAGAGGCAGTAGCTATGCGCAAGTGGCTTCGCCCTTCCGGAGGAGATTACTCCTCCTCGATTCAATTACACCAAGGTTCGTATTAGGTGTCTGCAGATATCTGCGGCGGAAGCCGCATCCAAAGAGTGGCTGCTGGATACAGTGGTCGTCATAAGACCCTGGGGGATGAGGTCAGTCTCCGAGCAGAGAAGAGCCCTCAGCTTTGCCCAAACGGAGAAAGGCTATGTGATGGGTTCCTGGAAAAAGGTACCTTCCAAACAAGACCATCTTAAATAGCATGGAAAAACAAAACCAAATGGGGAGTCCTCGAAAGGAAGGAGGAACCTAAGGGTCTAAGACTTATTGTATGGGTGGAAGACCGGTCGGTCAAGCTTTATAACCAGATCAACTTCCAACCATACATAAAGGCTACCAGAAAGCAGGTAACCCTTCTGGATCCTGAGGCAAAACAAGGCGGACCGGAAGAAAAATTACCAAATGTTGCTGGAGGAAGCGACAGTCGAAATGGGGCCACCTAGCGAGGGACCACGCGACTGTTGCCTCTTCAGTTCATTTTTACAATTCAACCTCCAGCACGGTAAGTCTTCAGCAGCTGCGCTGTGCATAAGCTGATTGAGCAAAAAATGTGTGTGTCACTGATTCAGGAACCTTAGACCTACCATGGTCAAGTCAGAGGCATGACCAGGGGTACTTACATCATTGTACAACTGTAGACCGTCCCAAGCCTGCATATTCACTAAAGATGTGAATGTGTTTCCCATGTCAAGATTTCTTTACAGGGACCTACTAGCGGTCAGGTTAAGATATAACCTTGGGGAGCTTGGAGAGGGAGATGGTAGTTTGTTCTGTCTATTTCCCTTACGAGTCCCAATATATCCCTCAATCGAGGTGGTCAAATTGGATCGATACTGTGAGGAGCAGGGGATTCCGCTTCTCCTGAGGTGTGAGTCCAGCGATCACCTCACAATGTGGAGGAGCAGCGATGTCAATTCTAAGAGGGAGGCGTTGTTGGAGTTCCTTAGCTGCTCAAGCGAGATCCTTAATTGCGGATCTCCGACGACCTAGAAGACAGCAGGTTATTGATGTCTCTTTGCTCTAGAGCAATGGACATTCATATTTTGAAATGGAAAGTGTCTCTATCACACCATAGACACATTCTATTTGATGTTGAATCCGTCAGTAATGAGGTTCAAAGTTACAGGAACCCAAGGACTACCAACTAGGACCTCAATAAAGAGGACTTAAGTGGTACGATTCATGTGCTGTTGACTTATCACGAAGAAGGAAGCTGCAAAGCAGCCCAAAGAGAGATAACGTTAAAATGAGATACTTAGCGGAAATTTTGCGGGGATATCAACAAGATGCCCTCAGCAGCAAGACTCTGCAAAGTTCTTTCAAAAGGATAGCAGAGCCTAGATGCGATCAGTCTCAGACACACCTAGTGCCTGTTCTTTCATTTCCTGACTCTGGAGGCAGACTTGACAACAGAAGGAGTAGACGTACAGGATGACCGTCGTAATGGTGACTTTCGACATTTTCAATTATGATAAGTTGAAGCGGGCCATTTTCAGGTTGGCACCGTATAAATCACCAGGCGAAGATCGAATATTCCCGGCTCTCCTATAAGGGGGTCAAGAAATCATCATCCAGCTATTGGTGAAAATCTTCCGATTTTGCATTGCCACTGGCTTTATTCCAAGGCTATGGTGAGCAGTGAAAGTCGTGTTCATTCAAAAGGCGTGTATAACTGATTATACCCAAGCATCATCTTCAATATACCTATCATGCTGGACTCTCGACCAAAAGGGCCTTGTCACACGAATAGAAGATGCTATGGCTATTGAGGAACACGTTCTGGGGATATTTACGGACATCGAGTTTATTTGTTCAGCAGCTGAGAAACGATAAATCAGTCCAACGGTGGTATGATGGACTGAAGCCATCCTATCGAGGCATGCGATATAGGCGCACCATGACGGATGCGTTCTACAAACCACCGCTACAAGAGGCTGTCCGCAAGGAGTCTTATATCCGGTTTTATGGTGTCTCGTGGTCACTTTAGGGGAACAATTGGGACAATGAGCGAGTTGCTGCAAAACACGCTGCTCAGTATGGTGGCTCGCTGGTGCTGCACTGAGAGGCTCAGGGTCAATCCTGGGGCAATACATGAATTGGTATTGTTTACCAGGAAAACTAAGCTGGGCACATTGCATATGCTTTCTTATTCTAACAGAGTCCTGCAACCCAAGGCTTCGTTGAAGTTTCTGGGAGTAATCCTAGACTCTAAACTGATCTGGTGCGAACACCTCGAATATAGAGTGAAGTAGACCTCTGCGTCCTTTTCGGTCTGCGGGAGAGCCTTCAGCAGCTCGTGGGGATGACGGTAATAGATCTAGGTCACAGAACTAGAATGAACTTCTCTCGTAGACACTCAGTATACCTCACACTAGAGGCAACATAGATTGATACCTGCTTCTCCCAAAATCATCATCCCTGATAGAGGAGATTGGGCATCGAAATTCTCCCCTTACCACACGGGCTCGTATGGTTTACAGACGTGTCTAAGGTAGGTCAGGGTTCTAGAGCGTGAGTGTACCTAAAAAGGCCAAGGATCACTATATCAGTAATAGCCCTCGGAGCGCATTGCACTGGTTTATCTTTCGCGCCGTTCAAAAGTCGACAAACGGTCCGAAATTCTTCTTATAGGTCTAATGCTATTAATAATTTTAATTATACAACTTGAATTGTTCATTTTGAATGTAAAGGCTTCATTAACTTTGTATTCGATACTTTCAATTCCGTTTCTTGTTATCACAAAAACAAAATAAAACAATGAAATCTTTGTAAGCAAACACATTTCTTTTCCGGGATATTTTTAACTATTTCGACTTCACTATCTCGGTGATTAATTTGTTAATGATAGAAATGTGATAATTTATTCAACGATTTTGTATATTACGAAATAATTACCCTTTACCCACTTAAATTACTGAGGACGTTTCAGAAAGCAAGTAGCCATCATCAGAGTAAACTAAATTAGAAAAAACAATTTTCCCGTTTAATTACTATTGGATAAATTGCTTTTTCGTTTACATATTTCATCCCTTCTAAATTACCTACGTATGTGTCCGTACTGTGTTTTAAAATTGATAAACTTTCTTGAGAAATGGTGTGACTCTGTATTAAAAATATGTTCTGCTAAAGCTGATTTTTCACTATTATTTTTCTTTATATGGACAGAATGTTCTTTCTAAGACGAACAAATGTTGAAATTAGGCAACTGTATGAACCAAATAGGCAGACCTAGCGGGTCGCTATTGCTGGGGCACGCGACGAGGATGCCTGAAAAGGATGAGGAAATAGTTGGAGGCGTTTGAGCAAAATCTAAGAACTCCAGGAATCGGAAGTTGGCGAAAATTAGCTACAAAACAGAAAAGGAATAGAAGAAAAGGGTAGCGACGTTTTAAGCCACGAGCTTATCATAAGCTTTAGCTTTAAAATACTATTGATATATTCGTTTGTAAGGCATAGCTAATTCGACGATTAATAATTAATACTACGTTATATAGTAATTTAGCATTTCAAGTTACTGGAACAAAGTGTTCATTGATAAACTGTTATCGAATTTTGTGAGACGTAAAATGATTTTTCATTTCCAAGAATCAACATGACCTTTTATTCTGCTGATTCGATTGTGAGTCGTAAGCGAACATTACTTTGTACCCTCATAAAATATAAATCACATCGTCCAAGAATTGGATGTTAATGTCATTGTTATCGAAATCGAAATAATGTTTTGTTTTGATAGTGTGAAGAATTCTTATTACACTAAACGTCAAAAGTCTTGGCCCCCCCATTCAGTCATGTTAATGAAATGTTTGTTAGAAAAACAAAAGATATCTATCAAAGTATATTGTTTGTTCAATCTATTTCTTGTGAAAGGATTATTTTACACAAACTAGGATGCTTAAATTAAAAAGTAAGAAATGTGTGAATTATTGAATAAAAAAGTAATGAAACATGTTGTACATTGACTAATAGTCGGTATGACCTCCTCCACGTTGGAATAACCTGTTGACACGTCTATGCATTGAAATCATCAAGCGGTGGAATATTGTTCCATTCCTCTACCGTCGCGACGACTAACTAATCTGCAGTCTGAGGTGAGTTAATTTGATTGTGAATGGCTCTACTTATGTAATCCCACATGTTTTCAAACGGATTCATATCCGGCGAGTTGGCTGGCCAATCCAATCTATTTATATGAGCTGTTTGAAGTGTATCCTGCACCCTTCTTGCGCGATGTGGTCGGGCGTTGTCGTCCATAAACACAACATTTTCGACTAATTCATTACGTATGGGATAGATAATGAGCATAATAACCTGTTCGACGTAAATTTTGCTGGTCATATTCTGTGGAATGTGAATTAATGAGGTGCGGCGGTTGAACATTATTCCTCCCTAAAACGTTACAGTACCCCCTTGATAGGGAGCAACTTCCCGGGGAAAATTAAGTCGCTGTTGACGGACGATCTGGTTCTCTCCAGACTCTTTGCCGATTGTCATCACTCACCAGTCCAAATCTGGTTTCGTCTGTGAATAGCACCCACCTCCACTGCTGCAAAAGCCAACCCCTGTGCTCTCGCGCCCATCGGAGACGGATAATGCATAGAGGTAATGAAGTTGTAAGTAACACAAGATTTTCGTTTTTTTTATTATTAATAAATTCAGTTTTAGTATTGATGCAACTGTACTGTAAAGTTTTGATTTGATCTAGAAATATATTTATAGCAGCTTCTGGGCGAGATAAGTTTGATAATGGTTTCCAGTTAATGTTTTTGATCCGATTTCTGAACTGAACACTGTCAAATACTTTCTTGACTATAGTGTTTTTGTTTGTTTGTGTTCCGTAATGGTCTCTAATACCCTGAATATTCCTATCGTAGTTTCTGTTTTGTTGCGAAAAATTTGATGGCGGAATCGAAAAAGTTTGTACATTATTTCTTTCATTTCAATATTGGAAATAATGGAAAATATTCTTGATTGCATACTTACTCTAAACGATCGTATCGGATAATGTAAATTAACCTTTAATGCTCTTTTCTTGTCGCGTTATTTTCTTATTCATATAGAAAGAAAGCTTTCAGTAGAATGCCGCATAACTACATCAGGTCTGAATTCCTGTCAATAACATTGAAACATTTGTATAAGCAATATGTATTCTTTATTTCTGCATGCATGTATCGAACAATTGATTATACTAAATGTATACAACAACTCTCAAATTTTGACTGTTAATTTTGATGGACATCTCAAAATACCAGTGATGCGAATCAACACATATTCTTCACAAATACACTCAACTATTTGGCACACTGATATTTATATAATAGAATCGAGAGCGTTCGAGATAGAGGGGGTATTAAAGAAATTGAGACTCAAACTTGTCTTCAATCCAAGAGCAAAATTCGTGATTATCACCGATCGTGTGGATCCTGATCTCTTCCTCATCTTATACAAGTTCTATATTACAAGAGTTGTGGTGCTGGATACTAAAGATGAAACTGTCAAGAAACTATTTTCGTACGAGCCATACCTTCTTGGTGGTTTCAATAAAATAGCAAAAGATCCTATACAAGTTGCCACTTGCTCTGCTGTAGGTTTGGAAGATGATCTCAGTTTATTCACATGGGAAAACTTTCCAAGCTTATTGTATACAGATTTGAAAAAGATCTCGAAAAATCCCATTCAAGTTGAAATTGATATTAGTATTTCCAAATTATTTGAAATTTACACTCCAAACACATGGAACAACTCCACCATCCGATTTTATCACGCTGGTGGCAATGGTAATCTCAATGGTTTTAGAAACGGGAAAGGAATAGACATGAACCACTTTAGTATCATTGCTGACTACTTCGAAGTGAATCTAGAAACCCTTCCGTTCGATGAAATTATCCAGAATCGCATCGCTGTACCCGGCAAAACATCAGACATGGCAGATCTGAAAAGTGGCGATATGTATTTTGGTGCTACTCTCGCAAACCATGAAGCTGGTTTGGTTTTTGATAGAAGCCTTACTTTGGATGTGAATTATATGGTTTGGCTGGTGCCTAGAGCAAAATTATCACCACCCTGGAAACGGATCGTGACCATATTTTCTCAGTCGATCTGGAAATTGTTATTTGCAAGTGTCCTCATCGTGATATGTCTTAGTTATTTTTCAACCAACTTTCACATAACAATTAGACGAAACACAAATGTTGTATTGAGCGAAGTTGTACAATTGACGTTGAGTATTATTGCACCAGTTTCAAACTTCGAACGCATGCACATGAAGGGTATCTACGGGATTTGGATGATGGCATTTTTGATTATAACAACGATTTTCACGTCGAAACTTTTGGATATCTATCTGAGCAATATTCACGAGCACCAAATAACTACAGTACAAGAAATTGAAGCTACAGATTTAATTATTTGTGTATACCATGGTATGAAGGATGCTTTGGAATTAGATGGTATCGGGAACAAGATTATATTCACCCAAGATACTGCTAGTTGCGCTAATGGAACAGCTTTCGAGGGTACCATGGTGACTATTAGACCCGCGAAATTATTCTATTATGTGGGACCTTTCTACGAGTTAGACGAAAACGGAATACCGAGGATATATATCTTGAAGGACCCATTCTTCATGATTAACAATGATTTCTTTTTTGTGAAGGGGCATCCTATTTTTAAGCCTCTTAATACTTTGTTATACAATCTAAACAACGTTGGCATCTTACAGTACACCCAGAAGCGGTACGAGTTCGAAATGCCACATGTGGTGCAAGATATTGGAACTAACAGTTTGAAACTTAACCATCTACAATTTTCTTTTCTTGTATGGGGTTGTGGTAACGTTATTAGTATTGTCGTGTTCTGTTTGGAATATATTAATGTTATATTTAAAACTTAGTTATAAAGGTGTAAACTATGATAAATTTGATGAAGTCTATTTCAAATTTAGGTTCTTTATGCCATGAAGGCACTCGATAAGAAAGGATTTTTCGAAAGTCAACCTCAAACCTTAAAGTGATTCGACATATTTTGACAGACTTTCTATAACAAACTATACATAACCCCATAACTTGTCACGTAATGTTTACATGACCAAAAGCTGTTAGATTGACAATCACGTAATGTCCATGACATACCATTCCATAACATAGATATCCCAATTAATTCAAATAAACTTTCACATGACATAGAGTTAAATTATTAAATTCATTTGAAATATGAATATAAATGAACCCGATGTCTCTTCTACGAGTATTAGTTTCTCCTGGGGTCATACCACGCGTACAACGTATTCTATAAAATGAACTATAATCAATCAATCAATGAGGGTAGTTACTCTCACCTTTGTTAAGATACTTTTTCACTTTTGGACTGCGCGTCAAATGTATGACTATAGGAACAGAAAATGTATTGGAAATAGTGATGAGCAAAGCAAGATCAAGACCATGACTTGTATGGTCTTGGTGTTGCAAACTAATGCGTTGCTTGGTCTTGGTCTTGCATCAAGAGTCTTGCAAGTCTTGCTTTTCACAAGAACCGAACAGACCTAGTATAGCTGCATCCAGATATATTCTGGTGCGACTGCGGTACCAAATGTAGCACTCTCCTATAAGTTGGTAAAGAATCTCCTTCCTTGTACCGCAATTGGGACAGGATGAATTCTTCATGACAGAGAACCTACAATGACCGGTGATGACACTGGTAAGATCAGCTATGACATGTCTACTTTTCAACAGAAGTTCAGGGATAGTTTCCTTGTTTAATTATTTATAATAAAATGATCAAAAGTGCATTCTCAAAATGTTATTACTTTTGTGTTTTCTTTTTTAAATTATGTCCTAGAATTTAAAAAGTATCAAATTGAAATTTAGTACGCTTATTTAACATCAGAAAACCAACATATTACTGCATCGTCCCTGATCTCCAGTATTGCAAAATTGGGATGTTATATTCAATTTTGAAACTTTTTATTTTGTGTGATTTTTCTGAGTAAATGCACCGATCTCGAGATAAATATGGAAATCCACTACGACAGATCCCGTAGTCTTTTTGGTATTGAGATCAAGCAGAATGCGCCTAATTGTGCGCTGACGAAAGATAATTTAAGGCATCTGGCTGTCAATGGCAGCAGGAGGTTCCATCACTTATGGATCCAAAGTAGATTTTTATGCAAACATTCCAGCAAAAAGATTGGCTTTTTCTTGTGATGTAGTAGCCAGTATGCCATCCATCATCTTTGGTTAGGGGATATAATGAACTGGAAGCCATTCGGGCATTCGATAAGCTTTGATCGTATTTTGGCCTTATATCGCTTTAGATGTTTAATGTAGTTGATATCACTCTTTGTAGTCTCTTTTTGTGTAAACCAAGTAATAATGATTAGCATAATAAGAAAATTAAACTGTCATGGAAAGTGAGCTCAAACAACAAAGGCATTATGATTTTATGTCTTAATGATCTTTTTCTTGGCGCATATATTTTGTTATTTATATAGAAATGCATTAAGTTCCAAGTCGAATCACACCGGGACAATTGCATCAGCAAGATGAATCCTTTCTTCCTGCATGCATGTATCGAACAATTGATTCTATTAAATTTATACAACGACTCTCAAATTTCGACTGTGAATTTTGACGGACATCTCAAAATGCCAGTGATGCGAATCAACACAAACTCTTCACAAATATATGCAACTATTTGGCACACTGATATTTATATAATAGAATCGAGAGCGTTTGAGATAGAAGAAGTTTTAAAGAAATTGAGACTCAAACCTGTCTTCAATCCAAGAGCAAAATTCGTGATTATCACCGATCGTGTGGATCCTGATCTCTTCCTTATCTTATACAAGTTCTATATTACAAAAGTTGTGGTGTTGGATACTACAGATGAAACTATCAAGAAACTATTTTCGTACGAACCATACCTTCTTGGTGGTTTCAATAAAATAGCAAAAGATCCGATACAAGTTGCCACTTGCTTTGCTGTAGGTTTGAAAGATGACATCAGTTTATTCACATGGAAAAACTTTTCAAACTTATTGTATACAGATTTGAAAAAGATCTTGGTAAATCCTATTCAAGTTGAAATTGTTAGTGTTTTCAAATTATTTGAAGTTTACACTCCAAAAACATGGAATAACTCCACCATACGATTCTATCACGCTGGTGACACTGATAATGTCAATGGTTTTAAAAGTGGGAAGGGAATAGACATGAACCACTTTAGTATCATTGCTGACCACTTTAATGTGAATCTAGAAACCCTTCCGTTTGATGAAATTATCCACAACCACATTGCTGTTTACGGCAAAACTTCGTACGTGGCAGATCTGAAGAGAGGCGATATGTATTATGGTGCGACTCTTGCAAACCATGAAGCCGGCTTGGTTTTTGATGAAAGCCATACTTTGGATGCAAATTACATGGTTTGGATGGTGCCTAGAGCGAAATTATCTCCACCCTGGAAACGGATCGTGACCATATTTTCTAAGCCGATCTGGAAATTGTTATTTGCAAGTGTCCTCATCGTCATATGCCTGAGTTATTTTTCAACCAACTTCCACATGCCAATTAGGCGAAACACAAATAGCGTATTAAGCGAAGTTGTACAAATGACGTTGAGCATTTTTGCACCAGTTTCAAACTTCGAACGTATGCACATGAAGGGTATCTTTGGGATTTGGATCATGGCATTTTTGATTATAACAACGATTTTCACGTCGAAACTTTTGGATATCTATCTGAGCAATATTCACGAACACCAAATAGCTACAGTAGAAGAAATTAAAGCTTCAAATTTAATTATTTGCGTATTCCATGGGATGAAAGATGCTTTGGAATTAGACGGTATTGGGAACAAGATCACGTTCACTCAACATACTGACAGTTGCGCGACTGGAGTTGCCTTCGACGGTACCATGGTGACCATCAGACCCTCGAAATTATTCGAATATGAGGGACCTTTCTACGAGTTAGACGAAAACGGAATACCGAGGATATATATCTTGGAGGACCCATTCTTCATGATGAACAATGATTTCTTCTTTGTGAAGGGTCATCCTATTTTTGAGCCACTCAATACTTTGTTGAACAATTTAAGCGACGTCGGCATCTTACAGTATATCGCGAAGCGGTACGACTTCGAAATGCCACATGTGGTGGAAGATATAGAAACTAACAGTTTGACACTTAACCATCTACAATTTTCTTTTCTTGTATGGGGTTGTGGTAACGTTATTAGTATTGTTGTGTTCTGTTTGGAATATATTAATGTTATTTCTAGAACTTAATCATTAGTGTAAACTATGATAATACATTTCCAATTCAAATACGAATACGAATGAAGCCGACGTTTTATTTGATTTTACGGGTATTAGCTGCTTCTGCGACCACAGCACGCGTATTTTATAATTCATTTAGCAAACACTACTAAATTTTATATTTTCAGATCTCTGGACGGTAATACAAAACATATATAACTTGTAAGTTATGGAAATAAAATCACTAATTTACACTAAATAAACAATGAATGTTTTTATTATCCACTATTGATTACATATTTTTCAACACACATTTGAAGAACTACTAAGGAAATAATTGGTGAATGATAAAGTTGATTATTATGATTTTGAGATTTAGTTTCAAACTAATTTAATATTGTAGGCTCTGATTTTTACAAAAATCGGGTTTCACGTTGGGCGCCAATTATTAGGAATGTTTTGAATGAATTTCATAAAATACCCCACGTTGGGCGCCAATTGTAATGAATTACTTGCTTCGAAAGATCTTTTAAGGCCTTAGTTTTCCTGTTGCGATTTGTTGTCTTTGATATGACAATCACCGGAAAAGTGAACCTCACTATTCTAGTTGTATCTAAATAAAGAATATCATTTTTAATTATTTCTTTATTGTATGATCCAAAGATCCGTTACATATTCAAACTATCAGTCTCTTTTTAACCCTATAGAATAGTTACAAAAGCAAAGAACAATAATTTGTATACATAATTTGAAGATTCAAACACAGAAGCAATAATACATCTTTCCCTTTTTTCATGTTAAAAGTTCAAATCATAGTGTTTAAGTTTGGATGGAAGTTTTTTTCTCTGGCAGTAAGACCCAGTGTTTCACCAGTCTAGATATTTTCTTTACTACCGTCGTATTTAGTTTTCATTTCACAATGAAGCTTTACTTATACTGTTTTGATTTATGTCACTTCCACTTGCTTTGTTCTCCTCCAAGTATTTTTCCCACCTCAACTCTCTACTTTCATTTCACTTCATACTTTTTTTATTGCAGTAAATTTCTGATCTCTAAAATTTATTGTATTTAGAACCTCCTTCGTCCAAATTACTATACTTAGCCAGACTTCGTTCAGTTTGTAGGAGGACTTTCCCTTGTGAATCCAAAGTGGAATTTTTTGTAAGCATTCCAGCAAAAAGATTGGCTTTTTCTTGTGGTGTAGTAGCCAATATGCCATCATCTTTGGTTAGGGGATAGAATGAATTGCTTTAGCTGTTCAATGTAGTTGATATCACTCTTTGTAGTCTCTTTTTGTTTAACCCAAGTAATAATGATTAGCATAATAAGAGAATTAAACTGTCATGCAAACTGAGCTCAAACAACAAAGGCATTATGATTTTATGTCTTAATGATCTTTTTCTTGGCGCATATATTTTGTTATTTATATAAACCTTTTAGTATAATATTGTACTATATCGAGTTCCAATTTGAAGCACACTGAAACAATTGCATTAGCAAGATGTATCCTTTATTCCTGCATGCATGTATCGAACAATTGATTGTACTAAATTTATATAATGACTCACAAATTTTGACTGTGAATTTTGACGGACACCTCGAGATGCCAGTGATGCGTATCAACGCAAACTCTGCACAAATCCAGTCAACTATTTGGTACACTGATATTTATATAATAGAATCGAGAGCGTTTGAATTAGAAGAGGTATTAAAGAATTTGAGACTCCAAACAGTCTTCAATCCAAGAGCAAAATTCGTGATTATCACCGATCGTGTGAATCCTGATCTCTTCCTTATCTTATACAAGTTCTATGTTACAAGAGTTGTGGTATTGGATACTACAGATGAAACTGTCAAGAAACTATTTTCGTACGAACCATTCCTTCTTGGTGGTTTCAATAATATAGCAAAAGATCCGATACAAGTTGCCACTTGCTCCGCCGTAGGTTTAGAAGATGGGACCAGCTTATTCAAGTGGGAAAAGTTATTACATGCGGATTTAGGGGAGATCTCGGTGACTCCCATTCAAGTTGAAATTGATGTTGTTAATTTCAAATTATTTGAACTTTATACTCCAAAAACATGGAATAACTCCACCATCCGATTCTATCACTCTGGTGGTGATGTCAATATTTTGAAAACTATGAAGGGAATAGAAATGAACCCGTTCGTTACTATTGCTGACTACTTTGATGTGAACCTACATTCCCTCTCGTTCGATGCAGACGTCCAAAATCACATAGCTGTACCGGGCAGAACTTCAGAGGTGGCAGATCTGAAAAGAGGCGATATGTATTTTGGTGCCTTTCTCGCAAATTATGAAGCTGGGTTGGTATTCGATGTAACATTTGCTTTGGATGTAAATCCTATTGTTTGGATGGTGCCTAGAGCAAGATTATTAACGCCCTGGAAACGGATCGTGACCATATTTTCTCAGTCGATCTGGAAATTGTTATTTGCAAGTGTCGTCATCGTGATATGTTTCAGTTATTTTTCAACCAACTTCCGCATACCAATTAGGCGAAACACAAATTTTGTATTGAGCGAAGTTGTACAAAAGACACTGAGTATTTTTGCACCAGTTTCAAACTTCGAACGTATGCACATGAAGGGTATCTACGGGATTTGGATGATGGCATTCTTGATTATAACAACGATTTTCACGTCGAAACTTTTGGATATCTATCTGAGCAATATCCACGAGCACCAAATAACTACAGTAGAAGAAATTAAAGCTTCAGATTTAATTATTTGTGTATACCATGGTATGAAGGATGCTTTGGAAATAGATGGCATCAAGAACAAGATTATATTCACTCAAGATACCGCTAGTTGCGCTAATGGAACAGCTTTCGAGGGTACCATGGTTACCATCAGACCAGCAAAATCATTCAATTTTAATTTAAGTCTCTACGAGTTGGACGAACATGGAATTCCGAGAATATACATCTTAGATGACCCATTCTTCAAGGTTAACGATGTTTTCAGCTTTGTTAAAGGTCATCCTATGTTCGAGCCCATTAATTCTTTGTTGTACAAACTAAGCGACGCCGGCATCCTACATTACACCCAGAAGCGGTACGAGTTCGAAATGCCACATGTGGTGCAAGATATTGAAACACAAAGTTTGACACTGAACCATTTACAATTTCTTTTTCTTGTATGGGGTTGTGGTAACGTTATTAGTATTGTTGTGTTCTGTTTGGAATATGTTATATATATATAATATGTTTTGGAATATGTTATATTTAAAACTAAGTCATAATAATGTAAACTATGATAATAATGACGTAATTTACTCGAATGAAAATCGGTCGTAAGATCTGCCTAAGAATGAAATATTTCACAAGGCACAAGTGTGCTTACTTATAAATATACGTGTATAAAGGTGTTTTGAATGAATAAAGTGCGTTGCAAAATGGCTTCCAAGTGGATTTTATGGTGAAAATGAAATGAAAATTTGAAATTTCATTTTCTATCAGAACACATTGCACTGCAGACGACTTGCAAAGAAAGAAATAGATATTCTGCAAATACTATGATTTCATCCTCTCTTATACATATAATCAGGTCACACCCATATAAGTTAAGAAGTTCAAATGTAGTTGGAGGAAGGAAAACGTTCCTCCCATACGTCCAAATCAATTAAAATTTTCATATAAAAAAATGAAAATAACATGATACCACGTTACTTGCAACAATAGCATTCGTGTTTATTCTGAGTTCAAACAGGTTGTCCATTTGTCCTGTATCAAAAATAAAACACGACTTATTGTTCATGTGTGCAAAGTCAATTATTTTGAAGGACATTGCCTTATTTTATGCTTTAAAAAAAATGGATTAACTAAAATATAGGTTGATTGTATCTACCTCGATTTTGCTAAGGCACAGTATTTTATTGAATAAAATGTCTAGCTTTTTACTATTGACATATTTTGTTGTAATCCTAATGATATTTGTAAACCCGTGTATATTAGTTAATTTTTAATTTAAATAAATAAATGTTCAATGAATATTTTATGCAGGCTCTACTTCAATTTGGTTCAAATCCACAGCCCAGCTTATAAATATTATATTATTCGGTGGAAAATAATAAACCTAATCTAACGAATGTGGTCAATCATACAATCTGAATTAATTCTATTTTCTTTTGACAACCTTTCCATAATTCTAATATCTGTGTGTTCGTTTACTTGCGACATATTTGTGTTTGTTGTCATGTTAACTCTCTTGGCTTGGGGACATATAGAAAATACCTTTGATTGTAGTGTTCTTTTAACATTTCAATTCGATTTACACTCACAGTTATGACCCGTTCCAAACGAAGTGATTAGTATAGCGAAGAATAGCACGAACTTGCATCATCTTTTCCGATAAGTTCAAATACTCTTGTACACACACTCTTTAATGGCATGTACGCAAATCTAAATATAGTAACTACTATGAAATTATGAATAATGATGTTACCCGACTCATTTAATAGCAATGCGGCTAGGTCAAGTTTAGTTTATCGTCCTTTTTTAATCGTAGAGTATTTATTTATTAATATTTGATGAATTTTTGCTACTTCCGCGAAGCCACTTCATGTTCATCTATCCAATCGAATCGAGGAATAGTGATTTTGATTGAATGAAAGAACAATCACTTTGTTGACTATCTTGGCTGAGCCATCAAGGAAGTGTAGGTTCATCCTTGGGGAATGTGAGAGCATTCTTCGTATAGACATTGAAGAACGTAATACCACATTGAACGGGACATATTATGCAGTACTTCTGCACAAATTATGACAAAATACATGGAAAACTGACCACGATACTACAACCGTACCTACTGGAATTATGCAAGCCGCAATTTGGAACTGGGATTGTGAACAAATCGATCACCCTTCGTATTGTTCAGATATGCCCCCCACCCCCTGTTTGGGAGGACGCGACTTCAGTGATGACGAAGAGGTGAAGATACATTTTGATTATAAACCAAAGAAATATTTATTCAATTGTATTGCATTGTTGCTGAAACGTGGTAATAAGTGCTTTTATCAAAATCTATCAACAATATAATTGGAAAAAATGAATTTTATGTGAAAGACTTGTGGCATTTTAAAAAATCAATCCGTACCCGAAGATCCTCTATTAATTTCCATGGATGTTGTTTCTTTATTTACAAATATACTAGTCGTTTTCGCATTGAGTAACATCAAAAAACGTTGGGCAGAGATTAAAAACCACACACCTCTAGATCAATCTGAATGTATAAAGGCAGTAAAGTTTTGTTTAGAATGCATCTATTTTCAATAAGGTGGGCAATATTTTGGGCAAATATTCGCCACAGCATTGGGATCTATTTCAACTACTAAAGATAAACAAACCCACACAGTATACAAATTAAATTGTTAAGATTGCGATGGGACTTATACAGGAATTTGTAAACAATATTTACAAAAAATAATGTATAGTGATAAGTATAGTACAAGAAATAAAAACTTCCACCACCCTTGCGGAACATTGCTTTGATTATAACCATCAATTCAATTACAAAAATGTTAATGTTTTAACTAAGGGAACCAATTATTATAAAAGATCTATTCTGGAGATGATTCACATAAAATGTGTGAAGTCTCTAAATCATAGAACAGATATTCAGTCATTAAGTCAGATTTATACTAATTTAATTCCTTAAAACCCTTGCAAATTCCTACATGCGTCTTTATATATTTTTTTATATATAATTCGTACCTGGGTTTAAAATCATTATTAATAAGTGCATTGCTGACAGGGCGGATTATATTGACAAAATAAAATTTAATTGAGACTCTACGCTTTTTTCTTCATAGAATTTTTGACGCTACCCTCGTAGTTGTATTAAATTTGCTGTTGCATCATTTTATTTAATTCACAGTTTTAGTTATCTTTTGATAAGATTGCTTGGAACATTTTTATCGGTCAAACAGACAGAATAGACAAATGTTAATTCGGCTTATAAGTATTTGATAAATGTTTGAACCGAAGTCCTGAAATATTAGGCAATTAACTATTACTATTACAATTATCTGTTCGGTGACCTACTATTACCTCCTTCCGATAAGATTATACCATCTAACGCGCAATAGTAGTTATTAGTTGTGACAGATGATGCAAACACGTTTTTACAAACACCGATAAGAAGTTTCTAATGGAATTGGCGTTCAACATCTGAACGCCAGGAGATACGATCTGTAAATAAACGGTACCTACGGAACGGATGTACCTAATCATATAAAGTGGAATCCCCAGCTTCTAGTTCAATAACACGCTCAGTTCCGTGTAGAGGGCGCCACGGGAAAACGGTTCGGTTCTTTACGTTACGAGAATTTCGGCGTTGAAATTTATTCAAATAGTAGCTGATCGGCCACGTCTACTGTCCAAGATCAGATTTTTCCGTATTCCCTTATTAACGACCTCTATAGAACGGTTTAGTTTCACAATACATCTGTCATATGCTTCTCTTCCTGATCCAGATAAGAAATGTCTTATCCCTCATTGCTCACCAAGTCCCCGATTATATGGTTTGCCAAAAATTCATAAGCCCTCAGTTCCCCTGAAGCTAATTCTCAGCACTATCGGATCCCCTACTCATGAACTCTTTCATCTATTCTTAAACATTCTGTATTTTGGGATTTTGAAGCCCAGACTAATTGATGTTCGTCAACTCAAGTTACCGGGGCAAAGTGGGGCAATGTGGGGCACTTTGCCCCGGGCACTTGAGTTAACGAACATCACTTCCACATCCACTTCCCAAAATACAGAATAATTGAGAAAATTTCCGCTTTATACTGCAAATCCCCCCCACCCAAGCCCCTGAAATCTGCCTCAGGGTGCAGCGTGGCGTTTTGTAGTCATAAAATTCGTAATCAGCGACCCCAAAAACCCCCGAGTAACAAATTCAGGCCAATTTTGGTTCATATTTGGTGAGCAACAATACAGTTCCACAAATAGCATTATTAAGATGCATTTTTTTCTATTGTGTTTCTGAAGCAAATTGCGAAAACCGCCTTATAACCAGGTGCAACATATTTAATTTCCCCCAACAAATAGATAAAATATCGGCAACGCACCATAAGATTAAGCGATACTGTTGTAAGCTTCATAAGACTATTGTTGATGACGCTAACATCCTGAATCCTTCTTTAGGATGCTTTCCTTCAATAATCAGCGTTTTATGCAGGACGTTTGAACGAATATTATATGAAGTTGTATTCTACGTTCCGTATAAAATTACAACGAAGCTTATAATAAAAGGAGAAGCTAATGGATGGGTGAAAAATAAACATGTCTTATAGCAAAACATATTGAGTATCGATATCAAGATATTTATCACAATGTGTCAAAGAGGATTAATACGATAATAATTGTGGGATCAAAGGGAAACGTCTCTCCTTTCGTCCCAATTATATAAATTTACGTTCTAAAAATAAAATTTCTTTTACATAAATAATCCTCTCAGAATGTTTGGGTCGTGTTATTTCTTACCTTTGGCATGTTTACAACACTTATTGATGATGACATGTTTCGAATATTATCAAATATAAATGTAGCAGTGAAACTAACCATTTGCTCAAACTTTTATCATGAATTTCCTCGTTGAAATCGACGATTGCTTTTGTCGATCGTACAATCAAGTTATTGCATTGTTTGCATCATGCTAAATTGGAACCTAATAACATGAGATTCGACGGAAATTATCTTATCTACGATTTGGTGTGTAATTTCCATTCATATTAGGTTAAGGTCAATTCACATTGCTACAAGTGAGTCTGACATTGTAGCAATTTTGGGTGTATTCACTCTCCAAGCTTGGAACGATTATCGCAACACGATATCGTAAATGATGTGTAGTCACATTTAGCAAAAGAACGTATGTTACTTTCAAACATCCGATCGCAGCTAGGAGGAAAATTAAACAAGAATTGATAAGTATTTTTTAGAATTTGCATATTTTCAACATTTTGGTGCATATTTTGACTAAATGATTTGCATATTTTTGAATTTACCACTTGCATATTTGAGTTTCCCTAATGACGAACAAAGCTTTTGATATTTGCCTTAGCCAAAGTCATTGTCATTTTAACTTTTCTTAGTTGTATAGAATTACAATTCAAATTAATATAATGTATATCATGGAGCTTCGATTTTAAGTGTGTCGATATTGTATCTGAGTAATTGGCAAATATAATATATTTTGTTCTGGATATATTCAGAACTGATCTGTACATACAAAGCATCTTATAATATTTTGGACCAGCATCTCTACATCTTCCTAGGTTTTCTCTATGCATACTAAGGCTGTATTAGCAGCAAAACCGAACGATTTTTTGAGAAACTTTATAATCTCATCCTTCTAAATGAGATTAAATATAATATGGGCCCTGGGATGGCTCCTTGTGGAACTCCATATACATTTTTTCAAATTCTCTAGGTATATTATTTAATTTTACTGGTCTTACTTGCCCCTGAAAGCGGCGACTATGTCACACAATGACCTGGAGGTAATGGTGTTAATTCTTATTTGACTGAACAATAAAATCGCAAAACAAGCAAACGCTAAACTCTTTCTGTTGTGAAAAAGTTTCGAAACATGGACTGCTGAACTTTTCCAAGTACTATATCAAAGTTATATTTGCCCCATCCTAGAATGAGCGTCTGCATCTCTTATCCTTGCCAACCTTGGAGCAACGTCGTAAAAGAGGAGACCTCCTTACCATGTATACAATTGCCAACGAACATCAACCGGCGCAAATACGTGCAATGTGCAAATTTCTCTTCAAACTGATTTCTTTTTATCAATCGCATTTTTAATTGCTAACCAATGTCTCTCTTCCTCCAATGGTACCCGGTGCGATGATTCGCAGAGTTCGGGAATTCAAATTTTATTGCGAGTTTTTTCGTAAAATGACCCGATTTTTTTGGTTTCATTTTGTTTGATCTAATAAACTATAAAATAGTTCACACTGTGGATACATTATAAAACTATTGATAAGAAATAATTACCATTAACTTGTTAAAGAACACAATAGTCGTGAGGCTCTGTTCTGATTGTTCGTAATAATAATAATCATTGTCAGTACATTATAGAATCGGATGAAAAGGAACAGAACGGTCAAGCACCTGCGACCTCACCTGCTTCTAGATATGGCACGACACATTGACTAGTGTATCTCTTATCGAGTTCTTCGACTTGAGAGTATATTACAAGTACCTATTCTAATCCCACAAACATATTGTAATTCCCCTTTCGTACTGGCCCTTCGAATGATGATGCAAATGGTTTGATAATTGAATACTCATGTTCGAAAGCGATGTGGAGACACAATTTACTGAACAATTAGGAACGTCGCTAGATAATGAGATAACCAACCCACCTGTTATTTGTACACCTGGATATTTATAAACATCATATGTTTTATCCAATATTTGCATATAAAAGCGTCATTATCGTGATAAATCACAATTAAACCAAACATGGAAGATGCTTTAGACTTTCAAACACAGGTTCCACATTTGCAGATTCTTTTTTCGATGATAATCATTCCTTCCCAGAAATAGCTTTCATGAGCTGAACATAAGATTCAAAATAAATAAAATACAATAAGAAAGCTAGCCGGTAGAATTCAAAACATTGAAAGAATCAAATTACTCAAATAATTCATAATAAATAATAAGCTAAAAAGACCTTTTCTTAACAATTGTCACCACAACGTGGGGCAAAATAAATAACAAAAAAGTTTTCTTAATAATATATAAAATAATCACCAATATCCACTATAAATACAGAGGCCCTTTCGGTTACCAAGTAGCCATCATCAGAGTTTCAGTTTTGTGTAGAGGTATTTGAAGAGAACTACTATTTCTTGTTTTGCAGTTCGTTCCATGAACATATAATAGCAGTTGATATATGAGAATTGATGATACCGTCAGAATCTTATGTTCTATAAAGATAGGTGTACAAGTTGTATGAGAGCTTAGATGGAACATTCTTCGAAAAGCTTTTTTTTTGCAAAATAAAAACTCTTTGTAAATCCGAGGATATTCCCCATGTAGCAATGCCATATGACCAGTGAGACTGTATGTGCGCAAAATAGTATATTATGAGAGTATCACTGTTAACAACGTCTCTTAACCTTCCAATAACATAAGTACCAGTAGTCAATATTTTACACAGGTTATTTATATGGTGGGACCATTTCAACTTTGAGTTTAGAGTAACACCTAAAAATCTCGTACTGTTCACCTGCTGTATTTGATTAGGTAACTTCTATCATTATTATGAGATGGCATGCGTTCTTTCAACAACTGGCAACAATAACAAACATTTTCCACCAGGTCAGAAACTGTGTTCGTGCATGGCATTTGGCCTACTAAATTAACTGGCCAGCTCGAAGAAATTGCCTCGATAAAAACCTTGGCACTAGGTGCAAATGTATAAGAATTACATGCTTTTCAATATACAACAACTCCGAAAAAAGGATCGTGCAATAAAAAAGTCCAAAATTTGAGGTGACTGTAGCTTAGAAACGCCTGACAATACACGATTCGGTCTGTGAAAGCTACTATACATCGAACCGTTCTCCAACAATATACAGTAGTACCAAGGTGTAGTCATTCAGGCCCACCATATCGCTATAGCTCCTAGACTATCTAATTTAGTTAACTTTGATGGTGGTTACCTGGTAGTTGAAACATCCTTAGTACTTTAACCGTATTTTTCTGTTACTAATCACACATGCTAGATACTAAATTTATGTTTTATCCACATTCTTATAGACTCTAGAATCGTTAATTCAAATCCTCATCCCAGCTTCGCATTTTTCACCATTCAGAAAGTTATGTAAATAAAACAGTTGTGTAAATAATCAGGCGCCACTTTATATACAACATTGAGTAGGTTTGTATGATAGGAATGACGATGACGATACTCGAAAATCTACAAGTCAGGATTATAAATAGTAATAATGTGTAATGTTACGCAATAGTTTGTGGGTGGGTTGTGTGTGGATCCGCATCTAATCTAAAATATATCATGTCACGTTCAAAACGTGTTTGGCAAAAACCGAAACACAGTAGCCGGTGTGTGATTTTTTGTTTAATATTTGTTTGAAACATGAATCGTATGATCGATAACGCGACTTTCATATCTACTTGAGACGGTATGTAACTCTAATGCATTCTCGGAGAAACGTTTTCTAATCGTGACGAAAATCACGTACCATGATTAAAACAACCATTCACCTTTTTAGATCGTTGATCCGGCAAATTACGAACTCCCAAATGTGGAGCTACGCTTCATTATTTTTGAAACATTTAAATTATATGGCAATTCGTGGAATCAAAAAAAAAACAGTACTACCTCAATTAACACGTTGAGAGATAATGACAGGTTAATTACAAGCCCTAATGAAATTTTCAAAACATTTTCTGAACATTTTCTCTCGATTTTCAATCCGAGAAGAATTATTCCAACTCATAACGCAACACATAAAAGAATCATATACCAACATTTCTTCTTATCACATATATTCTTCAAAAACTTCAAAATCTCCCAAATAAAGGAGCGGGACCAGATGAGCTACCAATAACATTACTCAAGAAATGTGCTGAACATATCGCATTACCACTTTACATAATCTTTAGCAAATCCCTCGAAGAGGCTGTATTTCCGTCAGTATGGAAAAAGCTCATATAATGCCTATCTTAAAATCTGGCAACAAGCAACTTGTCAATAACTATAGACCAATTTTAAAGCTGTCAATCATAGCAAACATTTTTGAATCCATTATATTTGATAACCTGTTCTTTGACGTCAAAAACATAATTAATATTGAACAACATGGCTTCATGAAGAAACGATCAGTTGACTCAAACCTATTCACCTATACTGAGTATATCCTGCATAGCCTCAATAACAAACACCAAATTGATGCTATTTACACCGACTTGAGCACGGCTTTTGACAAGATCGATCACTCAGTTTTGCTACGGAAGCTCGCTGGAGTCAGAGTCAAGTGGTAACAGACGGTAACCACAAATCAGAATACCGTCAAATCACCTCTGGAGTACCTGAAGGATCACATCTATGGCCACTCTAATTTAGTATTCATATTAATGATATATTCCAATGCTTTCGATTCGCCAATTTTTTAATGTATGCGGGTAATCTAAAAATATACCATTCGATTTCTGATGTTAACAACATCACGCTAATGCAGCAGAAAATCAATAACTTTTTTGATTACTGTGAGGTAAACAGTCGCCGTCTCAACTTCGTCGCTCCATGTGGTGGTTGACCGATGCAATGGCTATCAACGCTGGTATTCCAGAGGGAACCACGTTGGCACCTACTTTGTTTCCGCTCTATATTAATGATCTATTGGTTCACAGCTTAGCAGATGATGGTACCCTTCATATCGCTTTCGCATCTAGAGCCCATCCAATGAAGTCAGAGACAGGTTGACGCAATCAATGGGAGATGTAACAAAGATTATGAAATGGGGATAATTCGGTAGAGTTTAATGCAACCAAATTTCAAGCTCACGTCTTCTTCGGGAAGGCGGATCCCACAATCTCTAATGTGATGATATCCATTGCGAAAACCGCTCCACAAAACCTGGTTTCATATTACGTGCCAAGAGCTACTTAAGATCCCAGCAGCTCCTCTAATCTACAAACGACAGATTCGACCTGTCCTAGAATACTGTTCGTGCTTGGAGTTCGGCACCCAAATATACGCTGAAGCTCTTGGATTCTACTCAGAAGAAAGCTATTCGTTTGATTGATCACGTATTGACCTCTCTAGAACATCGTAGAAAGAAGGGCGATCTCTATATTTTCTATAGATATTTCCATGGTCGGTGTTCATCAGAAATCTCGTCTGTTGTTCAACCTCGAGATATTCCAGATAGGCGGCTTAGACGAGCCCAAGCTGGTCACCCTTTCATTGTCAATCTCGAGACCTGCCGCACTTTTTATCGAACTCTGTGCTCAGTAAAGCCTTATGCATATCTCCTGGTTCAACATTTCACCTTTACCTCACACGAACATTATAGGTTTCCATCTCGTGTAGTCAAAGTATAGAAAAAAAAGAAACAAAGATCAATTTGGTAAATAGATGACATTTGGATTGGAATCTACGACAGTAAGCCACAACCCTAACTGTCGTAGATTCCAATTTGAATTTCAACTATTTCTCAAAGATCTTTGTTATTTTTTCTTTTTTTCTATACTTTGACTACACACTATCAGAGTCAATTAAAAGTTCCATTAAAAAATCAGTGATTCAAGAAAAGGTAATGATAAAATTAATTGAATGCATGCAAAATGGTACAGCAGCAAAATGTTCAAAAAAATCTAAATTGTATTGAAATTACACACATCAAGCGTATGACTCATCGGAAATGAGTAGATTTCATATTATATCACGATTCTGCTTATTAATAAAGGACATTCGACGATAACGTCACAACACCGGCATTAAAAGATTACACGCTGTATAACATATTAGTACAGCAATAAAATGTAACGTTTATTATTGTTCTCAGAAACAAATTAATATTGTAATAGTTTAATAGTTATTCTCGAGATAAAATTTTATTCTAATACCTATATAGATTTTCCAGAATCAATTAGCATTGGTAAATTATCACAAAAAATGGTTAGGTGGGCTGTTTTTTTCAAATAAAAAAAAATTCTGCGTTAATTTAACTTCACTACATGACTTTTCCCTCTCAACCTCACAGAAAAAGAAATCGATAATTAAGTAGGGGATCCGATAGTGCTGATAGTTGGTGTCTCAGGGGAACTGAGGGCTTATGAATTTTAGGCAAACCTAATCGGAGGCTTCTTGAACAATGGGGGATAAGGAATTTCTTAACTGATGAATCAGGAAAGGAAGAATAACTGATAATTTGTGAAGTTGAACGTTGATAGGGAGTGCTATTTACGCTCTTCTTCCTAATTTTTGTGAATAAATTTTAAAAAACGAAGTATTTTTGAGAGGTTTAATCGAAGTGAAATTAAACGTGTAACTTGCTCTGAGGAAGATATATTGATTATATTGTACACTGCACTTGAACAAGATGTTCTCAGAACGAAGCTTATTATGGTTATACTGGTTATTCCTTATTTTCTATCTTGAAAGTAACAGAATAATGACTGAGGGTCTGACGAACATCCTATCTGGCATTGGTGAAAGGAAATACATTTGCTTAAGCTCTACGGGATACAAAAAAGGTCTTGTGACGCCAGGTTCCATAACAGATAACAAAAGCATTCTACTAGCTCAGAAAACTATGACTGCCTATGCAATACCGCTGAAGGACATCTGAAAGCTAAACTTAAGCCAAGGTAAAGTTTATTTTTAAGCTACAAACTAAAATGAGGAATTATAACATATGTTGAGCGTCAACAGGTCTTCTTTTCTTTATTTGGAATTAGTGGGACTCTAGCTGCCTTCCAGTTGGAAGGAAACATACCAAATTTATATGAAAGGTAAACAATCTGCAGAAAGCTGGTTTTAATTGTGGCGCACATTTCTTGAGAACGACGTGTGGTATTCCGTTTGGCCCCACAGCTTTTTTGGTATCGAGATCAAGGGGAATGCTTCAGGCAGATGGCAGCAATATTAGGAAGGTTGTTCCGTTATAGATCCAACAGGGAATTTGCGACAAAAATTGTACCAAAAAGGTTAGCTTTTTCTTCTGGTGTAGTAGTCAGTGTGCCATCATCTTTGGTTAGCGGAGGGAATGAACTGGAAGTAAAATTTCTACCAACTGCTTTGGCGAAGTCCAAAATGAAGGGGAGCCATTCGGTAAGCTTTGATCTTATTTGGGCGTTATATGCCCCTTGCCAGTTATTTATACAATTACCTTTGTGGATAATATCTAACACAAGTATTTTCTTCATTTGTTAATTGATGAAAAATGGCAGTGATGAAAAACATATAATAATTACGTACTATTTGAAAGGTCACATGCAGTTTAGACAATTCGTGAGGAATATTCAAACGAAAAAGACGGAAACATATTGAAAAGCTAAATGCCTTTAAAGAGTTGAATTGTGAATGTCGTTTCATGGCGCCGTGCCCTCATTAAAAACCAAATTGTAGTTTCTAATTTATCAAGTTCCACAGACTTATCTCCCAAGTCCTGAAATAATTAAAGAAACTTAGAACAGCGAATGACATCTCACGTTACACGAATAATAATTGGGAATGGAAATCTACTCAATATAATGAAATTTGCCGGTCGTCGTTTCGTTTGTTTTTTTTCATTATACTCCTTTGTAAAATGTACATAATTGTCTGCACTTCGAGAGCATTTCAATACTTCATAAGATGCCACGGTCTTTCCTCAAAAGCTGCCTCATTCTTTCAAAGCGTTTGAAATAAGATTCATCGATTTTTACATTTTTTTTGAACAGGGTCGCATTTTGAGAAGGGCCATATTTGGGAAAGGGTCGTATTTGAGACAGGACCGTATCAGCGGGGTCAGGGTTTACCAGAAGATTTAAAAAAATTACTAATAGATGGCTCATCAGCGACACGTTAAAACGATGGAGACAATCGGTGAATAACTTTGAGGAGACATTCAACTTTGACGAAATGGACCGCTCTATCTGAAGTTGAATTTCAAGCCTTTTGGCCGAAACGAATCACTCAAAACGAAATGTTTTTATATTGTTTTGTGAAGACTTATCCACCAACCCTCGTATATCGAACTGCGATGCGACGTTTCCTCTTTGTATGTACTTTGTTTTCTATCTAACATTTCCCATGTTGTGGGCGTCAATAAATATGCTTATGTGGGAAGGTAAAGCCTCAGTGCGTTCAAAACAAAATGTTCTGTAGTTTTTTCCACATCAATAATATAGCGTAAATGCAATATTAGTTAAGCCATACGTTACCAATGACACTCTATCGTTTAATCCCGGGAAAATTGATTGAACAGAATGTGGGAGAGGATTGTTTGGTTCATATTAAGAGTGGACATCCATCCATTCAAGTGATGACATTAATGAATGAGCGTTCTGTAGAAGAATAATCTCGATATGAGATATCGAAGTTATCCATCTGCAACAGGAAGATTGGGGTTGAGAGTGACGTTGGTACTCTTGATTATTGCCTAAAATTGTGGAACTGATACTAATAAAATATACCAACAAAAGTAATATAACCAAGACCAATAGTCTTTTTCCGGCGTACCGTTTCAAATTTTTTCTTAAACTGTTGTAACAACTTCCCAAAAAATCACTTTTGAATTCATCATTGATTTATAATGATTATGTGATTTCTTTCATTTCGTTCCTAATGTAATTAGCAGTGAAGTAAATTAATTATGGGTACAATATAGCAGTTAAGTGCTGTTAAATTTAGCAAAAGCTATTTACCTTCAGTTTAAAACTGTCGGGGTTGGCTGAAAATCGGAATTACATCAATTATCATTGGTAGATAATGTATGAAGGAAAAATGAATTTCAAAACTGTTCGGTATAATAATAAAGATTCTTGATCCAGGTATGAATTATATATAAATGAGTGAGCAATATTTTGGACAAATATTCGACACAGCAGGCTTAGATTATTATCATTTTTATTTGCATTGAAATTAAGCTTTTGTAAAGACCATAATAATATTATTGAACCAAGTTGAATTCTAGCATATCTCTACAGTATAATATTGATAGAAGATAAGCATGTCAAAAATTGACAGCTTTATTCTCAAAATTACGGTATTTACAAAACTTTTTTCTCCGAAAATTGATGTTGATAAATTAATAATAATCTTCCCATATTTATCAGAATTCGTTTGCAAACCTACACTCTTCAGACTGAAGAAGCACGTGAGGCATTTCTGACGTTAACATGCCGTCATCCAATTGTTTTTGGTTTAATTACTGATATCTCAATTGGCCTAGTAAACGTTGGTAATCCCTGACCCACAAATTTACCATAGCAACGAAAATTGTTACACAATCATAGTAGATTTTTTCACATTCAATAATGCATATTATCTGAAACCTTATTAGTCGTATCTATAACACTAGGACGTTGTGTTTTTGTTTGATTTGCAAAAACAAGTCGATCAATCAGTTAATTGTTGAATTAATCACTTGTTTTTAGTTAAATTGAGACTAACCTGGATAGTACTGGCAATAACCACCAACCGGTTGATAAATATGCATCATTTATTAAATTACTGATCTAACCATTAATGTCAATACTAATTATGAATTAATAGTTATTTATCTACTAAAGGTATTGAGTGAATATTTGTTAAATTAAATATTACTATGTTGATTACTTTTATTTGTAACTTCCGTTACTCTAGTTCAAATAGTAGTGTAGCAAAGCTGCCTTATTAATTATCAATTAGAATTCATTCAAATATCAAACATGTTGCCAAAATTCAAGCTGGGCTAACAACACCCAGAACGTAAATAGAAATAGGACATTTTTCGTTGCTTTTTATTAGGGACAAGTCAAGTACATGAGTTCATTTCTTAGTACGACCGTCCCATCTTAAATCAATACAGTTTGTTCTTTGAATCTGTTGGACGGAAACGAAATGTATAGTCTGTGAATCCTTATCAAGAAAGGGTGATTATAAAATGTAAGATATCGACAGAGATGCAGAGGTTCCTGACAGTTCCAATAGGTAATCATAAATTACGTATTTAACAGAAATGGTTATGAAGAAAAAAGGTGCTTTACAGTATACTGTCAGTTAAGACGTAATTTTTATGATGTAATTTCGAACGGCAAGTAGATCACTTGCTATGGTTTAAACAAAGGTTTTTTACCCTGTTTTTTCCTTTGAAACTACAATCTCTATAACGGGCAAAACGATGTCGTTTCTCATTGAAGAAGGTATTGAAAAATTAGAAAAACGTTGAACGAGGTGTATTGGGCTGTTGAGAAATAAAATAAGTTTCGAGGAAATAAATCATTGATTGTTTCATTTTTCAGGGACTTTGCACCTTGCCCTTGTTTATATAAAATATGTAAACTGTCTATTTCAGGAAAAGAATGAAAGAATGATTGATGGCGAAAAAAATTATTGATCTGCAAATGTAGAACCTGTTTTAGAAAGTGTAAAGTATCTTCTATGTTCATTAATGTTATGTATTATGTTTTATAAAAGGAATCGCATTCCTGACAGATTTAATATCTTCGTCTTGTCTGTATTATTGAATAAGATATGTCCTAATTGAAGACAAAGCAAAGGCCATTGATAAATCTGGAATTGAAGAGCCATTTTGCCAGGAATGCGATTCCTTTTATATATGCCAAACAGGACGTACGTTTTCCATTAGGTTGAATGAACATAAAATATGCTTTAGGCATTCAAAGACAGGTTCCACATTTGAAGATCATTGTTTCCCTGAAATAGACAATCTACATATTTTACATATAGGTGATAAATGATCGAAACTAAGCTTGCTGGATTCTTCGCCAATTTACAACACAAAAACAGACATACTTTATTCATCATTATTCAAAGGTATGTAATGTATTTATTCCAAAATGATTGTTTGGTAACCCACCAAGTAAACCTACAGTAATAATCCTCTAAGTTCATGAATGACAGACCACAGTAATCCTTCGCTATCTATCGAAAACTATATTTATGGATGAAGTCTGTTCTATATCAATTAAAGAAAGGGTGCTATGACAATTACTGATAAGCCAGTGAAGGATACGATTCGTCTGGGACGAGATTATTGCTCCTTTGTATATCAAAGTCTGCTAACCCGTTCTGACCTATATATTATGATTGTAATATAACATCAATGCTAAAATCGACATAAATATGTTTAAGCTTGACTGAATTAATTGAATAATTTAATGTGTCTGAGGTGGCAGCAGGGCCGGATTCAGGATGGTGGGGAACACATCGTACTTCGTACATTTCAGTTTTTTTCAATGTTATACCTTTTGATTCATAAATTTGTGGAAAGTTTCGTTTCGAATCGACGAAACCTGGATTTTCCGACATCAATGTCTCATTATGGCATCGTAACGCCGATTCAAAGGCTTCGGGAAATTTTATATACATAATTAATCGGGGCAAAATATGACGATTTTTTTCACAACTTCGTTGTACTTAATTTTACGTCGCCAATAAGCACTGTCTAACTGTTCACGTATGTCCACTTTGCCTAGAACATTGAAATCCATGCATGCATTCATGTGAGAAACGAATTTTCGTGTTTCTTTGCCTTCTGCGATGTGTTTTAAATCATTCAACCCTTGTTTATTCCACGCACTAACCTCTTTCTTAAAAATTAAGCACATACAACCAAATAGTTTATTTGTTACTGGACATCTGCACTTCCACTCGTATTTTTCATAGATATTCCTGCTGAATGCACTATTGTAAGTTCGGGTTTTACTTGTGGAAGTGTCGTTTATTTGAAGATCAGGAATGGGCCTTCATTTCTTTTTAATTAAAAGCTTTTCCTCAAATGATAGCGGGTTTTTAGAAGATTTTGCACAATTAATTTCCATCATGGATAATTGACGTCACTTCAGACTTCACTTCTTCGATTTTTATTCACACAATACGTTTACTGGAGATACGCCGCTTTGTGCCTCGATTCGACATTTAAAAATGAGAAGAAAAAAATTGTATTTTTTCAACTCGGCTTGTGACGACCCTAAAATGGCGCTGGCCCCTTCTCAAATCCGGTTCCGTGTGCCTCTGTATCTCACGTTTTTATTAGTAGTAATTAATATTTTTAATTACTCCATAAACTTAGATTTTGTGAATTAGTAAGATAACACGCTGTCTCTGGTCGTAGGTTAATAATCCTTTCGTCGATAAGACGATAAGAATATAGTGCCGGAACTAAAATAATTGATCGTTCAGCAGAATGTGCGAAGAAGCACGTGTTCAATCACTCCGATCGTACCAGTTGACACGTGCCGCCTACAATGCAACCGGTATATACAACTTTGTTCAAAAACTGAAATATGTCTTCGAACAGGAAATGCTTGGTAAGAAACGCATAGCACATTCCCTTAGATTGGTGAAACAAATCTTACATCACTGTAGATCAGAAATAATCACCCTCATTCGCTAAAAAAACCATTAAAGTATCAGTAAAGTAAGTCATCAGAGTAAATTCGGCGGTCGATGAGATCGGAGCCAGGGAACCCCATTTCTTTTCACGCCGGAGGGGCATGAATGGGAACACCCATACTAGATGAAGTTTGATCCTTTTGGCAAATTCAGCGAGGGTCTTCCTGCACTCCAATACTGCCTAGAAGTGGTCCCAGGGCCGCTCGTCTGTCAATGCATATGTTACCGGCAATCTGTATAATTCAGGTATTCTATACAATACCTAGGCAATGTATAGAATACCTATTTATATTTACCTAGGTAATGTATACAATTCCCAGGGATTGTATAGAGTTCCTGCTGGTCCATCGGCAATGTGTGAAGTGAATAGATTTTGGTCTGTATTTATCAATGTTAAGTAAGTACCTACCTACCTATAAACAGACGGACAAATAAAACACTTTATGTTTGCTCAAAATAAACATTATTAAAATGATTTATTCGTGTTTCGGGTATCGCGTTTTGTGCGGGATTATAAAACCTTCTCATTCCGGGCGTACCCTCTAGATGCAATAAAAGGTATCTGCAATACCTACTCGTTCCGTGCGATTCAAACTGAACGTCGGATACTAAATAATTATGAATAGGATCATCGGTTGGATTATAGAGAAATAACAACTAATAATCTTATATGCAGTAGATATTTTTGACGTGACAACGTCTTATAATTCGATGGAGCCGGCTGCACGCACGAAGAAACATGACTCATGCGGCGTTACCTCGCTCTGAGGCGTTCCATTTAAGGCTTGAAGTGCAAGCGAGAGCGCGGAACGAGCGACAAAGAGGCACAATCGGCCTCCGCGTTCGGCAGCGTTCGACATCTGTCTCTCTCCTACTTGAGTGAGCGATGCGTCCGCGTGGACAGCTGCTATACAATAATACATTTACATGTTTTCGTCAAGTATGAAGTGCAGTGAAAAGTGAATGTGGTGACAATTGTTCATAGCAACGATAATTGCGGCGATAAAGGTAATGATTCTTTCGATATTAAATATATGTTCAGTGATATATTGTCGAATATTCGTGCTTTCATCATTAAAATAAATAGCATCGGTCCGCTAGTGCAGCGATTGTATTGACAAAACTATAACAATAAGTTAACAGAACTATTTCACGATGAGTAAAAAATCAATTGCTTTACTTTTCGATCGAAATAATTATCGAGCGTAGCTATGATTTCAAAAAATCAAAACATAAATGTTAAATCTTCCACATATCATAACAACGTGTCTGAAATGACAGGTTGGACCAGCCAGCCGTCAAAGGGAACAATTTTCTCCTATATCAAACACATTGAGGCGGGCTTTTTAAAAGCTACAGTTACAAAAATTTTAATGATGTTTCCAAATTTTAAATTTTAAATGTAAGATTTATGAACAATAATTTAATCACAGTTTATTCTTATAACAAATTATTCAAAATTATTACTTTTTTACAACAAATTACAATTAAATTTGCAAAAATAATTAAGTAACTAATTGAACAACAACTTTTATTCAGTTTACTTGCTGAAAGAAATAATGTCAATACAAAATTTATTATTATAAAATAATAAAATCAAAAATTAAATTTTAACAGTCGAGTGACGTTGTCACGTTCAACTATCGTCGGTAAACCGACTTTACAGACAACCGATTTTTTATTTCT
The DNA here is from genome assembly GCA_958510875.1 of Endomychus coccineus. Lineage (NCBI taxonomy): Eukaryota > Metazoa > Arthropoda > Insecta > Coleoptera > Endomychidae > Endomychus > Endomychus coccineus. Next base: position 1,105,862 of record OY294070.1, read on the forward strand.
TAAAATTTACATTTGGGATACAAATTGACATGTCATAATAATAGTATTTACCGGTATTTACTCACACAATCGTTTAGTAGAAAGGGCAAAAATTACAAAAATAATAGACTTATAGATATTAACATTAATGTTAATAGTAGATACCTAATTCAAGAAAAATAATACATATTATGCTTCTATTATTTACAGCTTATTCAAATTTTATTATACACATTAATTTTCTCAAAGTTTCGCCTAAGCTTACGTTACTTTGTCCAAAATCGTCAACAACTTAACTTATTTATACGACAATCGTAAGTCACTGTACTTTTTTGCACGCTTTGGAGTGTTCATATTCAACTCAGTTTGTTTTGCAATAATATCGTAGTACCGTATTTGATCATTAAGTATTTTAACCAGTTGATAAATATTTGGATGCGCTTTTCCAACACGATGGTGCCATCCTTCTATCGAATTAGTTGTGCGGTGTCGCTCCTTGTAGCACACTCATATGAATTCATCATCCTCAAGCCATTGCTCCACAAAATAGTCGTTGAACTGCACCAAGCATTCATTGAAATGAAAATTACACCCTTGGATTTTTACTCCCAAAAAAGTTTGTTTGAGAGCGTTTATTGCTGCCCGTTCAAAGTGAATGTGGACTTTTTTGCTGGTTTAAATTTTGTACTTTTTTCCAACAGTGTAAAAAAGTCTTTTATATGTGGCTCCTTTTCTGTCCAGTAAAAGCGCATAGATGGCTGGAACAATCCTTGTGCTGACATGTGCTTCCCAAATGTACGTGTATTGTATACAATTGGTCGAACAGGGAACAACAGCTTTTAAATGTCCCGTCCATAAAAAATTCTGAGCCTTGGGATAAAAGTGTCCTATCACTGCTAAAAACCAATACTCGATCTTCCTGGCCGTCGTCTATTAGCACAAGATGTTGCATAGTCTCCGGGATGACGATTTCTTGCCGTTTCATTGGTAAAGATTCAAGTCCCAAAGCTTTTTGCCTGCCTCCGTAGAATCTATCTTTGACGCACGAAATGAGAGGAATAAACTCGATAATTTTTAATTCGCCCGAAACGAGAGGGTTACAGGTAGTTTATGATCCACGCACAAAACGCGTCGCCCGAAACAAGAAATCACCATTAAAATTAACAACTAGGGTACCCATTAAAAATAATCCTTATAAAAAAGGTAAAGCTGTAACATTGGATATCTCCAAAGCATTCAACCTGGCACCAAAGCCTAGTTGGGAAACTATCACCATCAGCAGCACCCTCTTGTAGGATGATCATGTGAGGTCCATTGTGAATCCCTCTTCACTAAAACTTGGTTTTCTATTCCGTGCCAAGAGCTACTTTACATCCCAGCAGCTCCTCATAATCTACAGAGCACAGATTCGACCTGTCCGGAAGTATTGTTCACATGTTTGGAGTTCGGCTTTCAAACATACGCTGAATCTCTTGGATTTTATCCAGAAGAGAGCTCTTCATCTGACCCCCTAGAACATCGCAGACAGGTGTGAGATCTTTCCTTTTTCTATAAATATTTCCATGGTCATCTCTCAACATTCCACCACTGGATCACACGATGTTCTTCGATTATTATAGATTTCCCTCTCGTGTGGTCAAAGTATATATAAGAAAAAGAAGTACGTCCGCAAGCTGTGACTGAAAGAAAGCCGTCCTGAGAACACCAAGTCCTCTTGCAGTATAGCTTGTTTAGAGGGAGTCAGATAGTGAATTATTAAATGCTCCTTCAATATCTAGGAAGACACCTACCGCAATATTTTCACATGTTAGGGATTGGGTGACTTTTTTTTTTGTTGGAGGTGGTTGAATCACATTATGGGTATCTTATGGGTCTGTAACATCCCACAAGGTAGTATGGGAGTCCCTGAGTCTGAATTTGAATCACCTCAGATATACCCACTAAACATTCCACCTCGTGTGGTAGACTCAATTCTGCAAACAGGGCAGTCTCGATTAGTATCTTGCCTCACCACTCTCTCGGGTCATTGGAAAAATCCTGCAGTCGCTGAGATTCGAACCCGCGACCGGAAGACACAGTGAGATTGATGCTTCTACCACTGAGCTACCTGGGCCCCGACTATTACCTTAAAATCTTTCTATTTCAGTTTAAATGAGAAACTACTTGTTTTTATTCAAACCAGCCCTAGGACTAGTCTGCCTAAACTAACTTGTACTAACACCATAAACTTTCTCATATAAATATAAATGAAATATTCCATATTTTCTTCATAGACTATAATAATAAAAAACATCCTATATAACGAAATCATTTATTTTCTACAAACAAAGTTACATTTGAAAGCGTATTATAAGATAATCCTGGTTTAGAACTTAAGTGGTTTTCCATCCTACTCTTTCGCAATATTCGACCGCCTGAAAAATAAATATATATGTTTTTTCGAGCAGAAAAAAGTTCTTTGTCGACTTTCTAGATTTTCGAGGCTATATTCCAATTTACGTAAATTCAACAGACACACATTAATGTTTGTTGAATCTAATAAGTACTGTGTCTATTATTATTGCTTTTGAGGAGAGAATGGAAGGCTTAAAAATTATTGACGGTATAAATTACGAATGCCACTTACAGCTTTAACACTCAATAGTGCTAAACGACTAGCCGAAGCGCAACTGTTAAGATGGTAAAATTTGGCACAACCGCTCATTCGGTTGAACGCACTCAATGTTTCTTCATGACAGCTGTCAAATTTGGCTGACTGGACGTTTGACAAACAGAAATTTCTCCCAATTCGAAGTTTGAATTCTATTTGGGTCACATTTTACATAATATCGATTAACTTACATTACAAGAAGTTGCTTTTTCTGTCGAGTTACACCAGTAGCTCGGTCCCCAACTACATTTATCGGATCCGACAGCCGTTACTGCTGAGGAGGCAATCATTGGTAGATAAACAATTGCCACTAAAATTGAACAAAGATACAAGTTATTAAACTTATAGCATAGAAAGTACGAGCACTATCTCAGTTTCTGAATGAAGTTGACCCCCCCACTAAAAACGTGCAATAAAAAGGATGGATACTCGCACAAAGTTGCTATAATGTAGGCAACCGTCAAAAAATTGCCTCCTGCCAATATCATTGTCATGTATCACATTATCTACTAGTCAATAAGTGTGAACTAAACACAAGATTATGAAGTTAGTACAAAAAAATGCCTCACCACATAGAATCACAAAAGCAGTCAAAACAACGATCTTCATGATGGATTTATATATCAAACTTTGGTTATGAGCTTAGGGTTCGCAAACATTTATACCAAGTCACAATTTCTTATCTCTATTGTTAGTTCAAAGTTAATGGAAAAATAGATGATAAGAACTATTTACGTTATTAGAATTCTAAAGGCTGTGACTAATAACCTTTTCCTTATCAATCGTGTTCAATTAGTAATCCATTTTACTTAAACAAATATGTAAATACCATTATGTTTTTAAGGGAACACCCACAAAATTATACAGAGATTTAGTTCTGTAGTTATGAGATTCAATTCGCATAACATCTTGCACAACTCTGGATACGATGCTTGCGCTTTGTGCAGAGTTATCACGCAAAATGCATACAATGTAACATTATTGGAATGAAAAAATAATGGAATTCGTATTAACAGTTTCATAAGAGCTAAGAAAATTGTAAAATTCTCTGATAAACCATGGCACGGTTAAAGCCTAATTGAGATTTGTCAAACTTACCCTTTATGAAATAAGGAAAAATCAAATTAAAAAAAAATACTCAGATAACCGTTGGAACGTATTCTATGTGACTGAGCATCACGTTTTACTTTGCCAAAACAAATCCTACAGTTAAAATGTATTTATCTACACGATCTACATTTAGTCGAGGAATTATAGTCAAATATCTTCGATTTTTTACTGGCAAGCTGTATCGAGATGCTGTTTTCGCCATTTACTTCAGAAACACAATAGAAAAAAATGTGCCATATTTGTTTTACCGGGAAAAGCTTGGTTGCACTTGTGCATGCAAAAAATGCATCTAAATAATGCGATTTGCGGAACTGTATTGTTGCTCACCAAATATGAACCAAAATTGGCCAAAATTTGTTATTCGGGGGTTTTTGGGGTCGCTGATTACGAATATGATGTTTACAAAACGCCACGCTGCATTCTGGGGCAGATTTCAGTGGCTTGGGGGGGATTTGCAGTATGAAGCGGAAATCCTCAAATTTTCTCAATTATTCTGTATTTTGGGATTTTTAAGCACATACTAAGTGATTTTCGTTAACTCAAGTGCCCGGGGCAAAGTGGGGCAATGTAGAACGTAAATTGTTATTCCTATGAATATCCACACTGTATTATATTCTTTATATTGTTCAAAATCTGTCATTATGACTTATACATCCGAAAAACAATACAAAACGGTTTGTTTGAAATTTCACTTTGGTTGACATACGGGTGTCCTCGAACTGCGTGGCCAAAATAAAACCGAAGATTCTTTGATTCGAAAAAAATTTGATGAGCCTTTTCACTTTTGCCTCAAGTGTCTTGTTTACCCGGTAGAGGGCTTCAAAATTGCAAAAATAATTTTGTTTTTTCGGTATAACTTGAGAACGTGATGAAGAACTATTACAATATTTAGCAGATGAGTTACTGTCAATAATGGCCATTTTTGAGAGTGGAGCACAGAGCCTTAGAGACCATAGAAATGGCTCAAACTTGAGGATGTAACGGGAAAAGTGTCCAGAACTTTTTTGTGGTCAATGTAATTCACTCGATATTTTTTATGTAGATAACTTATCTAATTTGAAAACTTTTCTTACTCTTAGAAAATTTTGATAAAATCAACGGATTAGCTTGAAAAAATTAATTTTCGAGTCTCTGCAATTTTGGCCTACTAATTTTACTTGATTAAAATACCTTAGTTGCCTTTGCTTTTCTAATGTCATTTTGGCATTTGAAGAATTTATTCTCAAAACTGTCAGTTTTTAATTTGCTTTCCGTAAAAATTTTATAAAATTATGGCTCAAAATTTCACAAACACTGAAATGGTTGATATGTTATTGATTTATGGACTTTGTCGTTGCAATGGCCGGAGAAGGGCCGCATCGCATCGCAGAATTCCAAATCGGCAAACCTTCGCGAAACTGGCAAATTTGAAGCAAATCGCAGAGAAACTGGACGCAGACGGACAAGAAGGACGTTAGAGCTCGAAGAAGCGATACTGGAAGCGGTTGAAACTGAACCTGGGATAAGCCACTACGTTTGGGACTTCGTATTGGAGCCTCAAAATCATTAGTTCATAATGTACTGAAAGAAGAACTGTTGTATCCCTATCATATTAAAACAGTTCAAGACTTATTGCCCATGGATCCAGGTCATCGGCTAGATTTCTGTCGGCTTATTGTCCAAAGACAAAACGCAAACCCCAATTTTTGTAGAAGAATTATGTTCACGGACGAAGATACTTTCACGAGATGTGCTCTTTTTAACCTCCATAATGAACATTTCTATGCTGATGAAAATCCTCATGAAACGGAAGTTACATATTTTCAGAATCAAACTAAAATCAATATTTGGGTTGGAATTGTGGATAACTTTATTATTGGCCCTACCGTTATACCCGATCGATTGAACGGGGAGAATTACTTGAACTTTTTGGAACAAAGGCTACTTGAACTGTTGGAAGACTTGCCCTTACACATTCGTCGTGGCCTGGTTCATCCATGATAGTGCACCTCCTCATTTCACATTTGCTGTGAGGCGACATTTGAATGCGGAATATCCAGATCGCTAGATAGGTAGAGGACACGATGCACCAGTGAACTGGCCGGCCCGCTCCCCTGATTTGACGCCCTGCGACTTCTTTCTATGGGGCGCTTTGAAGTCGAAAGTTTATGCAGCTCCAGTAAACACATGAGAGGAATTGTTGCAACGAATTAATCATGAAGCGGATTTATTGAAGAATGATCCTGAAGAACTAGCCAGAGTTCAATCCAATTTCTTGAAACGAATTAAATTGTGTATTCAGGAAAATGGGCAACATTTCGAACAATTGATGCCTTAGCGATTTCCCAAAAAGTTTTGTTGTTTCTTTTAATTTAGCATTTGTTTTTCCTAAATAATCACATCGTTTCCCCATTTCTATTGTTTTTATTATTCGTGTTTTACCGAGATATTAACCATTTCAGTGTTAGTGAAATTTTGAGCCATAATTTTATAAAATTTTTACGGAAAGCAAAGTAAGTTTTGAGAATAAATTCTCCAAATGCCAAAATGACATTAGAAAAGCAAAGGCAACTAAGGTATTTTAATCAAGTAAAATTAGTAAGCCAAAATTGCAGAGACTCGAAAATTATTTTTTTTTCAAGCTAATCCGTTGATTTTATCAAAATTTTCTAAGAGTAAGAAAAGTTTTCAAATCAGATAAGCTATCTACATAAAAAATATAGAGTGAATTACATCGACCACAAAAAAGTTCTGGACACTTTTCCCGTTACATCCTCAAGTTTGAGCAATGTCTATGGTCTCTAAGGCTCTATGCTCCACTCTCAAAAACGGCTATTATTGACAGTAACTCAGCTGCCAAATATTGTAAAAGTCCTCCATCACGTTCTCAAGTTATACCGAAAAAACTAAATTATTTTTGCAACTTTGAAGCCCTCTACCGGCTGAACAAGACACTTGAGGCAAAAGTAAAAAGGCTCATCAAATTTTTTTCGAATCAAAGAATCTTCGGTTCTATTTTAGCCACGCAGTTCGAGGACACCTGTACAATAGGAATATAGCAGGATACTGGATAGACAGCCTGGATAGGAAACTACAATGACTATTAAAATAGTTTATTGGAAATTATCTATCTGGTATCTATAAATCAAGATGCAGGAAGAACCGATTTGGCTATTATTCCGAGGAATCTATCATAAACTTAACTAAAATCCTGCCCATATCGGTTTTTAGGATTTAATTCCATGCATAATATACCTTCAAAATTATGAAAAATTCGAATTTTCTTTGAAACATCTGTAGCCTCTCCGATCCGTTCTATGACTTTAGAACCCTGCTCATACAGATTTTTTGAATTAAATCCAAGCTTAGCATGAATTATGAATCTTCAAAGATGGATGATGCCCCGATAAAAGACTTCCCAGTTGACGAAACGTCGTTATTGGACTTCGCAGGTTGTAACTAAGGTAGGATTCGAATTCCACACTTAAAATAACGTAAAAAAAACGTAGTTACGTTTGATTCTGAGAGATCGACAAAAATGACATATTTTCCATGCATATACCTTCAAAATTATAAAAAATTCGAATTTTCTTTGCAACATCCGTAACCTCTCCGATTCGTTCTATATGACTTTAGAACCCTGCTCAAACAAAATTTTTGGATCAAATCGAAGCTTAACGTGAATTATAAACCTTCAAAGATAAATGATGACTTGATAAAGGACTTCCTAGTTGACGAAACGTCGTTATTAGACTTCGCAAGTTGTAACTAAGGTTGGATTCGAATTCCACACTTAAAATAACGTAAAAAAAAACGTGCGACAGTCCCCGAGTGCCACACGTTTCATTTTTTTTCGAAACATCCGCAACCTCCCCGGTCATTTTGAAAGATATGTTCTTGAATTTCCGTATATTCAATGGATTGACATTTCGAATGAAAATAGGAAAAATTCTGGTATCAATTTTAATAATTAATTTGGAATTACATCAATGGTACCTACAACTGGTGAACTTACATATAAAGTACACATCCAGTAGAATCGGGTGACCTATTTGTTTATAAACAATTTGCTCCGAGCACATCAAGTAGGAATTGTTTCAATTGTTGTTCTGATAAATCCCGACCATGAACTTCTCTGAACCTGTTGACCGTAAAGCCAATGTAGTTTATTCAAAATGTTGATTGTTTTGATTGCATTATCAAAGAGACATACTCAGAATATGTCGATTTTTATACAATGTATTTGAACTAATAGGGCAATTAATAAAAAACAATAGTTAAGCCATCACTTGATGATGAGCATCACGATGAAATGAAATGTTTATAACCCAGTAAATTATGTTATTTATAGGAATTTACATATATTCAGCTTGTATGATTCATGTTCTGTTCATGAGAACTATTTTACATTGTCCGAGCTGCCGCAGCCAATTTTTTACATATGTCATCAACACCTAAAATATTTATATGTCCAAGTTAAAAAGAACTGAAAACTATCATCATGGTCAATTGGTCAATATGCAATGTTAAAGGAAAATTTTGAACTTATATGAATATGGAAGTTGGGGATTGTTTCAGAGGTTTTTAGGGGTAGGAATGTGATTTTTTACTTTTATGAGTGAGCTCATGGAATTTTTGTGAAAAATTTGTTGGAAATGTGTGAAGATGTCTTAGAATCAAATAACATATCGATGTTATACGGCAATAAACGCTGCTATTCCACAGGAATACGTCTTGGTACCAACTGTGTTTCTGCTTCATATCAACGATTTGTTCGGAGTGATCTCCTATACAATCCACAGCTTTAAGAAACCAATACCATCCAATGAAACCGGAAGTACAAGACAGACAAGTCGATGCAATAAGATACAAAAAAATAGGCAATTATATTATGGCTGAAATCAACATAGAACGATGTAAGATGTTGAGGTTTAATCATTATTACTGGGCAAATTTAAAAATACCCCAATAATCAACAAAAACAAATGTTTTTTATAATTCTGGGAAATCTCATTGAAATGTTATTAAACGAGAAGTTGTACTTCAGATCTGACTTGAATTTATATGGCTATCAGAAGATATTACTTTATCGGGAAATAGGTCACACTAACACGTATGCTTATTATGTTCGTCTTTACGTACGTTGCGGTCTCACAACCATCATCAGAAGACGTATCAATGCCTAACGGGATTTCCTAAAACTAATTTGAAAATCTAATGAATTTATTACAGATTCCTCTAGACATTCCATAACTAGGTTAGCAATAGTAGCTGAAAAGAGATCCCATTCCTGTGCCAAATATTTGTTCAAAATATTGCTCACCGTATTGAAAATGAGTGTATTCTAAACGAAACTTTACTGCATTCATAAATTCAGATTGATATAGAGGTGTGTAGTTTTTAATCTCTGCCCAACGTTTTTTTTGATAATACTCAACGCCAAAGGCACTGGTATATTTGTAAATAAAGATACGACGTCAAATTAATAGATGATCTACGGGTACAGATTGATTTTTTATAGCTTCAATAAAATGACAAAGTCTTTTACATAAAATTCATTATTTCCTATTATATTGTTGAAAAATTGTAGGTAGGCGCTGCAATATTACTTACAATGGGTCTTAATGGTATATCACTTTTATGTAGTTTCGGAAACCCATAGATATAAGGTACTTGCCCATTATGGCAAATTAACTTATTTTTCAACTCAATAGGGATTATCTTATTTTGTACCATTTATAATTCATACCTGAGTGAAGAATCATTATTAAGATATTATACAAGTTAAATTCCAAATTTCATAGTGATATTTCGAAAATTTCATTCTGACGGCATATCATAAATGCCAAAAGTTGTGAGAATTTTAAGGCATTTACCTTAAAAAATGTTGGTTGGACATTTTATGGCTGAAATCATTCCCTAACGAAATAATCAATTGTTGTACTTGAACTTTTGACCATGTCATAGAGAGTTTGACTTTATATTGATAATTGCAATTAAGCAGACTAAACAACATTAAAGCTGTGAAATTCGTTAGGTACAATGTTAACGTATCGAACTAAAGGATAGTCAATATTTGATATTACATGAGCACACTCTGCACACTAATATGATTCCAAAGTCCATAGTACGAACTTTTGTTGGTGAAATTAATTCTTATACTCATGATGATACTCTACTTATAATAGTCTAGTCATCGAAGCGCTAAAAAGACCAAAATCTCTTATTTCAGTTCTACAAAATGAATTGCGATTAAATCTTGTGCAATGTGTTAGTGATGACTTCGATAGATTCTGAAAAATTCATATTTTCCGAGATATGGGCACTCGTAAATCCCTAAAAGTGGGGTAGGGGAAAAATTAAAAATGCGGGTGAATGTATGATGTCTTTTTCTATTTTACGTCCCCGTTTTTCCGAGAAAACTTGAAAAATCAGGTTGAACAGAGACAATGCGTTCTATAGTTTCAGACAGCTGCTTCGTCCTTCGCATGGGCTCGTCAGTGAGACGAGGCAAACGTGAAATGACTGATCAACCATCTCCGAAAGTGATAAAATAAAACACCCTCAAAGAGGCCAACGTAGAAGTTCCAACACCATCTTCCGGAAAGCAGAAGTTCCACTGAGAATGCAGTTATTGACAAAGAAGTTCTCGCGATTCGAAGAACGTTCCGGTAGATGGTGCTCGCTCCTCCTCGGTGTCTGGTAGCATTCCCCGTTCACCGAGTATCTCTCGGAGCTATCGCAAGAGGACCTCGAGGGAACGCATGAAGCGGCTCAAGGACCATTCGATTCACTCAGAGCTCGTGCTCAGCCTGAGCTTAGAACATTTAACCTCCTAGCCTAAGAAACATAGAGCAATGACGTGCAAATTGGGCTTTTTGCAGGATACCCTACAGCACGGCAAGTCCTGAACTACATAAGCTATATGAGGGGCTCTCTGAGCTCAAAATCAACGTATGCTTTATACAGAAGCCGTGGGCTTACCACGACCGTGTTGAGGGCCTACGCCAAAAGGGAGGAACGTTGCATTACTGTACCTCTGTGAAGGTTCGCGAACCTCCGACTGAAGCAGGATGACATAGCGGCTACTGTTAGGTTCCAAAGACAAAGGGCTCCGAACCAAGGTCCAAGACTGACGAGTCTAGCGGAGCCAGAATCTACTCGAGCACATCCAGATGGGAGCGTTCAGTACCCCAGGGTGTTCACGTAATCGTTTTCCAGGCCGAGGTCAGTGCAATTCGCCTACCTCGGTAGTTAAATCTCAAATTTATCAGGGTGGCAAAAACCTGAGGTTAAACTATATCATCAGCATTGTCAATACTTCGCGCCCATAGAGTGATTTCTAGGCTTGTTTTGGAGTGCAGAGAGATCCTGATTGAAAAACGCTCAAAAACCTCTCTTTCTACGAGCAAAAGAGACTTAAAACTGGTAACAGGACTCTTCACAGTACACTGTCATTTGGATAAACGTCTACACTTACTGGGCATCGTAGATTCAAAGTGGCGGACGAAACTGCTTCTCATATCCTTGTAGAATGTCCAGCATCGACTTCTCTTAGGCTTCAACACGTCGGCAGGGCATACAAGCCGCCTGAGGCTATAAGAAAACATAAGTTCATGCAGAATTCTAGCGTCGGCGCTGACTTAGGCCTGCTGGACCGCGTCTAGCATCAAGGGGGCGCACAATGGACCGAATCAAGCGATCTAAATGCTCAGGACTAGTCTGTCTCATTTTGATTGATCGATTGTACATTTTTCAGATTAATAAATAATCCCAATCCAACAATAACTTACTTAATTTGATAGTAGGAACATTTTATTCGGTTGTGAAGTCACACAGAGAAGAATATGGCTTATCTCATTATTAAATGCATAAATAATACATTATTGCTCAAGAACTAACAACGATGAATTGAAATATTCAAGTGAAATAGGAAAATTAAGTACATACAGACAGTAGTTGGTAATCATCATATAGAATAGTATTTTTAGTGCAGTCAAATGGATATAAGAATAGGTCAAGCTCGTAAATCCTTGGGGAATGGATCGATTTTGATGGAACAAAGAGTTATTTGTGGTCAACTTTCTTTCTGAAGACATTCTGAAGAGGATGTCCCATTAAAATCGATCCATCCCACGGATTTACGGGTCCAATACTCATTTGACTGCACTATTTTACAATAATAAGCAACTGGAGTGTAACTAAGAACTCAGTTCACGTCTGACAACCCCGTTTAAACGGAAAGTCCTTAATTAAATATGCCCTAAAAACTAGCAGCATTGTGCCGTATAACGTATAGGTGACTAACTGCAACATAGCCTCTGGCGAGTCCGCAAGCCTTGTACCATACAGGTATTGGCCTGGGAAACCTTCAATTGCCAGTATCTAACATAAAATTCAATGCACTCGCTTCAGTCGGTTAACGAAGATGTTTTATTCCCAGTCATGATTTATGATGGAGTTTCGTACGGAATGGACTTTACACCTTCCGGTTTCAGCTTACACTTATATTGCTTCTAAATTTTCCAATTACAATGAACGAGCTCCAAACAAAACACAGCAATGCTAATAATGTTGCCGGAAGCAAATACGATAAAAGCGAATTGTAGATGATTCAGAGTCAAAGGTTTCGAATCGATGTCTTGTACCACATACTGTGGCATTTCTGAGTTGTATTGCTTCATGCTGTAAGCTACAAGACCGTTCTCGTTCAGTCTGTGCATCAAAGTGTTGTAACGTTCAAACATAGGATGTCCTTTTACAAAAACCATCACAGCGTAAATATTGAAAAACGCGCGTTCCAAGGTGTAGAACCTCGCTACACCGTTTTCGTCCGGCCGATAGAAACTTAGATTGTAACTTATTTGTCTGAAAGGTCTGATAACCGCCAGGCCGCCTTTGGACGCCATTTCTTCCGCGCATTTGGCAGTCTGGGAGGTGAATATTATTTTGTTCTTAACACCGTCCAATTGCAGAGCCGACTTCAAACCATAGTATACACAAACGACCATGTTGGAAGATTTAATTTCTTCCACAGTGCTTATTTGATGTTCGTAAATAGTACTGAGATAGATATCCAAAAGTTTCGACGTGAAAATCGTTGTTATAATCAAGAATGCCATCATCCAAATTCCATAGATATACTTCATTGGAAATGTTTCGAAGTTTGCTACTGGTGCAAAAATACTTAATGTCATTTGTATACTTTCGCCCAAGTCAAAATTTCTATTTGGTGTAGTTGGTACGTACGATTTGATCAAAAAGTAACTGATACAAATGAATATAACGAGACTTGCCAGTAACAATTTCCAGATTGATGGAGGGAATATGGTGACGATGCGTTTGAAGGGCTGTAATAATTTTGCTTTTGGCACCATCCAAACTAAAGGATCCACATCTAAGGGTAAGGTTAAATCGAAAACCAGACCAGCTTCAAAGTTGTCGAGAACTGCACCGAAATACATATCGCCTCCTTTCATATCGGACATCTCTGCCGTTCGTCCAGGCGTAGCAACACAATCTCTGATGTCCGCATCAAACCCAAGAAATTCTACATTCACGTGTAGATCGTTGGTGATAATAGTCAATATGGTCACGTCCAATCCGCGTGAATGTTTCTTGATGAATTCTGTGTCGGTATTTTGATAGATTCCAACGGTGGAGTTATTCCACCTTTTCGGAATGTGAACCTCAAATAACGAGACACTATTGACTTCAATTTCAACTCGAATACGATTCGTCCAACTATCGTCTAAACTTCTATACAATAACGACGTGGTGTTTTCCCAATCGATCAACCTGCTATCAACCTCTAAACCTACAGCAGAGCATCTGGCAACTTCTATTGGATCGTTAGCTATGTTCTTTAAATCTCCACGAGAGTATGGTTCGTACGAAAATAATCTCTTCACCGTTTCACGTTTAGTATCAAACACCACCACTCTTTCTATGAAAAACTTGTGCAACCTTTCGAACAGACCAGCATCTACCCTATCGGTGATGATTATGAATTTAGCTCGTGGATTGAAGACAGTTTCGAGTTTCCATTTCTTGAAAACCTCTTCTAATTCGGACATTTTCGCTTCTATTATGTAAACGTCGGGATACCAATTTTTCATTATGTATGCGGAGTTCATGGCCGTTCGTATAACGGGTATTTCGAGGTGTCCATCGAAGCCCACAGTCAAAATTTGAGGATTATTTTGTATATTCAGTAGAATCAATTGTTCGATACATGCTTGTAAGATTAAAGTATACATCTTTGCCTGAATTCAGACTCGATGTATCACTTAAATGTTGCACATAAGATTAACGGAAGTAGGTCACAGCAAAAGTGGTGTAGTTATATTTGCCATGTAATTTCAACTTGGCACTCATGAGATTTTAATGATATCAATTTGCTGCTTATGATCCTCTATGTCACTTCAATATTAGTATACACAATAGAGTGCATGATAGTTATCGATTAATAAGGAAATAAGTGTCATACGATTTACTGGGCGGCCACCATTTCGGCACCAAGCTACTTGGCTCTTTACCCGATCTGGGCACCATGCTACGGATTAGGACTAATGACTTTCTACTTTCAATATGATTTGTCACAAGCTCTAGTTATATTCCAACTATTGTGGTGGTAAGTCCCAAATTATTCACAATCGAAGGTTCACGTGGAAAGGAACTTTTAATAGTTGAATCGGTATCTTTAAAAAAGCTGAGGTGTGTTAAAAAGTGAAGAAAATTTTGGCGATGTATTCAACAATCGCGCAAAGCTAAAGTTTTGACCATTGGTGCCGAAAATTTAATTACGCGAAGTGATTTGAAGCATTGTCACGATGACGACATTAAAAAGTTAAATTGGCAAATTATAAGCAGTTGAGTAAAAAGACAAGTTATGGAAGAACCAGCTGAGAGGCCTTCTAAAGTTATTCATTATGTGGTAAAGAAAAACTCGAATAATCTAAACTCTCCTTATGTAAGGGATATTCGTTTCATTCGAAACAACAAACTATAAAAGAGTTCACACTGTGAATATATCATAACACTATTAAGAAATAATCACCCTTATTCACTAAAAATACTACTAAAGTAATGAAGACCTTTTGGCTATCAAGTAAGGAGGTTTCAAGATAGCTTAGAAAAATATTGGAATGAGTTAGTGACAGCTTATAAAAAAAATCGGTTTCACTTGCTACGATTGCGAAGTTTTACAATTATTACAATCTATAAGCTCTACACATAATATAACAATGCTAATAACGATGCCACAGCCCCATGCAAGAAAAGCAAATTGTAAATGGTTCAGTGTCAAACTTTTTGTTCCAATATCTTGTACCACGTGGGGAAACACAAAATCACCTTGTTTCATTTTATAGGTACATATACCAGCATCGTTTATTTTCCCAGCACAGTATTAATACTGTCAAAGACTGGATTAAATTTGACAAAGGTTAGAATATCGTTAAAGATGAAGAATGGGTCTTTCATGATGTATACCTTCGGCGTTCCGTTTTCGTCCAACTCGTAGTAACCTCCTCTATAACCGAATAGTCTCTCGGGTCTGATAGTCACCATGGTTCCTTCGAGGGTTACTCCATTAGCGCAACTAATAGTGTTTTGAGTATATATAATCTTATTTTTGAGATTTTCGAATTCAATAGAAGTCTTCATGCCATGGTATACGCAAATGATTAAGTTTGAGTCTTTAACTTCTTGCAATTCTGTTATTTGGTGTCCATATATATTACCCAGATAGATAGTTAATGGTTTCGAAGTAAAAATAGAAGTGATGGTCAATAAGGCGATCATCCAAATACAGTAGATTCTTTTAAGGTGAAATCTTTGAAAGTTATAATGTGGTGTAAAAATACTTAACGTCATTTGTACAGCTTCGCCCAGTACGAAATTAGTATTTGATCCATTCGGCCCGTATAATTTTATAAGAAAGTAACTAATACAAATGAAAATACTTGACAGCAACAGTTTCCATACTGACGGAGAAAATATGGTCACGATCCGTTTGAAGGGCTGTAATAATTTCCCTCTTGGCACCATCCAAATCAAAGGATTCGTATCCATAGATGCAGTTATATCGAACACTAAGCCAGCTTCGTAGTTGGCAAGAACTGCACCAAAATAAAAGTCGCCTCCTTCAATATCTATTATTTCAGAAGTTCTACCAGTTGTGGCGATACAATCCGTGATATTTGTATTATGCCCAACTTCGTTGAACATTTCTACGACTATATTCATGTCTACGGGACGTGTTTTTATTGTAGGAGGAGAAGGGATAAAGATTCGGATGGTAAAATTATTCCATTTTATAGGAGTGTAAACTTCAAATAAAGGAAAATTGTCTGTGGCAATTTCGACTTCGATAGGATTTTTCTGGGTATTTGATGGATTCCTGTATAAAAAGGCTGAAGTGGTTTTCCATTCCATTGTCCTGAAATCATCCTCAGATCGTAGAGCAGAGCATGTTGCAACTTGTATTGGATCTTTTGATCTATTTTGCAAATTTTCATGAAGATACGGTTCATACGAAAATAATTTCTTGAAATTTACATTTGTAGCAGTGGCGGCTCCTCGAAGGAGGCTAAGGAGGCTCAGCCTCCTCACCAATTTATCTTAATGATCATTCTCCATTTTATTTCCTGTTTCTCTGATAATTCTTTAAATTTTACAATTAATTTCCCGTTCTCAGTAGTTATTTTTAATCTGGCAACAGTGGCCAGAGGCTAAATTCTCTATATATCTCAAACGCTAAATACGTGTGGTCAACACGGTTGCCGTTTGTCCAACCATTCAATTGCCCAGTGGGGTGAAACAGCGAATATGGCAACATAGTAGGGAGGCTAGCTTTTCGTACCCATTCGTCGGTCGAATGAAATACGATTACTTGCTCCCGCCTCCCGCTGCTAGAAGAATGCGGCAGCTCAGTTGTTAATTTTTAAGTTATAATTTATCTAATCGGAATCGGTGAACGTTAAAATTATGAGTGACTTAGTTGCAGAGTTCTTAGAAAATCCATTTAGTGGATTAACATATGATAGAAAAGTGTTCTTCAAAAACAAACGGCCTTTACCGGATTTGAAAGGATTAGTGATGGCAGGGAAGTATCAAAATCGATCGTTTAATACTGATAATTATAAAAAATATGTATGGTTAACGGGATCTGATGTACACAATAAATTATATTGCTGGTATTGCTTGCTATTCACATCAGATACAACTTCATGTTGGGGGCACTTGGGTTTGGGTTATAATGATTTGAAAAATTTAGCTCGTGGCCTAGAAAGACATGAAAAATCGCAGGAACATATTACATCGTGTATTAAGTTTAAATTAACCGGTAAACAGAATATTGTTAATGCGATTGATTCTACACGAACACGCGAAATCGAAAATCATAATAATACAGTTAAAGAAAACCGCGAAGTTAAAAAAAAAATCATTGATTTCTTATTGTATTTATCATTTCAAGATTTGGCTTTTAGAGGGCATGATGAAACTGAAAATTCAGTTAATAAAGGTAATTTTAGGGAATTGTTAGATTTGTTTTGTAAATACGACAGTAAGCTTCGCGATTTTATGACTAACGCGTCAGTATTTGCAGGCACCTCAAAAACAATACAAAACGAAATTCTTGATTCAATAAATTATGTCCTCCGAAATCACATAGAGGATGAATTATTTAATGTCCCTTTTTTTCGTGGCAGGTTGACGAAACAACTGATATAACGTGTAAATCACAATTATCAATAATTTTTAGATTTGTAAAGAATGGACAACTAGTGGAAAGATTTTTAGGGTTTTACGGTGTCAGTTCGGGAAGAACAGCGATCAATTTATTTAATTTCTTAATGGAAACATTTCAACGATTTGACTTTGCGAATAAATTAATAGCTCAAACCTACGACGGCGCATCTGTAATGGCGGGACATTTAAACGGTCTTCAAACAAAAATAAAATCAGTTTCGCCTCAGGCTATTTTCACCCATTGTTACGCTCACAACATGAATTTGGTTTTAAGTAATGCATGTAATTCCATTAAGGAAGTTAGAATTTTTTTTTCCAACTTATCGTCATTTTCAAATTTTTTTAGCAAATCCACCAAACGAACTGAAATTTTGAATAACATAGTAGGAAACAGAATTCCCTGTAATGTTCCAACTCGATGGAATTTTACATCACGTGCAGTGTTTACCATTCACAAAAATAAAGACAAATTAATTGAAACATTTGATTTTATATTAAACAGTGATGACTTTTCGACAGATCAGGTTTCATTAAATGCTGCTGTTAATTTAAAATCTTATTTAGAAAATGAAGAATTTTTGTTTTTTCTTGATACTTTTAAATTAATATTTGAACAAACTGATCTCATTTTTCAACTTTTACAACATAAATTCACTGATATAATTTATTCAAGAAATCGTTTGAAACATCTCATTGATAAAATTTCAAGTTTCCGTAATACAGAATTTCATTTTAATATTTTATTTCAAAATTTTTCAACTGATGAGGCTTCTCCCGCGAAAAGGAGGAAAACATATAATTTGGTAGACAAGAAACTACATTATAAACAACTTTTTTATGAAATTTTAGATACCATTAAAGGTCAAATTGAGATTCGATTTTCCGATTTACATGAATTGAAGTTTTTCGACTTGACGAATAGAAGATTTTTCGAATCTTTTTCAAAAGAGTTTCCCAATACACTTTTAGATAACTTAGTTCTCAAATATAAATTTTTTGATAAAATAACACTGCACAATGAATTATGCGTTATATACTCGGATAAAGATATTTTAGGCCAGTACGACAGTCAAGCCGATATGATAAAATATATGATAGACAATGATTTGCAACAAGTTTTACCTCAGTTTTATAAACTACTTTGTTTGACAGTCGCCATTCCTGTCACGTCGGCATCGGTGGAGAGATCATTTTCTACTCTCAAACGAATTAAAACTTACATGCGAAATACAATGGGCCAAGATCGTTTTTACAATGTTAGTTTAATATCTATTGAAAAAGATTTAGTAAAACACTTAAAACAAAATGATACATTTTATGATAATATTATTGATCATTTTTAGCAAACTAAAGACCGTAGAATTCCGTTAATATATAAAAAAAGTTAATAAAATTAATAAAAAAAACAAAATATGAAAAATTCCAAAAAAAAGAAAAAATATCAAAAATCCAAAAAAAATAAAAAACAAAAAACGAACAAAAAATTTTTTGGCAAGAGAAACTCTACACCTCCACTTTGGTTCTTGCTGGGCAACAATTAATTTTGTCACTGAAGTAGCTGGTACGGTCGCTGTGCAAAAGTTAAATTAATTGGCTGAGTAGAGTATATTAAAAAAAATGTTTTATGTCCAGCCTCCTCTCTTAAAAAGTTCACGAGCCGCCACTGATTTGTAGTATCCAACACTACAACCCTTGTTATGTAAAACCTGTACAAAACGTGGAATATATCAGCATCCACATGATCGGTGATAATCCACGAATTTCCCTCTTGGATTGAAGACTGTTTGGAGTCTCAAATTATTTAATACCTCTTCTAATTCAAACGCTCTTGATTCTATTATATAAATATCAGTGTACCAAATAGTTGAGTGTATTTGTAAAGAGTTTGTGTTGATTCGCATCACTGGCATTTTGAGACGTCCGTCAAAATTAACAGTCAAAATTTGAGAGTCGTTGTATGAATTTAGTATAATCAATTGTTCGATACATGCATGCAGGAATGAAGAATACATTTGGCAGTGACAATTGTTCTCATTCAAGTGACATGCATTCAGACTTGATGCATCATTAGCGAACGTGTGTGACAACAAAAAGAGCATTAAGTCATATAAGTAATCATATTTACTTTGTGATTTTAGCTCGACACATATGATAGTATAATGAGGGGATAAGTTATTAATCATTCCTCTGGTCAGTCTGAAACAGTATATACAAGAAAGTGTCTCTTGAATAATTTATAACTGCTTTATGTAATCAGAGCAATATCCTAAAATCATTAACATGCGTGATAAAATGTCTCATAAGGAGGAAGTTAGAATCTGAGTTAGTTTATTTGTTATCAATTTAACTTCAAAACTGGTTAATAAGGCTAACCGAATATAACTTTAAGGGGGATTTCGGATAGCTATCCGCAACCAGTGTGCCATCATCTTTGGTTAGGGGAGGGGGATGAACTGGAAGTGAAATTCCTACCAATTGTTTTGGCGAAAGTCCAAAATCATTCGGGCATTCGATAAGTTTTGATCTTATTTTGGCATTATATTCCTCTTTCGAAACTTTCATTGTTTCATTGCACATATTTCTGGCTTAAACATATTTTGTTCTGGTCTCCAGACGGTCAGCTCCCCCTCAACCCCCCATTTGATATTACACATTTATCACTGAAAAATCGCTCAAAATCCGTAATAACTAGATCAAGATAGATCATGAAGAAAAATTATTTGAGAGTAAATTGTATTTCAAAATTTGAGCTCTAAAAGTGTAAGTATTTTATCGAAATTATATTTACATGTTTTTTCCGTAGTGGACAATCTTACGTAAATATTCAACTGTTATCCGACTGATTTTACACTTTATCGTCATTGCGAAGTCATTTCCATTGGATACTAATTGAGTGGATTGCAAAAAATTTCGAAATAACCGAAAACATTTTCCTTTTCTCAACCCTTCCTCCAGAATGTCATCAAAGTGAATTTTTGTGGTTTATGCTTCCCATTTTCGTGGATTGCCGACGGAAAGGCAGACATGAGCATTCGAATTTATTAAACTCGATATAACGCCGAAGAGCTTCCCCAGCGCGAGGCGGGATATGGTAGGCATGTTTGGTGGGATCATTCTCTACAACTTCATCATAATTGCTGACAAAAACAAGGCAAGACAATTTTCGTCGTCAGTGGCAGTACAATAAAAGGAAGTTCACTTACCCTTTTTCACGTACCATATCCTTCAAATTTTGAATAAATTCCTCCACCTCAAACTACGATATATTCAAACTGGAATAAATACTCATTTGAATTTCATCGGAATTACTTTATTATGAACTACATCAATTTAATTTTCATCGATCTATGACTAAGTATTGCAAATAACTTTAATATATTCCAAACAAAACACAACAATGCTAATAACGTTACCACAACCCCATACAAGAAAAGAGAATTGTAAATGGTTCAGTGTCAAACTTTGCGTTTTAATATCTTGCACCACATGTGGCATCTCGAACTCGTACAGCTTCTGGGTGTACCGCAAGATGCCGGCGTCGCTCAATTTGTGCAACACAGTATTAATGGGCTTAAAAATAGGATGGCCCTTCACAAAGAAGAAAACATCGTTAAGCGTGAAGAATGGGTCATCTAAAATGTAAATCCTCGGAATTCCGTATTCGTCCAACTCGTAGTAACTTAAATTGTAACTGAATTGTATCAAAGGTCTGATAGTCACCATGGTACCCTCGAAGCAAACTCCAGTTACGCAACTGGAAGTATCTTGAGTGAATATAATCTTGTTCTCGATACCATCTAATTCCAAAGCATCCTTCATGCCATGGTATACGCAAATAATTAAATCTGAGGCTTCAATTTCTTCCACTGTAGTTATTTGGTGTTCGTGAATATTGCTCAGATAGATATCCAAAAGTTTCGACGTGAAAATCGTTGTTATAATCAAGAATGCCATCATCCAAATCCCGTAGATACCTTTCATGTGCATACGTTCGAAGTTCGAAACTGGTGCAAAAATACTCAACGTCATTTGTACAACATCGCTCATTACAATATTTGTGTTTCGCCTAATTGCTATGTAGAATTTGTTTGAAAAATAACTCAGGCATAACACGATGAGGACGCTTGAAAGTAAAAATTTCCAAATCGACTGAGAAAATATGGTCACGATCCGTTTCCAGGGCGGTGATAATTTTGCTCTGGGCACCATCCAAACCATAGGATTTACATCCAATTCGAGGGTTACATCGAAAATCAAGCCAACTTCATGGTTTGCGAGAGTAGCGCCAAAATACATATCGCCTCTTTTCATATCTGCCACCTCCGAAGTTTTGCCGTGTACAGCGATGCGATTCTGGATAATTTCATCGAACGGAAGGGTTTCTAGATTCACTTCGAAGTAGTCAGCAATGATACTTAAGTGGCTCATTTCTATTCCCTTCCCACTTTTGAACACATTGACAGTAGTTTGGCCACCGGCGTGATATAATCGGATGGTGGAGTTATTCCATGTTTTTGGAGTGTAAACTTCAAATAATTTGGAAATACTAACATCAATTTCAACTAGAATGGCATTTACCGAGATCTTTCTCAAATCTGTATACAATAAGTTAGGAAAGTTCTTCCATGTGAATAAACTGGTCTCATTTTCCAAACCTATAGCCGAGCAAGTGGCAACTTGTATCGGATCTTTTGCAATATTATTGAAACCACCATGAAGGTATGGTTTGTACGAAAATAGTTTCTTGACAGTTCCATCGTTAGTATCCAGCACCACAACACTTGTAATATAGAATTTGTATAAGATAAGGAAGAGATCAGGATCCACACGATCGGTGATAATCACGAATTTTGCTCTTGGATTGAAGACAGGTTTGAGTCTCAATTTCTTTAATACCTCTTCCATTTCAAACGCTCTCGATTCTATCAAATAAATATCAGTGTGCCAAACAGTTGAGTGTATTTGTGAAGAATTTGTGTTGAATCGCATTACTGGCATTTTGAGATGTCCGTTAAAATTAACAGTCAAAACTTGAGAGTCGTTATATAAATTTAGTATAATCAATTGTTCGATACATGCATGCAGGAATAAAGGATACATCTTGCTAATACAAATGTTTTAATGTTATTGATAGGAATTCAAACCTGATGTAGTTATGCGACATTCTACTGAAAGCTTTCTTTCTATATGATTAAGAAAAATATGCGACAAGAAGAAGAGCATTAAGACATAAATCCATAATAACTTTTTTGTTCGAGCTGGATTTGCTAACACTACAGAATGGCATAACGTTTTCATAACTGCATTAAACATAATCGTCTAGAACTTTTTCTAAGGGTAGAATTATAAATCAGAATTTACCCTGATGATGGCTGATTGGTAACTGGATGGTCCTCAGCACTTTAACAGAATTTTAGTGGATAAGGGTGATTCAGGTTCAAATGGTGTCTAGGATGACTGGTGGGAAGTGGGAAGTACGAAACCATTGAAAACAAAACTTATTTATATTGGAAATAGTAGCTAAAATCTATCTTTGAAACTTGACACCACAGAATTAGTTACAGCCATGGGGGCCGACGTTCGAGAATATGGACTTTGGTCACCTAACATATTTGATTTTTCTTCCGAACGACGAAGTTGTAGAAATCTTTCCTTATGCCTATAACCTACAAGCCTTCAAGAAAAATTCGAATGGTTTACTCCTCGTTAAGGGCTTCTGCTAGGGCCCTTACCACAAAGCGTATCTATGGATAGCCTTGTCCCAGGGTGGTCTCAGTGAAATAAGTAACCAGGGGTCAATAGGGCAGATTGAATAGTATTAGAATTGCAGGCTTTAATTGCAATTAATAATTGGTTACTTCTTGACTACTTAAATGCTGTTGCAGAAAGTCAATTTAGATAAAGACGGAACTTCCCAATAATAAGTTTATTTATAGCTTGAACATAAATAAATATTTGACTCTCTCTGTATAATAATAATTTATCCCGACCCGGGGGAAGCACAAGGAAGCTCAGAAACAATAAGGCTATTTCCTCATTATAGTCTTACAAACAAATAGTCTCGTGAGTATTATTAAAAACGTCTATTCATGCACCAATTAGCAAAATTACCTAATACTTCAATGGTAACTGGCGGAACACATACTTTTGATTTCGTCGGTCTGAATGGTTCACTCACACTTCAATTGGCTCACTAACTATAATTGTAATAATTCTAATAATCAACATAATGAACCTCAACGCTTGCGAGGCATTCTTTTAAACCAATCGTGCTGGTCAAGTCATCTACACTAGCTCCAGCCAAGCCGTTTCTTGCTCATTTCGCGCTCATGATGGTTCACCAGTTCCTCGATTTTGTGCCGTTTTTATGGTTACATCTGTTCCGATATCTTTTGTTGACACGAAATATGCACGTTTCCGAATGAAATCAAAATATAGGCGACTTATGAATGGAACCGTATGCAAATCTGACACTTAAACTACACGGATGTCAATCCCCGTACAATCTATCCTCCTATACAACAAAATAATTATTCGGAATTATCAATTCGAAATACTAATATAAACGAAAACTAAAATTTGCAACTAATCTACGTGTTGCCCATTAAATAATTATTCAATATTTTAGAGCTTCGTTGCAGGTTTTTCTCTCGTATAGTCAAAGTATATAAAAAAATTTCTCATAGAGGGACCACGGTTTCACTTGATTGGGAAAATAGGGTTCTAGATGGTTTGATGATTGGTAATCTCGACCATTTTCTCGGCTTCATTGACTGGACTAAATATAATGAAACTTTGAAATAGATTGTACCAATTTTAATTTCTTAGCTAAGTTTTACAAATAACATTAATATATTCTAAACAGAACACTACAACACCGATGACGTTGCCACAACCCCATACAAGAAAAGCAAATTGTAGATGGTTCAGTGTCAACCTTTGTGTTTTAATATCTTGCACCACATGTGGCATTACGAATTCACGTTGCTTTGTGCTATATTGTACGATACCAGCTTGGCTTAGTTTATGAAGCAAATCATTGAAAGGCTCAAAAACAGGATGACCTTTCACAAAGACAAACACATCATAAACGTTCAAGAACGCGACTTCTAGGATATGTATCCTGGGTATTCCGTTATCGTCCAACTGGTAGAAACTTGAATCATAATTGTATCGTCTGAAAGGTGTAATGGTCGCCATGGTACCCTCGAAGGCTACTCCATTGGCACAATTAGCAGCTGTAGAAGTATATATTATCTTGTTATTAAACCTTTCTACTTCTATAGCCTTCTTCGTACCAAAGAATATACACATGACCAAGTTCGAGGCATTAATTTCTTCCACTGTAGCTATTTGGTGTTCGTGAATATTACTCAAATAGATATCCAAAAGTTTGGACGAGAAAATAGTTGTAATGATCAATATCGCCATCATCCAAATCCCGTAGATACCCTTCATGTGCATACGTTCGAAATTTGAAACTGGTGCGAAGAGGCTCAACGTCATTTGGACAGCTTCGCTTAATTGAAAATTTGTATTTGGTGTAATTGGTATGTGCAATTTGTTTAGCAAATAACTCAAACAGGTAACGATAAGGACACTGCAAAGCAATAATTTCCAGATCGACCGAGAAAATATGGTCATTATCCGTTTCCAGAGCGGTAACAATTTCGCCCTTGGCACCATCCAAATCAATGAATTCACATCTAGAGGAACGGTTACATCAAAAACCAAGCCAGATTCAAAGTTGGCAAGAACCGATCCAAAGTACAAATCGCCTTCTTTCAGATCTGCCACCTCTAAAGTCCTACCGGGTGTTATGATACCGTTCCTCGTGTCTTCATCAAGCTCAAGGATTTCTAGATTCACGTCTAAGTAGTCAGCAATTATTCTTGGAACGTTCATATCAATACCGTGTGAAATTTTAAACGTCTTTCCTTTCTTATGTTTTTCATACATTCCGATGGTGGAGTTTATCCATTTTTTTGGAATATAAACTTCATGAAGTTTGAAATTACTAACGTCAATTTCAACTTGAATCGAACGTATCGCGATATTCTTCGGCATTTTATTAAATAACGTCAAAGGGTTATCGAATGAATCGGGATCATTCTCCAAATCTGCTGCAGAGCATCTGGCAACTTCGATAGGATCTTTCTCGATATTTTTTAAATTTCCACGAAGATACGGTCGGTACGAAAATAATTTTTTCACATTTTCGTGTGTAGTATCTAACACTACAACTCTTGTAATGTAAAACTTGTATAAAATATGAAACAGATCATCATCTACCCTATCGGTGACGATTATAAATCTCGTTCTTGGATTGAAAACAAGTCTGAGTCTCAACTTCGTTAAAACTTCTTCGAACTCGAACACGCTCGATTCTATTATATAAATATCAGTGTGCCAAATGGTTGACATTGTATTGGGAGAGTGTGTGATGATTCGTGTTACTGGCATTTCAAGGTGTCCGTCAAAATTCACAGTTACAATTTGGGAGTTATTGTATAAATTTAGTAATAGCAATTGTTCGATACATGCCAGAAGAAATGACCGATACATCTTGCTGCGAGTATCGGTTGAATTTTAATGATTTGAATTAAGACTTGATGTAATTGATACAATATTCTACTAAAAGGTTTATTTATATACGCCCAAAAAGAAAATCCAAATAAAAAGAACATTAAGGCATAAAATCATGTTGACTGTGTAATGTAAGTCCGGTTTCCATGACAGCGTAATTGTTCTTATTATGTAAATCATAAATAATTAGGTCGCACAAAAAAGTGAGCTATAAACGTTTTACATCTACATCTAATGCAATATTCCAAAATCGTATTATAGTCTAGTCCCTCTGTAATTTTTAGGGTTTAAATTTTAACGTTCCTTAATTTTGGTTAATCTTTATGTTTTTGGGTGTCTTGGTCTGGGTCTGGGTCCTATGCTACACGAGCTATTGGCCATTTTTTGGGTCCAAATGTCCCCGACTTTGATGTTTTTTCAATTTTTAGAGAAACTCTGAGTTCCACTCCTCATCATTTTATGACAGAAAAAGTTGTAAAACATCAAAACGAGTGAAAGTACGCCAATTAGAAGTTAATAGAATGTAAGCGGCCTAATATTGGGCCCAAAAATTTGAGCAAAATCATACGTTTGTTCAATTGTCAATTATAAGATGACTGTTTGTCGTATCAACTAATCCTTAACATGCATTGATAGTATTTTGTGTGTACTTTGATACCTGTTTTTTATTTGTTTGATATTCGCAAAGGGGCGCTGCAATCGCTCTTCTCGTTAAAAACGTAATTTTCGATAAATTAACCTTTTGACTCAAAACAAAATTCAAACGAAATATATTGATGGCTTTCACTATGAACCAAAATCCAACCACTTTGGTTCATATGGGCCGATTTAAGACCCTTTTGTAAAAAAAACCGTGACAAATTAGACAAATTTTTAGGTTAGAAAGTTTGGATCAAGAAAATAAATTCCTAGTTAAATAGCTGAAACATTTACGCAAATTTTGGTACCAAGCACGATCTTTTCGGTTGCGTCAATCCCGAGAAAACTCATGCTAAGCCTTTTGGGCCCTACCTGGCCCAATTTCGAAGCTTTTGTTATGAACCTTTTGGTTCAGACTGTAGATGCCTCTTGTGGTTATCTCAATATACCATTTTCACCGCTTCAGCGTTTGACAAAGTCACACACAAAAAAATCAACTAAACATTCCATTTCTTCATTATCAAAAATGATGTACCCTAGAGTTAACCCGGGATCGATCCTACCCGGGACACTTTTTTTTTTACTTTTTTCGATGATTATGATACAAAATCAAAATAATTTTAATAATAATATTCATTTTTATTATATTATTAATGCTATCATTAAAAAAACAATTTCCTTCGGTATTCATATATTCATAGATATCATTATTATCATCTCTATGTTTCATACTGACACCTGCTGTCAGGTTGACATTCAAAATTATTCACACTACAATATAACCTGTTCTACACTGACACTTGCGGTCACATGATTCAACATTTGTCACAGAGTAACCGCATGAAATATATATATTTATAACCAGAAAAACACGGTTGTCATTACGGTAAAATAAAATACTACAATTCCATTTGAAAGAGGGAAATTGGATGTCAAAGATACCACGCGTTCAAAAACAAACACAGATCCTATTTTCAGCAATTGAAGTTCAAATCCATACGACCAATAGGAACGACGCAATCGTCCCCAATGGGTTAAGCACGCACACACACCACACAGCCATCATGTCAAAAATAGACTAGATCGATCAGGAAAATTCTTCCCTATTTACTAAGTATAGTGAGGGTTGTAAAAAGAGGGATTTCCCAAATTTTGATCATCATTTCAAAGTTCCATCAACCTCATTTATAGAACAGTCGAAGCTTAATAAAGGTGGCCCCATCTCCAATCAATCAAACAATTAAAATGGGGGCGGACAAGTCCGGAGCACTTAGACCGCTTGATTGGGTACATTGTGCGCCGCTTGATACAAGAATCAGCCCAGCAGGCCTAAGGCAGTGCCGAAAGCACATCTATTAAAAGTTGGGTTTCCAACAATGCCCATTGTGTGTAGATTTTCATTCAGATGACAGTGCTCTGTGGGGAGTCCCGTCACCAGGTTTAGGTTTGTCCTGCTCATAGAGAGAAGGGTTTTAGAAAGTTTCGGCGAGAACTCCCTAATGTGAAGCTTCGCGCTTTACTGTTCCTACAATCATTTAAATTTGACCAGCAGGAGTACCCCAAACATAGTTTGCTAAAAAAGTGGAGGAAGTCAATATCAATAGATCACAAATTTTTAAATTGTATTTCAACTGACTATCCATCTTTCAACAATCAATGTAGTGACTTATACTATCTATTTTGTTAATAGCTTACAGGATATTATTATTATCATTATTACATGTGGCTCGTGAGGAAATCCTCTAATGGGATCAGGTAGGAAGATCTTAGAGGACAATCGATAACACCATATCAATTTTAATATGATAGTTTACAACACACTTATGACTAAGTCTTACAATTAACATAAATATATTCAAAAGAGAACACTACAATACTGATGACGTTGCCACAAATCCATACAAGAAAAGCAAATTGTAAATGGTTCAGTGTCAAACTTTGTGTTCCAATACCTTGTAGCACATGTGGAAATTCAAAATCGTGCTTCTTCATGCTATACTGTAGGATGCCGGATGCACTCAATTTGTGCACCAACGTTTTGCAAGGCTCAAACATAGGATGACCTTTCACAAAGACCATAAGATTATAAATATTGAAAAATGCCTCTTCCAAGATATATACCCTCGGTATTCCATGTTCGTCCAACTCGTAGAAACTTAAATTATAGAAACTGAATTGTCTCAAAAGTCTGATAGTCACCATGGTACCCTCAAAAGCTACTCCAGGCGCGCAACTCGCGCTGTTAGGAGTGAATATTATCTTGTTTGGGACCTTTTCTATTTCTAGAGCATTCTTTAAACCATAGTATACACAAATAATTAAATCTGAGGCTTTGATTTCATCCACTGTAGATATTTGGTGTTCGTGAATATTACTCAGATAGATATCCAACAGTTTGGACGTGAAAATACAGGTTACGATCAATATTGCCATCATCCAAGTGAAGTAGATGCCTTTCAGGTGAAAGTTTTCGAAGTTCGAAACTGGTGCGAACGTACTTAGCGTCATTTGTACAGCTTCGCTCAATTGCAGATTTGTGTTTGGTGTAAGGGGCGTGTGAAGTTTATAAAAAAAATAGCTCAAACCAGTAACGATGATTACAGTGACGAGCAATAATTTCCATATCGACGGAGGAAATATGGTCACGATCCGTTTGAATGGCGGTGATAATTTTGCTCTTGGCACCATCCAAACCAAAGGCGTTACATCTACAGGTGCCGTTACATCAAAAACCAAGACGCTTTCGAAATTCCCAAGTATCCCACCCAGATACATATCGGCTCCTTTCAGATCTGTCGCCTGTGAAGTTCTACCGGGAATAGCCAATGAATCCCTGATTTCGATATCAGTGGGGAGGGATTTCAGATTCACATTCAAATATTCAGCAATAACCTGGAAGGAGTTTATATTCAATCCACGACCAGTTTTATAAGCGGTTCCATCATCACCGCTATAATAGAACTTCATGGTACCGTTGATCCATTTCTTGGGAGTGTAAACTTCAAACAATTTAGAATTACCAACGTAAATTTCAACTTGAATGGAATTTACCGAGATCTTTTTCAAATCTCTATATAATACGTTTGCGAATAAACTGATATCGTCTTTCAAGCCTACAGCCGAGCAAGTGGCAACTTGTATCGGATCTCTCGCTATATTATTGAAATCTCCATGTAGGTATGGCTCGTACGAAAATAGTTTCTTGACAGTTCCATCTTTAGTATCCAACACCACAACTCTCGTAATATAGAACTTGTATAAAATAAGGAAGAGATCGGAATCCACATGATCCATAATAATCACGAATTTTGCCCTTGGATTAAAAACAGTTTCTACTTTCAAGTTCCTCAAAACCCCCTCTAACTCGAACGCTTTCGATTCTATGATATAAATATCAGTGTGCCAAATAGTTGAGTGTATTTGTGAAGAGTTTTTGTTGATCCGCATCACTGGCATTCCGAGGTATCCATCAAAATTAACTGACAAAACCTGAGAGCCATTGTATAAATTTAGTAGAACCATTTGTTCGATACATGCATGCAGGAATACATTATACATCTTGCTACGAGAATTCTTTTAACCACGATTGATCAGAATTTAGACTTGATTCAGTCTTACAACATTCTGCTAAAAGGTTCGTTGCTATATACATCCGAAGAAAAAGAACATTAAGTCGTAGAATCATATCGACTATGTAATGCAAGTTTGTCTTCCATGCCAGTGTAATGTTCTTATTAAGGTAATCATAATTAATTTCTTCACACAACAAAAATAAGGACAATAGAGTGTGCTATAAAATTTCACAATTACATCTGATGCAATATTCCAGAATCGTAATGTAGTGGAATAAGAAATTTTTTGGTAGTTATTGATTTTATAATTTCAATTCCCAATTTCTCTCGAAACCGGACACTGTTAGTGGAGTCAATCTACGGAAAAGTAGGACGAGGTTCCTAAAAATTTGTTAGATGTTAGCGACCTGCAAAAAATGGTGTGTTATGATAGATTCTAAAATTTCTGTCACCAATATTGGGTGAAACCATGTCTAACCTTCAAAAAACTGTTTTTTTGCACTTTTCTTAGGTCAGTTTTGGAGTTTCATTTTATTTGGACCCATCAGACTTACAGCTGAGGTTTGAAATTGGTAGCCATTTATTGTTGGTATTTGAGGAGCCTTTAGTTCAAATTTCGTGACATTCCATAGCAACCCCCCCCCCCCTAGAATGTATATATAAATACATATGAAATTTGGTGAAAATGAATAACAAAAATAGGCGACAAGAAAAAGAGCATTAAGACATAAAATCATAATGACTTTGTTATTTGAGATTGGTTTTCTTGACAGTATATTTTTCTCATATGTTATCATTATTATTCACATTACACAAAAAGAGTACATGTAACAAAGTTGATATAGGTACACTGTACAACAATTGATAGCTAATAAACTATAAAAGAGTTCACACTGTCGATACACTATAACACTATAAATATTAATTTCCTCTAATGTTGGGAAGGTATCATCTATTTCTAAAATATGTTTTATTAAGTCTAAAAAGTCTCATATATTTTTAACTAAATTTGGTGAGTGGTGCTGGAAATGTTACGTCGGAATATTATAATTGAATTTGCTAACGTTTTGATTAATAATTCATCAGATTCCATGTTAAAATAGAACTGTTTGGGAGTCAATAAACTGTTTGTTATTATGAAATTATGTTGGGATACTAAAGATTTAAGTTTTGTTGAGCAATAAAACAAATGTCGAAATTCTATTATGTGGCCTTTTATTTATATACACGTTCTGCAAATATTGCGGCATATATAAATATAGTGAATTAATGGAAATTGGGAGATTATCAATTTATATTTTATCGCGAATCCAAATGTGGATAAAAATCTAATGTGAATGTTGGAACAATACAGCCTCTGACGCACTGTTATTTTATCGATAATACAATTGACCATGCAGATAATTAACGCCCACTGGGGAAACTATATAGACTAGGATATAGAACTGACTATGACACAATATATAGCTAATATCCTCCAGATACACAAGGCTTGAGGGCTAGAGACAATATTACTGCTGTACGTTACCATTGGCTGATAGGATGCTATGGTGACCTGCAGCTTCAAGATCCACAATGAAACATCGGCAAATTTCTGTATTGACGTCTGCTTTTCCATAAAGCTCTGAAAAAAAACACTGTTCTCGACAATCGAGGCACGGTATATGAGAAAGCATTTGGATGTGGTTATTCATTGCCCGCTCAAAAAGGAAACACTCCTGGTCCTCTCAAAAACATCTGGAGATATGGGTGTGCGATCAACGAGGCAAAGACAAAACCAATGGTGTAATTACCAGCGGCCAGGAATACGTAGTCGGTGGTCATAACTTTATTGTTGACTGCAACTTGCATAGTGCCGAACATTTCCTATCTAAGGTCAGTACTGAACTTAAGAAGGGAGTAATGCTGGTGATAATTTGACGATCTGTTTATATCCAGAACTGGGGATCGCCATGTGATATACAGGTTCTTGGGGTTGGTAATTGATATAATATAGAAGGGTAGAATTATACCATTTTAGGGTTTATGGGCTTAATGGTAACACATTTACGTAACAATACTTTATATAGACTAACGGTTAAATTTAAGACTCTTCAAAGACAAATGTTGAGATTCAGAGTAATAATAACTGAAAGAACAATATTACGATCTGTAAAAGGGATTCCCTATCGTCGCATTATTGATAACCCATTCAATGCAATTCAATGAGGTAGACTCTTGCAATGACATTGACCTCTTATTCAACAAATGGGCGACCTTGCTGAATAATCATAATTACACGTATTACACATATTTTATGATATGTTTTGTAACGTTCCGCCGAGCGTATGTGTTTTTGTAATAATAAATCTGAACTTACTCCAGATTGCTCTAGATTTAATATTTCCCAAATAAGTGAATAGGTTCGGAATCCTATCTCACTGCTTGTAACACTTGAACTTGTAACAGTCGGCTGAGTATCATTTCAGGTAGCGTTAATACCTCATCGACGTGTTATATGAATTTAAAAATTGTTTGTTGGAACCTGTTCGGGTATCAGAGATCTTAGTTGATCCGTGTACCCTTAAGGTTCTTTTAAGCTGCCACCACTAGGCGTATATTTCAGCCCACCTAGAAGCTGTTTTTGACTATGAGGCCGCGATCCCTTCCAAGGGACCGGCTCGCACAATTACCTATACTTATATCTTTATATCTATTCAAGCGTAAATTCTGAAGGTCGTATTCGCTGAGAGGTGATTAGGGATTTCCAGTTGAACTCGTAAATCAAATTAAATAATAAATGTATATTGAATAAAACAAAATTAACAAAAAAAAATTATACATTAACCAACAACGAACGTTTATAAAATTAATCCAAAATTTGGTTATAGGAATGATAGCATAGATTTAAAAAGATGTCAAGATCAGGTTGACCCCAAGTGGGAATCTGAGAAATTATCAATGTCGCTAGTACTACCCCCTTCGCCAGCGAGCGAGTTCTTGTCCATGTTCTCTTTAGAGAGTTGAAATAAATGAAGGACTAATTAGCACAACCCCGAACAGTGATCGGTTTCGCGCTCGATCACGCCGATGATTGATAAATAATGTTCAAAACCAAAGGATTCCTCCCTTTCTGGTAAGCTGGGATAAGCCTAACGACATGATACTCTATTATCTCCCCTAAGTAATCTCCGATAAGCGGAATTTGTATAGACACTCAAAATAGCCTGAATGGCAGGAAAAAATTATATTAACAAATAAAACAGTGGCGAGCGGAACATGATCTGAATGGTAAATAACCACATTATATTATATTACCGATTCCGAGGTTGAAGTCAATATAACAGTTGTTCTTTGGCAATCAAAATGCACTTACCCTGTTGGTCTAATAACCCAATTCCCTCTCGAACCCCCTTGTAGTGATAAGGCACAAATAATTTAAACACTCGATTTTTACGTCGAATTAAATTTGGTATGATGTGGAATTGGCACAAAAAAAATGATTTTAAATAAGGGACAAACACTTTACGCGTGACGCGGAAGACGCGAACAAGTTCAGCGCTGCTTTAGCCCCCCAGGGATGTATAACCCTTGTTGCATTGTTAATTTAATATCTATAAATTTCTTGAACTTGATTTGTATATTCTGGACAAACATTATATTAATTGATTTGATTTAATGCAACAATGAGCATCCCTGTGGACATAAAGCAAGCTGGCCTTACCGACAAGTACCTGGTGGAGAACTAACTGAGAAGGTGGTTGAGAACTGCCTTTTTTCCTCAAAGTAATTAGTTTTTATGAAATCATTGAAGCGGGGGGCCACCCCACGCTCAATCTTAGAAAATATGTTCAATTTCGAATTCCGGGATCAGAACACGCCCATGAAATATAACAACAGCCAATAGGAATCTAACTAGGCGAAAGAATTGCTCTGTTCAACTCCACGTAAACTTTTCCTGACTCAGGGAAAAAAGTACCATTGACCTCGTGCCGTGCTTACGTTTGTAAAACATGGTTCATGGCTGACCGGCCAATGATACAGGAAAGAGGACTCAGATTACCGTCGCTAGGTCTGTCTGGTATATCGTGTTCAAGATATAATAATTTGTAAAATTTTCAATTTGAATTTAAATCAATATTATTCAAAGGCCCCAAAACAAAAAGTAATAATCCGTCGGATTATTACAGTTTATACTTTTGTAAACATTCTTGTGCAATGAGAAAATAGAATATCACGAGTTTATCTAATTCAGGATTTATAGAAGATAAATCCTTTTTTTACATTACATAGCATAATATAAAAATGTAAAGTTTCACAACAAAACAAATAATGATCTAAAAGACCCTGATTCATCCAGTTCTGAGCTGTGTATCTGAAACGTGGACAATTTGAAAGGCTGATGTAAATCTACTATTCGTTTTGTATAGATTGCATTTAGATGGTTAACAAACCATATATAAATATATGCCTAGTGCTTTTCATGGATAATTTAATGCATTAAAAGAGAAGATTTTTGTTGTAAGAGACTAATTGAAGGCACTCTATTTCGCTTGTAATTTTTATCGATACTCCCTTTATTGCTATCTGGCGAATGTATTTTTTAATGCACTGCAAGAAATCGAATTATCAAAATGTCTCTCGAGTGTTAATTGGCACTATCCTTTGTGTATCACTGCGAGAGATATCTTCCATTCATAGGTGACTTATTGAATTTTGCGAAGAATAAAGTTTTGATTGTTTAATGGCTTGCACTGAGACAGTTTCGTGAGAATCGTTTACTGAAAACGTATACGAGGGTAGAGCCAAAAATTCTCGGTCTGAAAGAAACATTGCTTTGACTCACCGTTAAATTTTATATTTCTATATAATCTCCCATGGCATTAATGCAAGAAGAAGAGGAATAAGAATTCAATATCATTGAAATGGTATCCTGTAAGGTCCTTTTTCAAATTACTAAACAGGTAATAGCAAGAAGGGCTTTGGATTAGTTTTTTAGTTTAGATGTTTCATGGAGTTTTATTTATGTTGTTCGACTTTAGGAAGAAATAGCACTTGCTTTAATACATTTACGTCAGGACATTGCATTACAACTTAAAAAGATATTAGATCAATTTCCGATGTCAAACAATGCTCAAGTAAAACAGATGGAATAAGCTGAACTTAAATATCTGAATATCCAAAACTGATATCTACCAAAAACTATAGAATATTTAAAAAAAATGGTAATCGGCCTCCCTTGGAAATTTTCTGGATTCGCCCTTGGGTAATTTCACTGGGGGTCATATCCGGACTATACGGAAGGTGATCGATTTGTTCAATATCACAATCCCGAATTGTTGCATTATCATGCAACAAACTATCTTGTCCAGGCAATTCTCCACGTCGTTTCTCGGACGGGACGGTCGTACTAAGAAATGAACTCATACTTGACTTGTCCGTAATAAAGGCAACAAAGAATATCCTATTTTGATTTACGGTCATGGGTGTTCTTAGAACCAGTTTGAATTTTCGCAACTTGTTTGATATCTAAATGAATTCTAATTGATAATTAATAAGGCAGCTAGCTCTGCTACAGTAATTCGGAATAAGGATTTCGACTTTTTACAATAAAACCAAGGTATGGACAAAAGTCGAGATCCGAAGTGAATTACCATTGATAGCATGCGTGTGCGAGGTACGTACTAATCAAAGTACAATTTGTCAATTTTATTCTAGAACATTTTCCGCTTTTTAATGGAGATAAAATGGCGACAATTGTAGGGCTCCGTAAATATAGGAACTCTATTGCAAACAATAATAATGCAGCGATCTCTAGTTTTATTTACGTTAATCAGATAAGTATACGCGATACACAAAGGTAGCGCGATCTATTACGAAAAAGGTGCAACTAAAACGACGTAGAGGAAACTTGAGATTGTAGAAAATAGATGGCACCGTTTCTAGCTTAAGAAACAATAAAGGATCTACTTATAAACAGGTAATTCCTGCATGCACTAGATAGAAGGTGCTGATACTATGAGATTAATAGATTACCATCATTTCACAACTAAAATGGTGTCGGCAAGAATATAAATAATAATAATAACAATGAATAAATTTATTAAAGAAAGTCAAAGTGATGACATTGGAAAGTTTTGGCTACCAACAGTTACACGATGAGGAGATCTTGATGAGCTACCTCTCCATAACAATAACGCATTGACTAAACTACTTTATCAACTCCAAGCACACGAAGATATGATTTATGAATTATGTAAATCAGTTCATAAACAGCGTTTCTGTTTTATGACCACATGCTTCATTAGAATATAGTACACCAATAAAATAAACCAACTCAGTTTCATTAAAAATTGCTATTTTATCTATAAATCAGTCTGGAACGATGTCACGGTAAAACTAAGAAGTAGAAATAACCATTTCAGGCGAAGCATTCAAAGCAATTGTGTAATTTAACGTAGTTACATTGTGATGAAGAAAGTTTTACCTGTTGTCCTTCTCGTTGAACCCTTCTATCACATTTACTATCTAGAAAAAATGCATTGTAGGATACCTTGAATTATATTCAAAGCATTTGCATCTTTCAATTAGTTTCGAACAATCAACAATCCAGTTATTGTTAATAATTTAGTATGTATCGTGTACAAAAGTTATTCAAAGAATTTGTAATAAACACTTTATTGTTAGTTAGTTGTAAGGTTTACAATTAACATAAATATATTCCAAACTAAACACTACAATACTGATGACGTTGCCAAAAATCCATATGAGAAACGCAAATTGTAGATGGTTCAGTGTCAAACTTTGTGTTTCAGTACCTTGCACCACCTGTGGCATTTCGAACTCGTACTGATTCCCCTTATACTGTAAGATGCCGGTGTTGCTTATTTTGTACAGGAAATTATCAATAGATTCAACAAATCCTATGATGACCTTTCACAAAGACCAAAACATCGTAAGTCTTGAAAAAAATGGTGTGGAAAGTTTTTCCATGTGAATAAACTGGTCTCATCTTCGAAACCTACAACAGAGCAAGTGGCAACTTGTATATGATACGAAAATAGTATCTTGACAGTTCCATCTGTAGTATCCAGCTCCACAACTCTTGTAATATAGAACTTGTATAAGATAAGGAAGAGATCAGAATGTACACAATCGGTGATAATCACGAATTTTGCTCTTGGATTAAAGATAGGTTTGAGTCTCAAGGACTTTAATAGCTCTTCTGTCTCAAACGATCTCGATTCTATTAGATAAATATCAGTGTGCCAAATAGTTGCGTGGATTTGTGAAGAGTTTGTGTTTATTCGCATCACTGGCATTTTGAGATGTCCTTTGAAATTCACAGTCAAAATTTGAGAGTTGTTGAATAAATTTAGTACAATCAATTGTTCGAACATCCATGAAGGGATAAAGGATACATCTTGCTAATTCACATGTTTCAATGTGATTGATGGGGATTCAGACCTCCTACTGAAAGCTTTCTTTTTATACGATTAACAAAAATAGGCGACAAGAAAAAGAGCATTAAGACATAAAAGCCTTCGTCATTTGAGCTTGGTCTTCTTGACACAGTTTAATGTTGTTACATGTTAATCATTATTGATTGATTTATACCAAAATCGTATACAAACAAAGTGTTATATAAACGTTTTTCAATCACATTATAGTAGTACAATCAAGAATGCTTCGCTCAGTCTCAGTCAACCTTACCATTCATCATATACTGATACTATATCTTGTAGGCCCTTGTTATTTTTGTACGCCCCCGTTATTTGGTGATGTACGCAAAATCGTAGATATCGGCCCCGTAGAAGGAACATAACGGTAAGAATTAATCACCAACATTATATCCCATAGCAACTGATAAGCCTAGCGTTTAGACGGAGTGAGCGTGAGTGAACTGAAAGGAGGAGAGACTACGTTTAACATGCTCACTCCGTCTTTCGCATAAGCCGATAAAGAAAGCGAGCCGCAGTTCCTACGCTCACTCCGTCTACTAAGTTCAATTGCTTGTAAAAAAGATCTAACTACTAGAAGTTTATGGCTGAAAATTTTACAGCAATCCTTTGGAAGATAATACTATGCAGGAGCACATTGTTCCGATTGTATGAGCGCCAGGACTTATATTTCGAAAGGACATGTTTGCCCAACTTTCGTATTTAGTCGATAACACATTGGCTTTACATATTTGCTGATGTTTTGTGTTAGTGAAATCACATTGACTTTGATCGATCCATCATATCGTGTGCTGTGAAGGTTGAAGCGACATGAAATAAAAACACTTGTCGTGTATTTTGTTGAGTCTCGGAATTCGATTTATCCGTTATTTGTTTCAAAGTTCATAAAGTAATGTAGGTAATTTAAGATCGCCTTACTGATTGCGTTGCAAATTTGCAATGTTTCCACTTTATCGTACGGTTCAATGATTAGGCTAAGGATCACCAGGTCTGTTTTGCTAATAAGAACAGTCAACATGGTGGTTGTCAGGTGGGGGGAGCGGGGTGCGCTATTAACGGCTCAGCCTGGTGATTTCTGAGCCGTCCTGGATCAATTTTTTTTATATATCTAGAAATTTCTGAGCACCTCGAGGCACTGGAGATACCACCATTTGTTTATAGCTACATACGTACCTACATGTATAAT
The DNA here is from genome assembly GCA_958510875.1 of Endomychus coccineus. NCBI lineage: Eukaryota > Metazoa > Arthropoda > Insecta > Coleoptera > Endomychidae > Endomychus > Endomychus coccineus. The sequence goes on from OY294070.1 coordinate 1,144,757, forward strand.
ATTTTTTTCTATAGAAACACATGTACTTTGGGCTGAAAGAACACATTGAGAAGCTCGGATTGGTAGAAGAAGAGTGCAGTTTCTGCGAAGAGAAGGCCGAAACTTCTAACCATGTCCTCGCAGAATGCAATATCTTGCAAAATTCCAGGGGTCGGGACGATCAAATAGAACCTAACCTGAAGCCATCCGATATCCTTAACTTTCTAAATGGTAAAGGATTAGAGAAACTGCTTTAACCGTTGAGACATCCTGGATGGACCAGCAGCAGAAGGTGAGACAATAGATCAATTAGGTCACAGTGTGCAACACAATACAATACCATTGTGGCTCTAGACGAAAAAGCGATATGAAGTGTACAATCATCTGCAAAGCAGGTGGCCACTTCCGACAGAACGTTGATAAGGATCATAAAGAAAGCTGGTGCCAAGAGATATACCTGTGGAAGACCACCGTTAATAGCCATTGTATCGTAGAAGACTCCGTCATGAAGTGATCTATCTGAGAAATATTCGATAGTAAATGACAAAGTTGATGCGGCAAACCATATGACAGTAGATTTCCTTGGTGCCAGAATTAGCCAAATGCCTTGGAGATATCCAATGTTACGGGTAAAGATTGCATATACTTTGCAATAGAGGTCTGTCATTTATATGTTACATAGGCATGCAATTCTTCTGATGATCTCTGCGACCAAAGCCTATTTACCGGTCATTCGGGATTTTGAAGCTCTATAGGTATTGGATGAGTCCGATGTTGATTGCTTTCTCCATTACTTTAGAGGTCGCAGATAGGAGTGCAATGGATCTTTAATTATTAGAAAGGTTCTCCTTTCCGTTTGTTGGAATGGTTGGACTCTAGCTATGTTCCAGCTCGAAAAAAAATAACGATTAACGTAGTATATCCCAATCACTCATTGCTTTCAGATAATTGCTTGAATAACTTCAATTTTTTATGTACTTGTGTTACTTTCCTTAGTCCCATAAAATGCTTTTGGCTATTTTTTGTGGGGTCTGAAATTCAGATCTCTCCCTGGACAAGAATGTAGTTACGACATTGGGTGAATGTAATGTCGGTTAATGGAGGTCAGGTTTATTTCAATTTCGAATTAGAGAGAATTGAATAAACACTTGCTTGAAGTACAGTTATGCTAACCTTGATAGTTCAAAACTAAGAACAAGTGAGAGTTTTCGTCTATTTGAATAATTATTTATTATGTTAATAAACAGGTATATAAATCTTTTAGATCACATTGCGGTGCCTTTCTTGTATACATTCAGGCGATGAGTCATAACGCAATACAATTATTGTCAATACTGTAGAAAAATAGCATTTACTATAATATCAGATTGTACGCTGAATTTCATGTCGAAAAAGTTTAAATCAATACTTTGACTTCATCCTTAGGTTAACGTCAGATAATTTTCAATCCATTCCATTCGAAACAAAACAAAGCGTCATTTTTTGTCAAGAAATTCATAAAAATTACGAAACAAACACGTACAAAAAAGTTGCCAATTTTGATTAATATGTTGACAGTCCATTATCTTGAAATCTGTCCGAATGACAAATATCGGATGTGGCAATTATGAAACTTACATTCACTACAAAAATACTTCCGATTTCCTTTACATTACCGTCACGTGACCTCAATTTCAGTATTTTAAATAAACAGGATATAATGACGTTTAGGTAGATCTCTAAAAAACATGTTCAACAATATCAAACTTGTCATTATTGTTCAAATTGACCATTTCTAGGAGGCTTAAAGACATCTAGCTACCGATGGTTGGAAATTTTTAATAATAATGAATGACAGTTCATGGCTGTACTTGACCCAAGTAGAATTTCTACTGGCTTCACTCAAAACGATAGTTGATCATGAATTTGCAGAACAAGAATAACAACTTTGGTATCGTTGAGTTATTTCTTAGAAGTCTACCAAAAAACGTAATAATATACAGATTGTCCCATTCAGAATATCGAAGTTACGTCCACGTGAACGGAAATCGGAATAACGACCTTTGTAAATCGCATTATGTTGTCAATGCGAATTAAATTTCAATGTTACGACATACAGCAGAGACAATTTTTTTTAATGTAAAACAACTGTCATCTAATAGATGTGTTTGAAATTTTCCTAACAATATGTGATTCTAATTAAGCTCATTATAACGACACGGAAGTATTCTTAAAATTCCGTGGACTGTGTGTGGCGTTGTTAATTTATTTAAAGCCGAACTAGAGTTCCACGTGTCTAACATAGACCTATTATCCTAAGGAGACAGAATTGTTTACATTTAAACACGATCAGACATTGCCAAAATTTCGGGTCACTCAGACCGCTGTATATTACAAGTATGGCCGTATGGAATGTGCTGTTGCCGGATTAGTTGTTCTGTGTGCCGGATTGAGATTTGTAATTATTATAAAAACGTCCATAGCATTATTTATTGGTTATATTAGAAGAATACTGTTGAAATGTCGTTTTCTCTGAAAAATATTCCATAATTTATGTTCAGAAGACGACAACGCCGCGAACCTTTTTTGAATGAAGACTTTGTTCTGTACGACGCAATTTGACAGCTTCCGTATTTGTCGTAGCTATTTCGAAGCGGTGTTGCCTTACAAGTGGTAACAATCATTCAATCATAGTTACAGCGTTGCCAATAAGGAGTAATTATGACTCGACGACAAAGAGGTTCGTTGGTTTTCTTTGTCATACTTCATGTAATCATTGCGACAAGTCAAATGGAGTTTTATGAATGAGATGTTTCGTCTCCTTAGGATAATAGGTCTATGGTGTCTAACCACTTTGATGCATTTTTTTAAAACTTGAATTTCAAATCATCAACTCTCTTTCAAGCAACGCTACCTTTGACGATAGATCCATACGTTGAGATATGGTCTCTTCATCTGATCACAGTTAACTACTCGAAGGAGTTAAACGAAAATACTCCCGCTGGGCCCATGGTCTCCTTCATCTTTCGTTCGCGACAACAGAAATGGGCATCACGTTCCTTAGATAATAGAAGTAATCGTCGAGATCTAATAGCAATATATCGAATTCTGCAAGAAACATTTTCAAACCGATATGTCATTCGAGTTCTGTTTTGTTACCCACCGAAAGCAAGCAAGATTTTTGTAAACATGAAAAAAAGTGAATTTCGCTTCTTGATTAAACATTATTTCTTGCGTGGAAAAAACCAACCGAAGCACCGATTGGAACGATTCACAAGTGGTTTACTGATTTTCGTTGTGGTAGTAAAGGACGCTGAACGTTCTGGTCGTCCAATTGATGTTACAATACCAGAAATCGTCGATAAAATCCATGGTATGATATTGGACGAATGGCGAGTTAAAGTGATTGCTGAGTCTATGGGCATCTCAACCGAATGGGTACGGTACATTTTGCGTAAATTGTTGAATATGAGAAACCTATCTGCCAGATGGATGCCGCATTTGCTCTCTCTTGACAACAACTGTGACAACATCAAAGGAGTGTTAAGAAGGAAGCGACGCCGAAAAGGCCAAAGTGGGTTTATCGGCCAACAAAGTCATGGCGACAGTTTTTTGGGATACACACGGTATCGTCCATATTGATTACGTTGAAAAGGGCAGAAAACAATCACCGGCGTAATTATGTAGAGTTGTTGGATCGATTGTACGCAGATGTGATGCGAAAGCGGCCGCATTTGTCCAACGATGAGGTCATCGCTGAAACAAACGCCTATTTTGAAGGATTGGCCGAAATTGTCTTATTTGGAAAACCGTTGGACGAAGTGTATAGGACTACAAAGAGATTATATTGAGAAATAAAATAAGTTTTGACGAAATAAATCATTTCTCGTTTCATTTTTCAAGAACTTTTCAACTTGCCCTCGTATTTACCTTAAACTCTGACTTCGTGATCACAGCTTCAAGTTAACCAAAACTTCATATCCAACTGGGTATTCCTACCCTGGAATAGTCTACCGAATGATAACGGATCGGGTGCATCTATCCACTATTACAAAAATCTATTATTCTTTTAGTGCCGCATTAGCCCCGTCTTATTTCACGCCTTTAGTTATAATTGTCCTGTTTACAATTTTGTACATAATAGGTATTGATACGTCTGCCCTTTTTCAAACATTATAATAATAATAATATCAACTTTTATTATTTAAATAACAGAAGTTTGACCCAACAGTGCCTTCTACAGGTGAACAATATGGTACTTACACTTTCAAAGGTATTATTGGCTATATTTTACATAAAGAAATGACCAAAGGGGCCGACTTAATGATTATCAGATTGTTCACACGAAATCTACAGGTTGATTACACTAAGGGATCAAAATCTTATAATTAGTTTGCGACAGGTGGTTTATGAAAAATCTATTTGATTATTCAGTGAAATATTACGATGCTTATAATAATTAATTTATGAATATGCTAAGTTATCTCAAAGTCTACCTTCTAAAAGAGTAAATTAAATTATAGGATAACGTCAAGGGCCATTTTTATACTACAATTCTGCGTAACATAAAAATTGCTTATTGTGAATACACGCACAGTGTAAACCATCAATTTAATTAAAAAACACTTTATACAAAATGTATGAAAAAATAAATCATGTTCATGTTCATGTTGAATTGATTGTTGTTCTCTTATACTTCGTGCATTAATTATTGTTCAATTATGATTAGACATTATCTTATTATTGGAAATAGAAGGGGGTAATTCATTTACGTGTCATTTTATAATATAAGCTGTTAACCTATGCAGAATCTAATTGTCATGCACTCAGCTGGTAAATATGTGCTACACTGAATTAAACCTTTGTACCTATTTGTTACAATAATTATTTATACGGGACCAATTGTAGAATTGCATTAAGATTATAGTGTCGATGTGTTTAATAAAAAATCACGGATAGTACAATACGGTAAGTTAATATATACGATTTTATATAGTTTATGCGAAAAGTTTTTATGAAATCATCTCACCTGGCAATATACGGCTTCGAAATAGGACCGAGAAAGGCAGGTACCATTGGGGCCATACATGGGCCCACGTCGTTCAATTCCGGATGAATGGGAATTGGGTGAATATCGAACACGAATTTCATGTTTACCTGCGTACTGTGTCGAATTTCGAATCCCCCCTTTATTGTATTATTATGTACAGTGTGGCAAAAGATATCGGGAACCCTTTCTCGGTTAATCGCGAAAAAGTTGCTTAACTAAAGGATCATTCAAATAAAAATATGAAATTTCCAATATCATTCGTGATTTTCAAGTAATTCTGTGGAATCCGAATTTCTTGATTCCCTATTTTATTTTTTTCTATAGTTTACCGTCAGAGGAACAAAATAAAATAACATTTCTTCGAAGCACGTTTTTATAAACGTTCTTGCGGTAATATCAGACTTTTTATTTTCGATCAACCATCTTCAACATTTTATTCATAAATAGTGGTTTTTTCAATACGTGAAAATATTTTTTTTAATTTTTCCAATTTCCAGAGAGAACCGATGGACAAAATAATCACTTATGCAGATTCACTCAACGTATCGATTATATTGACAACCTTATTGACATCGATCTGTTTGATATGGTTGGGCCAATTTTATTGGAGGCGACGTGACATGTGTCGAATGGCCGAAAAGATACCAGGACCTGAGGGTTATCCCTTCATTGGTATAATATTGGAGTTCTTGGGCGATGTAATACGTGAGTTGGTTTACATTGATATTAACTTTAGCAAATTGCGACGGACAATGGTTAAGTACAATTCTTTGATAAATAAGTTAATTTCTAACCAAAACCAAATTACAGCCATTACATTCAAATAATTCAATGAAATTTGAAAGTTTCACTTATCATTCCTTCAGTAATTAATAGATTCCATAGTTTGTTTTTTAAATTTGCAATACAACCAGTTTATAGATGAAAGGACAAGCTAAAAACTCATCTTTGGTAAAGCTCCCAATTTCGACAAATCTGGAATTTACAAAACCGATTATGAAATGCTATGTGGGAAAACTAGGAGGAACATTTCTTTTTATATGTACCGATTTTGCAAGGTACTACACTCCCCACCCAATGCAACTCTATCTGAAGGGTTGCAAAAAGAAGGCATATTCTTCAAAAATATCTTTCGTATGTTTTTAATTAAATAACATTCCCCTATTTTCACGCAGAAATCCTGCTTATTAACCTACGAAATAAGGATTTACATCCTCTAAAGTTGAAAATGGGTTGAAAAGTGACCAAAAAAATACACTTATAAAACCAAAAGTCTGGTTGCAAATGGGCAATTTTAAATAAGCAGCGTGGGGGTCGACTAAAGGGTAGTTGATGAGTGATATTATATGCGTAAATCCAACAGTTACGCTTCAAAGGGGGTTCTCATTCCTCGGAAAATATTGAGCTTTTCGATAAAACTAATCTATTAATAATTTACAAAATATTGAATGGAATGGAATCTCATGCGTAGACATCAATTACCAATATGCAGTTTCTCACACATTATGATGTTAATTTTTGAGGAAAACTCGTAGGTCACATTAACATTATATTTTCATCGTTACACATACATTACTATTCGTGTTTTGTTTGTTGTTGCGCCTTAGACATTTTCAATCGAAATCAATGCGATAAAGACGCTTAGTGCTTAGTACAATAACTTTAAGAAAGTCCGCACTTTAGTTAATGTGAATTAGTTTTCAAAGACTTCCGATGTTGGCCGTGAGACTGAAACGTACGTAAAGTGACCTATTTCCCAAGAATTTACATACAGTTCCTCACACACAAAGTTATGAATTTGTTTATATGGATGGATACGTTTCAGAAGCCTGTAGATTTAAGTCCAGTATTTCTAGAAATGAATTAATTTTCCTAATCACTCTTGTGCAATGTTGAGTCCATATATACTTTCATTGGGAAACGCCCGCTAGACGTTAATCTTCGTTGAATCCTGCAGAAACGAAGTAACTCGTTTTAGGATGTATTTCCTGGAATTGCTTATTTTTTCAGATATACACCGACGCCTTTTTCGTATTTTCCAGGAGTACGATCCCATAGCCAAATGCTGGTTTGGACACGAGCTTTTCGTCTTGATCAGCAAACCCGAACATTACGAAACAATCTTGAACAGTCCGTATTGTTTGGAGAAAAATTTCATGTACAAATTCAGTAAAGACGTTGTGGGAACTGGACTATTTTCAGCACCACGTGAGTGGAATTTATTTGTTGGGAATATTCAACGTTAACGACACATACATTTTTAGTCAAAAAATGGAAGAAAAACAGAAAGATTATATCGCCCACCTTCAATCCCAAGGTACTGAATTCTTTCGTTGAAGTTTACGCGGAACAAGGCGAAGTATTGGCGAAGCAATTGAAGAAGCACGTGGGAAAGAAGGACGTCGATCTTTACGCTATATTGACAGCCACAAGTTTGGATGTCATATGTGGTGAGTATAAAAATATTCAACAGCCTAACTACAGTATAATGAAGAATAGGTTCAAAATTGATTGTAACCTTGTGGTGGCTTTGATTCCTCCATCTAGAATGCGACCAAGCCAATTAGCATTCTTTCAACTTGGCAGGTACTACAATTGAAATATAACTCGTAGATTCATTGCCGCAAAAAACCTCTTCACTCTCCTAGGTTCCAAAGCAAAAAGGCTCTATGGTACCTGGAAAAGGTCTTGGTTGAACCCAATTTTCTGAATACTGTTGTTTGACTTATGAACCCAGTAGCGTGCGATGCAAATTGTGAAATTCAGTTTGGTTACAGAAACGGCCATGGGGATTTCAGTGAATGCTCAAACTACAGACTCCGAGTTTGGAAAATGGACAGATCTGTAAGTATGTCCACTTCAACGACTTCAATATATGTTTATGTAAACGCATACTGTGAAATTGCTGTATTTAGATTAATAGCTATGCATAATTGTTCATCCGGTTATATGAACCAGTTGCGAACTTCAATATAGTTTGCATGTTTTACTCTTTCAACATCTTTTCAGAGTAATGTCGGTAGTGTTCATGCGAATGGTCATCTTCCTCTACCACGTCGATTTCATTTTTAATTGTACGCCGATAGGGAGACAATTCAGGGATGCTGTGAAAAAAATGCACGATTTCACCGGCAAGGTACGTTGAGGTAAAGTATGGAAAGCCCATCCAGTTGACCGAGTGCTTTTTTCTGGGATATAAATCAAAGGCAACTCGACTTCCTGTTCACCCATTTTCTATGAGTACAACGACTCATCATAACAACTAGAGTACTGTTAAATTCGTTTATAAGTGACGCAATTATGAATAATTAATGAATGATTTGATGGTACATTATAAGAATCAATATTATGATTGTAAATTATTTGGAAATTTCGTTTACATAATATTTAAGCAAAATTGTTTACTTATTATCTTTCTTACAACTGAAAACATACAATATTATTAAATGAATCAAACTTATATCAGCTATAAAAGAGTTCACACTGTGGATATACTATAACACTATAAATAGCAAATAATTATATATAAATTCATACCTGGGTCCAGAATCATTATCAATAAGAAATAATCACTCTTAGTTGAGGCAATATAGACACAAAATTGCCAAAACCTCCAACTTTTTTCAGGCAAGATGTATTGAGATGCATTTGATTCTGGAAGACAAGTAGAAAAAAACGTTACCATTATGTTATTGGTGCAAAATTTGAAATTACATTTGTGCATCGAAAAAATGCTTTTTTTGAGCCTGGTTTCAGAAATTTAACTGATGAATATTCGTAAAAATTTACTGAATTGTGATACGAGAGTTTTTGTGATCGCTCAACACGAATATGATGTTATAAATAACAGAATACCACATTGTTTGTGTTTGTCTTAACAGCTTTTCTGTAACGTTGAGAATTTTTTCGGGTGGGACAGATTATTTCTAAAAGTACAGATTTTTGGTATCTGTTTTACAGACTCCTGAACTGCAGGTACACGGAGATCATTTTTAAATGACATATTCGTGATCAGCGACCTCGAAAACACCCCGATTAACCATTTTCGACGCATTCCTGATGCAATTGAAGCAATATCCCTGAGGTGTCGTAGTGCATTTTTCTGATGCACAAATGCAATTTCAAATTTGCACCGATAACAAAATGCTAACATTTTTTCTACTTGTCTTCCAGAATCGAATGCCGAAAACTAAATGCTATATTGCCTCGACTATCTTATCCACTAAAAATACTGTTAAAGTACTGAGGTCCTTTCGGCTAGCTGTTGAAACTATAGTCACGTCAGTGTTACTATGATATAAGTGATAAAATACAAAATAATAAGTATTTTATTATATCCGTATGATAAATTATCACAAAGTAACGACTTCCACCATCGATTTTTTTCAATAGCTTAATTCATTTGTACTTATACCGATTCATTAAGACATCTAGAGTCCAACCAATGCCAAAAAAAGGAAAGAAGACCCATCCTAATAATTATAAACCCATTACACTATTATATATGATTTCTAAAGTGATAGAGAAAGCAATCAACATCAAGCTCATCCAATACCTAGAGCTCCAAAATCTTTCATCAGAAGAAATGAACAGGAGACCTGATTGCCTACGTAACACATGTATGGCAGAAATCTATCGAAAAACATTGGCTCTCTAGCTGTAGCATTGGATATATCCAAAGCATTTGACAGAGTCTAGCATCAAAGCCTTCTTGGGAAAATTCCGTCATATGGTTAGCCGCTTACGATCGAGTTTTCTCTCGCGATAGATCACTTCATATGGTGGTTGACGGAGTATCCTCCAATACCATGGCTATCAACGCTGGTATTCCACAGGGATCTGACTTGGCACCAACATTATTTCAGCAGCATATAAACGATCTGCTGGAAGTGCTCGGGATCACCATCAACAGCAGCCTCTCATGGGAGGTCCATTGCGAAAGCCGCTTGGTTTCCTAATCCGTGCCAAGAGCTACTTGACATTGCAGGAGCTTCTTATAATCTACAAAGCACAGATTCGACCTGTCCTGGAGTACTGTTCGCGTGTTTGGAGTTTAACTCCCAAACATACTCTTGGATTCTATCCAAAACAGAGCTATTCGTTCACACTTACGAGTTCATTGGCCTCCCTAAAACATCTTAGAATGGTGTGAGATCTCTACCTTTTCTTTAGATATTTCCATGGTCGGTGTTCATCAGAAATCTCGTCTGTTATTGTACCGCGAGAGATTCCAGATAAGCGGACTAGACGAGTTCAAACTAGTCGCCCCTTCATTGTGAAGCTCGAGACCTGCCGAGCTTCTTCCTACCATCGATGGCGAAATTGTGGAACTCTTTACCTAGTGAGGTCTTTCCCTATGCCTCTAACCTCCAAACCTTCAAAATAAAACCGAATGCCTATCTCCTCTTCCAACATTCAACCGCTGGTTCTTCAAACATTATAAGTTTCCCTCTCATATAGTCTAAGTATTAAAAAAAATCAGCTTTGATCAATGGAATCATCTTGGCCCATATATTGGCCAAATGTCACACTATGCCACAACAAGAATATAATTTGGTTTCAATAGAAGGTTGATCTGTCCAAATTACCATGTTGGTCCACATGGCCGTTCATTCGACACAGAATTCACGTTCTTTCGAATCGAACAATAGCTATTTGTGTATTAAGAGCGCAAAGTGATATATTGTCGCTCGACAAAGAGAGTTACCGCGCGACGCAAAGCGGAGCGCGGTAATCTTTGGAGAGCGACAATGACACTTTGTGCTCGAAATACACACAAGATTTTTTCTACAAACGCAGTTTTCAGAAAAAAAAAAGAAAAAACACCAGATGCTTCATTCAACAAAAGTACATCAAGTACAGTTTATAAATTCCTGATTAATGTTGATTTAATTTATCATTGACTATACTAAAATTGAATGTACAATTGTGACACTCTTTAATTATTATTCCTGAACCTGATGGACGATCAGTAGATTTATCTAACATTAATTCCCCCGAATATTGGAAATCTACAGAACGAGATGTAGATGGTCTTGAGAATATTCTCTTGGTAGTTTCAATCTTATTGTTGATTGAATCATCTATGTAGCCTTCTGCTACATTGTTACTTTTCCATCCACCATGTTTTTTCAGTTGTATTAGGTCACCTCCACCATTCACCAATAAAGTAGCAGAGGTTTGTCGGAGACAGTGTCCAGTATATAAATTATGCTCGGGCAATTTCAAATATTCAGCAATGTCACTGGGAGTCTTGCCGATTGTATTCATACCCACAACTTGTTTCATACATCTACCTTTTTCATAACGTAAAAATAGACGTTGGACAGTATTGTTATTCAGACAATGTTTTCTGAGTGCAATATATTTTTTACAAATTGAAAGATAATCAACTGAATTCTCTTCATTATGACCAACAATCGTAAAAACACGGCTTATTCTCGTTTTTGAATCGGGAATTCGGACTATTAAAATAGAATCCTTATCTTCTACGTCACCAATCTCCATTTTGACCAACTCATCGCGCCTGCAGGCACCAGCAATACCCATAATTAGAATAACCTATAAAAAAACTGCAATTAATAGCTATTCCAAATGTCTATGCTAACCAAATTGCACTAAATTCAAAAAAATACTAACTGCTTCTCAAACTACTAAGAGCATGAAATATTAAAATTTACCTTTTTTAGTAGATATTCTTCATCGGGCGCTTCTTGTAAAAATTTGTGAATATCTTCAGTGGTGAATGTTTTGGATTTTTTCGCTTTATATCCAACAGACTGTTTCTTCAGAAATGCGATAAGTTTAGGATACTTATTGATTTCGATGTTATTTTTAACATTCAAGCATGTCCGTATCATCGAATACGTAGACCAAAGAGTTGATGACTTACAAATCAATGATTTTTCTCCAAAATAAGCCAGTAATACGTTTTCTGAATACTTATTCACCTTCTTCGACTGGCACCACGTCATGAATTTACCGTATTGTAATTCATATTTCTTCCTTGATTTCTCTGGTAGGAGATTCAAAGTAACAATTTTTGCACTTTCTGCTACATCAGGAGGAGTGTTTGATAATTCACTGTCACTATCATCAATCATCATACAGAAATACGTTGGAGAAGCGAGCGTTTTCGAAATATTTCCGCTTTAGAGCGCAAATGCTGTCACAAAATGACATTTCACGGAAAACGTCAACTTTGCGTTGAAATCTGAAAGCGTCAAAGGCTACTTTGTTAAGCGTTTGTAGAAAAAATATATTCTAGCTTTTGATAATGACAAGACACTTTTCGGAGCTTTGCGATACAAAACCACTGATATGATAATAATAGTTTGTGGTTTTAAATATAATAATACAAATTTCAGATAGTCGCAAAAAGGAAAAGGGAGTTCGAACAGAACATCGAAAGTATATTAAACGAAGATGAAGATGGTGAGTGTTCAGTTGACATATTTTTATTTATAACATTACAAAACATAAATACTATTATTTCGTCTGCAGGTATTACCAAGCGTAAGCCATTTCTTGATCTTTTACTAAGACTTTCGTACGACGGTGCGAAATTTACTGACGAGGAGCTGAGACAAGAGGTCGATACATTTTGTATTGGAGTAAGTGACTGGTATTATCCGTAATATCAATAATGGAGTATTCTATTATAGATTGTATCAAGGTGAACTCATTTGCTTCACTTATTTTTATTCTTTTATCAGTGGCGGCTGGTACTAAAAGGGACAAGGGTACGTGCTCACTTAACCACCAAGATAAACACAGAAAGAAATTCTCATGTAATTCAGTGCATTATTTTATTCCGCACGTCAGGCGGAATGCTTACGCTCAAAACTATGTTCCGGTGAACTTTCTAAAGTGTACCTATTTCAAGTATGTTTCGGCTGACTACGGTTATCTTCGCCATACGCGCTTATACCGTCGGTTTGGGGCACAAAGCAGCGTATCTCCAGTAAACGTCTTGCCTTCATAGTGTACAGCGTGTGAATTCAATTCGATGAAGTCTGAAGCATGAAAGTTAATTGTGTGCAAAAGTAAAAATTTTCTTTACAAATCTGCAGTCATTTTTAAGATTTTTTCTCGATCGCCAAAACGAACGGTAACTCTTGATGAAATAGTCAAACGTAGATTACCACGCGCTGTTCCTAAACGCTGGAATTTTAAAAGTCGAACTGTGAACACATTATTTGAACACCAGGATCCTTTCAAAGAATGTTTAGACAAAACTATTGACGAAGATGGGATGGATTCAGTTTCTATTAATGAAGCAAGTGGTTTCTTGCAACATTTGAATTACCCGGAATTTCTCTACTGGTTGAAAATATTTAATTTCATCATGGCACATGTTGAATTATTATTCAATCAGACTCAAATGCGCGCGGGATTGACGTGTTCAACTGCAAAATGCAATCGAACAATTCCAACAGCAAATTATTCCAATTAGAAATTACTGACAATAACAATCAAGAACGCAATAATGAAGAACCTGCTAGGAAGACAAAAAACGACAGCTGGAAATAATAGAGCTGTTATTGCAAAGAAAGTATGTGACACTATTTTTTTAAGCCAAATTGGAGATTTTTCCTTGTGCTCACCCTCTTTCATAACTCACGAGCCGCCACTGTTTTCTATATATGTATTTGAATATCGTCTGAAGATGGCGTAAAACGGTGAACTGATAACAACATATTGTTTTACGAATACCTCATGTTATAGGGTTCCGACACTACCGCCGTTACCATGAGTTTCTGCTTGGCGATGCTTGGAATGCACCAGGATCTTCAGGTATTGAATATCTGCATATATATGACGATTTATCGCTTTTGGGTACTATAACAGGTGTCCTAGTTAAGGTTAAGGTTAATTCCAAAGATTTGGAGCTCAGTTTTCACACAAAAAATCCAGTAACAGTACCATCTATTTGATTGATAAAGTGGGAGAAAGTGAACGATTACGATGACCCATTTCACAAATAGGTGATTGAACATGAATATATAAGTTGAATGGAGGGATTCAAACAGTTTACTTCTAGTTTGAAGTTCAATTTAGCAGTTTCAATTCTAACCAAGTTCCAAGATCTGTTGTAACGACATCTATTGACCATTTTTTCCTAATACAGTTCTATACCCGATATTAATAGTAACGTTTTTATTAGCAAAAAGTGTATGCAGAAGTAATCGACGTAGTTAAAGATCGAGCTGTCTCCGCTGAGGATTTACCCGTATTGAAGTATTTGGAAAGATTCGTCAAAGAAACCCTTCGATTATTTCCACCGATCCCGTTCATTGTCAGGGCATCGCAGAAGGATATCCAGCTTGGTAAATATCATCTGTATTGCTCACGAATTACTGGGGCCAGCTTAGCTGACGTCACGACTTCCTGACGTCAGAGCACTCTGGCCTTGTTATTTAGGTGGTAATGATTTTATACGTTACAGAAATCTGTACAATCGCATTTATTGAATGAACATTATCTTTGTAGAGGAATATGTCGTTCCGGCCAACTCGTCCATTGTTTGTGGGATTATCCATACCCATCGTAGCCCCAAATATTGGGACGATCCACTGAAGTTCGATCCCGATCGATTTCTACCGGAATCCGCTTCAAAACGACACCCGTACGCGTTTGCTGCGTTTTCTGGAGGTCCAAGAGGATGTATAGGTGAGTATTCATCATCAATGATCGTTACAGTACTACAGACGACACACAGGATCAAGACGAGAAATCATTCACTAGGAAAGTTAAAAAAAAAATCAAAAACAAGATAACATATATTTAGACGTAACGTTGCACGGCAACATTGTTAGAAGTACTTCTAACATTAAGAAATATTCACACTTATCCACTACTATTAATGTACTGAGGACTTTTCGGCTACCAAGTAGCCATCATCAGAGTAAACTAAATTATAAATCGAAATGTGCCTCTTTAAATTGAACGGTATTAATTTGATTTCAGGCCAGAGGTACTCGATCATGACAGTGAAAGGAATCCTTGCTACCGTGATCCGGAAATACAAATTCTTTTGCGATTATAAATCCGTCGCAGATATCGATCTGAAATCCAAGATGGCTCTTCGACCGATCGATGGTTTTAAAGTGCGCATAGAGGGACGAACGTCATCACCATAATCATAAATAATGAGAAGTGGGCGTAGTAGAAATATGATGTTATTTATTTATTATCAACAATAATAGAAATCTGCTTTGCATCTGTTGTTTTATTTACCGGGTATCATTACTAATGACATGCTATTCTTGTCGACAGTTATCAATTGCCAGAACTGTCTGTTATTCATGGGATTGAAAAGAATCCATTGATTTTATAATTGTAAGTTCGACATTTGCGGGTTGGCAATTATTAAATTCCTTCACTAACAATTTTGCTATATTAATTACCGTAATATGGGGTAACTTGGTCACCTATGATTTAATTTTTGTTTCGGTTAATACTTGTCCTCCTGTTCTTTTTTAGTTGGATTTTCAGGTGCCCATCTTTTATTCCAGGTAACTAGTAACTAAAAATGGTGAGAAACTACCAGAGAACACCCGGGGCAAAGCCCTACCAAGACTACTCAGAAGAGAACATGCAAAAAGCCGTACAAGCTGTTAAGGAGGGGATGTCGAAAAAATTAGCTGCGCAAACGTATCAGGTACCTCGGACAACTTTGGGTCGTAAGATTCTTGGCAAAAATTCTGGAGCAGTGGGCCGCCCAAGAGTCCTTTCATCCGAGGAAGAACGCAGTATATCTGAGACCCTCGGAGTTGTGGCTGATTGGGGTTTCCCGTTAACCAGGCTGGATGTGAGGACGGTCATCGCAAAATACCTAGACAAACAAGGGAAAACAGTCACGATCTTCAAAAACAACACTCCAGGAGAAGATTTTCTTGATGCATTCATCCAGAGAAACAGGTTGTCCATTCGCCTAGCCTCGAACATAAAAAGGTCCAGATCATCCGTCGACCGTGAAGACATTTTAAATTTTTTCACCAATATCAATGAAGCCCTGAACGATGCAGATGATTTCAATATCTACAATTATGACGAGACAAATGTCACAGATGATCCTGGAGCAAAAAAAGTGGTGGTCCCCAGAAACACAAAAAGGGTTGAAAGGGTACAGAACCACTCTCGCACCTCTATTAGCATTATGGTGTGCGGAAATGCAAAGGGGGATCTACTGCCTCCCATGGTCGTTTATAAATCTGAAAATTTATATGAAAACTGGACAGAAGGCGGCCCTCCTAGAACGAAATATGCCAGTAGCCCCTCCGGTTGGTTTGATATGAACCTGTTCGAGACATGGTTTTTCAAAATCCTCCTCCCGCACATAACGGAAACACGAAAACCTGGTGCTACAAATATTGTTGTAGGTGATAATCTCGCCAGCCACTTTTCACCTGCAGTTATTCAGTCCTGTAAGGAGCATGGTATTTATATAACTCCATTTCCTGCAAATGCCACCCATCTAATGCAGCCACTTGATGTAGCTGTATTTGGACCCATGAAAAAGTGCTGGAGAAAGATTTTAGACAACTGGAGAAAGGAAAGCCGATATCCAGGAAATCTTCCCAAAGAGCAGTTTCCCAATTTGCTTTCTAGGTTATGGAAAGCCATATCTGAGAGTGTCAGCCAAAATTTGATATCTGGATTTCGAGCCACTGGGCTTTATCCACCTAATGCAAACGAGGTTCTGAAAAGAATTCCAGATGGATTAACACCAGACGATCGAGACACCATTGGAAGATCTCTTGATGCATCATTGATTGATCTTCTGAAAGAACACAGAGGAATTAGCAGTGAAGCAAATCCGAAGAAAAAAAGGGGCAAGAAACTTCAGCCTGGTAAAAATTTGGCAACAGATGAAGATGATAACCTGGCTCCCACAGATGAACCAATTGTAACTGAATCGAAGCCATTAGCTGGCCCAGGATCGTCTGGTATAGTCGGAAAGAACAAAAATAAGAAGAAATCTCGTCCAATTCAGCCTAGGCAAAAAAGTGAGAGACAAAAGAAAAGTGAAACAGATGCAAAGTGTGGCCTTTGTTTTTGTAACTGGAAAGACTTTCTTGGCGGACAAGAATGGATCAAATGTATTCAGTGCCTTAAATGGATATGTGGCCTATGCAACAACGGAAGTAAAGATCCTTATTTCAAATGCGATTACTGTGACGATTCTGATGCAGAGCCGTTGGAATATCAAGACGATTCTGACGCCGACAAAGATTTTACACCCCAGTGAATGAGCTAAGATTTAGTTGGAGTTACGAGTTTAGATTTTCTTTTACATTTTATGTTGTTTCTGTATCTCTAAGTTTGATATTTTTATAAATAAAATATTTTTGGGAAATTTTTGTCGTTATTTTTGTGTTATTTATGAAATTTTCGAACTGAAATAAGTAGCTACGGGTTCGTTTTATCAATTTCCAAACGAATTCGGGGTAACTTGGCCATGCAAACCATTAAAAACGTTCATTTCATTGAAATTAGCAAAAGTGACCAAGTTGCCCCAAACCCGGGGTAACTTAGACACCCCACATACATATATTTTTTTCTTATATTAAACAAAAACATTACTTTTTACGAACTTCAGCTCTTTCATTAAGTTGAAGTCGGTTTGGGGAAAAAATTTGGTCCACATGCGTCAAAATATAATGAAGATATTTTGAAAAAAGTCTGAAAAGAGTGACCAAGTTGCCCCGTTTTACGGTACTAACATAGCAGAGTGGTTAGTGAAACAATTTAACAACTTCCAAACCCCATCAAACTTGTTTACAAACAAAATTTTTGAACTAATTGCAAAATTGAAAGATTAAAAACTTGAACCTGCTCTCATACTCTCGTTTTATTCGATGTTGTTTCACTATTCACATACATCCCCACCATCGAGTTGATAAACATTATAACAACGGGTTTCCAATATTAATATCCCCATACTAACTGTATAGAATACAGTTAACTCTTTAGGTATGGAGCAAAGGTTTTCCACTTTCAACAGAAATTACTAGAAACAAACAAGCGAATTTGCAATGAGCAATCGACTCTCTCCTTTCTCTGTCAATATATTTCTAAGCAAACTTCCTTAAATCGAAATAATCAGTTCCCAAACATTTTGGCACATAGAGAGTTCCTAATTCCCCCCCACATCATTGGAATTTCAGCAACCGTGAGAGCTACAACATTGGTTAAATGGGGAAAGTAGTATCTTACCTATAAGAAAATGTGGAACTTTGAACTCACATCTTAAAAACAGCATTTCTGTCCGAAATGTCATGAGTTCCGAGTTGTCCTTCATTTCAAACCTGATTCTAATACAGAACAAAAAAGGGAACAACTTTCCCCATTTAACTCTTACGGTTAATGAAATTCCAATGATGAGGGACGAATTTGGGATACACTATATAATGAGTATGCCCGCCATTATAAGTGAAGGTTGTGATAAGATGAATATAATATAGATAATATTATAATAATCAGAATTAAGTCAATTTTCAATATATTAATGTATTCTACAAACTGTATCTCAAAAAGTCGGGTCGTTGCCCCTGGATATTGAACTTTAAACGTAGAGGTTTGAGCGGTAACCCAAATTTGTAAAATCCTCCCATATCGGACAGGGCTCACGATTTCCAAAAGAGATATAAAGAGTCACGTAGGAAATGAAACATACTGTTTTTATCTAGGTTTAATTTTCACCGGTAAAGGAAATGCCTGCATTGTAACGAATTAATTATAATAAATATGAAATTGATTGTAATAAATAATTTTAATCGATATCGGAATGTGATAAAGACAGAATTACCAATAAAATTACTGTGGTGGGTGGTATAATCTTCATAAATAATAATTCTACCAGTGATACCGATAATTTTTATTTTAAGACTCATTCAATCAGACAATAAAGTTTGTTCTATTATAGTCACATGGACATGTTTACTGCGTCGATTCATATTCAGTATCAGGTTAGATATGCATTTAAAAAAGGTAATTGTAAAATGTGTGACAATCACGTAATTTTTCCATAAATCTGAGAATTTCCCCAACTTTCAAAATGATGGTGAGTATGTCGTTGTTTAGTTTATAACTATTTCAAATTCAAAACAGAACTTTTCGGCATAAGACCACAGATATAATCTATTGAAATTACCTCGATTTAAAATGAGAGAGTACGTATGTGTCTGGAACTAACGAAATGATACTCCACGATCATAAGGATGATTTTAAGAAACATAAATAAAGGTCGAAAAAAGCTTCAAAAGCGAAATACAGCCCACTAAAGGTTGAACCCAAAACGGGAAAAGATGAAATTATGAACGGTGAATAAGTGTACGATTCCTCAACTATATCTGCAAATCATAAATATGAATTCATACCAAAGAGTCTAGAATTACCTATTTACCATTTTGAATTTCATAATTTTATCTTGAACCGTATCGAAGATAGTTAGAAAAATCGATATTCAGAGGGTCGTAGCTTCCATAGGAAGCATTTTTCGACTCTTGTTCATATCAACTTTTTTTATAATCATTCGAACAAGGAGATCCTAAAATATAATAACGTAATTTTGAGAAACCCTGTATATTGTGTTGTATTCCAGGAGATAAATATGGACGACATACTCTTATATTTAGGTACACTCAGGATATCGACCGTGTTAATTTTCATATTAACAATGATCTGCGCGATATGGTTGGGTCAGTTTCATTGGAGGCGACGCGTCATGTACCGAATGGCTGACAAGATACCAGGACCTAAGGGATATCCTGTCATTGGTATAATATTCGACTTTCTTGGTAATTTAAAATGTAAGTTTCTATTAAACAGGGATTCCAAAATTATTCGGATGTGTATGATGTATGATGAACATGGTTCCGAAAAATGTACCTTGTGGAACACCCTAGTAGACCTCTTCTAAGCGTCGGGAATAGCAAAATCAAAACTATAAAAACGATCCTTGGTTATTGCACGTATAGATTGTACAAAAACATAAATTTTTCGCATAACCCGCACTTCAATATTGCTAAAAAAATTGTACTTGTAATTTAATTTTTTTTTTTATTCTCAGATAACCTTTGGAACTTATCCAATAGGATCTTAGGGTAATACCGATTCGAATTTTAGATAAGTTATGCCTAAAAAGTATTATTTTATTAGGGTCATAATCAAGATCTAACTTGGTCAAACATCGTCTGAGGTTAAAACTAAAGTTAGAAACGATTTTTTGTCAATCGAAATCATATCACAACGCAGTTTCATTAAAATCGGTTAGGTCGAGCAAAAGGTTTTTGTACTAGATATTTTTCAGATATAAATCGTCAACTTTTCCGTATTTTCGAAGAATACGATCCCATCGCCAGATGTTGGTTCGCGCACAAACTGTGCATTATGATCAGCAAACCGGAACATTACCAAATAGTCCTGAACAGTCCTCACTGCATGGAGAAAAACTTCTTGTACAGTTTCATCGCAGACGTTGTGGGTACTGGACTACTTTGTGCGCCACGTGAGTATCACATCAAACGACAGTGAGTGATTCTGAAATTAATGCCACAGGCCCTAATAACATTTCCCCCAAAACTCAATAACAACGGAGTTATTTGGTTGGTTTTCAAATCAATCAACGCTTTTGCTACTGTACGATTCTTCTCAAATTTGGAACACTTACCACCGATGTTTTTTCGTATCTTTCTTCCAAATTTGATGTAAATATTTCAACTTCAAATGACCAAACCTCGATCATCAAAGAATCACCCATACCTATCTTCCTTTATATTTTCAGCACATCCAAAAGCTGCAAAAGAAGTCATTCAGTTGCGTTACGAGAGAATGAGCTGTGTCGAAAAAATTCCTTACAAAAATTTGCTTGCACTATAAATGATAAAAGAGTTTGTGGCATTGATTTCTCAAGTACATCCCCTGAATTTGTTTGCTTATAATTTCCTGTCTACCCCCAAATTATTAGATGATTTTCATTTCATACTTTTGGTGTACAAATTTTTCAGTTACGAAATGGAAGAAAAACAGAAAAATCATAGCTCCAACTTTCAATCCCAAAATACTGAATTCTTTCGTAGACGTGTTTGCTGAACAAAGCGAAGTGTTAGTGGACCAATTGAAACAATTTGTGGGAAAAGAGATTACCGATATTCACAATATCTTCACAGCTACAATTCTCGATATTATATGTGGTAAGTGGGTGTTTCCATTTGGGTAGAAAACAATACTCTAGATCGATTCAGTAATGCTCAACACTTCCCTTACACTATATACTACGTGTAGTGAGGGATGTAAAAAGCGGCGATCGCTACATTTTGCGGTAACCGCATCACCATCCGCTATGATGTCTTGACCAAAATTAGTGAGGCGGACACCCCATTTGTTACAGTTCTAAGTTATTCGAATAGTAATTTTTAGTTTGTTTCTAGAAACGGCCATGGGGATCAAAGTTGATGCCCAACTAACGGGGTCTGAGTTCGGTAAATGGGCTGATACGTATGTATATGATCTTAGGAGCTACCTAAAGATATTTCTACTATACCCGATCATTTTTTCAGAATATTGTCGATCGTTTTCGCAAGGATGCTAATCTTTTACTACCACGCTGATTCACTCTTCAACTGTACCTCTTTGGGGAGGAAATTCTGGCATACTGTAGGCAAAATGCATGGTTTCACAGGAAAGGTGAGTGAGTGTACGTGTTCCATTGGATCATCCCTTCTACCAAAGGTGTTGCATGTAAGAAAATGGAGAAATCCTCGGGCATTCCAATAGTTGTGACTTCCATCATCAATTATCTGCCTAATTCAATACATTTACGAAGACTGTGACCAACACAAAAGCGTCTCAATAAGTGTACCCAAACCTCATATTGTTACAATGTGGTGAAGTATGTTCGCCGAA
Source organism: Endomychus coccineus (assembly GCA_958510875.1). Lineage (NCBI taxonomy): Eukaryota > Metazoa > Arthropoda > Insecta > Coleoptera > Endomychidae > Endomychus > Endomychus coccineus. The sequence goes on from OY294070.1 coordinate 1,166,676, forward strand.
AGGGAGGAGTGACGTCATATTTAGTTATAAGTCATATAAAGCAAAATGATCTCGTAGGTGTGACATCATCGATCAAACGAATAGCTCTCTTCTGGATATAATCCAAGAGCTTCAGCGTAAGTTTGGGAGCCAAACTCCAAACATGTGTATACTTGTATAGTACTACAGGACAGGACGAATCTTGCTTTCAATGAGGAGCTGCTGGGATGTAAAGTACCTCTTGGTACGGAATAGAAAACCCATGAGAGGATGCTGTTTCGTGGTGATCTCTAGGATTGTTATGGAAGACCTCATAGTTGTACCTGACATTATTCCTGAAGAAGATGCAAGCTTGAGTTTTGGTTGCATTAAACTCAACTTATCAGATCCCCATTTCAAAATATATATCTATGATATTACCTTCTCTTTTTCGACGAACAGAACATAATCGAGTACTAGTTAGATGCATTCAAAACGATACTATAGGAAATTAATTTTGATTCCAGGTTGTGGCAGAGAAGAAAAAAAAGTTTGAACAGAATATAGACAACATCGGCAACGAAGATGACGATGGTAAGATTAAGCGCATTCTAAATAACGTAGGTATTTAGAAGAAGTCACTCATACGATTCTTTAAAGTAAATAATCACATAATATAGACCTGTCTACCTCGGTCCAACATCTTGTGTGTAGATACTTTCCATGCTATTCATATTTTGTGTGAGCTGCTTAAGCATTTTCCGTTAGATAATTAGCTGGGAACTTTACCCAGTGAGCTTTATTTTGCATCACACCATCATGGTATATTAGTATCTCAAATTTCAACATTACCATAGTTCTGTTTGAATGGTATATTTATTATGTTGTGAATACACTACTCAACACAATTTCTGTCAATAATCTCGTAAACCATGGCATGTGGGCTGCTCTCTTGTTCTTGTTCCGGATGCTTAAGGCCTGATTTGATCATTTGTGCTTTGTTTTTTCCACCAATCACCACCATGACATATTAGTAGCTCAAATTTCTACATTCCCACAGATTTGCTTGAATAGTATATTTATTTTGTTGTTAAGACTCTAACCAAACGACAGCAGTGATCAATAATCGTCAATTGAACTGACGATATTTCTAGCAAATTGACAATTTAGTTGAACTTGATGACATGCTAGATTTAGACGTCATTCTTAACTTTTACAGGCACTATCGCTCGAAAACCATTTCTAGATATGTTGCTTCAAATTTCGTACGAAGGGGCTAAGTTTACTGACCAGGAATTGAGAGAAGATGTCGATTTGATTTGTATTGGGGTAAGTATCCTTTATAAAATAGATTTGTCTTGAAATCGAAGGATATAACATATAACACGTTTATGTAAGAAATTAGATATAAGTGAATATATGGATATTAATTTATCTCATATTGACTTTCGCCAATTAACAAGTTACTGATCGATTTAGACTAGACAGACATCATTAATAAGTTTATGTTACAGGGTTCCGATACAACAGCCCTCACCATGAGTTTCTGCTTATCGATGCTTGGCATGCACCAGGATCTTCAGGTATTAAAAACGGGTTTGTGTTTTATAGATTCAATAAATTATGATTTATATTAGCCAGATGCTGGAAACGGTTTAATTATGTGTTTTGGGTCATTCTTGGAAGGCGATACAAAAAATACTATACAATTTTCATCAATTTGGCCAATTTTTCACAACTGCTTCTAGCACTCATTCCTGATGAATCACTACACTAATAATAATAGTAAAATTTTCAGCAAAAGGTGTATGAAGAAGCAATCGACGTACTCAATGACCGACCTGCGACTGCTGAAGATCTTCCCCGATTGAAGTACTTGGAAAGAGTCGTCAAAGAAACCCTCCGGTTATTTCCTCCTATTCCATTCATTATCAGGGCTTCGGAGAAATATATACAACTTGGTAAATATACCATAAATAAGAAACAATCCCCCTAAACCGTGATCCTTACGTCTTTAAGTATGGAGCAAAATTATTTCCCTTTCAACAAAAATTACTATGAACAAACAAGCGGATGTGCAATGGGCAATTCACGCTCTCCTTTTTTGATCAATATTTTATTAATCGAACTTGAAATCTTAAAATCAAAATTAAATCAGTTTCCAAAAGCTAACATCAGTGAAGATTTTGATTTACATGGCTTTTTGAACACGCTTAATAGCCATGTGATTCACTCATATTCACTGTCGAAATAGAAACAAATAAGCTTCCTTTCCTTGATAGTAACATTATAAAAGATGGTTAAACCAATTTAAACGAATAGGTATAGTGCTGCGGATTCAGCTACACCCTTTGAGCCAGCAAAATTATAGCAACGAAGTTGAGAAACTCCAACAAATACAGTCAGAAAATGGTTACAACAAATCAATTACTTAATTTCTAAACAAAAAAGGAAATTGAAAGGCAACCAATTAACTAAAATAGAGCCATTACTTTCAAATAGTTGAATAAAATTGAAAACAAGTAAGCCTAAAATATAATTTTTCCAGATGAATATGTCATCCCAGCAAACTCATCCATCGTACTTGGTTTCCTCCACACTCAACGAAGTCCCAAATATTGGGACGATCCACTGAAGTTCGATCCCGATAGATATCTGCAGGAAGCAGCTTCCAAACGTCACCCTTATGCATTTTGTACATTTTCCGGCGGACCGAGAGACTGTGTAGGTGAGTTTCCAAAACATCCAGAATGGCGTTAATGCTTATTGTAATAACACTGATTTTCTTATCCAACCATTTGCAACGGGACATATTTGAACAAGAACATTTTCATTCTTTCAGACCTAACAAAACAGACTCGACCGTTGCAAACCATTTTTTTCAAACAGGCCACACCTTTCCTAATTTTGATAGTCTAAGCATTTTACATAATTAAATCAAAGGTTTCAAATTGAATACATTAGCATCAATAGCAATTCATGAAAGTGACAAAAACACTCGTAACAATATCCTCAATCAACAGATACACCTATATCAAAGTGATCTTTTTCTTTGTCTTTCAAAGCACACTTAGAATAATTCTTAGAATATTGAATAATAATTATCCTAAAGTTGTACTTTAGTTTCTATTTATACTTGAACTGCTTATTGTTAACTTCATAGTTTTGTATCTGTTTGATAATGGCACTTCGTAATGTTTTCACATTATTATTTAAAAAAATTAAATTATTTTAATCATGTAAATTCAATATTCATAGTAACAATTAGCAGCATTTTCTGTGCCATTTACCACGTTCATCGTCTGCAATTGCTCGGATTGCAGCATCAACTTGGGAATGTTTCTCAATATTCAATTGGTTTCAGGTCAGAGATACTCCATGATGATGCTGAAAGGGCTTCTGTCGGCGGTGATTCGTAAGTACAAGATCTTCTGCGAGTACAAATCCGTCGCAGACATAGAACTCAAATCGAAAATGACTCTCCGGCCAATCGATGGTTTCAAAGTGAGGTTAGAAGAAAGGGAGTCAGTTTGACTAAGGAAGTATAAAGAATTCATTCCCTCCATCGATAACTCTAGCCAAGCAGCCACTACTACTGGATTACCATAATGTATATTATAATACAAAATATGTTTCTCTATAGTTGTTTTCTTTATTTCAATTCAGATCCACAGTGCAAATGGCCGACATAAAAGAAGCATAGTGTGATTTAGCTGTCGATACACTAATAAGTATGAACTACTCACCCTCCGGGAAATGCATGGTTATTTCGAAAACTTATGTAGCAAGTGATTTTCCTCTTGTTTTGAAAGTGCACAAGATTTCAACAAGATCAGTAATTATCTTATGAAGAGAGTCCAAATGTGGAAAATTTCATCAACATATCTTCTTCAAGGGGTGGGGCAGACAAATGGGATAGTTTTTTTCCGGAATCTCATGTAGGCAGTGATTTTCGTCTTGTTTTGTAGATCGAGTATGCATTTTAGGTATAAGAAAATTACGATACATGGTTAGATGCGTATTTTCACTTCCCTCACAAGGGAATTCTCCCCTACATATTACAAGCGTCGTGTTTTGTAAAAGAACATGCAATTTTTTTTGGTGGGGACATTTGAAAAACAAAATGTATATCACACCTGACCACAAAACTTGAACAAAACTTGAACGAATTAAAAGTGAGGATTGAGCAAAATTTGTAGGGAAATAAAAATAACATTAAACCAATTAGTTTTTTTCATTAAAAAAGCAAATGGAGTGCAACTAAGGACTCAGTTCAAATCTGGCAACCCCGTTTAAACAGGAAGTTCTTATATATGTCCTAAAAAATATGTGAAACTTTCGTTTCACTGTCGATATTGCAACATTGCATCTGGCTGGTGAGGACAAAATCGAGCTACTGATGATTTAGCAGATCATAGTGGACTACATCTTTGAGCACATCGAGTCCTATGTCTTAAAATAACACGGTCTTACTATTTCAAATCGCACACAATATGTGTAAACTATTTTTATAAAGGTCTAATTGAATAAAGAATTATTCTATTCTTATTAGTGTTTCGTATTTATTGTAATTTTTAAATTTTTTCCAATCTTACCTCTTTAGGTAAGTGTTACCTACGATAGCTACTTTTCACAAGACATCAAAGTGACATCTGGGGTACCACAGGGAACACATTTAGGACCGTTATTGTTTTTGTTATTTATTGATGAGCGCTGTAGGTCCCTTAGTTGTAACTACCAGATTTTTACGGATGATCTCACAACAGGAAACAAATAAGATCAAGAATTGGTGTAAAACCGATAAACTTGATCTAAATATTGAAAAATATAAGATTAAGACCTATGCACGTAAACTCGTCCCATTGTTTAATAACTATACGGTTGATAATACATCTACCAGTTGAACGGAATATAAAACAAATAAAGCTCGGTTTTGTTCTAAGAATTAATAAATAACTTGTGGATACTCTACAATTGAGTTATTATATTACGGATTTATTCGATCTAGGCTGGAATATTGTCCCCTGGCATGGTATTCATATTACGAGTGTTAAAAACAAACCCTTGAAATAATTAAATACTATTATATTGGATAGTGGACTTCCGCGGACAGCTAATCTTGAAAAATCTTGTCTTCCGGATGGATTCCGCGTCACAATAGCTCGACTCAGTTTCAGTTCAAGCCTCAAGCCTTGCCCTGAAGATGCCACCTGTAATGGTTGGCGAAACGTCGGCATCAAGTCGAGCTATTGTGACGCGGAATCCATCCGGAAGACAAGATTTTTCAATACTATTGTATTCTTAATTGTTCTGTAATTTGGACCGGTTTCTGTTGAACAAAAAAAAACACCTGATTGATACAATATAAATTGTGATATAGGTATATATTGGATATATTAATCTTCTGTTTACTGTATTTTCCTATAATTGGATGTTTTTCTGTTTGAAATAAAGAGTATTATTATTATTACATATATCGTCAAATGAATTTGACTTTACGATTCATTCTTTTACAAACAAAAATGGGTTGGAATCAAGCATTTTTACTATAAAATCATTTACCTAGAAATTGTCGTAGTTGCACAAGTTTGCTTTCCTACCTTTCAGATAATTTTGTAAGACATCTAACTTAGACGTGTAACCTTAAATGGTAGGATTTATCAGATGCTGGTCGGAATAGCTATGTGTAATTTTATCAATGTAATGTTGTATATCATGAGCTCAATTGTGTACTAGTTTTCTTTATTAAATATAACAGTTAGTGAAACTTTAAATTATAAGAACTATCGAACAAGGAATACCAAATTCAAATTCTGTAAATCTAAGGTCAGTACGAAACAAGAATTTTTAACAATTTCATATAATCTATTTTGACATTGATAAGAAAAAGTAAATTTGGATTTTTCACGAATCTGGACGTTTTTTTGGCGTATTTTAAGTTTAAACTACAAGTCAATGAAGATTTTTTTTCAGTACATGAACTTCTATGAATATTGGTGTGTGGGTTCCAGAAGTGTCCAGGATAGTAGGTGTTGCGCCCCACTCAATAAGGAGCTTTAGAGTAAACTGTTGAAGCCTATGAAAAACTTGTCAAATAGGAAAATAATTGTATACATAGATTTTTGGGTTCATATGCTCCTTTTTCACCTTTATAATTTTGTTGTAAAAATGCTTTTTTTTATAATTCTTTCAGAACGAAAAGAGTGAAGGTTAAAAAATTCAAATATGTTTCAAAATAATTAAGCATCATTTGTTGTCGAGGTATACACTTTTCTTGTTTCAATAACTTTTCATCCGAAAATAAATATATTCAGACTTTTCCTAAAAAAAATCGTAAGTCGAAAGCAAATTTACAACTTAACATTTTTTAAGGTTGCTGATTAAGAAATCGTCAACAAAATTTAAAAAAATTCCAAACAGGTGATCCAATATGGTGGCTCGATGAAATTAGAAAATTTAACTACCACCAAATTATATCCAAATGGGAAAAATATGGATTTTTGCCTTCAAAATAAAGACCATTTTTCTTGTAATTTTTTTCAAAACATGCGTACCCTTCGAGTTACAGCCCTTCTAAAATTCAGTGATGGGGAGAACCCTTAATTAAGAAGTGCCGTGAAAATATATTAAAATGATTGGAGGTTGTAAGTTCTTAAAAAATTAATATTTTCAATTTACACTTTTTTTTGAACAATAAATATGAAGGAAAATCTTGATTTTTAATATGGCTGTATAACTCGAAGGGCATGCATTTTTTGAAAGTCTTTATTTCGAAGGAAAAAAATGCATTTTATGGACCGATACCAGTTTTTCCTATTTGACAATATTTTCATAGGCTTCAACAGTTTAGTAAAACTCCTCAAATTTTATAGTGGGGCGTTTTGAACATACCCTTCAGGAACCCACGCACAAAATTTAATAAAAATCCATAGACTGGAAAAAAAATTGAACTTTTCCTTTTTTTTCGGCTTCATTGACTGGACTATACCGTCAACGGAATACTTTTTGGATCATACCATCCAATCAGCGTCGTGGCTAGCGATGCTCACGGGGGGCGGCTTCCAGAGGACCTCATTAAAGTGCTACGCGAACCAACCTAACTCTCAATGTGTATTTCTAGATCAAAACCATGATTGGCGCGGTTTATTCGACTCACATGAAAACGCATCTCACTGGAAATACATTTCTGGTTCTATTCGTGGTGTTTGTTCTTACTTTTCTTGTTTGGTACGCAAAATTCCATTGGGGCAGGAGAAAAATGTATGAAATCGCTCGAAAAGTACACGGACCTCGTGGTTATCCTCTACTAGGCTCAGCTCTGGAATTTGTAGGGAATTCCACAAGTAAGTTCTTATTAATTTGTCAAAATTTGTGCATGCATATAAGGGATTTGTGAATCATTCGATCCTCATTAATTGGGTAGATCCCGAATGTATAAAATTATTTTTCCAGCAATATTCAACAACATATTGAACATACTAGAAACATATTCGCCGGTTGCGAAAGTCTGGTTTGGGCATAGGTTATTTTATGCAATCAGCCAACCTGAACACTTAGAAATCATTTTGAACAGCCCGTTTTGTTTGGAAAAGGAGGATCTGTACAAGTATGCCCGTACAGTTATCGGAACAGGATTATTGACGGCCCCAGGTAAATTAAACTATCCATTGGATACGGGATCTCCCAAAATAGTGTGACCAGAAAAAAATTGTCTATGACTGTATGGGCAGGTTATTTGATAGGTCCCCTTGTATCACCTTATCACATAGGGAAGGTATTGAAAAACTTCTTTCTGGATTAGCAAAGTGACATCCAAGTCTTGAGCATTCAGTACATTCCTTCAGTCAATCTTGATCACTTGTTATTTTGTAGTGAAGAAATGGAAGAAAAACAGGAAATTGATAAGCCCGACATTCAACGCCAAAATATTGGACAGTTTCGTTTGTGTCTTTGCTGAACAAAGTATCATACTAGTGGATGAACTGAAGAAGTATACTGGCAGAACGTCATTTGACGCGTTCTCTGTAATAGCTTCCTTCAGTTTGAATACGGTTTGTGGTAAGATATTATTTCCTCGCATTCTGCTATCGTAGAGCTTATATTGAACGTTACTCCTATCATAAAAAAATCCTTCAATATTTTTGATGTGTGTGAAATGTTTCAGAAACAGCTTTAGGGGTGAAAGTGAACGCTCAAACTAAAAATTCCCAATACGGAAAATGGGTAGATAAGTGAGTATACTATAAACAATATTCATGCTTCTATTAATATTAATCTATCTAATTATGAGATATACAGGATGTGGCATGAAGACGTCCATGCTGAGTCCTTGAATATCACTCCAATTATCCAAAGTGGTAAATCTTGTTCATTTTTGCGCTTTCTTCTTTTTATCAATTATCAAAGTGACATCCAAGCAAGTGTAGAAAGCAGAAATACAAATAGCAATCTGAAAATCGATATATACTGTCCAATGATAATTTCACTGAATCTCCATACTCAAACGCATCTATTATGAAGAGAATATATACAGGTTGATTGATATTCGATGCCCAGCAGCATGAGGATTTTGGGAACCGTAAAAGCAACGTAATCGCTTAAATGAGAAAAAGTTGAATATCTTAGTGCTGATTAATAATCAGCTGGGAAATCAATGCTAACCAACTTCATTTTTGGATTATTTTCAAAAAATTCAAGTTTAAGATTTTCAATTATTATGGATTATAGCCCAGCAAGGCCCTCAATGCTGTTGTGGATGTTATGCCTCTGGAGAACAGAGCCCTGTATTCTGTTCAGAAATTTCTAGGCCGTGACCTATTGGGTTTTTTCCACCATACGACAGCCGCGTTACAGAGTTTTGGGATGATAATAGCCAAGTAGATCCATATCAGCTGCTTAGGCCCCATGCCCTACTGCAGGACAATTATCCTCTTACAATGCCAAAAGGTTATCAGAGCATTTTCTCACCTATTTGGCTGCTTTACCAGAGTAGTTTCTTTTGATCAAAGATGACTTCCAGATATGTTATCGTCCCTGCGAAGTCAACTGTCTTACCACCAACTTCCATCTTCTTTAGAGGCTCGCATTTAAAGCTATAGCTCCCCAAAATTCTTTTATATACTCCATAAAATACTCGACTATTCAATTGATTGTAAAAACGAAACCATGCAATAGATATGGCTGAAAATTTGATAGCAGCCTATTGAAAGATGGTACCTGTTTCGATACTATAAGCACCATTTCTTAGATTATGTCTTTTAGATTCTGTAAGGATTTCTTGACCAAATCTAGTATCAATACATTAATTTTTTCTCCTTTATGTAATTAATCACATACCCGCTCACCGCTTATCCCTTCGTTAAAAGTATTAATAATAATTCTCTTTGGATCAACATTCCTGATATTCACGTCCTTCTAGGGTGATGATGGTGGTATTCTTAAGAATGTTTGTGATATGGTATCATTTTGATTTCATCTTTAATAGAACACAACTAGCCAAAACTTTCTACGACGTCTTAGATAAAATGCACAAATTCACCAGAAAAGTAAGTAAACTTCCATGTTTGGTATATTGTATGACATACATGTTATTGAGTATAATGAATCAAATTTCTGCTTGCCACTATCAAAATTCAATTTGAACGGGATAACATTTCAGGTGATTGTAGACAAACGTCAAATGTTCGAGAATAGATTGGAAAGGTTGAAGATCGAACCTGAAGTTTTCACGGAAGATGGTAAGTAAGCTGTAAATATTTTCAATTTATAGGAAATATGGGGAATATGGAAAAACCACGACCACTACATCTGTCTTCCTTTTATTACTACGTGGAGTAAACAGTCTGTAAAATTCAGATTAAGAACACAAACCAAGTCAGGTTAAGCGGTATGAGAACTTGGTGGGGGGGGGGGGGAGGATCGATGGTAGTTCTACAGTTCTCATTAAGTTTATGGTGCCATAATCTGGTGGTCGAAAGCATTATAGCCAACGACTAGAGCTGAGCCCACCAGCTTTCAAAGACCGACAAGCCTGACCATTACCTGAGCCATCTGATCCACATCATTGGCTGCTATAGAAATCCTTCTTGACCCACAGAACGCCCCAGGTTTTTCAATGCGTTCATCGGAAAAAATTTTAAAGTTTCAAGCAAATGCGGAAATGCACCGGGAGAAAATGATTTGAAAATATCTTAGGTTTGGTAGCATTCGCAATCTACAAATGGATTTTTTTTTATTTCTAGAACGAAAACCTCGAAAAGCTTTCCTAGATTTGCTACTCGAAGTGTCATACGAAGGTGAGAAATTGACAGATGACGAGCTAAGGCAAGAAGTCGACACTATAACTATTGCTGTGAGTATATTATATATCCTGATCACTATGAATTATATATTGTTTACTTCATAATTGAGAATCTGTTTGATAATGAATGGCACTACGATGCCAGTAACATGTTATTATTAAAATGGTATAAAAACACAATTACATTGAATTACAATATAAATTACCATAAAGTAACGGCTTCTACCATCGATTTTTTAAAGTAAAAGTGTTTTATTCTATCCATTAAATAATTGTATATTTGTGTTTTGGTTAATGAATGTACGCCAATCATGATATTCAATTATAAAAATTACCTTTTTTTTATTGTGCAACAGCTGGGCTTATCCCCGTTTTTTTTACTGTTGTTTACTTTTTGCCATAAAGCATCAACATGTCAATCGTGTACACTGAATGATTGGATGTTGCAAAATCTCGAACGTATCGACATTGACAAAAAATGTAAAATTCTAACTTTTTCCGTTACCTTGTCCTCAGGGTTCTGACACTACTGCTTCAACAATTGGATTCATTTTAATTATGCTTGGGTTGCATCATGATATACAGGTGAGCATATTTGGGAATTTGTTTATTTTTAGTCATGTTTCGAAGAGTATCATAATAAACCATGAAAGAGTTCACCCTGTGGATATATTGTAAATAAAAAGGCTAAAATTTAAGGTGGTTGTAGCTTGAAAACGCCTGACAATACATGATTCGGCCAGTGAGAACTATTGTACATTGAACCATTCTCCACCAATATACAGTAGTTCCAAGGTGTATTTATTCATGCCCACCATATCGCTCTAGCTCCTAAACAATTACGCTCAGTTATCGACGTTGCGACTTTTATAAAGTCATCCTTAAGGTAAAGACCACTGGGTTTTTTTGTCGTGAAAACATGTAAATAAGTAAGGACATTTACATATAAACTTGAATTCCTTATATTTGTATATTCACTATTCAGAAATTAATATTGTTTGCTTTTTCACAGTAATTTCAACATTATGTACCTAAAGCAAACGAAACATAGAAATCTGGAACGGGTTAAAAATATTATGATTACTAGAAATATCAAAAATACGTAGAATATTCTACATATTTTTGAAATGAATTTACACCAAGCAAACATCGGATCCATAGTGATACTGAAAATATCAATGTTCCCCGACGTTTTGAAGTATTGTCCAATGAAATTGAAATTAAGTTTACAAGTTTGTGATATTCATTTTAAATTTTAGAACAAAGTGTTCGATGAAATAATTGACAGGCTGGGCTACGACAGAGATGTAACTGCTGAAGATCTACCGAAATTGAAGTATTTAGAACGTGTTATCAAAGAAACGTTACGTTTATTTCCCGTTGGTCCATTTGTGGTGAGAGCAATAGAGGCTGATATACACCTAGGTGAGAATTTGACAAGTCAAAAACTACTATAGTCGACTGATTACCATTTATGTCTGTGGTTCATATGAGTATAATATATTTGGCAGTGTAAAAGTACAGTTGGCATGAAGTGGATATTGGGACCTAAGCAGCTGATGTGGATCTACAGAGCTATTATCATGCCAAGACTTAGTCGTGCGGTTCTGGTGTGGTAGAACGGGTCCGAACATATCACGGCCCAGAAACTTCTGGGGTTCTTCCTCATCCACGACGAAGAGTTTACCGACCACAGCATTGTGGGCCTTGTTGGGTCTCCCACACTCATCACTGACGATAAGGAGTCATTATCTATAGGCTTAGCTGCAACGGCCCTTGAAGAGATGGAATGCAAACCGACCAAGTCCGTCTATTTTTGGGGCAGGCTGAAAGGATGCGACTAGAAACTCAGGACGGATTCAGGGAGCAGACTTGCAAGGTTGTCATAATTCAAGAAAGGAATGGGAACATGACCGTACGCCAAAGCAACAAACACAAGAGCCGGAGCAGACTTTTGCGGTGCTAGATATATTGATGGGTACTCCGTGCGAATGGGGAATCTGAACACAGTCTTCCAAGTCGAGTTGCTGGGCTATGGTAAATCAGACCATCTGGATCTGTTCGGACGGTCAAGCGGCACTGAAAAGCCCGATTGTGTCTTCCAGGCTTGTCAGGGATCCCAAGGAGATCCTTAACAGGCTAACCGTTGGCACAGGCTCAACCTGACCATGATCCAGGGTTATTCAGATTGGAACGGGATCGGGAAGCGGACAAACTGGGCCGGAGAGGGCCAGATTGGACGCTCCTTGGACGCTCCTCAAGACTGCCTTGCAGGGATCCTCTACAGCGGCGGTATACAGATCGTGCGGAACCATCCGAGAGATCAGCATGCCTCAGCATGAAGAAGCAACGACGGCTATCGAACTGCCAAAGCGTAATTTCTTGTTTCATTTTATAGATGATTATGTGCTACCTGCAGGTAGCTCTGTGCTCCTGGGTTATATCCATACACACAGAAGCTCTTTATATTGGAAAGACCCTCTGAAATTCAAACCAGACAGATTTGTATCAGATGAAATATCCAAGAGGCATCCTTATTCGTATTTACCGTTCTCGGGTGGACCTAGGAATTGTGTAGGTGAGTATATCTTGTAAAAACCTAGTGTCTACCAAACTGGTAAGCAATTTCAATAATCATTAATTCTATTCTTGTCGCGTACGTGAAGATATCAATATATTCTCAGCCTACTACAGAAGCTATCGATGACTATGATGGCTTTGTTCTTCTATTTGCAACCTCAATTGGTTGAAAAATGCTGGTGTATTTTACCAATAGATCTCGAGTATTTGATTCTTGGCCCATGTTCTGGATCCAACGGTACACCAACAGATTGCTCCTTTTTTAACAATGTGTACTTTCCTCTTTTTTGTTTCCAATGTGTGTTTGGAAATTCGGCGTAAAAAGCAACACCTTGCTCATGTCTTCTCTCGGTGATGCTTCCCTTGGCGATGGGTGTTCCTTCTTCAGTGTTTTATCCTTTCATCAAAGTTTTATACTTTCCTGAGATATGTCTCTACTTACTCTGACGGTACTTGTGCAATGATAGCATCCCGGTTCTTATATACTTCAAAATATATGTTAAATTATTTATACATTATCTTTATAATTTAGAAAATTTAATTATATATCTCTTGATGTACTTACACGGAATTGTAGGCAAACAAACCTTAAGCTTATTTATACTTACCCAGAACATTTCTTTCAGTGCCATTGAAGAATGTAAGAATAGGGATGCTGTCATCGAATAAGTACAGTCAGAGTAATTGCCAACCATAGTAATATTCACACCTACTACACTCCTCAATTTAAAACGATTGAACTTAAGAATAATGTGCGGGGCATTGAATCGCATTGTGTTCATCCTTTCAGAGGTTCATTTTCACAAAAATATGAGGCTCTGGCTGAACCAAACTGGACCAGACATCCAGGAATGTGGGTTAGAATCAACTAAGATGCAATGTTTTACGTTGATTCATCTTGATAATCCTATGTTTCATTATATAAGTTGAAGTGATTTATTATATCAATATGACAAATTAACAGAAAGTAAGGCTACCACCATGGATTTGTTGATTAATCGGTTGTAATCTAGGTGTTTTATAGGTGCTAGATATGCTATCATGGCTATGAAAACGGTGGTGGCAACGGTTGTGAGGAGATACAAGATTGGAACAACTTATAAATCAATAGAGGATATTGTATTGAAAACAAATATTGTATTAAGACCTGTAAATGGATTCAACATATCCTTGGAAGAAAGAGAATGATTAAGGACTTGAAGAAAAGTGAATCAATCTGTAAATAAATTACGTTTTGAGAATAAATATATTTCTTTATTACAAGCGTTTGCATGGTTAATAGTTGGAACTACGGATTGAACGTTCAAACCTAAATTCAGAACGAAACTACCACTGCGTATTGGATGTTGTAAAGTATTTGTTGGAAGAGAAAAATTATATAAAATGTGTAAAGTAAAGTAATTTATTAAGGATTAGAAAACAATTATAATGAAACAGTGAGAAGTGAGTCAGGTATAATGACAATAAAATAATCATATTAGTATTTTAAAAACTATCCAGAACAGAACACATTAAAATTAAAATTATATCTAACAATGGCAAAAAACATACAGTTAATATAAAATCGGGTTTAAATTTTTTTATTTATTTACTATTTGAAAATTCTCCAAAGGAGTACTTCTAAAACATATAGTTAAACACTTTACCCTTGAATCGTGTTTTAGAATTAATCGATTCATGTAGACCCTTGGGCAGACATTTATAAAAACGAATGCATGCATGATAAAGACTTGTTTTCGTTACAGTTAATCTATGACAAGGATAATTATGGATATTTTTATTTCTCGGGTTATATCTATATGAGAAGAGCGAAGCAGCTGTCTGGAACTATAATTTTATGACGTTACTGATCGATATAGATTTTAACACCTCAACATTGCTATGTGGCAAATGCCAACTAATTCTCTTACAAGGGTTTGATGTCATAACTATAGGAGTTTATTAAAAACAATCAAACGAAAACCGCACTGCTATGGTCTCCTACAGATGTTACAAACTAAAACAGGAAAACAGGAGCCTCTTCTCTTGTGCGGAGCCTAAAAACCGCAACCAGGCGCGTCCCCAGGAGATATCAAAGAACCGATATAGTACTGAGACTTAGGTACCTTAATATTGTGGAAAAACAATATTTTGGTACAGATACACACAGGAAAGACCCATAACGTGATCAAATACTGAAACCCCAGAAACCGTAGCATCGGTAAAAACGAAACATAGGAAGTTATCCAAGAGGATAAATTACTAAGACAGAGAATACCGTAAAATTGGGTATCAACCATATTACGGTATAAACATAACGTGAACATCAACGTGTACAACGAATGTAGATATTTACGTTTAATCAACGTAAATATCAACATAAAACATCAAAGGAAACTCGCATCGATATAACATCGAGAAACAAAGAGAAAGACGCAGTCCATATCCTGAAGTAATGTGATAAACGGTTCCGGGATATGGATGAAGATCGGAGAGAATTTAGCAGGTATGCTCTAATAAACTTGAGTGAGTCCTGCACTACCAGAAGTGATAAATAAAGCTGACGGTGTGCTTAAAGCATTTCCAATCCAGAAAAAAAAAAGATGTTACAAACGTAATTGTATGTAACAAACTTGATTGTTCATTAGCTGGTTACGTTATTATAAGTTTGAAGGAAAGCTGTACCTTCAGCACTTTTATTTCATTAACAGAACATGAACTAAGTATAAGTAAATTAACATAATTAGTTATAGCAGTTAGCTTATCGTAACATTTTAGAAACTTGAGTGAAATGTAATCACATACATATGGAGTGTTGCTTAATTGTTTAATTTGACGTATATACTTACGTTTGCGTGATTCGTCTGGACAATGCACGCATGTGACGACATATGAAACGTCGCTACTCCTCAATACTTCTATTCTCACCCAAGCTGAGATTGGTGTGATATTTTTTATGTAACGATCTACAAAAGAGTCCTCCTGGGGGTACACTGTATCAGTTAAAGTACCTCAACAGTATTTTAGTGGATAAGGGTGATGATAATTACTTATTAATGATATTTTTATTTATTGGATCACTTTGTTTCAATATGTGTTATCTTATAACTCCAATGTTACTCCTTGTTAATTTTTGTTTACAATCTGTGTGTTGATATACTGTTATATATTCGTGCTTTCTTAATTCAATAATATGTGTTTATCATCACCACATACAAGCAACTTGTGTTTGTACAATGTTTGCAGATGTCTCATGAAATGTCCGACTTGTACCACTCCCCTGTCTCAATAAACAAAGCTTAAAAAACCTAAAAGATACAAAATTCCGGATGAGGTGCAGCATACGAGGGCAAGGTGAAAAGCTACTGAAAAATGAAACAAGAAATGATTTATTAGAATTAAAACTAAAAATTTAAAAGAAAAAACTAGAGTAGAAGTAAAATTTGTAACATCTTGATAAATAAAAAGAATAAACTATCACACAAAAAAGACAAAAGAGTTCTTCGGTGCTAAAGCTCTAATATTAGTTTTGAACACGGATAAATGTAGTAAAACCGTCATAATGTATAGAGATGACGACGAAAACAAAATAGGAAATCTATTAAACAAAATCTGTGATGCTAAGTCATAAATAACTAATATAAGCGGTAATACAGATAGTTTTATAGCATGTCCATACAGTCCGGAGACCTCACAGAAAATTAAGAAATATTTAAAAAAAGTATGATATAAATGTTACGCATAAACCTACTAAATACAAATCTAAAACCTTCAATACCTAAAGATACACAAACCCACATAGTATTTAAACAAATTGTTTAGATTGTGATGAAACTTCACAGGAATCTCTGAGCAATATTTACAAAAAAGAATGTATGGTCATAAGTATGTTTTGATTATAACCAACAATCCGATTACCAAAACTTCAATATTTCAACTAAAGAAACCAATTACTATAAAAGATCTATCCTGGAGAAGATTCACATCAAACGTGACTCTAAGTCAGTAAATCATAGAACAGACGTTCAATCATTAAGTCAAATTCATACTAATTTAATTTATTAAGACCCTTGCAAATTCTTACATGCATCTTTATAATGTTAAAAGTATATTTTGGGTAGTGTTTTAAATTGATAAAACACTGCAGGTTGTAAATCTGCTTATCAACTTATATACTTCTTGTTATGTGATGAATGATGATGTTCGGATGTATACGGTGAAATTGATTCAAACTCGATGTAAATTAAAATAATACTATATTTACAATATGTACAAGTTTGGTGTATAATGTTGATGTTAATGATATGATGATGTTAATATAGATGATGTACGTTCAGTTGTAAGTTTTTAAGTGAATTGAATAATGTCGCCTCAACTTCAACTACCTAGACCTATCTTCTCCCTTCAGGGTAGGGGTTTCTCGAATGTTCGTGATCGTGAACAAAGTAGTCAGACAGATGTTGGAAATACCTATTATAAACAATTTGCATTCTTCCGAATTATATAAATGAGATATTTTCAATATTGCTTTGAAACATTTGGCAGTTCTATTTCTAATGTACATTCCTGAACAGATGAATAAGATTATCGAATAACCAGGTACTAGGGTTGTTATTGTGACAAATAAGAGTTGCAAATGTACAACGTAACAAATAAATATACATGAATAAGTGAATGCTGATTGATAAAGGAATAACAGTAATAATAATAAAATGATATAATATTAACCTAAAGATTGGCGATCTTTAACAGGTAGAATGCTGAAATAACAATATTTCCAGCAAGATCCGACAACCTTCCTCTATTACCTCATAAATCCTTAACATCTTGTTCGAGAGTGGATACTTGAACGTTTGGTTTCAATCTTATTCAAACATTGCACGAGATGACTTCGATTATTAGAAGTAGATTGCTATGCAGTGGATTCTTGATACATATTCATATACTTAAAACATCAATGTGTTGCAATTTCGATTACTCGTGTTTCTGTTCATTTAGGCGACGTGGGCATTTTTAATTCAAATTAATGCGATAAGGACGCTTTGTGCTTCATACAATTAGTTTTGAGAAATCCCGTTTTAGACATAACACGTTTTCTGATGACGAAAATAATAAGTATGTGTTAATGTGACCTATTTTCCGAGAACTTGTATACAATTCTCACCTGGGTCGAAACCCATAATCAATTCCCCCCTCTTGAAACTGTTTTGAACCCTATCCTCTATAATAGTATTTGTATCGATAGATTTGTTCAATGTTAGAAATATTTCTGACGAAGTTGGGGCCATCGAAACATGTCAAGTTAAGTGAATGCATCAAAGTTTAAAGTGTAATATCGGTGTTGATTGTTTTGAAATTCTTATGGTTACACTAATTATTGTGCTGGGATTGAACTTCGATACCGCGAACTTTTTCCAATTTAATGAAAAATTGTTAGTCCTAGTTGTCAACTAGTTAAGTGCTATTCCTCAAGATATCTAGTTTGTCGTGTTATGAAGAGATAGTGACCAGTGCAGACCAAGTTTAAATCATCCATTGCTAAGGTTACAATGATTTTGTTTGGAATGCATTTTATTGAATTTGTCCTTGTGATGAATTTTTAAGAAAAAGAATAAGTTTATTTACATATCGATAATTTTACAATTTATAAAAGTTATACCTAGGTTACATGTTAACTATAATATAATATGTAAATAAAGCAATATAACTCACTGAAGCATACAAATTATGCTTGAGCGTGAGTTTACAAAATGAAATTACAATTATAATAATATGTTGCATATAAAAACTTATTTCGTTTATGAGATTACCGTGTCGTCAGCAATATAACAGCCGTTCATTGATACTCGCTATAATGTACAATAATATTGTATTATATAATATTATTTATTTATATAATATTATTTATTTAGATATTTCAAAAACCTTGTGAATTTTCTCCCTATTTTTTAGGATGTGTGTGTCTTTATTTGTTTTTTGAAGTTTTTAATGTTGATTATGACTTTATTTGTAGTGGGTAAGGAGTTATATACTCGAGCACTTTGAAAACTATAAGATCGTTGTCCAATCGACTTTATTGTTTTAATGATTGGAACTTTATTATCTTTACTTCTCGTGTCGTAATTAATTGATTTTCTGATGTACACTTTTTCCAAAAGTAATAAATTTACGAAGCATTCCGAGGATACAAATTTTAAAATGGCAAAACTATTATTTTTAGAAATATTCACTTCTACATTCGGAAGGTGGAGAATTAAACTCAAATTCACACAAAACTTGGAACATTTAATTTAGAATTAATGCTAACAAATTGTTTCACCACACTGTGGCATTGTCAAAGCTAGGAAGTCATCACCTAAAGTTAAATCTAAAATTATGACCTTAAATATTAGAAATCAATCTGAATGTGGCATGGGATGGGGTAAACAATGGTTTGGTTGGGAGTTTATTTATCTGAGGATTGTAGTTTATGTCCTCAAACTTGAATACGTAAAATATTGTGAGCAAGTAATCTTTTTTGGGCCTGTAACTTCTCAAATGTTCCTGTAATCTTACTGTGAAACTGCCTCCAGTTTGTCCTATGTACAAGGCATTACAACAGTCTTTACACCTTAGCAAATATATTCCCGACAATTAAATTCATTTCTTATTTCTTACCTATATTGATACATACAAAAATAGAATTCACCTTATATATAGAAAATAAAAACTCCTCAAATAACCTTTATACAAATGCAAAGAATATCTTATAAAATGTGAAACAATTATATGAAAAGCAGTAATTTGCAGTTAGTAGGTTTATGCGCAACATTTATATCTTACTTTTTTAAACATTTCTTTATTTTCTCTGAGGTCTTCGGAATGTATGGTAAAGTTATATAATTGTCTGTATTACCTTTTACGTTATTTCTATATGACGATCCATTATAGATTTTGTTTATTCTTCCTTTAATGATGGGATTGAAAAATGTTTTTAGGTAGCCATTCATTTCCAGTGTATTACGAGGAAGTTTTGAATTTTTGGTACGGTCCTCTGGGTGGGACAATTTAACCACGCAATTTGTAACGCTGTTTATAGCACTTTTCTTATAACTTGTTGGTGCAACGGTATTGAAGTGAAGATCACGTTGAGACCAAACTTCTTTGGTGAACCATGAAGCTTTTATTTTTTTCCATCAGAATCATGTCTAATGTTCGTATCTAGGAAACGTATGTTTTTGCATGAGTAAATGCGATATATTCTTTCCGCTTCGTCGCGAAGAGTATAATAATCAAGAACAAAGAAAACAGAAGAAAAAGCAGGAAATTAAATGAACATAATCCACTATTCGTAATTTTCAAAACATCATCTATGACATTAATTCTAGGTTTTTTATTGTCATAAGTCGTGCAATATATTGTAGATCTTCGTTTTTTTTCAAACGGATAACGGATGATTCACATTATTCATTATCATTTTCTTGCATTTTCAATCACCCTTAATTTTTTCCTCAGATCAAACCCTCGTTCGATATGGTTCAATCGACAACAGAAGGACATACTTATATGAGTACGATTAGCGTTTTACTCCTTGGCTTCGCTTGTACTTTTTTCGTATGGTATGTCAAATTCCATTGGAACAGACGGAGATTATATAAAATAGCCAGCACTGTACCAGGACCACGTGGTTACCCAGTACTAGGCTCAGCTCTAAAATTTGTCGGCAACTCCACAAGTAAGTGATAATTCAAATCATTTACATACGTGAGTTAGTGCAATTAATCAGTGTCCGATTATTGAATACAAGAGCACCAACAATACAATCAGTGCTATTTTCCTTTACACTCAAGCTAAAGTTTTTTATTTTCACTAATTTAATAAATAAATGTAATTTAGTTTCGCTACCACCGTAGCTTTTTCAGACAAATATTACAGAGTACTAACTTACGCGAAAGCTAATAGGGTGGATTATGAACCTTTCCCCTACGTGGCAAGGCTATTCTCTCAAAGGGTATCAGAGGGGGTGTCCACAGGGATGCAGTTTGGTCGTGGATGAGCTATTAGGAAGGTTGAACCTTGCTGGTATTAAGGCGGTAGGCTATGCGAATGACATTGCCATACTCTCCAGAAAAGTCTACGAGAGTGCTTTGTAGGAGCTTGTTCAACAAGCCTCGATAATTACAGAAATCTAGTGTAGAGAGAACAAACTCCCATTCAGCCGGAGAAAACTACTATT
The DNA here is from genome assembly GCA_958510875.1 of Endomychus coccineus. Taxonomy (NCBI): domain Eukaryota; kingdom Metazoa; phylum Arthropoda; class Insecta; order Coleoptera; family Endomychidae; genus Endomychus; species Endomychus coccineus. The sequence continues at coordinate 1,187,708 of OY294070.1, forward strand.
ATCATCTTCTCCAGAAGGTATAAAATCAGCCTCCGAAGAAAATGATAATCGTTGGCAAGTCAGTTGACGTTTCCGAAACGGTGAAATATCTGTGAGTCACCCTGAGCAAAAAACTACTCTAGCAGAAGCAGCTGGAGACTAGGTGCCAAAGTGCTATGATAATCTTTCGGGAGTGTAAGAAAGGCAATGGGCATGAAGTGGTTTTTGGGGCCTACGCAGCTGATGTGGATCTACTTGCAGTTCTCGTATGGTGGAAAAAAAATGGTTACAGCCTCTTCATCAGGGAGGTCGGAACATATCACGGCCCAGAAACTTCATCCACGAGTTCACAGACTACAGCATTGTGGGCCTTGCTGAGCGTACCACCCCTCCTATCAATGACGATAAGGAATCTCGCAATGATGATGGTCTACAGGCGTAGCAATGACTCCCTAAAGAGAGAGGGATTTCAGATCAATCCCGTCTATTTAGGAGCATCCTGAAAGGTTGCCATTAAAACTGTAGGAAAGAATCAAAGCCCTATGGTTTGCGGAGCAGCATTTCAGGGTCCTCATTCCGTAGAATGGGAAAATGACCTCACGTCAAAGCATGCCACAATTCCTTATACCGATAGGTCTAGAACAGAGGCAAGAGCAGGCTTTTGCGTTTCTAGATATATTGATGAGTACTCTGTGCAAATGGGGGATTTCGACGCAGTCTTCCAAGTCGTGATGCTTACTGTAGCATTCCGCCGAGCGTATGTGTCTTTGTAATAATAAATCTGAACTTACTCCAGATTGCTCTAGATTTAATATTTCCCAAATAAGTGAATAGATTCGAAATCCTATCTCACTGCTTGTAACACTTGAACTTGTAACAGTCGGCTGGGTAATATTTCAGGTAGCGTTGATACCTCATCGACGTGTTATGTGAATTAAGATTTATTTGTTGGAACCTGCCCGGGTATCGAAGATCTTAGTTGATCCGTGTACCTTTAAGGTTCTTGTAAAGCTGCCACCACTAGGCGTATATTTCAGCCCACCTAGAAGCTGTTTTTGACTTCCAAGGGACCGGTTCGTACAATTACCTATACTTATATCTTTATATCTATTCAAGCGTAAATTCTGAAAGGTCGTATTCGTTGAGAGGTGATTAGGGATTTCCAGTTAAACTCGTAAATCAAATTAAATAATAAATGTATATTGAATAAAACAAAATTAAAAAAAAAAATGATACATTAACCGACAACGAACGTTTATAAAATTAATCCAAAATTGGGTTATAGGAATGATAGCATAGATTTAAAAAAGGATGTCAAGTTCAGGTTGACCCCAAGTGGGAACCTGAGAAATTATCAATGTCGCTCGATCTACCCCCTTCGCCAGCGAGCGAGTTCTTGTCCATGTTCTCTTTAGAGAGTTGAAATAAATGAAGGACTAATTAGCACAACCCCGAACAGTGATCGGTTTCGCGCTCGATCACGCCGATGATTGATAAATAATGTTAAAAAAATTAAAGAATTCCTCCCTTTCTGGTAAGCTGGGGTAAACCTAACGACATGATGCTCTACAACCATTTCCCCTAAGTAATCTCCGATAAGCGGAATTTGTATAGACACTCAAAATAGCCTGAATGGCAGGAAAAAATTATATTAACAAATAAAACAGTGGCGGGCAGAACATGATCTGAATGGTAAATAACCACATTATATTATATTACCGATTCCGAGGTTGAAGTCAATATAACAGTTATTCTTTGCCAATCAAAATGCACTTACCCTGTTGGTCTAATAACACCATTTCATCTCGAACCCCTTGTAGAAATAACGCACAAAGAATTTAAACACTCGATTTCTACATCGGATTAAATTTAGCATGCTAGAAAATTGTCACAAAATGATTTTTTTAAATAAGGGTACCAACACTTTACGCGTGACGCGAAAGACGCGAACAAGTCCAGCACTGCTTTAGCCCCCCAGGAATGTATAACCCTTGTTGCATTGTTAATTTAAAATCTATAAATTTCTTGAACTTGATTTGTATATTTTGGACAAACATTATATGAATTGATTTGATTTAATGCAACAATGGACCCTGTGGACATATAGCAAGCTGGACTTACCCGAACAACTAGGTGTATGAGAACTAACTGAGAAGGTGGTTGAGAACTCCTTTTTTCCTCAAAGTAATTAGTTTTTATGAAATCATTGAAGCGGGGGGCCACCCCACGCTAAATCTTAGAAAATATGTTCAATTTCGAATTCCGGGATCAGAACACGCCCATGAAATATAACAACAGCCAATAGGAATCTAACTAGGCGAAAGAATTACTCTGTTCAACTCCACGTACACTTCTCCTGACTCAGGGAAAAAAGTACCATTGACCTCGTGCCGTGCTTACGTTTGTAAAACATGGTTCATGGCTGACCGGCCAATGATACAGGAAAGAGGACTCAGATTACCGTCGCTAGGTCTGGTATATCGTGTTCAAGATATAATAATTTATAAAATTTTCAATTTGAATTTAAATCAATATTATTCAAAGGCCCCAAAACAAAAAGTAATAATCCGTCGGATTATTACATTACCATCTCTAGATGTGCGAAGAAGCTACTCGGTAAGTTAAGTGAAACTATCTGGATCTGTTCGAGCGGCACTCAAAGCATTGAAAATACCGACTGTGTCCTTGAGGCCCCTCGGGGCGAAACTAACAGTTGTCACTGCAAAACGATCCGGTGAACTATGCACCCACATACATTTCACCACTAAAACCATGATATAGTGCGTTCTTATTCCAGAACTGTGGCCGAAATGAATTCACGACCTTGGTAGACATATGCGGTAGGCTATTTGAACGAAGCCGAACGGTGACTCTTCAAACGTTCCTGGTAAAACAGGTTACACAAGGAGGTGAAATTAATTAAGCCCCAGAAGGGGCAATAATACATGTCTAGCAAGCAAGCGCCCGTAGTGAGTCCGCCTGAAGTAGTCCCGCCAGGGGCGAATAAAAAGGCTGCCTCTGCGTGGGTAAATGCTGCACCACATGGCTTTACTCTTAAAGTCCGGTGTTTGTGCTTCCTATCCCAGGTTTCTGGGTAATGGATTTGCGGCCAGGGCAATGACATGTGGTAGGCCGATGATAAGAAGCCGACGGCTACTCGTCAAACGAAAGCTGTTAATTGACACTGAACACGAGTAGGCAGGGGAAGAGGGGCCCATAGATTGTCCAAAAGACCGTCTCCTTTCCATTTAAGGCGATATTCTCTGCCGGGCGAATAGGCAGGGGGCTAAAACCCCCCACAGCTACTATCGTGTGTCCTTGAGGCTTGTCAGGAATACCAAAGAGAGATTTAACAGGCTAGCCGGAGGGAACAGGCACAACCTGTCCTGGATTCCGGGTCACTCAAATTGAAAAGGTAATGACAGAGCGGACAAACTGGCCAGATTGGACGGTCCTTAAAGACCCCCTACAACGGGGGTATACAGATCTTGCAGAACCATCTGAAAGATCAACATGCCTCAGCATGGAGATGCATTGACGGCTGCCGAACTGCCAAAGCGTTGCTTGGTAATGAGGTAGGCCTAAGGGCAAACTAGATACTCTCGTTGAGTAGGCAAAGCATCAGGATAATCTCCGAGATCTTTACAAGTTAAGGAAATCTAATGAAATTTAAATATATAGTAGGGAAAAGCGACGCTCTATTCTGTATAAGATGCGAGGGAAACATAGTGGAGTTCAACCCACTTTCTTTGTGAATGTCCTGCGCTTATTCAGGGATCATCACGGGCGATGATATAAAGCATCTAAGCGTAAAAAAGATCCTGGGATTCTGTCGAGCAGCGGGGTATACAAATACCCCCTAAAAACGTAGCAGTTTGTCCTCCCCCTCCCATATATGTGATACCAATACAAGGATAGTTTTCTGTTATAGTAGGAAGAATTGAATAGCTAACTAGCTAGTTTGTGTCAAAATTACAAGTGAAGTGCATTTACCGTTGGGTCGCTACAAGAAAACATACCTTGTGCGATTGAACCCGATTGAAGAGAAGGCTTCGTTCGCTATGCTTACTCCGTCTTAATAAATGCCATCTCAATTTTAATCACATGTTCTTCATTTATGTGCTCATTAACTTGTATTACTCAAAGACGGGTTCGGTACACTTATAGGGCAATTCTAAGACAAAATAACACTATTCTACTCTATCAATTCGGAACTTAAGAACTTAACATGATATTATTTCCAGCTGTATTTAATAATTGTATGGAAATATTGGAAACGTATCAACCATTGGCGAAAGTATGGATGGTCCATAGGTTATTTTATGCAACAACCAAGCCCGAACATTATGAAATTATTTTGAACAATTCGAACTGTCTAGGAAAAGAAAGCTTATATGAGTTTCTGCATCCATTTGTTGGTACAGGATTATTGACCGCTCCAGGTAAATAAAGATTTATTTATTTGTTTATTGGGAAATCTTTCGGCAAAATTTTGATAGTTCATGTGACCTGAGGTATCAATATGGAACAAGGTTATGTAAGGTAAATTCGTGATTACAAATCTATTACCTATTTGAGCTCATCCACTCATTTATCCTTCGCCATTGCAGATGTAGTACATTTCACGAGTATGTGTAGTGCGATCGAATCGTTCCGGTTAGGATAGCCGTGCATGTAGATTTTAGGGCAGAAATAAGTGATTTTTGAACAGAAACTACTAAACAAGCAACCGGATGTGCAATGGGCAATCCACTCTCTCTTCTTTTTTAGTCAATATTTTTCTAAGAGAACTTGAAATGTTAAAATTAAATTTTAATTAGTTTACAAAAATTTGGCACAGGTATGTCGATGATATTTTTGCATTATAAGTAAAGATTTTAATTTACCTGGCTTTTTGAACACGTTTAATGGCCAATTTGATTCAATGAAATTCACTGTCAAAATAGAAATAGATAGGCAGCTTCCTTTCCTTGATATTAACATTATAAAAGATGGTCACTTTCTGAATTTAATATATAGAGAAAATTCACTCAAACAAATAGATTAGCTTCCGGATAGATTCCGCGTCAAATAGCACGCCTTGATGCCGACGTTTCCCCAACCTATACAGATGGCATCTTCATGGTAGTCTTGAGGTTTGGACTGAAACTGATTCGTCTGGTTTCTGCAGCTATATTTATTGTGGGAAAACCTTTACGCACATAGTTCACTGTCTTTTTCCGGTGCAGAAATTGTTTCTCCATTCTCATTGTATTTTCCTGGGATCTACTTGTTTCGGAATTCCCGATGATCACTTACTCTCAATTGTAATCTCATTAACCCTATACTGCACTTTAGGTCCTGTTTATAGTTTACTCCATAGATAATGGCACTTCAGTGATGAAACTATTGTAACGTTTTCATGTTACTATTAAAAGTAGTATAAAAACAAAGTAATTGTTCTTTCATTAAATCATAACAGATAAGTTTATAAAATAGTGTCTGAGACCAACACAGGTAGGGTAGCATGTAATATTTAAAAAATAATTGAAATCCGAAAAACATATCAAAACCTAAGCTTTGTTAGCAAATGGAAATAATTAACAATTTCACAATAATCATTATTTTATACGCTAATATGAATATTATGTACTTCGGATAATTCTGAAGGTAAACTGTATGTAGTTGGTTACTTTAGTTGATGAGTTCCAACACTACAAACAATAAAAATGACATTCAAGGTTCAAGGAATACCAAACACCGAACGATTTCAAGTTTCAACATATAAACGCAATTATTTTTTTATTTTCTAGTGGAAAAATGGAAGAGAACTCGGAAATTAATAAACCCCGCATTTCACTTCAGAGTATTGGAAAATTTCGTTTGTGTTTTCGCCGAACAAAGTAATATACTGGTGGATACATTGAGAAAGTATACCGGAAGGACGTTTGACGTATTCCATGTTTTGTCTACCTTCAGTTTGAATATCATTTGTGGTAAGTGAAGATTCATAGTACATTGGTACTCGTAAAATGTTGACCCCCTCTGTTGTTAATCGTTTAAATCATCATATCATGCAATCAGATAGGCTTCGAATGGCCTCGTAAGAGAGGTCTTACATAATGGAGTAATTCACAAATATGTACAAACTTATATCTTTATCATCATTATAGGGCAGGAGGCTCGTAGGCCGTCGGATTCGGTCCTCGAATGACGAAACCTTGATAAAGCAACCACTTGTTTGACAAGGTTTGATGACCACGGGCCTAATCACAAACGGGTAGTTCCAATGAAGGATCTCGGCCGTAATCCCCCTGTGCTGTTAAAGGCTCTCTTGCACGCCCAAACGGATGCAGAGGCCTTCTTATTCCGATATTCGAGGTGCTCGCACCAAGTCAATTTGAAGTCTAGGATTACTCCCAGGAATTTCACCGATTCCTCAAGTTGCAGGACCCTGCCATAGGAAGAAACCTCCGGCAGTGTGCCCAGCTGATGTTTCTTGGTAAACAGTACAATATCCGTCTTGTCAGGATTAACCTTGAGACTCTCAGAGCGACTTCCACACTGAGCAGCGTGTAATGCAGCTCGCACAGTGACTCCAATGTGATGCCAACTAAGTCATCGGCGTAAGCTTGAGCGTCAAATACCGCTTTTTCCAGTTCCTCCAAAAGTTCACTGACCACGAGATACTATAGAAGCGGAGTTAATACTTCCTGCTTGTCTATCGGTGGTTTGTACAACGCAATCGTTATGGGTACGGCTTTGTAGCACGTCTTCAGAGCATGGCTTCAACTCATCGCATCACTGTTAAGACTGATTTCACGTTTCTCAGCAGCTGAGCAAATATACTAGATGGACGTGTTGTCAAACGCCCCTTCTATATCCATAAATATCTCCAGGACGTTTTCCTTCCGAGCCATAGCATCAACTACTCATGTGACTAGATGATGCAAGCCGGTTTCAGTCAAGAAGCCAGCCTGATAGGCGTATTGACGGCATAGGCCCTCAGTTCTTGTAAATCAGTCTCTCCATTGCCTTTAATAGGAATGAAGTTAGACTGACAGGGCGGAACGCCTTAGCTTGGGTATAATCGTTATACCGGCCGTTGCAATGAACACGACTTTCACTGTCCACCATAGCCTTGCAATAAAGGCAGTGGCAACGCAAAATCGAAATACTTTCACCAATACCTTCATTGTGACCCTCTTGTAGGAGAACCGGGAAGACTTCATTTTCACCTGGTGATTTATACAATGCGAAGTCGGAAATGGCCCACTTCACCTTATCATAATTGACAATATCGGAAGATAGAAGACGGTCACCCTATCCATCTACTCCTTCTATTCTCAGGTTTTCGTCTCCAGAGGCAGGGAAATGAACCAACACTAGATGTCTCAGTGTCTCTTCCAGATACGTGGTATACTCACCACTCAGCAGAATCACTGATCCGATTCTGACTATTATCTTTTGGAAGAACTTTGCAGTTTTTTTATGGTATCTTTGGGCTGCTTCGTAGCTTTCCCAATCCGTGACTACCTGAGTTCTCTTAGCTTCATTAAAGAGTTTTCTCTCCTTTAGTTGTTCCTCTACCTTGGTGGTTCACCATGACGTCGCTCCTACAACGCCCTTCTGCCCTAAGTAGCAGCTGGCTTCTCACACAGAGATGATGAGCTATGACCCGATACTGTTTCTTCTGTATCCATCACCCTTCCTTCTTCGTGGGAAGTCGGAAGTACAAGAAGCCTACCACTTAGCTAATCTTTATAGAGGTCCCAGTAGGTAGTCTTCGGGTTCCTGTAATTCTGAACCTCATTAGAAACGAATAGGGACTCTTCATAAAATACTTTCTCCATTGCTGTGAACCATACTAACCCATCTGCTGGCATCGGGGGTGTAAATTTTATCGTTCCAATCTCTTCTATCAGGGATGAGGATGGTGGGAGAAATGAGACTGATAGGAGGAATGATGCATTTAGATGTAACCTCATTCTAGATAATTGAGTGTCCACAAAATCATTGCAATTCAATCCAGTATTTTAGTCCCATCAACCTGTACGTCGTTCTCATGGCTTCAACCTTAACGAATATGGGTAGGGGTGGTAACTAATGCAGAGCTTCAAGAACTGATGTTGAGGCCGAGCTTTTACTATAAAAAGTTGGGTTTCTAATCCGTGCCAGGACCTGCTTTACATCCCAGCACCTCCACAAAATCAACCAAGCACAGATTCCACCTGTCCTGGAGTAACGTTCCAATTTATGGAGCTCAGCTCCCAAACAAACGCTGAAGCTCTTACGATTCTATCCAAAAGAGGTCTGTTTGTCTTACAAATTCATTGACCTCTCCAAAACATCGTGGACAGGTGAGATAATTTTTCCTTTTCTGTGGATGTTTCCGTGGTCGGAAAATTTCAATACAGAAATTGTAGCCAATTTTGTCATCTACAAATCTGAAAATAACTCATTTTGGCAACGATGCGTCACAAAAGAGTAGTAGCCCGAAAATTGGAAAAGTGCCGATTTTATGAGGTTTTTCAAGATGGAAAATCGCACGGAAAGGTTGGGAGGGGGGATAACATTCCTTATTTCCTTCACCCCTCCAATTTATATATAACATATAAAAAAATTAGAATTACCCGAGCTTTATATGGTGGGATTGATATTGTTCGACTGAATTACGACTATGATTTAATATTTAGTGATGCGGCCATGTACTTAACTTTGTTTTTTTTATTTCAGAAACAGCTTTGGGAGTGAAATTCAACTCTAAAGCTGAAAATTGCGAATACGCAAAATGGGTAGATGAGTAAGTAATAATAGTGATAATATAATTATAACATTGATTAGGGCCAGGGTTCTGAAACTTGGTCCGAACAGGGTCTTCTACTCCTATGAAGTGAATTGATCTCATATTGGTTGCTTTCGAACTTTTAGCTCTCTTGGATCAAAGAAGCCTAAGAGCTACTTTGATTTCAGGCTACATTGATTCAGAAACGCTCAAAAGGGATATCTCCATGAAAATCTGGAAATTTTTTTATTATCTGATGACGATACTTTCCTCACAATATATACTACGTACAGTGAAGAAATTAAAAATTAATAAACATTCGTTGAATGTTTCAATTGATTCCATGCCCTCAATAAGTTTTCAAGCATAATATGTGTAGACGCTCAGTACATAGACTAACAGAAAAGTTTAATATTCCCTCATAAAATACAATTACTTTAAGAACTGAGTGAAGATAATTTTGATTGTAGGATTGAGTTGTGCGAAGTTATGATGGCAAAGTTACGGAGCAAGACCCTAAACTTTCTCGGTGATGCTTCTTCTTTTCGCCTCCATTTCATCGGCTCATTTTTGGACAAAAGCTAGTAGCGAACCATGGTTTTATCTCTTGTGTCAATTGTCTTCAACACGTCATAACAGGGTTTTCTCCACAGAGCTCAAAAAAGGTCCGAGCACATGTAACACTATGCTCGTGCTGAAATTCTAGGATTTGTTTGGGATTTTACCTTGCACTAACTTTATGCATGGCCAATAATGTTCGTGGATGATTCGGCAAAAGGTTGTATCTGAAAACTCTTCTTCTTCTTCTCCCACCTTCAAGCGTCCTTGCTGTTCTAGCCCCCACGTTCCAAGGATCCTGCCCCATTCGAAACCGTTTTAACCAACCTTTTACCACGGAATAAGACGGTAACTTCCCTCGTAGACCCCGTCTAGCTCATCTTTGATGCTTTGAGGAGAAAGACCTCCTCGAGTAAGAAATGTGATGACCACTTGATAATCGAGTGATAAAACACCTAATTGACGTCAATTCGATTTTTGTTTTTTGGCTTCAAGTTCAAAATTTTGACTCGAACGAATTTTTGGAGCTACCTTCGTACCTACAGAAGAATTGCACACTTGATACTGTTTGAAATGATACCTCATATTTTTTTCAATTCTAGGGTTGTGACGACAACGTTTTTAAGAATGTGTCAAATCTGGTATTATCCTGACTTCATCTTCAACAGAAGTCCACTGGGTAAAACGTTTTACGGAAACCTGACCAAAATACACAAATTTACCAATGCAGTAAGTATGACCCCATGACAATCTGTGATCACAAGCTCGATAAGATTTCAAAGTTTGAAATTTCAAGGACTCAGGCCATCATTTCGTGCAAAATAACGTCTTGAAATTTCAGGTGATTGTAGAAAAACGTCGTGTATTCGAAACTAGAATGGAAGCAGTGAAAAGTGGACTTGAAGTTATAACGGAAGATGGTAAGATGGATTTAATGCTATATCGAATTACTAAGCAAAATGAATCTCCCTGCCATTTTAGCTCATACATAATTATTTTTCTGTTTTAGACATTAAAACAAGGAAAGCGTTCTTAGATTTAGTTCTAGAATTGTCTTATGAAGACGAGAAATTAACTGATGATGAGTTAAGGCAGGAAGTCGACACAATAACAGCTACTGTAAGTATAACTCATTTCAAATTCCGAATATTTGCTAGGTGGAGACGGGGACCGCTACATAAGAAACAAACATCCTGTTATTCAGGATGTTTGTTTCTGTATGTAGCGGTACAATATATTTTTTAAGGCACCCAATCGTTACAGTTATTCTACTTTCAGGGATCGGACACAACCGCAGCCAGTACGGCGTTTGTTTTTCTCATGCTAGCGATGCATAAGGATATCCAAGTAAGATTATTTAAATACTTCACCTGTACATCTGTAGATATACTGACTTATCATAAGGCTCGGATCATGAAACGATGTGAACAAGAATACTAAGAGATGACACTTGTTTCGTCAGAGCTATATGCAATTTTTTTTCCCATCCGTCGTAGCTAAGCGTGTTATTTACTACGCCACTGAATATCAATGACAATTTGTCGATTTTGTAAAACTCATATTCTACGTTGTTCATTTATATCGGCAACATTTTCGTTTTTGTGGAAGTGTTCAATACCCTTAAATAGGGCAACAAATTGAATGTGGAATCATACCATCCTGTGGCCGAAGAGATTTTGGAACGCATCGTTGTAAGAAAACTCACTCAATTTTTATTTTGCCTGATTTTATTCTTAAACAATAACATGGATTTCTTTCGACATCTGTTGAAGGATGGCATTGTTTCATAACCGTGCAGACTTGTCGTTTGAAGTTTGCTTAACATCGCCGCTTCCCTTGAAAGCTAGCCGAGATGCAACTTGACTCAATTGGATTGATAGCGTAATTATCAGGAATAGGAAGAACACAAAGTTTATTCGTCGGAAGTTAATGAAGTCCATTTACTGTCTTTATAGAAACAGTTCGACTCATATCTATCTATCTATATATCTATCTTCAATTGCAGACATCAGATTTGTCACCTTTTTGGAAGATCGTGCAACTTTTCATAGTTAGTAACAATAATTTTGAATTTCAGAGTAAAGTGTTCAATGAATTGATTGACGTGCTTGGGTACGATAGAACTGTAACAGCTGAAGATCTACCAAAACTGAAGTATTTAGAACGAGTTGTAAAAGAAACCTTACGATTATTTCCTATTGCGCCATTTGTAGCGAGGGTAGTGGAAGCTGACATACAGTTAGGTAACAAAGCGTTTCCTTATCATAAAAAAAAACAAATCTAGAATAGAATTATGACATTTTCTTTTGTAGAAGAGTATTTGCTGCCTGCAGGCTGTTCGGTGTCGCTAGGATACATTCATACTCATAGAAACGCTCTATATTGGGAAGATCCGTTAAAATTCAACCCAGACAGATTTCTTCCAGAAGAAGTATCAAAGAGACACCCTTACTCGTACATACCATTTTCGGGTGGACCCAGAAATTGTATAGGTAGGTTTTCGAAAAGTTCAATCTTTCATTCTAAGAGCAGCTCCAAACCAGTCACTTTGCAGTAAAAACTAAGCCAGTCGATTGTGATTTTATGATATACGTTTTTTCAATATGTCCCATCTTAAATAATCTTGATTCCTTGATGATTCCATCGTCACAGAAACACGTCAACCTTTCGTTGACCATTACCAGTTGTATCATCAGGGTGAACTGAAACCAGTGCCAAAAGTGACAGATCGGTCTGGTTGGTGAAACGTCGACGTATAGACTTGATACCGTGATGATTACTTCATCTTGACTCCAAAGTTATGAAAAAAATATGTCAGTAGAAGGTTACAATTCCTTTTGCAATAACGACCCAAAAGTTCAACTGCCTCAACATATTTCAAACGTAAATGGACTAGGTTTGCCAGATTAAGGCAAAAGCATTTACTTTCCCAAAAATTTGTTGACCTTGAAGTAAAGCAAAGCTTCTACATTCCCAAAATATTCCTACCTTGAATGGACTTCAACTTGACCAATATATTGCAAACGTAAAAGAATGGGGCGAAACAGTTACTTTACCATGTTACCTTATTTGCCTAGTTTTGCGACAAGACTGTAGTTTTCCCTAATCGGAGCAAAATTTGCTACTATCTTTCTATAGCGATGCAAATCTTCGTCATCCCCAACATATTTCAGATGTAAACGAACTGTAGTTTCGCGATAGCGAAGTAGTCCCTTCTCAGATTTGGAATTTTGGAGATCATTTCTAACCAAACGGCTAATAAATGCTTCTTGACTCAGGTATGAATTATACATAGATTCTCGGGAAATAGGTCCATGTGTTCAGAGTTGCTCCCTATCATTTCTGGATGTTATTTCGAATATACGTAAATAAAGGAATATTTCACAGGTAAGAGATTTGCCGTAATGAACGTGAAGACGATGGTGGCCACAATTGTGAGGAAATACAAGATAGAGACAACGTATAAATCGGTCGAGGACATTTTACTAACAGGCACCCTAGTTTTAAGACCAATAAATGGATTCAACGTATCTCTGGAAGAAAGGGAATGAATAAGAACTAAAATGTAAAGTAATTAACTGTGAATGAAGAACTTAAATCAGTTTTGATTGTTTTTTTTTTGCATGATGTGTTCCCAACCACAATTAAACCAATAATTTTATCTATAAATACAAGATAGGACGAGTGTAAATATCGTCTGGAACTTTCCAGAAGCAAGGGTACTTTCAATATGGCTAATATGAAGGTGTTCGGTTGTGTAATCATACCAAATGAAAATTATTGAAACTAACAAAACTTCTACAAGAGAGTAAAACCTATGATGTTGATGGAACAGTATAAGTTAGCGGTGGAATATTGGGAGAGGAGATGGATAAGAGGAAAGATCTCTCTAGGCTAAAGAGTTCCGCCTGCTCGCCGTTCGATTGAAAATTATGTCTGGTAGACAGAAATTCTGCTAGATCTCGTCTACTCCGTCTGCATAGAACCTCTCTTGGTGCAATAACAAATAAGTTTCTCAACCAAGCACAATCTGGATTCAGATCCAACCGTAGCACTCTTGATAATCTTGTGGTTCTCCAAACTGATATTAGTGACGCTTTCCGGCGTTAGGAAACATGAATCGTGTAACCACAGATGGGTTTAACGCGAACATCCGAAACTATGGATAATTTTAAGCAGGCGAAGCTATGCTGGTAGAAAGCCCTCACCGGGGCCAAAAATGCCACGAAACGATCAAATAGAGTCCCTAACAAATAATAATGTTCTTTCTTAATTTCTTTTATAAACCAATTTATTGCATTCATTGTCTGTAAATATCAATAAGCTTTTAATAAGAGTCGTTTGATATTCTCCAAATATCCCTACCTATGAAATCTATTATACATTATTTCTTTCCTTTTGAAGCACCAATTTGAATACTATCTAGTTGAGTTGAATTCAATCTTCGAAGTTATAAACATCGTTTTTAAGATTTTCTCTTTTTGATTGATTGTAAATGTGTTATTAAAGTGTAAATGCATGTCATATGTTCATAGTGTTTATAAATCAAATATTGTGAACCACAGGTACATCGAGTTTAAAAATATATATTATAAAAAATTATAATATTTATAATCAGAAGTGTCATATCCGGTAAGTTATGTTGAATTATCTAAACAATTTGGAAATGTAGAATGTTTAGTGAAACCTAGTTGTACCTAATTTCGTTAACTCTCTTTTCTGTAGTATCAAACAATAAATTGGAAAGTTCGGTTTGTCGTCTGGACCACTCAATAAATCATTCTATAAATAAGAAATAATTGTTGATTAAAAATATTGTTCAAATATTAAGAACCTTTTGGCTACAAATTAGCCATCATCAGAGTAACTGTTTGAATACTATGTGGGGATAATAACGCAAACAAGAGCTCTCAGCTGGAGATAAATCAAAATTTAATAAATTGTTGTTCGTTTATAACGATAATTTCCATTCCTTTTAAAATACCTAGATATTTATCTGTACTACTACTGTGTTAAAAGTGATGATAGTCTGGTCAAATTAGACGTAAAAAATGTGAAAGCTCGAAAAAAAACAGCCTGAACCAATCATTTTTATTTTTTTGCAAATCGTTCCTGGACGCATACTGGACGATATTGAACTGTAAGATCTGGTCGCTTGGACATTTTTCAATTGTTAAACTGGAAATTGGCCAATTTTCATGGTCAATCCATTGGAAAATTATTTAAAAATTTGTAAATTTGGTAAGTATTGCCAAAATCGGCTGAAAAACTTTACTCGGAGTGATCCTGATCACGATTCCGAAGTTAGATTTACCATTTTCGACCACGTTAGGTAGAAATTGGCCAATTTATGTCAGAAAAATGGACAAATTAGATCATTTCGCAATTTTCGTTGAAATCATCTATCATCTATCACATTAATTTTCGGTTTCTTGTTGTATATTAGTCGTGCAATAAAAAATATAGTAGATAACGAATGGTTCACAGCATTTTCGATCACCGTTAATTTTTATCCCCAGATCAAAACCTCGTTCGATATGGTTCAATCGACAACAGAAGGACATACTTATATAAGCACGATTAACGTTTTACTCGTTGGCTTTACTTGCACTTTTTTGGTATGGTATGCCAAATTCCATTGGAACAGAAGGAGATTGTACAAAATAGCCAGGACTATACCAGGACCACGCGGTCACCCAGTATTAGGCTCAGCTCTGAAATTTGTCGGCAACCCCACAAGTAAGTATTAATTCAAATCAATTAATCAGTGCCGGATTATTGAATACAAGAGGATCAACAATATAATCAATGCTATTTTCCTTTGTACTTAAACTAAAGTTTGATTTTCACTAATTTAATAAATAAATGTAACTAGTTTCGCTACCCTCGTAGCTTTTTCAGACAAATATTATCAAGTACGCGTGAGCGATAGGGTGGATTATGAGCACCCTTGAAGGTAGACACCTTTCCTCTACGTGGCAAGGTTATTCTCTCAAAGGGTATCAAAAGGGAGTCCAAAGGGGGTTCTCTGGCCCATTGTTTGGTCGTGGATGAGCTATTAGTAAGGTTAAACCTTCGCTGGTATCAAGGTGGTTGGCCATGCGGATCATGCTCTCCAGAGGAGCATACGAGGGTGCTTTGTAGGAGCTTGTTCAACAAGCCTTGATAATTGCAGAAATCTAATGTAGAGAGAACTACCTATCCATTCAGCCGGAGAAAACTACCATCATCATCTGCTCCAGAAGGGGCAAAAGCGAGTCTCTGAAGAAAATGATAATCGTTGGCAAGTCGGTTGACGTTTCCGAGACGGTGAAATATCTGTGAGTCACCCTGGGCAAACAACTACTCTAGGAGAAGCAACTGGAGACTAGGTGCTAAAGTGCTATGATAATCTTTTGGGAGTGTAAGAAAGCAATGGGCATGGAATGGGATATGGAGCCTACGCAGCTGATGTGAATCTACTTGCAGTTGTCGTATGGTGGAAAAAAAACCAAAATGGTTACAGCCTCTTCATCAGGGGAGGTCGGAACATGTTACGGGCCAGAAACTTCATCCACGAGTTCACGACTACAGCATTGTGGGCCTTGCTGGCGATCTACAGGCTTAGCAATAGCCCCCTAAAAGGAGAGGAAAAGAGGAGACTAAATGTTTGTATCGAACAATAAGGTTATATCTTTGACCACCTACTTTAAGGTCCAATATTTTGATTGTTAAGGTATTGTTTTGTTTATTAGATTATCATTACTTGTTGAATCTATCAAACCATGATCTGGTCTTATGTAGTGACTTATTGGTAATTTGTGGTATTTTGATCAGCCTTGTCACTTAGTGCATTGTTTACAGTGGAAAGTTTCGTTTCTCGTTTGTTTTATTTAATAACAGCCTGAATGTTCACTTTCGACTAATGAAATAATATACAGGATGTTCCATTGATAATAAGAAATTTATGCGTGTTTTTCTGTTTTGGTTCACCCTGTATACTTTGCACATTTTCGAGAAATTTTTGATAATGGATACTATTTTTAACTATATTTAAAAACTGCTCGCGTAAGAATCGCGGATTTATCTCGATCAGAAAACACAAAGTGATTTTTTGAAGTAGACCCCTTTTAACTCTAAAATGTCTGATAATTCGGAAACCGTCAACAAGAAACCCATGGTTTTTAAATGTACTGCAGAGGTAGGATCAGATTTAATGTTAATTAAACTACGCCTGTTCTTTAATCCGTTTTTAAACGCTTGCAAACCTCACATTTGTCCTTATCGGATGATTTATCTTTAAATCTTTACCGTTTGGCCGCTACAAGAAAACATACATGCCATTGAACCCGATTCCAGAGAAAACTTCGTTCGCTACCCTCACGCCATCTTATTAGATGCAATCTTAATTTTAATCACAAGTTCATGATTTAGGTGCTCATTAACTTTTATCAATTATATTATATAGACGCGTTCGATACACTTATGGCAATTCGAAGAACAAATAACATTATTCTATTCTATCAATTCGGAACTTAAGAACTTAACATGATATTATTTCCAGCTGTATTTAATAATTTTATGGAAATATTGGAAACGTATCAACCATTGGCGAAAGTGTGGATGGTCGATGAGTTATTTTATGCAACAAGCAAGCCCGAACATTATGAAATTATTTTGAACAATTCGAACTGTCTAGAAAAAGCAAGTTTATATGAGTTTCTGCATCCATTTATTGGAACAGGATTATTGACCGCTCCAGGTAAATAAAGATTTATTTATTGGGAAATCTTTTGACAAATTTTGATAGTTCATGTGTCATGTGTCAATATGGAACAAAGTGTATTCGTGATTGCAAATCTGTTAGCTATTTGAGGTCATTCACTCATTTACTACAGTCTGATTTGCGTTCGTTCTTACATTTTCCGAGTATGTGAAGTGCGATCGAATCGTTCCGGTTAGGACAGCCGAGCATGTAGATTTTAAGGCAGAAATAAGTGATTTTATAACAAGAAACTAATATAAACAAACAACCGGATGTTCAAAAAAAAAATACGGAAGAAATTATTCTTCTTTTCTAGAATTTCACAAACGCTATCAATGGAAACTAAAATAACGGTGTACAACACAATAATCCAACCACATTTTGATTACTGTGCATCAGTATTATTTTCGTGGGACCTAAATAAAATAAATCAGCTACAGAAACTGCAAAATCGTGGTATGAGAATCATTTTAAAAGTGAATCGATATACATCTATTGTTTGTATGTCGAATACGTTACAATGGTTCACTGTCTCGCAGAGAATTCACTACCTCGCTATGGTTTTCATCTTCAAAATTCTGAACGATCTAGCTCCATCTTATTTCCAAATGTTTTTGGTTTTTCGAAGAGATGTCCATCCGTACCTAAATAGAAATTGTGATGATTTTCAAATCTCTAGAACTAAACGCAAGAGCACCATGAGTTCTCTGTTTTTCAAGGGTTTCCAGGAGTTTAATCAATTACCTTTTGCAATAAAAAACAGTTCCACTCTCTCTACTTTCAAAAAAAATTTCAAATCTCTCATAAAAAACCAAGGAAGTTAACAATATTTGTCTTATCAATTTATAATCAACTATTCACTGTTATCTATTTATACATGTTATGATTATATGAAAGATTTTTCTTTTAGTTTTATTTAAATTGATACTTTGTTTTTTTTTGGAACTATGTACTGTACGTGTTCATACTTATTTACTTATGTATAGTTATGCAGTATTATGTTATTATATTATTATGAGTATATTTATATGTATTATTTAGATTAATTTACTTACTTTTTTATTTTGCCCCACGTTGTGGTGACAATTGTTAAGATTAATTTCTTATGATTTTATTTTATTTGAATTTTATTAATAATTATATTTTGATTCTACCGGCTAGCTTTTTATCTTTTAATTTGATTATATTTGAACTTTAAATTAATGTTTATGAAGTTTTGAAGTTTATCTATAGAATAATTTTATATGGAATTAAACACAATGCTCTTTGATCTCACAATATTTAATTTCTATGACTCTTATTATCTTGTTCAATTCAATTTTATGTTTACAAAATCTATGACATAACCTTAAGACACTTTTTCAACTAATATTTGTTTATATTGTTACAGTCAACAATCTTCCTTTTTCTTTACAGATAATACGGATAATATGATGTAGAAAATATAAACAAACTTACGTTTAGATAATATCCAAAAGTGTGTTTAACAATGTTGGCAATTTTCAATTTACTTCTTTTATAATTTTGTTGATTCACCTTTTACACAACACTATGCTTTTTCACGATAATCACAGGTAACTAAATTAGGTTACTTCTTCTTGATGATCAGGAACTGTTGATAATACTTTGTTTTATTCTTTTAAATAAAACATAAAACTTTTCGATGCTGTATTGAAATTATGTTGAAGAATGGCAATCGTTGGATACTTCTTAAAATTTTGGAGGTTATTTCTACCTTTTATTTGGTTTAAATACTTGGGATACTCGTTGACTTTTAATAAAACTTATTAACTTTGGTTACTTTGAACCTATCGAAGTTTGGAACACTTGCGTTCTCTGATGTTTAATTTTTATAAACTTAGGTTAGAAAATTTTGGTGAGTTGCCAGAGAAGAACAGTCTCTGCTTGGATATTAATGCAAACTGTTTTTATAAACTTAGGTTAGAAAATTTCTGGTGAGTTGCAAGAGGAGAACAGTCTCTACTTGGGTATTAAAAAACTGAACTTGGCTTTACTTTCAGACCTTTTTATAGGCCTCCAAAACCGACGCTACTTGATGTCATAAACAACCTATCAGGTGCTTACTTTACTTATCAAGAATGCCAAGTTAATTGTTGTTGAACTGACAGAAGTACTCATTGTTACCAGACTGACACTAGAAATTCCTCTCAACCAATCAGAATTTAGTATTCTTTGATTTTTGAATTATTGGAGATTTTCAACTTATTTTAATTGATAGTGATTCCTTCTTTTTAAATTAATATTGCCTACATTTTTCCCCACACTTTGGTATAATATAACCTATGATTGGGTTATTATTAATATGATTATTCCCATATTTATGGTTTTCTTGACAGTTACTTATTCTTAAATCTAATACATACCATATTATATCAATAACATTCTTTTAACATTACATAACTCAAATTTACTAATCCTAACTTATATCTATAACATTATTCAATGTTTTGTACTATCTCATGATAGTTTTATAATCACTTTAATTATGATTTCTGCCTTCGTTACACAGTACGTTTCTTCACTTTCACTGAAGTTCTTGTTTATCACTTCTTATTCTATTACATTGTTGTTTATTATGTTTTACATTGTTAATATTAATATCCTAACTATTATTTAGCTTTTACTATTGTTTTTAATTCCATATAAATATCTTTTATTTGATCTTTTCTGATTTTCAAAGTTCGGTAAGTTATTATTTTTAAATTTTTATTGTTTATGAAATGAAATCATAACAGTATATTAGGATACCTAATTAAATAAAGATCTATCTATCTATCTATGGACAATCCACTCTCTCTTCTTTTTCAGTCAATATTTTTCTAAGCGAACTCGAAACGTTAAAATTAATTTTTAATCAGTTTACAAAAATTTGGCACATATATGTCGCGTATTTTCGCAATTATAAGTAAAGATTCTAATTTACCTGGCTTTTTGAACTTTTTTTTAATGGCCAATTTGATTCACTGAAATTCACTGTCGAAATAGAAACAGATAAGCAGCTTCCTTTCCTTGATTTTAACATTATGGAAGATGGTCACTTTTGGAATTTAATATATAGAGAAAATTCACTCAAACAAATAGATTGATGCCGACGTTTCCCCAACCTATACAGATGGCATCTTCATGGTAGTCTTGAGGTTTGAACTGAAACTGATTCGTCTGGTTTCTGCAGCTATATTTATTGTGGGAAAACCTTTACGCACATAGTTCACTGTCTTTTTCCGGTGCAGAAATTGTTTCTCCATTCTCATTGTATTTTCCTGGGATCTACTTGTTTCGGAATTCCCGATGATCACTTACTCTCAATTGTAATCTCATTAACCCTATACTGCACTTTAGGTCCTGTTTATAGTTTACTCCATAGATAATGGCACTTCATTGATGAAACTATTGTAACGTTTTCATGTTACTATTAAAAGTAGTATAAAAACAAAGTAATTGTTCTTTCATTAAATCATAACAGATAAGTTTATAAAATAGTGTCTGAGACCAACACAGGTAGGATAGCATGTAATATTTAAAAAATAATTGAAATCCGAAAAACATATCAAAACCTAAGCTTTGTTAGCAAATGGAAATAATTGACAATTTCACAATAATCATTATTTTATACGCTAATATGAATATTATGTACTTCGGATAATTCTGAAGGTAAACTGTATGCAGTTGGTTACTTTAGTTGATGAGTTCCAACACTACAAACAATAAAAATGACATTCAAGGTTCAAGGAATACCAAACACCGAACGATTTTAAGTTTCAACATATAAACGCAATTATTCTGTTATTTTCCAGTGGAAAAATGGAAGAGAACTCGGAAATTAATAAACCCCGCATTTCACTCCAGAGTATTGGAAAATTTCGTTTGTGTTTTCGCCGAACAAAGTAATATACTGGCGGATACATTGAGGAAGTATACCGGAAGGACGTTTGACGTATTCCATGTTCTGTCTACCTTCAGTTTGAATATCATTTGTGGTAAGTGAAGATTCATAATGTGATAATGTGATAATGTGATAATGTACTTTATTGCTGTATAGTTTATACACTAAATTAGATTATACATTTTCGAAACAATTAAAAACAATTAATAAATGTGATATATTGAGGAGTGACAGCTTGAGTTAATTAAATTAACTTGTGTGCTGTCATTTCAATAACATTCATAAGTATACAACAATAACCGCAAACGAAAGAAGTGGGTAGTCGTAAAATGTCGACCCCCTCTGTTGTTTTCGTCAAATTTAAATCATCAGATCATGCAACCATAGGCTTCGGATGGCCTCGTAGAAGAGGTCTTACATAATGGAGAAATTCACAAATGTATTCTTTGTAAACACTTATATCATCATCATTATAGGGCATGAGGCTCGTGGACCGCCGAACTGGGTCCAATTATTAGTAGCCGGTTGGTGATGATTATTGCTTACGCTGGCTTCCAAAATTCTCTACTGAGAGATGCCAAGGCTGGGCATTCTAATTGTTACCTGACCTCGAAGGACAGCCTTTATAACGCGACCACTGGCTTTGGTTCAACATTACCCCCCACTGTGTCCTGAACCCAGATAAGCTGGACTTTGTTTGTCGTGGCTAGTTCAGCCAGTGCTCCTATGCACTGCTTTGGTGCCCAATGGCCTAATCACAAACGGGTTCTTCCAAGGAAGAATCTGTGGCCTTAATCTCCATGTGCTGCCGAAGCCCATACGGACGCAGAGTCCTTCTTAATT
The DNA here is from genome assembly GCA_958510875.1 of Endomychus coccineus. Taxonomy (NCBI): domain Eukaryota; kingdom Metazoa; phylum Arthropoda; class Insecta; order Coleoptera; family Endomychidae; genus Endomychus; species Endomychus coccineus. Next base: position 1,209,500 of record OY294070.1, read on the forward strand.
CGATATTCGAGATATGTTTCTTGGTAAACAGTACAATATCCGTCTTGTCAGGATTAAATCTTGAGCCTTTCAGTGCGACTACCACACTGAGCAGCGTGTAATGCAGCTCGCACAGTGTTTCCAAGGAGATAATACTTCCTGCTTGTGTAGCGATGGTTTGTACAATGCAACTGTTATGGTACTCCTTTGTAGCACGTCTTCAATCCATCGTACCACTGTTAAGACTGATTTCACGTTTCTCCGCGACTGAGCAAATAGACTAGATGGACGTGTTGTCAAACGCCCCTTCGATGTCCATAAATACTTCCAGGACGTTTTCCTTCCGAGCAATAGCATCATCTATTCGTGTGACTAGATGATGCAAGCCCGTTTCAGTCGCGAGGCCAGCCTGATAGACGTATTGACGACGATGTAAGGCATAAGTCCTCAGTGCCTATCAATCAGTCTCTCCATTGCCTTTGATAGGAATTAAGTCAGACTCATAGGACGGAACGTCTTAGCTTGGGTATAATCAGTTATACCCGCCTTTGCAAAGAACGTCCTTCACTGCCTGCCATAGCCTTGGAATGAAGGCAGTGGCAACGCAAAATCTATTTCATCTTCGTCTGGTGATTTATACAATGCGAAATCGGAAATGGCCCACTTCACCTTATCATAATTAACAATATCGGAAGACAGACGACGGCCACCCTGTCCATCTACTCCTTATATTCTCAGGTTTCTGTCTCCAGAGTCAGGGAAATGGACCAACACTAGATGTCTCAGTGTCTCTTCCGAATACGTGGTATACTCACCACGCGGGCAGAAATACTGATCCAATTCTGACTCTATTATCTTTTGAAAGAACTTTGAGAGTCTAGCTGCTGAAGATATCTTGTTATCCCCGTAGAACGTCCACCAAATACATCGTTTTGATGTTCTCCGCGCTTTTTTATGGTATCTTTGGGCCGCTTCTTAGCTTTCCCAATCCGGGACTACATGAGTTCTCTCAGCTCTATTAAAGAGTTTTCTCACCTTTCGTTGTTCCTCCACCTTGGTGGTTAACCATGGCGTTGGACCTCCAACTCTCCTCTGCCCTAAGTTGCAGCTGGCTTTTCGGGCAGAGATGATGAGCTTAGACCCGATACCCGAATTACGACTATGATTTAATATTTAGTGATGCGGCCATGTACTTAACTTTGTTTTTTTTATTTCAGAAACAGCTTTGGGAGTGAAATTCAACTCTAAAGCTGAAAATTGCGAATACGCAAAATGGGTAGATGAGTAAGTGATAGTGATAATATAATTATAACATTGATTAGAGCCAGGGTTCCGAAACTACTCTTATTTAGTGAATTGATCCCATATTGGTTGCTTTCGAAATCTTGGCTCTCTTGGATCAGTTAGGCAAAGAAGCCTAAGAGCTACTCTGATTTTAGGCTAGATTGATTCAAAAACGCTCTAGAGGGATATGACCATGAAAATAAGGGAACATTTTTATTATCTGATGACGATAATTCCCTCATAAAGTAAAAATTAATGAACATTCGTTGAATGGTTCAATTGATTCCATGCAGCAATAAGTTTTCAAGCATAACATGTCTAGACGCTCAGTCCAACAACTAATAAAAAAAGATTTACATCCTCAGAAAATACATTTACTTCAAGAATTGAGTCAAGATAATTTTGACTGTAGGATTGAGTTGTTCAAAGTTATGATGGTAAAGTTATGGAGCAAGACCATAAACTTTCTCGATGATGGTTCTTCTTTTCGCCTCCAATTCATCGGCTCATTTTTGGACAAAAGATAGTAGCGAACCATGGTTTTATCTCTTGTGTCAATTGTTTTCAACACGCCATCACAGGGTTTTCTCCACAGAGCTCAAAAAAGGTCCGAGCACATGCAACACTATGCTCGTGCTGAAATTCTGAGATTTGTTTGGGATTTTACCTTGCACTAACTTTATGCATGGCCAATAATGTTCGTGGATGATTCGGCAAAAGGTTGTATCTGAAAACTCTCCTTCTCCCACCTTCACGCGTCCTTGCTGTTCTAGCACCCATGTTCCAAGGATCCTGCCCCATTCGAAACCGTTTTAACCAATCTTTTACCACCGAATAAGACGGTAACTTCCCTCGTAGACCCCGTCTAGCTCATCTTTGATGCTTTGAGGAGAAAGGCCTCCTCGAGTAAGAAATGTGATGACCGCTGCATACTCAATGACATCATGAAAATCGACTGATAAAACACCTAATTGACGTAATTTCGATTTTTGTTTTTTTCAATGCTAATAAGACTCGAAGTTCAAGATTTTGACTCTCAACGAATCTTTGGCGCTACCCTCGTACCTACAGAAGACTTGCACACTTGATACTGTTTGAAATGATACCTCATATGTTTTTCAATTTTAGGGTTGTGACGACAACGTTTTTAAGAATGTGTCAAATCTGGTATTATCCTGACTTCATCTTCAACAGAAGTCCACTGGGCAAAACGTTTTACGAAAACCTGACCAAAATACACAAATTTACCAAGGAAGTAAGTATGGCGCAATGACGATCTGTGATCACAAGCTCGATAAGATTTCAAAGTTTGAAATTTCAAGGATTCAGGCGATCATTTCGTGCAAAATAACGTCTTCAAATTTCAGGTGATTGTAGAAAAGCGTCGTGTATTCGAAAATAGAATGGAAGCAGTGAAAAGTGGACTTGAAGTTATAACGGAAGATGGTAAGATGGATTTAATGCTATATCGAATTACTAAGCAAAATGAATCTCCCTGCCATTTTAGCTCATACATAATTTGTTTTCTGTTTTAGACATTAAAACAAAGAAAGCGTTCTTAGATTTAGTTCTAGAATTGTCTTATGAAGGCGAGAAATTAACTGAAGATGAGTTAAGGCAGGAAGTCGACACAATAACAGCTACTGTAAGTAAAACTCATTTCAAATTCCGAATATTTGCTAGGCAGAGACGGAGACCGCTCAGCGGTTCAATATATTTTTTTAAGGCACCCATTCGTTACAGTTATTCTACTTTCAGGGATCGGACACAACCGCAGCCAGTACGGCGTTTGTCTTTCTCATGCTAGCGATGCATAAGGATATCCAAGTAAGATTATTTAAATACTTCACCTGTACACCTGTAGATATGCTAACCTATCATAAGGCTCGGATCATGAAAGGATGTGAACGAAAATACTAAGAGATCATACTTCTTTTGTCAGAGCTATATGCAATTTTTTCCCACGCGTCGTAGCCAGGCGTGTTATTTACTACGCCACTGGATATGAATGATAATTTGTCGATTTTGTAGAGTCCTATTCTTCGTTCATTTATATCGGCAACACTTTCGTTTTTGTGGAAGTGTTCAATACCCTTAAATAGGGCAACAAAATGAATGTGGAATCATACCATGCTGTGGCCGAAGAGATTTTGGAACGCATCGTTGTAAGAGAACTCAGTCAATTTCTTCTTTTGCATGATTTTATTCTTGAAAACAACATGGATTTCTTTCGACATCTGTTGGATGATGGCATTGTTTCATAACAGTGCAGACGTATGTCTTTTGAAGAAGCACATGGGAAAGAGTCAGTCCTTTGCTTAACATCGCCGCTTCCCATGAAAGCCAGCCGAGTTTTAACTTGACTCAATTGGATTGATGGCGTAATTATCGTGAATAGGAAGAACACAAAGTTTATACGTCGGAAGTTAATGAAGTCCATTTACTGTCTTTATAGAAACAGTTCGACTCATATCTATAATTGCAGACATCAGATTTGTCACCTTTTTGGAAGATCGTGCAACTTTTCGTAGTTAGTAATAATGATTTCGAATTTCAGACCAAATTGTTCGACGAATTGATTGACGTGCTTGGATACGATAGAACTTTAACAGCTGAAGATCTACCGAAACTGAAGTATTTAGATCGAGTTGTAAAAGAAACCTTACGATTATTTCCTATTGCGCCATTTGTAGCGAGGGTAGTGGAAGCTGACATACAGTTAGGTAACAAAGCGTTTCCTTATCATATAAAAAAAAAACAAATCTAGAATAGAATTATGACATTTTCTTTTGTAGAAGAGTATTTGCTGCCTGCAGGCTGTTCGGTGGCGCTAGGATACATTCATACTCATAGAAACGCTCTATATTGGGAAGATCCGTTAAAATTCAACCCAGACAGATTTCTCCCAGAAGAAGTATCAAAGAGACACCGTTACTCGTACGTACCATTTTCGGGTGGACCCAGAAATTGTATAGGTAGGTTTTCGAAACGTTCAATCTTTCATTATAAGAACCAGTCACTTTGCAGTAAAGAACTAAGCCGGCTGATTGCGACTTCACAATGTTGTAAGTTTTTTAAATCCGTCCCATCTTAAACAATCTTGATTTCTTGATGGATCCATCGTCACAGAAACACGCCAACCTTTCGTTGACCATTATCAGTTGTATCATCAGGTTGAACTGGAACCAGTGATGAAACTGACAGATCGGTCTTGTTGGTGAAACGTCGACGTAGAGACTCGCTACCGCAACGATTACTTCATCTTGAATCCAAAGTTATGCAAAAAACTATCTCAGTAAGAATTACAGAAACTAGATTTGCCAGAATGAGGCAGAAAATTTACTTTCCCAAAAATATGTTGACCTTAAATGAACTAGTTTAACCTACGCGAGGCGATGCTTTTACCTTCCCGAAATATGCCGACTTTGGATGGACTGTGGTTTACCCACAGTAACGCAAAGCTTCTGCTTTTCCAAAATATTCCTACCTTTCATGGACTTCAACTTGCCCAATATATTGCAAACGTAAATGAATTGTCTAGATTTGCCAGAATGAGGCGAAACAGTTACTTTCCCATGTTACCTTATTTGCCTAGTTTTGCGAAAAAAATGCATCCCAAAATAAGTCGATCTTGAATGGACTGTAGTTTTCCCTAATCGAGGCAAAATTTGCTACTATCTTTCGATAGAGATGCAAAACTTCGTCATTCCCAACATATTTCAGATATAAACGAACTGTAGTTTTGCGATAGCGAAGCAAAGCTTCTATTGTTTGGTCCAAAATCACTTCTCAGACTTGAATATTTGGGGATCATTTCTAAACAAACGGCTATTATAATGCTTTTTAACCCAGGTACGGATTATGTATAAATTCTCGGGATATAGTTCCATCTGTTCAAAGTTGATTCCTATCAATTCTGCATGTTATTCCGAATATACGTAAATAAAAGAGTATTTCACAGGTAGAAAATTTGCCGCAATGAACGTGAAGACGATGGTGACCACAACTGTGAGGAAATACAAGATTGAGACAACGTATAAATCGGTCGAGGACATTTTACTAACAGGCACCCTAGTTTTAAGACCAATAAATGGATTCAACATATCTCTGGAAGAAAGGGAATGAATAAGAACTGAAATGTAAAGTAAATAACTGTGAATGAAGTACTTAAATCAGTTTTATTGTTTTTTTTTTGCATGATGTGTTCCCAACCAGTATTAAATCAATAATTTTATAAATAATATATAAAATACAAGATAGGACGAGTGTCAATATCGTTTGGAACTTTCCAAAAGCAAGGGTACTTTCAATATGGCTAATATGAAGGTGTTCGGTTGTGTAATCATTTCAAATGAAAATTATTGAAAGTAACAAAACTTCTACAAGAGAGTAAAACCTATGATGTTGACGGAACAGTGTAAGTTAGCGGTGGAATATTGGGAGAGGAGATGGATAAGGGGAAAGATCTCTCTAGGCTAAAGAGTTCCACCAGCTCGCCGTTCGATTGAAAAATTATGTCTGGTAGAAAGAAATTCTGCTTGATCTCGTCTACTCCGTCTGCATAGAACCTCTCTTGGTGCAATAACAAACAAGTTTCTCAGCCAAGCACAATCTGAATTCAGATCCAACCGTAGCACCCTTGATAATTTTGTGGCCTTCCAAACTGATATTAGTGACGCCTTTGGTAAAAAACAAGATGTGGTTGGTATGGTTTTTTGATATTGAAAGGACCTTTAATACTACCTGGAGGCCGGTCATTTACAACAATCTATTGAAAAAAAACCTATAGTGTCAGTCAATGCCAAAACATCAATTCATTCATCTTGGAGATGGTGTTCCACTAGGCTCAGTCTTGAGCACAACCTTATTTATACCAGCTGTGGATGATATGTACGCGAATAATAAATAAATGAATATAATAAATGAAACCATTCATCTCATGTTGGCTTTTGCGATATGACAATGATAAGGTCTTCCTAGTACAGATCGATCAGTAACGTCTTAAACTTATAGTTCCAGACAGCTGTTTCGATTCTCCTCATAGAGCTCATTCACATGTACAAACACATTCAAACAGTTTCTCATATGTTATCCGATTGTTGAACATAAGATGTGAAACATTCTGTATTGTGGGTGTCAAAAATATATATTGAAGAGGGAGTGATCGCCACCCTTCTACGATGTTCTGGACGGCACAGGTCGCTTCCAATAGATCGTAGATACGGAGATGAAACAAATGTGGTGCCGAGGCAAATCCCTGTGGAACATCAGCGTTGATCCCAATGTGAGCTACACGGGATTTTCTTAGCTTTATTGAAGAGTTTCCTCACCTTGGGAGTTCCATCAGGGGAGTTGTTGCCGTCTCTCCTTTGCTTATAGGCGGAGGTCAGGGCCGTGTTGATTCCACATACAGCGGCATCAGTCTCTCCCCGACCTCCTTCAAACGCAGGAAAATAACTACGATAATAAACTCTTCAAAGTTTTGCCCCCAATTTTTTAGTTCGTTCAAGATGGCGGATCTAAAGCTAAGTTACTCAACAAACTCCCGAACCCACATCCTTTGTCCAGCTTGTTCTCACTCCCTGTACAATAATCCATGTTATAGTATATTCACAGTGTGAACTCTTTTATAGTTTATATTATATATCGTTGGAGTCAGAAAAGACAAGCTGATGTCATAATTCTACTTAAAAAAAGTGACGTAATGACATGAACGATATGGGCAAAAATTGAACAACTACTGTGACGCCAAAACAAATGAAGAAATGCTCGAACTCGCCTCAAAAAAATGTGGTTCATCCTGTATAGCTGACTTTCTAACGTTTGGGGCTTAATGTTCGCGGCTGTTGATTGAACGAGGATCTATATGCTTTTTTGTCGAGGGAGATCATTCCAAACTGACAATATGAGCAAAAAGACCAATTATTAAGAATCCTCGAGAAACAGAATTTCTTTTGTATACACAGGCGGCTCCAAGAAGGAAGATAGGACGGAAGCCAGTGTATATGGGCGTCCAGATAACATAAAACTTGACTGCCCCCCGGTCAGATATACACCACCGTTTTTCTGGACAACTCGAAGGCTGCAAAACAGCTGGATAGAAAGGGATCACAGATGACCATCGGCGGCCCTAGCAGCGGCCGGGGCCAAAATTGCCACGAAACGACCAAATAGTGTCCTTAACAATAATTTCTTAATTTCTTTTATAAACCAATTTATTGCATTCATTGTCTGTATATATCAATAAGCTTTTAATAAGAGTCGTTTGATATTCTCCAAATATCCCTACCTATGAAATCTATTATACATTATTTCTTTCCTTTTGAAGCACCAATTTGAATACTATCTAGTTGAGTTGAATTCAATCTTCGAAGTTATAAACATCGTTTTTAAGATTTTCTCTTTTTGATTGATTGTAAATGTGTTATTAAAGTGTAAATGCATGTCATATGTTCATAGTGTTTATAAATCAAATATTGTGAACCACAGGTACATCGAGTTTAAAAATATATATTATAAAAAATTATAATATTTATAATCAGAAGTGTCATATCCGGTAAGTTATGTTGAATTATCTAAACAATTTGGAAATGTAGAATGTTTAGTGAAACCTAGTTGTACCCAATTTCGTTAACTCTCTTTTATCTAGTATCAAATAATAAATTGGAAAGTACGGCTTGTGGTCTGGACCACTCAATAAATCATTCTATAAATAAGAAATAATTGTTGATTAAAAATATTGTTCAAGTATCAGAATAATTGTTTAAATACTATTTGGAGTTAATAACGCAAACAAGAGGTCAGCTGGAGATAAATCAGAATTTAATAAATTGCTTTTTCGCTTATAATAATAATTTCGTTTATACATTTCCATCCCTTTTAAATTACCTAGATATTTATCTGTACTATGTGTTAAAAGTGATGATAGTCTGGTCAAATTAGACGTAAAAAATGTGAAAGCTCGAAAAAAAACAGCCTGAACCAATCATTTTTATTTTTTTGCAAATCGTTCCTGGACGCATACTGGACGATATTGAACTGTAAGATCTGGTCGCTTGGACATTTTTCAATTGTTAAACTGGAAATTGGTCAGTTTTCATGGCCAATTCATTGGAAAATTATTTAAAAATTTGTATTGCCAAAATTGGCTCCACCCGGGGGTTTTCGAGGTTGCTGATCACGATTCCGAAGTTAGATTTACCATTTTCGACCATTTTAGCTAGAAATTGTCCAATTTTATGTCAGAAAAAATGGCTAAATTAGATAATTTCGCAATGTTTGTTAAAATTGCTCAGAAAATTTTACTCGGATTCAAATGAGCGCGCTATTATTTGGGCCTCATTATAAACTATAGAGACGATAGAGATAGAGTAGATGCTTAAAAAAATTCTTGGCTGAGGAACAATATAAACCCTGCTGACTGGGGCTGGAAGTTACACGAAAGAAATGATAATTATGTACCTATTAGTATGACCCAGAAAAAAAATAGTAGAAACGAATGGTTCACAGCATTTTCAATCACCGTTAATTTTTATCCCCAGATCAAAACCTCGTTCGATATGGTTCAATCGACGATAGAAGTACATAATTATATAAGCACGATTAGCCTATTACTCGTTGGCTTCACTTGCACTTTTTTGGTATGGTATGCCAAATTTCATTGGAACAGACGGAGATTATATAAAATAGCCAGCACTGTACCAGGACCACGTGGTTACCCAGTACTAGGCTCAGCTCTGAAATTTGTCGGCAGCTCCACAAGTAAGTGATAATTCAAATCATGTACATACGAGGATCAACAATATAATTGATGCTATCTTTCTTTGTACTTGAGCTAAATATTTATTTTCACCAATTTGAAAAATAAATGTAACTATAGATGCGCTATCACCGTAGCTTTTTCAGACAAATATTACAAAGTACTAACTTACTACGCGAGAGCTAATAGGGTAGATTATGAACATCCTTGAAGTTAGACACCTTTCCAGTACGTGGCAAGGTTGTTCTGTGAAACGGTGTCTACCAGGGTACTTTGTAGGAGGTTGTTTAACAAGCTTTGATAATTACACAAGTCTGGTGTAGAGAGAACAAACTCTCCATTCAGAAGGAGAAAACTATCATTATCATCTTCTCCAGAAGGTACAAAATCGAACCTCCGAAGAAAATGAATCGTTGGCAAGTCGGTTGATTTTTCCGAGACGATGAAGTATCTGGAAGTCATCCTAGACAAAAAAATTACTCTGGCAGAACCAGCTGGAGACCAGGTTTTCGGCCTAAGAAGCTGATGTGGATCTACTCAGCAACTACGAGTACTATCCCAAGACTCAGGCATGCAGTTCTCGTATGATGGAAAAGAACCGAACTGGTTACAGTCCAGAAACTTTTGGACAGATTCCAGAGACTCTTCCTCAGAGGCACTACATCCACCAAAAAGAGTACACCGACTGCAGCATTGAGGTCCTTGCTGGGCGTGCCACTCCTCCCTATGAATGACGATGAGAAATCTCGCAATGATGGCGGTCTACAGCCTTAGCTGCAATGGCTCCTTAAAGAGATGGAGTGCAAACCTGCGACTCACGGAGCATGATTCCAGGGTCCTAATACCGTCGAATGGGAAAATGGGCACAATTTGGTACACCGATGGGTATAGAACGGACACAACAGGTGGTGCAGACTTTTGCGAATAGAGGATCTCAACACACTCTTCCAAGCCGTGATTCTTGCCATTTACGGATGTGCAAAGAAGCTACGCGGTAAGTTAAGTGAAACTATCTGGATCTGTTTGGACAGTCAAGCATCAAAAATCCCGACTGAGTCCTTGAGGCTTGTCAAGGATACCAAACCTTCTTAACTGGTGTTGCGTTTCAATCACCTACCCAGTGAATGGAAACGTTCAAAAAGGAACTGGGAATACTCGGGGAGAAAGAATAAGGCAAATAGGTCCAATACAAACTTGTATAACAGCAAAACATTACAATATATATCGTAATATCAAAATTGTCACTTGACATCTGTCATAATATTATGTTCAACAAAAAAACAAAAACCTTATCATTCAACTCATATAGAACAAAACTGAATCAGGAAAATACAATGAGTAGATTCCATATACAGGATGAATACAGTGAAATCTAACAACTGGCTAGCCGGTGGAAATAGACTGAATCTGACCTGGATTCCGGGTCACTCAGGATGGACAGGTAAAGAGAGAGTGCATAAACTGACCATAGACTTTTTATTTGTTAATACCCTGCGTTCATTCGAGGATCATCAAGGGCGATTACATAAAGGATCTACGCGTAAAAAAGATCTTAGGATTCTATCGAGCAACGGTAACTAGTTTGTATCGGAATTTCAAGTGAATTGCATTTATCGTTTGACCGCTACAAGTAAACAAACCTTGTGCGAATGAACCTGATTCAAGAATAAATGCCATCTCAATTTTAATCAAATGTTCTTCATTTATATGCTCATTAACTTTTATTACTTAGAGACGCGTTCGATACACGTATAGGGCAATTCTAAGAACAAATAACACTATTATATTCTATCAATTCGGAACTTAAGAACTTAACATATGATTTCCAGCTGTATATAATAATTTTATGGAAATCTTGGAAGCGAATCAACCATTGACGAAAGTGTGGATGGTCCATAAGTTATGTTATGCAACAACCAAACCCGAACATTATGAAATTATTTTGAACAATCCCAATTGTCTAGGAAAGGACAGTTTATACGAGTTTCTGGAACCATTTGTTGGAACAGGAATATTGACCGCTCCAGGTAAATAATAGTATATCATCCAAGTGAATAATAGCCATAATATGCAAGTAGAATACTATACTTTGTCCACGACCCATAAATATTACTTTGATACTAATAAACTTTGCTGTTGAAACAAGTCGAACCAACAAATTGTTGACGTTTCAAATTAAATTCGATCTGACTTGACGTTTCATAGCACGCTCTATTTTTATCGTATTTGTCTATACGTTTCTATCATGTTTGTCATATTGATGGTAGTGAATAATGATTTCATTATTCACTAGTGATTAATGGATATCATTATGCTTGAGGAAACACATGCATTATGCATATTTTATACAATAGTCGTGGACAAATACTTTTTTATTGGGAAACGTTTTAGCAAATTTTGATAGTTCATATGACAGCAGGTGTCGATATGGATCAAGGTTCGTCTTTGCATTACGTCTGTTACCTATTTGAGGTCATTCACCCATTTACTACAGTCTGATTTGCGTTCGTATGTGGAGTGCGATCGAATCGTTCCGGCAAGGACGGCCGAGCATGTAGATTTTAGGGCTAAAATAAGCGATTTTTTTTAATAAAAACTACTTAAACAAACAAGCGGATGTGCAATAGATAATTTGTTTTTTGGTCAATAAATAGTGGTAATTGTTCTTTCCTTAAATTATAACAGATAAATTTATATATAAAATATTGTACTATTTGAAATCCGAAAAACATATCAAAACCTAAGCTTTGCAGCAAATGGAAATAATTGATAATTTCACAATAATCATTATTTCATGCGCTAATTGGAATATTGTGTACTTGGGATAATTCTGAAGGAGGTAAACTGTATGCAGTTGGTTACTTTAGACGATGAGTTCCAACAGTACAAACAATAAAAATGACATTCAAGGTTCAAGGAATACCAAAACCCGAATGATTTTAAGTTTTAACATATAAACGTAATTATTTTTTTATTTTCCAGTGGAAAAATGGAAGAGAACTCGGAAATTAATAAACCCAGCATTTCACTTCAAAATATTGGAAAGTTTCGTTTGTGTTTTCGCCGAACAAAGTAATATTCTAGTGGATACATTGAGGAAGTATACCGGAAGGACTTTTGACGTATTCCATGTTTTGTCTACCTTCAGTTTGAATATCATTTGTGGTAAGTGAAGATTCATAATACATTGGTAGTCGTAAAATGTTGACCCCCTCTGTTGTTTTTGGCCAAATTTAAATCAGCAGATCGTGCAACCAGATAGACTTGTAGAAAAGATCTTACATAGTGGATAAATTCACAAATGTATTCTATGTACAAACTTATATCTTTATCATCATTATAGGGCAGGGGTCTTGTATAGGTCGCCGGATTGGGTCCTCGAAGGACGAAACCTTGATAAAGCGACCATTAGCTTTGGTCCGACATTACCCTCAACTGTGTCAAGAACCCAGATAAGTTGGACTTTGTTTGTCCTGGCTAGTGCTCCTCTGCACTCTTGTACTGATGAAGGCTCTCCTGCACACCGAAACGAAAACAGAGGCCTTCTGCACTCGAGGTGTTCACACCGATTAAAAAGTATAGGATTACTCCGAAACTTCACCGATTCCTTAAGTTGCATCAAGACGCTGCCAGAGGAAGAAACCTCCGCCAGTGTGCCCCGCTTATGTTTTCTGGTAAACAGTACAATGTCTGTCTTCTCAGGAGTGACCCTGAGCTCCTGAGTGCGGCACCAGCAGGCCACCATACTGAGCAGCGTGTTATACAGCCCGCACAGTTTCTTCCAAGGTGACGCTAACTATGTCATCGGCGTAGGCTTGGGCGTAAGACCCTGCCTTTTTCAATTCCACCAACCGACCACGAGACACCATAGAGGCGGAGATAAGACTTCCTGCTTATGTAGCGGTGGTTCGTACAACGTAAGGGTAAGGACAGAAAGAAAGCAGGTCGCCTGCTCGCTGGTTATCGGCGCCGATCGGCGCCTAAAATGAGTATGCTTATTAGACGGGGACGTACAGAGACAAAACAGGCTGGAGCTTGTCGGCGCGTGTAGCAAGTTGCTTGCATTTTACCGGAATGAATATTTAATTATAAGCGAGCAGGGAATGGATGCAGAAGCATTAATTTCTGCAGTTTTTAAACAAATCCCTGTATGGGACAAACGTGAAAAAAATCATAGTAACAGAAATGTTGTTGAGAAGTGTTGGAAAAAGATTGCCGAGGAAGTGAACATTCAAGATGGTAAGTTTTTCAGTTTTTATTTGTATTAATATTAATTTATAATTTCATTTAATATAATATAATCAAATAAACACCAAAGGATTATTTATAATAAATGTTTTGAAGAGATCTCTTATGACCACAGCTGATGTTAGTGGTCTTCCAACAAGGCCATGATGATTATTTCTAATCATGTCAACGTCAGTAAGATGACGTTCGAATCCTTCTCTTTTTAAAACGAGGTTATGTAAAATACAGACACATCTTATAATTTTATCTGCGGTTTAACATCAGTTTCAATAGCTTTGGAAATCAGGCGCCATTTTGCATATAGTATTCCAAAGGCACATTCGACCGATTTCCTTGCTCTACTTAACCGATTGTTGAAACAGTCTTGGTCCAATGGAATATTCTGTCCCCTGTAGGGCTTCATTAAAAAATCAAGGAGTGGATATGCTTCGTCCGCCAAAAACACATAAGGGGCTTTCACATTCGTGCCTGGTAAAAACGCAGGTTCGGGTAAATGTATTTCATTTCTTATCAGCCGTTTATAAAAGTCAGAGGCTTGGAAAGTACCTCCATCACTTTGTTTCCCGTAACCTCCAACATCTATAGCTATAAATTGATAGTTTGCATCCACTACTCCTTGAAGAACTACCGAAAAATATTTCTTATAATTAAAAAACATCGATCCAGAATTTTTAGGACATAATATTCGCACATGCTTTCCATCAATTGTTCCAATGACGTTTGGAAAATTCCATATTTTATAAAAATCTTCAGATATAGCTTTAAACTCGTTTGTTGTTGGTTGAGGCATATATTCTGGCTGTAGTTCTTGCCAAATAATTTCCACCGTCTCTCTTATAATTTCTCCCACCGTTGAAGCTCCTAGACGAAATGAAAATGAAAGGCTTTTAAATGAGCATCCAGTTGCCAAATATCTGAAATAAAAGATACCTATATCAGTAAACCAATAAACTCAAAAAAAAAATAACTAACTAAATAACGTCTGATAGATTCTAACTTAAACTAATTGTTATTATTGAAGTTATACTTCGTTTGGCGCATTTGGAAAAAATGATGAGAGTGAGTTGTCATTCAAATATTTTTTATACCGTAATTCTATAACTCCTGTAAACATAAAAAACAAAAAATCCTACCTGATGAATAACATTGTTCCCTTCTTTGCTTCTAACTGCTATTACATTAATTATAGATAACACACAATTATTTTGAAAAACAGTAAGTTTTAATGAGTTTTTGAATGCATTTTGCACGTGAAAAGTCATTTTTAATACACACATAAGCAAAAAGTAAATAAATATCAACTCGGCATAAGATTTTTTGCGAGTTTGAAAAGAAAATGGGTACGACAAACGCTGAAGTTATAGGTAGTCACAAACATACGGGATAAAATTTTAAGATTTATTTTGTTTTGTTACTCCAAAGAAGTATAACTTTATACGTGGGTACATAAATACACACACACGTTTTTTTTTAATAAATCGCTCTCCCAAACCTCAAGCATATCCTATAATTACAATGTATTTTTTAGTTCCTTCGCTAAAAAGAAAATGGAAATATATCAGGGACCAATTTGCCGTTGAACTTGGTAAAATAAAACCTCCTCGATCAGGCGATCCTGCGGACTCTATTTGCGAGTCAAAGTGGCTATATTTTCATCAGCTGTTATTCCTAAAAGATACTGTAAAACCCAGGACCTCAAAAGGCAATTGTTCAGATGTACAACCAAGTCAAAACGCAGCCTTTCAAAATGATTTCTCAATGGGTGAAAATAGCGCATTTGAAATAATAACAGAAGAAAATGAGAATCAGTTGGGAAGCGAAAATGAACCTGAAATAAATGCCAAAAATTCAAACGACACTGACGTTGTACTGCCTTCAACTTCGACCGCAACTCCAAAACGAAAGCGATCATCAACCGAGTCTTTTAATGCTGCGATGGTAAATATTGAGAAGCAAAAATTGGAATTATTGAAGGCGAAAAAAGAAAAATCACAAAACGATGATGAAGACATGCTGTTTTTCAAAAGCTTGCTTCCCCATGTGCATAAAATTCCGCCCAATTTGAAACTACAATTCCGAAATCGCATGCAGGATATTGTTAGTTCTTTTGCGTATCCTCAAGTAGCTTCACTGCCCCAGATTTCACCTGCTCCTTCTTCCGTTTTCTCATACACATCCTCAATCTCTGACTGTCCTGCACAAAGTTATAATACTGAAAATTCCATCAATTCACATATTGATGTTAATACTACTTACACTGACCTTTTATAAATACTTAAAATATTTTAAGAAAGAAATAAAGACATTCCGAAAATTGTATTGTGTTTTTAAGCAGATTTTGATTACTCTTACCTTATAGTTATTACAAGTCTCTCTTCAGGTAAAATAGGTTGCTTATGCCAGTTGCACCATGTTTTTATTAGCCTATGTTCAGTCTTATTCAATAGGTAGGTAAACGTATCTAGATTCATTCGCATATAGCGAAAAAAGCGATCTGGATATCCTTTTAATTCTTTAAATAACTTGTGATATTCTCCAAATTGTGTTCTCTTCTGATTAATAGGATGAATACCTATTTTCGGTCTTCTCAATCTTAAAAACGGATTATTTAATAAAATTTCTTCGTCGGATGAAGAAGACATTTTTGCACCACTTTCAACTAGGTACTAAAATAAAATTGCGAAAACAGTAGCAGGTTCCGCTTCCTTTCTGGGCGCTAACCTGCCTACACCGGCGCCGAATTTCGGCGCCGATAACCAGCGAGCAGGCAACCTGCTTTTTTTCTGTCCTTACACTAACCGTTATGGTACGCCTTTGTAGCCGGCCTTCATAGCATGGCTTCAATTCGCCGTACCACTGTTGGACTGATTTCACGTTTGATAATGATAATGAGCCAAGACCCTTCCTTCTCCGTGACAAGTACTCTTCATAGAGGTCCCGGTTGGTAATCCTGTAATTTTGCACTTCGTTAGAAATGGATTGAGACCCTTCAGAAAACACTTTCTCCATTGCTGTGAACCATACTAGACCATCTATTAGAGATTAGATTTCAGGAGAAATGAGACTGATAGGAGGAATGATGCACTTAGATGTAACCTCATTCTAGATAAATGAGTGTCCACAAAATCAATGCAATACAGTTCAATGGTCTAAGCCCATTAAATTGTACGCCGTTGTCATGGCTTCAATCTTGACGAATATGGGTAGGGGTGGTATTCCAATCAGAGCTTCCAGGCCTCATGTTGGAGCCAACATAAAGCAACAAAAATTTGGGTTTCTAAGATCTGCTTTACATCCCAGCACCTCCACAAAATCAACCAAGCACAGATTCGACTTGTCCTGGAGTAACGTTCACATTTATGGAACTTAGTTCCAAAACATCCGCTAAAGCTCTTGAATTCTATTCAAAAGACCTTTCTAAAATATCGTAGACAGGTGAGCGAATTACTCCTTTTCTGTGGATGTTTCCTTGGTCGGAAAATTGTAGCCAATTTTGTCTTCTACAAGGCTGAAAATATCTCATCTTGGACAATAATGCGCCACAAAGGAGTTGTAGCTCGAAAATTGCAGAAAGTGTCGACTGTATGTGGTTTTTTCAAGATGTCAAATCGCCCGAAAAGTGAGAGAGGGGGATAAACCTTCCTTTTTTCCTTCGTTCTACCAACTTATATATATATATCTTGGATAGTAGACTTCCGCGGACAGCTAATCTTGAAAAATCTTGTCTTCCGGATGGATTCCGCGTCGCAATAGCTCGACTTGATGTCCAAGGTATCAAGTCGAGCTATTGTGACGCGGAATCCATCTGGAAGACAAGATTTTTCAACTTATTATTAACTTAACTCTTATGAGTTTATTATTTAATTATAAATTATTATTAATTCTTCCGGCTAGCTTTTATTTGTATTTTAAATCTTATGTTTGTTTTGATTTGAATAATGAACTTTTACCTTTTATTTTTAATTTATTATTATATGGAATTAAACACAAGGTTCATTGAATGCTAACTTTTAATATTTAAATTTCTATAACTCTATTTTTATCTCGAGTACCAATTTTAACAATTTTATGTTCAAATAGATCTATGATCTAACCTCAAAATTATTTACTATTAATATTTGTTTACAAAGTTATAATCTTCAATCTTTCTTTCAGATTTACAGACAGATAATAATACAATGGAGAAATAATAAATAAACTTACGTTTAGTTTATATCCAAGAATATGTTTTTTAAAATGTAGGCAATGTTCACTTGGCTTGATTTTCTTATTAATTTGATAATTCACTTTAACCCTAGGTACACAATTTCTTTGCTATACACAAATCACAGGTAAACAATGTGGTTACTTCTTTAGAAATCAGGAACTGTTGATAATTGTTAACTTGTCTTATTCTTTTTCAAAAGATATAAAACCTTAAATGATGTATTGGAACGTTGTCGAAGACTAACTATTATACGATGCTACTTGTGAATTATGGTTAAAATAACTTTTAAAAACTTTGTTCGAAGACTGGGAATACTACTTGACTTGTATAAATTACTTGTTTGCTTCGGTTACTTTCAACCATACGAAGCTACTGGAACACTTGGGTTCACCGATGTTTATCCAATAACTAAGGTTATGGAAATCTTTTGAGTAGCTTGAGTATCTTGACTCTTCAGATGTTGATGGCTAACTAACCTGGCCTGTCTTCAGATGCCTTTTATAGGCCTTCAAAACCGACGCTAAGTATTTTCAAAATTAACCAATGATGTGCTTAGTTTAGCTATCAAGAATGCTTTGTTGATTGTTGAAAACTGACAGAACTATTACATTGTTACTAATCTGACGTCTATAAAATTGCCTCGACCAATCAGAACTTAGTATTCTTTAAATTTTTAATTATTGGAGATTTTCATCTTATTTTGAATGATAATGATTCCTTCTTTTTAAATTCATATTGCCTACATTTTTCCACACACTTTGGTAGATAACCTATGATTAGGTTATTATTAATATGATTATTCCAATAATTATTATAAATTTGACAGTTATCATTATTAAAAACTAATACATAATATAATATATCAATAACATTTCTTTAACATTATATAATTCAAATTTACTAATCCTAACTTATATCTACAACATTTTTCAATAGTTTGTGCTATCTCATGATAGTTTTTGTAATCATTTTAATTATGATTTCTGCCTTCGTAACACTGTACGTTTATTCACTTTCACTGAAGTTCTTGTTTTACACTTTTATTCTAATTACATTGTTGTTTATTATGTTTTACATTGTTCATTATATTATACTAACTATTATTTAACTTTTAACATTGTATTTTAATTCCATATAATATCTTTTTATTAATCTTTTCTGATTTTCAATGTTCGGTAAGTTCTAATTTTATCATTTTATTGTTTAGGAAATGAAATCATAACATTATATATAACATATCAAAAAATTAGAATCACCCGAGCTTCGTATGATGGAATCCGTTCTTTAACTGAATTACGACTATAATTTAATATTTAGTGATGCGATCATGTTACTTAACTTTGTGTTTTCTTATTTCAGAAACAGCTTTGGGAGTGAAATTCAAATCTGAAACTGAAAATTCCGAATACGCAGAATGTGTAGATCAGTAAGTGATAGCGATAATATAATTATTATTATTATAATCAATTAGGGCCAGGGTTCTGGAACTGGGTTGGTTGCTTTCGAACTGTTGGCTCTCATCAGTTAGGCGTTGAATGTTTCAATTGATTGAATGTAGCAATAAGCTACAACCGTAACATATGTACACGCTCAGCCCAACTACTACTAAAAAAATATGTATATCCCCTCATAAAATACAATTACTTTAAGAATTGAGAACAGAAAATTTTGATCGTAGGATTGAGTTGTGCAAAGTTATGATGCCATAAACATCAATTTGTTTCCAATATTATTTTTACGAATGAAGCAAGACCCTAAACTTTCTCGGTAATGCTTCGTTTTCGCCTCCATTTTTTTGGACAAAACATAGTAGAGAACTTTGGTTTTATTCTCTTTGTGTCAACTGTCTCCAACACGTCACCACAGGGTTTTCTCCACAGACCTCCAAAAAGAACCGAGCAAATTCAACACTACGTTGGTGCTGAAATCCAATAATGACTCGGCAAAAGGTTGAGTCTGGAAACTCCGACATTCTTCCACCTTCATGTTCCAAGAATCCTGCCCCATTCGAAACCGTTTTAACTAATCTTTTACCACCGAATAGGACGGTTATTTTCCTCGTAGACCCCATCTTTGATGCTTTGAGGAGCAAGACCTCCTCGACTAAGAAATGTGATGACCGCTCGATAATCGAGTGACAGCTGTAAAACACCTAATTGACGTGAAATCGATTTTTGTTTTTTCCAATGCAAATGAGACTTGAACTTGTGTATTATCAAAAAGTTGACACTCAGCGAAGTTCTGGCCCTGCTGCCCTCGTACCTAATAAATAATTGCCCACTTGCTACTGTTTGAAATGATACCTCATATTTTTTTCAATTCTAGGGTTGTGACGACAACGTTTTTAAGAATGTTCAAAATCTGGTATTATCCTGACTTCATCTTCAACAGAAGTCCACTGAGCAAAAAGTTTTACAAAAACCTGGCCAAAATACACAAATTTACCAATGAAGTAAGTATGACCCCATGATTATCTGATCTGCTGAGCTTGATAAGATTTCAAAGTTTGAAAATGCAAGGATTCAGGCGATTATTACGCGCAAAATAAAGTCTTGAAATTTCAGGTGATTGTAGAAAAACGTCGTGTATTCGAAAATAGAATGGAAGCAGTGAAAAGTGGACTTGAAGTTATAACGGAAGATGGTAAGATGGATTTAATCCGAGTTCGTTGGATTTAATTCTATGGAATTGCTAAGCACAATGAATCTCCCTGTCATTTTAGCTCATGCATAGGTCGTTTTCTGTTTTAGACATTAAATCACGGAAAGCATTCTTAGATTTGGTTCTAGAATTGTCTTACGTAGGCGAGAAATTAACTGATGATGAGTTAAGGCAGGAAGTCGACACTATAACAGCTGCTGTAAGTATAATTCATTCCAGATCTCGAATATTTGGTCGTTAATCGACTTCGCAAGTTGTAACTAAGGTTGGATTCGAATTCCACATTTGAAAAATCACATAAGAATCCGTATTTTCTCTCGAATTTGAGAGATAATTTTTTTTTAATTTTGGACCTCTACTTGCGGAACATTCTGTATAATTGAGATATCCGTTCGTTATAATATTCTTTCATTTATAACTCTTCTAAAGTTCATTCAACTTTCAGGGATCTGACACAACCGCAGGCAGTTCGGCGTTTGTCTTTCTCATGCTAGCGATGCATAAGGATATCCAAGTAAGATTATTTAAATAACCTGTACACCTGTAGATATACTGACTTATCATAAGGCTCGGATCATTAAAGGATGTGAACAAAAATACTAAGTTATGACACTTTTTTCGTCAGAGTTATGTGCAATATTTTTGCCCATCCTTCATAGCTAAACGTGTTATTTCCTACGCCACTGGATATCAATGACAATTTGTCGATTTTGTAGGCTCCTATACTAAGTTGTTTATTTATATCGGCAACACTCGCTTTTGTGGAAGTGTTCAATACCCATTTACAAATAGGGCAACAAATTGAATGTGGAATCATATCATCCTGTGGCCGAAGAGATTTTGAAACGCATCGTTGTAAGAGAACTCACTCAATTTCTTCTTTTGCATGATGTTATTCTTGAACAACAACATGGATTACTTTCGACATCTGTTGAATGATGACATTGTTTTATAACCGTGCAGACTTGTCTTTTGAAATAGCACATTGGAAATAGTCAATCCTTTGCTTGACATCGCCGCCTCCCTTGAAAACCATCCGAGTTTCAACTCTATCCAATTGGATTGATAGTGTCATTATCAGGAATAGGAAGAACACAAATTTTACGCGTGACGTTAATAAAGTTCATTTACTGTCTTTACAGACACAGTTCGACTCAGGACTACTGTGCACATAAACTATTTCCTTTGCGGTAGTCCATGTTCTTTCACCAGAACAAAGATATCGAAATTGAGTAATTGTAGATGATTTGTCGTGGGTGTCTGAGAATTGGATAAGTAGCGACTCAACCTATTGGAGCCAGTTAGAAAGTGTCCGGGGTTAAAGAGATAAGATCAAATATTAAATGAAATGGGGCAAGAAGAAAACATGAACAAAAGACGTTCTTGGATACAAGTCTTACTTATGGGAAAACCAGCAACTGAAAAGTGCCGCTCTCAACTATGCACCGGCGTTTAAATAAGAGAAAACCGAAGTCAATGTATCAAATTGTTCTTCTATAGTAAAATAAAAACGCCGTACAAACAATGATTTATTTAATCTAAAAACTGTGAAAACCGGTTGTAGCAAAACGACCAAACACAACGTTACTTGTCTTTAGGCAAATTAGTTTACAAACGCTAGCTCCTCACAGCATCGGTAGTTGGAGTAACCAATAGCTGAGTTTATGCCGAGATCCATTCAAAATAAAAAAACATTCCCTAATATAATACAAAGTTTCGAGAATGAATATACACTAAAGACAATAGGAAATTTGTAAGATTACGCAATTTTTCAAAGCAACATTATGCAGCACTCATTGAAAACAAAGAATGCGGAATGAAAATAGTTGTGAAAAGGATCGACTCACCTGTAATGTCCTAGGCATTCGCAGTAAACTGCGTTGGTCGGCCTTACAAATGACGATGAGATGATCGAAGCCTGCAACCAAATTTTATTGTTCACTCAAAAACTGTTCATATGAATGTTCAGTTGCACTTGTACACTAATTCAATATTCGATACCGAATGATCATGTTTTATATGGTTAATTATCATAATCTTGTCAGTTATCCAGGTGAACAAAACGAAATTGTAGAAGATTCATCAACATGAGTCTTTCTGAGTTACAATACAAGTTGATCGCGTAGGAATCCAAAATGGTGTTCATATTACGGATAAGCGACATCTGTTGAATAAAAGCATTGTTTTATAGCCATGCAGAATTATACGCTTTGAAGTAGCACCACAGAACTAGAGTAGCACATTGGAAATAGTTAATCCCACAGAACTACTATATTCAAGTCTGTGTTTGTATTCAGATTTTCAAAAGTCTTTTGATGAGGTAGCTCATAATTATATTCATTACAACGAAATAATAAATAAAACTACTTTGTTTTACTATCACTGATATCGGTGATAGTAAAACAAAGTAGTTTTATTTATTATTTCGTTAAATTGATAAACTATCACAAAGTAACGGCTTCTACAATTGAATATTCCTTACAAACTTTAACATTATGAAGTTCGTGAAAATGTTCTTGGGTAGATGTCACTTCACAATCTTGGTTTTTCAATAAACCTTTGACTGTAAATGATCGGCTGTATGTACCTAATTCTACATTTGGGTTATAAGAATCTTGTGTTCACATACTTCATCGCTTAGGTTGAAGTCCTTTCTGTCGCAGCAAGTACGAAAGCAGTTGAAAAAGAATATATTTTTTTATTTATTCATTTATATTTATTACCATACCCACTATGCAGTAAGAATTTATTATTTTGAGGAACTTTGAAATACTGCTTAACATAGGTCTATAATTGCAGACATCTGCTCTATCACCTTCATGGAAGTTAATCTTGCAACTTTCCATGATTAATAATAAAAATATTGAATTTCAGACCAAAGTGTTCGACGAATTGATTGACGTGCTTGGGTACGATAGAACTGTAACAGCTGAAGATTTACCGAAACTGAAGTATTTAGAACGAGTTGTAAAAGAAACCTTACGATTATTTCCTATTGTGCCATTTGTAGCGAGGGTAGTGAAAGCTGACATACAACTGGGTAACAAAGCGTTTCCTCATCATAAAAAAGGCAAATATAAAATAAAATAATAACATTTTCTTTTGTAGAAGAGTATGTGTTGCCTGCTGACTGTTCGGTGGGGCTAGGATACATTCATACACATAGAAACGCTCTATATTGGGAAGATCCGTTAAAATTCAACCCAGACAGATTTCTCCCAGAAGAAGTATCAAAGAGACACCCTTATTCGTACATACCATTTTCGGGCGGTTCTAGGAATTGTATAGGTAGGTTCCCGAAACGTTCAATCTTTCATCATAAGAGCTGCACCAAACCAGTAACCTTGTCCATGTATTCAAAGTTGTTTCCTATCAATTCTGCATGCTATTTTGAATATATGTAAATAAAGGAATATTTCACAGGTAAGAGATTTGCCGTAATGAACGTGAAGACGATGGTGGCCACAATTGTGAGGAAATACAAGATTGACACAACGTATAAGTCGGTCGAGGACATTTCACTTACAGGCTCCATAGTTTTGAGACCAATAAATGGATTCAATGTATCTCTGGAAGAAAGGGAATAAATAAGAACCAAAATGTAAACTAAATAGCTGTTAATTAAGTATTTAAATTAGTTTTGATTGTTTTTTTTTTGCATGACCTGTTCCCAACCACAATTAAACCAATAATTTTATCTATAAATACATGATAGGGTGACTGTAAATATCGTCTGGGACTATCCACAAACAAGGATACTTACAATATGGCGAATATGAAGCTGTTCAATTGTGTAATCAGTTCAAATGAAAATTAACAAAACATCTACACGAGAGATGTTGATGGAACAGTGTGTAAGTTAGCGGTGGGAATGTTGTGAGAGGGGATGCATTTCTTTAAAAATTGGACATGGATATCAGGAAAGATCTCTCAAGGCCAAAGAGTTCCATCAACTCACCGTTCGATTGAAGAAATTAAGTAGGAAGAAATTCTGCTTGAACTCGTCTAGTCCGTCTGCATAGAATCTCTCTTGGTGCAGTAACAAACAAGCTTCTCAACCAAGCACAATCTGCATTCAGATCCAACCGTAGCACCCTCGATAATCTTGTGGCCCTCCAAATTGATATTGCTGACGCCTTCGGTAAGAAACAAGATGTGAGATGTGTTTGCTATGATTTTTGATACTGAAAGGGCCTTTTGTACTACCTAGAGGCCAGTCATCTACAACAATCTATTGGAAAAAACCAAATTTATAGAATATTTCCTCACTAATGGAGCATTCAAAGTGTCAGCCAATGGCAAAACATCAAATGCATTCATCTTGGAGAATGGTGTTCCACCAGGCTCAGTCTTGAGCACAACACTATTCATATCAGCTGTAGATGATATGTAAGAGAATAAGAAACAAGTGAATATATAAATATACTCATTCATCTCATGTTTGCTTTCTCGAGATAACAATGATAAGATGTACCTAGTTCAGATCGATCAGTAACGTCATAAACTTATAGTTCCAGACAGCTGTTTCGCTCCTCCTCATAGAGTTCATCCACATGTATGAGCAAACTTGAACAGTTCCTCATATGTTATCCGATTGTTGAACTTTCCATGTGGAACATTATGTATTGTGTGTGTCAAAAATATCTATTGAAGAGGGAGAGATAGCCCACCTTTCTACGATGTTCTGGACGGCATTTTTTTTTCAATTTCAAAAACAAAGCGTCTGTGCATATATGTTAACAGGAACTTTTTTTGCCAAAATCAAATTTTCTATCGACTATTGAAGTTCTGCTACTAAAACCTGGCACATCCTGTATAAGGACTTTCTGTTTAAACGGGGATGCCAGACGTCAACTGAATCCTTAGTTACACCCCATTTGCTTTATTTTAAACTAAATTTTAAATTCTCATCATCTACGTCGAAAGCTACGTCTCCAAGCCTTTTGTTGGATGACGTCAGACTCACGTTTGTACTCAACGCCCAGGCCTTGAGTATATAGAGGGTATTGGTTAGAACTGCCAACTTATGTGGATATTCTTCATTCTATGAATAAAACCCTTATTGATAGAAAGAAGATTTATATGCTTTTCTGTCGAGGGAGATGATTCCATACTGACATTATGAGCAAAAAGACAAATTATTAAGAATCCTTAAGAAACGGAATTTTTTTTGTATACACATATGGCTACAAGAAGGAAGAGATGGGGGAAGCCAGGGTACATGGGCGTACGGATAACATAAAGCTTGACTTCCGCCTGGTCAATTATACGTCACCGATTTCTAGGCTTAGGTCAAGGACATCCTGGAAAAAGAAAAGGCTGCAAAACAGCTGATAGATGACCATCTGCTTGGGCAAAAAAGTCGCATTGCGGCCCTAGCAGCCCCAAAAATTACATCAAGACTGGTAACGGATTGTCGTACAGCCGTGAAGGAGTTAGCAGAGGACAATAAAGTGGCCTCAAGCCTTTTCGGCGTTGGGGAATACGAATCGTATATCCACAGGTGGATTCAGCGCGAACATTCCAAACTCTGGATCAATGTGAAGCAGGCGAAAGCTCTGCTGGGACAAAGACCTAGCCAGGGCTGAAAATGCCACGAAACGACCAAATAGTCTCTCTGATAACCCATGGTGTTTCGTAATTTCCATTATATTCTATTTTATTGCATTCATTGTTTGTAATCATGAGTAAGTTATTTAATATTCCACAAATATTCCGACCTCTTAAATCTATTAGATAATAGTTCATACCTTTTTAAGCCCCAATTTTAATACTAGGAAGTAGAGTTGAATTCGATCTTCGAAGTTATAAACATCGTTTTTAAGATTTTCTCTTCAGATTGATAGTGCTTATAAATCAAATATTGTGAACCACAGATACATCGAGTTTATAAATATATATTATAAAAAATTGTAATATTCATAATCAGAGGTGTCCTATCCGGTAAGCTATGTTGAATTATGGAAATAATTTGAAAATATAGAATGTTTATGAATGAAACGATCTATAATGTTTTATAAACC
Source organism: Endomychus coccineus (assembly GCA_958510875.1). Classification (NCBI taxonomy): domain Eukaryota; kingdom Metazoa; phylum Arthropoda; class Insecta; order Coleoptera; family Endomychidae; genus Endomychus; species Endomychus coccineus. The sequence continues at coordinate 1,235,661 of OY294070.1, forward strand.
TAGTTTCATTGAGCGGGCCGATTTGTTTGATTTAAAAAGTCAACATCAACTCACGTACCCAATTTTGTTATCTCTCTTTTCTGTAGTATCAAATAATAAATTGGAAAGTTCGGTTTGTCGTCTGGAGAGGAATCTATCAAATCATTCTATAAATATGAAATGTATTTTTCATTAAAAATACTGTTAAAGTACTGAGAACCTTAGGGCTACCAAGTAGCCATCATCAGACAAACTGTTTAAATACTGTTAGTGGATAATAATGTAAACAATGGGTTACTCTCAGCTGGAGATAAATCGGAATTTGATAAATTGCTTTTTCTTTGTATTCAGTCTAAATTACTCAAATATTTGTCTGTACTGTGTTTTAAAACTAATAAACTTTCTTGAGAAATGGTGTGATCTGTTATTCAAAATGCTAACTCTGATTTTTCAGAGTTAAAATGTTCCTACTAGTTTGACTCACATTTTGAACATTACTCATAATCGATTTTGTAAATCCCGGATTTGTCCTAACCGGTTTCTTAACCTGTTCTTACGTCTATAAACTAATTGAATTGCAAATATAGAAAAATTATTAAATTATTAATTCAATTAATTATTGTTATAGAAGTATTTGAAGGTAGTGGCCTCGGTAGTGTCTATAATTTGGTTAATTAGTTAAGTTCCAATTTTTTTTTTGTTTACAACTTCAATTCAATTATTTGTCTAATTTGACTGAACTACAAAGTACATATTTGCATCAAATCCAAATTCAATAGTACCAAAAATATATATTTTGGTATTAAATGAGGAAAAGAGACAGTGAATGGAAAAAAATGTATTCTCCAGATAGTTTATGAAGGATGGCAAAATGCCTTTTGAGAGTTTACTTGATCGATTATAAAAATAAAACTGATCCTACACCTAAAACATTTAGATAAAAATATGCAAACTTAACTTTTAGCTTCATATTAATAATAACATGAAAACGTTACCATTAACAACAGAAACAAAATTATGAAGTACACAATAGTATGTATAAATAGGAACTAAAGTAGGTAATGAGCTTACAATTGAGAGTAAGGGATCATCGGTAATTCCGAAACAGACAGATATCGGTTAACAGAGTGAATTAGGATAATTATTATTATTTAATAATCTAAGAATGCTTTGAATGACAAAGGCGCGAAGAGTATAATAATAGAATAATCAAGAAGAAAGATAACAGAAGACAAAGCATGAAAAGTATGTGGAAATTGAATGAACATAATCTGGGAAATGGGCACTACTATTATTCGCAATTTTCCAAACTTCATCTATGACATTAATTTTCGTTTTCTTGTTGTACATCAGTCGTGTAATGAAAAATATTATAGATCTTCGTTTTTTTTTTCAAACTGATAACGGATGATTCACATTATTCATTATCATTTTCTTGCATTTTCAATCACCCTTAATTTTTTCCTCAGATCAAACCCTCGTTCGATATGGTTCAATCGACAACAGAAGGACATACTTATATGAGTACGATTAGCGTTTTACTCGTTGGCTTCGCTTGTACTTTTTTCGTATGGTATGTCAAATTCCATTGGAACAGACGGAGATTATATAAACTAGCCAGCATTGTACCAGGACCACGTGGTTACCCAGTACTAGGCTCAGCTCTAAAATTTGTCGGCAACTCCACAAGTAAGTGATAATTCAAATCATTTACATACGTGAGTTAGTGCAATTAATCAGTGTCCGATTATTGAATACAAGAGCACCAACAATACAACCAGTGCTATTTTCCTTTACACTCAAGCTAAAGTTTTTTATTTTCACTAATTTAATAAATAAATGTAATTTAGTTTCGCTACCACCGTAGCTTTTTCAGACAAATATTACAGAGTACTAACTTACGCGAAAGCTAATAGGGTGGATTATGAACCTTTCCCCTACGTGGCAAGGCTATTCTCTCAAAGGGTATCAGAGGGGGTGTCCACAGGGAACGGTACTCTCGCCCCTTTTATGCAGTTTGGTCGTGGATGAGCTATTAGGAAAGTTGAACCTTGCTGGTATTAAGGCGGTAGGCTATGCGAATGACATTGCCATACTCTCCAGAAAAGTCTACGAGAGTGCTTTGTAGGAGCTTGTTCAACAAGCCTCGATAATTACAGAAATCTAGTGTAGAGAGAACAAACTCCCATTCAGCCGGAGAAAACTACTATTATCATCTTCTCCAGAAGGTATAAAATCAGCCTCCGAAGAAAATGATAATCGTTGGTAAGTCAATTGACGTTTCCGAAACGGTGAAATATCTGTGAGTCACCGTGGACAAAAAACTACTCTGGCAGAAGTAACTGGAGACTAGGTGCCAAAAGGCTATGATAATCTTTTGGAAGTGTAAGAAAGCAATTGGCATGAAGTGGGATTTGAGGCCTACGCAGCTGATCTGGATCTACTTGCAGTTCTCGTAAGGAAAAAACCAAAATGGTTACAGCCTCTTCATCAGGGGAGGTCGGAACATGTCACGACCCAGAAACTTCATCCTCATGGAAAACTTCCCAGACTACAGCATTGTGGGCCTTGCTGTGCGTACCACTCCCATCGAATGACGATGAGGAATCTCGCAAGATGGCGGTCTACAGGCTTAGCAATGGATCCCTAAAAGGAGAGGAAGTGCAGATCAATCTATTTAGGAGGCATTCTGAAAGGCGGAGATTAAAACTGCAGGACAGAATCAAAGGCCCTGTGGTCCGCGGACCAGCATTTCAGGGTCCTCATCCCGTAGTATGGGAAAATGGCCTCTCGCCAAAGCATGCCACAATTTCTTATACCGATGGGTCTACAACAAAGACAAGAGTCGAAGCAGGCTTCTGCGTTCCTAGATATATTGATGAGTATGGTGCGAATGGTGGGTCTTCCAAGTTAAGTGAAACTATCTGGATCTGTTCGGACAGTCGAGCGGCACTCAACGCATTGAAAATACCGACTGTGTCCTTGAGGTTTGAGAGGGAGCTACATGGTCCGGATTGAGTCCAGGAGTAGATTCAGCAAACAACGTCCTTCGCGCGGGTTTCGAGATAAGTAACCTCTCGGGGCGAAACTAACAGTTGTCACTGCAAAACGATCCGGTGAACTGTGCACCAACATACATTTCACCACTAAACCCATGATATCGTGCCTTCTTATCCCAGAACTCTGGCCGAAATGAATTCACGGCTTTGGTAGACATATACGGTAGGCTATTTGAATGAAACCGAACGGTGACTCTTCAAACGTTCCTGGTAAAACACCTAACATGAGGAGGTGGAATTGACTGTAGCCCAGAAGGGGAAATAATATAAGCCTACCAAACAACCGCCCGAGTCCGCCTTAAGTAGTGGGCGAATAAAAAAACTGCATTTGCGTGGGTGAATGCTATACCACATGGCTTTACTCCTAAAGTTCGGTGTCTGTGCTTTCTATTCCAAGTCTATGGGTAATGGATTCGCTTCCAGGGCAATGATATGTGGTAGGCCGATGATATGGGACCGACGGCTACTCGTCTTACGAAAGCTGTTGATTGACACAAACACGAGTAGACAGGGGGAGAGGGGCCCAGATGGTCGAAAAGACGGTGGCCTCTTCAATTAAGGCGATGGTCTCTGCCGGGCAGTTGGCGTGCTGTTGAAGGGCCTTACGTGACATGTCTAAACGGGCAGACAGGGGGAGTAAGACGAGTGTCCTTGAGGCTTGTCAGGAATACCAAAAAGATATTTAACAGGCTGGCCGATAGGAACAGGCACAACCTGTCCTGGATTCCGGGTCACTCAGGTTGAAAAGGTAATGAGAGCTAACCTAACCTAGCTAGATTATTCTGCTTTATATACGCTATGTCAATACAATAGCAGTTTGTCCTCCCATATATGTGATACAAATACAAAGATAAATTTCTGTTATAGTAGGAAAATTTGACTAGCTAACTGGCTAGTTTGTGTTCAAAATTAAAAGTGAAGTGCATTTACTGTTGAGTCGCTACAAGAAACATACCTTGTGCCATTGAACCCGATTCCAGAGAAGACTTAATTAGCAACCCTCACTCCGTCTTAATATATGCCATCTCAATTTTAATCACATGTTCTTCATTTATGTGCCCATTAACTATTACTACCTACAGACGCGTTCGATGCACTTATAGGGCAATTCGAAGAACAAATAACATTATTCTATTCTATCAATTCGGAACTTAAGAACTTAACATATTATTTCCAGCTGTTTTTAATTATTTTATGGAAATATTGGAAACGTATCAACCATTGGCGAAAATGTGGATGGTCGATGAGTTATTTTATGCAACAAGCAAGCCCGAACATTATGAAATTATTTTGAACAATTCGAACTGTCTAGAAAAAGCAAGTTTATACGAGTTTCTGGAATCATTTGTTGGAACAGGAATATTGACCGCTCCAGGTAAATAATAGTATATTATTCAACGAGCATATTATGATGGTATCTATTATCCACGTGAATAATAGCCATAATATGCAAGTAGAATACTTTACTTTGTCCACGACCCATAAATATTACTTTGATACTAATAAACTTTGCTGTTGAAACAAGTCGAACCAACAAATTGTTGACGTTTCAAATTAAATTCGATCTGACTTGACGTTTCATAGCACGCTCTATTTTTATCGTATTTGTCTATACGTTTCTATCATGTTTGTCATATTGATGGTAGTGAATAATGATTTCATTATTCACTAGTGATTAATGGATATCATTATGCTTGAGGAAACACATGCATTATGCATATTTTATACAATAGTCGTGGACAAATACTTTTTTATTGGGAAACGTTTTAGCAAATCTTGATAGTTCATGTGACAGTAGGTGTCAATATGGATCAAGGTTCGTCTTTGCATTGCGTCTGTAACCTATTTGAGGTCATCCACTCATTTACTACAGTCTGATTTGCGTTCGTTCTTACATTTTCCAAGTATGTGGAGTGCGATGGAATCCTTCCGGTAAGGACGGCCGAACATGTAGATTTTAGGGCAAAAATAAGCGATTTTTTTTATAAAAACTACTTAAACAAACAAGCGGATGTGCAATAGATAATTTGTTTTTTGGTCAATAAATAGTGGTAATTGTTCTTTCCTTAAATTATAACAGATAAATTTATATATAAAATATTGTACTATTTGAAATCCGAAAAACATATCAAAACCTAAGCTTTGCAGCAAATGGAAATAATTGATAATTTCACAATAATCATTATTTCATGCGCTAATTGGAATATTGTGTACTTGGGATAATTCTGAAGGAGGTAAACTGTATGCAGTTGGTTACTTTAGACGATGAGTTCCAACAGTACAAACAATAAAAATGACATTCAAGGTTCAAGGAATACCAAAACCCGAATGATTTTAAGTTTTAACATATAAACGTAATTATTTTTTTATTTTCCAGTGGAAAAATGGAAGAGAACTCGGAAATTAATAAACCCAGCATTTCACTTCAAAATATTGGAAAGTTTCGTTTGTGTTTTCGCCGAACAAAGTAATATACTGGTGAATACATTGAGGAAGTATACCGGAAGGACTTTTGACGTATTCCATGTTTTGTCTACCTTCAGTTTGAATATCATTTGTGGTAAGTGAAGATTCATAATACATTGGTAGTCGTAAAATGTTGACCCCCTCTGTTGTTTTTGGCCAAATTTAAATCAGCAGATCGTGCAACCAGATAGACTCGTAGAAAAGATCTTACATAGTGGATACATTCACAAATGTATTCTATGTACAAACTTATATCTTTATCATCATTATAGGGCAGGGGTCTTGTATAGGTCGCCGGATTGGGTCCTCGAAGGACGAAACCTTGATAAAGCGACCATTAGCTTTGGTCCGACATTACCCTCAACTGTGTCAAGAACCCAGATAAGTTGGACTTTGTTTGTCCTGGCTAGTGCTCCTCTGCACTCTTGTACTGATGAAGGCTCTCCTGCACACCGAAACGAAAACAGAGGCCTTCTGCACTCGAGGTGTTCACACCGATTAAAAAGTATAGGATTACTCCGAAACTTCACCGATTCCTTAAGTTGCATCAAGACGCTGGCAGAGGAAGAAACCTCCGCCAGTGTGCCCCGCTTATGTTTTCTGGTAAACAGTACAATGTCTGTCTTCTCAGGAGTGACCCTGAGCTCCTGAGTGCGGCACCAGCAGGCCACCATACTGAGCAGCGTGTTATACAGCCCGCACAGTTTCTTCCAAGGTGACGCTAACTATGTCATCGGCGTAGACTTGGGCGTAAGACCCTGCCTTTTTCAATTCCACCAACCGACCACGAGACACCATAGAGGCGGAGATAAGACTTCCTGCTTATGTAGCGGTGGTTCGTACAACGTAACCGTTATGGTACGCCTTTGTAGCCGGCCTTCATAGCATGGCTTCAATTCGCCGTACCACTGTTGGACTGATTTCACGTTTGATAATGATAATGAGCCAAGACCCTTCCTTCTCCGTGACAAGTACTCTTCATAGAGGTCCCGGTTGGTAATCCTGTAATTTTGCACTTCGTTAGAAATGGATTGAGACCCTTCAGAAAACACTTTCTCCATTGCTGTGAACCATACTAGACCATCTATTAGAGATTAGATTTCAGGAGAAATGAGACTGATAGGAGGAATGATGCACTTAGATGTAACCTCATTCTAGATAAATGAGTGTCCACAAAATCAATGCAATACAGTTCAATGGTCTAAGCCCATTAAATTGTACGCCGTTGTCATGGCTTCAATCTTGACGAATTTGGGTAGGGGTGGTATTCCAATCAGAGCTTCCAGGCCTCATGTTGGAGCCAACATAAAGCAACAAAAATTTGGGTTTCTAAGATCTGCTTTACATCCCAGCACCTCCACAAAATCAACCAAGCACAGATTCGACTTGTCCTGGAGTAACGTTCACATTTATGGAACTTAGTTCCAAAACATCCGCTAAAGCTCTTGAATTCTATTCAAAAGACCTTTCTAAAATATCGTAGACAGGTGAGCGAATTACTCCTTTTCTGTGGATGTTTCCTTGGTCGGAAAATTGTAGCCAATTTTGTCTTCTACAAGGCTGAAAATATCTCATCTTGGACAATAATGCGCCACAAAGGAGTTGTAGCTCGAAAATTGCAGAAAGTGTCGACTGTATGTGGTTTTTTCAAGATGTCAAATCGCCCGAAAAGTGAGAGAGGGGGATAAACCTTCCTTTTTTCCTTCGACAGCTAATCTTGAAAAATCTTGTCTTCCGGATGGATTCCGCGTCGCAATAGCTCGACTTGATGCCCAAGGTATCAAGTCGAGCTATTGTGACGCGGAATCCATCTGGAAGACAAGATTTTTCAACTTATTATTAACTTAACTCTTATGAGTTTATTATTTAATTATAAATTATTATTAATTCTTCCGGCTAGCTTTTATTTGTATTTTAAATCTTATGTTTGTTTTGATTTGAATAATGAACTTTTACCTTTTATTTTTAATTTATTATTATATGGAATTAAACACAAGGTTCATTGAATGCTAACTTTTAATATTTAAATTTCTATAACTCTATTTTTATCTCGAGTATCAATTTTAACAATTTTATGTTCAAATAGATCTATGATCTAACCTCAAAATTATTTACTATTAATATTTGTTTACAAAGTTATAATCTTCAATCTTTCTTTCAGATTTACAGACAGATAATAATACAATGGAGAAATAATAAATAAACTTACGTTTAGTTTATATCCAAGAATATGTTTTTTTAAATGTAGGCAATGTTCACTTGACTTGATTTTCTTATTAATTTGATAATTCACTTTAACCCTAGGTACACAATTTCTTTGCTATACACAAATCACAGGTAAACAATGTGGTTACTTCTTTAGAAATCAGGAACTGTTGATAATTGTTAACTTGTCTTATTCTTTTTCAAAAGATATAAAACCTTAAATGATGTATTGGAACGTTGTCGAAGACTAACTATTATACGATGCTACTTGTGAATTATGGTTAAAATAACTTTTAAAAACTTTGTTCGAAGACTGGGAATACTACTTGACTTGTATAAATTACTTGTTTGCTTCGGTTACTTTCAACCATACGAAGCTACTGGAACACTTGGGTTCACCGATGTTTATCCAATAACTAAGGTTATGGAAATCTTTTGAGTAGCTTGAGTATCTTGACTCTTCAGATGTTGATGGCTAACTAACCTGGCCTGTCTTCAGAAGCCTTTTATAGGCCTTCAAAACCGACGCTAAGTATTTTCAAAATTAACCAATGATGTGCTTAGTTTAGCTATCAAGAATGCTTTGTTGATTGTTGATTGTTGACTATTACATTGTTACTAATCTGACGTCTATAAAATCGCCTCGACCAATCAGAACTTAGTATTCTTTAAATTTTTAATTATTGGAGATTTTCATCTTATTTTGAATGATAATGATTCCTTCTTTTTAAATTCATATTGCCTACATTTTTCCACACACTTTGGTAGATAACCTATGATTAGGTTATTATTAATATGATTATTCCAATAATTATTATAAATTTGACAGTTATCATTATTAAAAACTAATACATAATATAATATATCAATAACATTTCTTTAACATTATATAATTCAAATTTACTAATCCTAACTTATATCTACAACATTTTTCAATAGTTTGTGCTATCTCATGATAGTTTTTGTAATCATTTTAATTATGATTTCTGCCTTCGTAACACTGTACGTTTATTCACTTTCACTGAAGTTCTTGTTTTACACTTTTATTCTAATTACATTGTTGTTTATTATGTTTTACATTGTTCATTATATTATACTAACTATTATTTAACTTTTATAATATCTTTTTATTAATCTTTTCTGATTTTCAATGTTCGGTAAGTTCTAATTTTATCATTTTATTGTTTAGGAAATGAAATCATAACATTATATATAACATATCAAAAAATTAGAATCACCCGAGCTTCGTATGATGGAATCCGTTCTTTAACTGAATTACGACTATAATTTAATATTTAGTGATGCGATCATGTTACTTAACTTTGTGTTTTCTTATTTCAGAAACAGCTTTGGGAGTGAAATTCAAATCTGAAACTGAAAATTCCGAATACGCAGAATGTGTAGATCAGTAAGTGATAGCGATAATATAATTATTATTATTATAATCAATTAGGGCCAGGGTTCTGGAACTGGGTTGGTTGCTTTCGAACTGTTGGCTCTCATCAGTTAGGCGTTGAATGTTTCAATTGATTGAATGTAGCAATAAGCTACAACCGTAACATATGTACACGCTCAGCCCAACTACTACTAAAAAAATATGTATATCCCCTCATAAAATACAATTACTTTAAGAATTGAGAACAGAAAATTTTGATCGTAGGATTGAGTTGTGCAAAGTTATGATGCCAAAAATAAACATCAATTTGTTTCCAATATTATTTTTACGAATGAAGCAAGACCCTAAACTTTCTCGGTAATGCTTCGTTTTCGCCTCCATTTTTTTGGACAAAACATAGTAGAGAACTTTGGTTTTATTCTCTTTGTGTCAACTGTCTCCAACACGTCACCACAGGGTTTTCTCCACAGACCTCCAAAAAGAACCGAGCAAATTCAACACTACGTTGGTGCTGAAATCCAATAATGACTCGGCAAAAGGTTGAGTCTGGAAACTCCGACATTCTTCCACCTTCATGTTCCAAGAATCCTGCCCCATTCGAAACCGTTTTAACTAATCTTTTACCACCGAATAGGACGTTTATTTTCCTCGTAGACCCCATCTTTGATGCTTTGAGGAGCAAGACCTCCTCGACTAAGAAATGTGATGACCGCTCGATAATCGAGTGACAGCTGTAAAACACCTAATTGACGTGAAATCGATTTTTGTTTTTTCCAATGCAAATGAGACTTGAACTTGTGTATTATCAAAAAGTTGACACTCAGCGAAGTTCTGGCCCTGCTGCCCTCGTACCTAATAAATAATTGCCCACTTGCTACTGTTTGAAATGATACCTCATATTTTTTCAATTCTAGGGTTTTGACGACAACGTTTTTAAGAATGTTCAAAATCTGGTATTATCCTGACTTCATCTTCAACAGAAGTCCACTGAGCAAAAAGTTTTACAAAAACCTGGCCAAAATACACAAATTTACCAATGAAGTAAGTATGGTCCCATGATTATCTGATCTGCTGAGCTTGATAAGATTTCAAAGTTTGAAAATGCAAGGATTCAGGCGATCATTACGCGCAAAATAAAGTCTTGAAATTTCAGGTGATTATAGAAAAACGTCGTGTATTCGAAAATAGAATGGAAGCAGTGAAAAGTGGACTTGAAGTTATAACGGAAGATGGTAAGATGGATTTAATCCGAGTTCGTTGGATTTAATTCTATGGAATTGCTAAGCACAATGAATCTCCCTGTCATTTTAGCTCATGCATAGGTCGTTTTCTGTTTTAGACATTAAATCACGGAAAGCATTCTTAGATTTGGTTCTAGAATTGTCTTACGTAGGCGAGAAATTAACTGATGATGAGTTAAGGCAGGAAGTCGACACTATAACAGCTGCTGTAAGTATAATTCATTTCAGATCTCGAATATTTGGTCGTCAATCGACTTCGCAAGTTGTAACTAAGGTTGGATTCGAATTCCACATTTGAAAAATCACATAAGAATCCGTATTTTCTCTCGAATTTGAGAGATAATTTTTTTTTAAATTTTGGACCTCTACTTGCGGAAGATTCTGTATAATTGAGATATCCGTTCGTTATAATATTCTTTCATTTATAACTCTTTTAAAGTTAATTCAACTTTCAGGGATCTGACACAACCGCAGGCAGTTCGGCGTTTGTCTTTCTCATGCTAGCGATGCATAAGGATATCCAAGTAAGATTATTTAAATAACCTGTACACCTGTAGATATACTGACTTATCATAAGGCTCGGATCATTAAAGGATGTGAACAAAAATACTAAGTTATGACACTTTTTTCGTCAGAGTTATGTGCAATATTTTTGCCCATCCTTCATAGCTAAACGTGTTATTTCCTACGCCACTGGATATTAATGACAATTTGTCGATTTTGTAGGCTCCTATTCTAAGTTGTTTATTTATATCGGCAACACTCTCGCTTTTGTGGAAGTATTCAATACCCATTTACAAATAGGGCAACAAATTGAATGTGGAATCATACCATGCTGTGGCCGAAGAGATTTTGAAACGCATCGTTGTAAGAGAACTCACTCAATTCCTTCTTTTGCATGATATTATTCTTGAACAACAACATGGATTTCTTTCGACATCTGTTGAATGATGACATTGTTTTATAACCGTGCAGACTTATGTCTTTTGAAGTAGCACATTGGAAATAGTCAATCCTTTGCTTAACATCGCCGCCTCCCTTGAAAACCATCCGAGTTTCAACTCTATCCAATTGGATTGATAGTGTCATTATCAGGAATAGCAAGAACACAAATTTTACACGTGACGTTAATAAAGTCCATTTACTGTCTTTACAGACACAGTTCGACTCAGGACTACTGTGCACGTAAGCTATTTCCTTTGTGGTAGTCCATGTTCTTTCACCAGAACAAGGATATCGAAATTGAGTAATTGTAGATGTCGTGGGTGTCTGAGAATTGGATACGTAGCGACTCAACCTATTGGAGCCAGTTAGAAAGTGTCCGGGGTTGAAGAGATAAGATCAAATATTAAATGCAATGGGGCAAAAAGAAAACATGAACAAAAGACGTTCTTGGATACAAGTCTTACTTATGGGAAAACTGGCAACTGAAAAGTGCCTCTCTCAACTATGCACCGGCGTTTAAATAAGAGAAAACCGAAGCCAATGTATCAAATTGTTCTTCTATAGTAAAATAAAAACGCCGTACAAACAACGATTTAACGAATCTAAAAACTGTGAAAACCGGTTGTAGCAAAACGACCAAACACAACGTTACTTGTCTTTAGACAAATTAGTTTACAAACGCTAGCGCCACAGCATCGGTAGTTGGAGTAACCAATAGCTGAGTTTATATCGAGCTTTCATTCAAAATAGAAAAAACATTCCCTAATATAATACAAAGTTTCGAGAATGAATATACACTAAAGACAATAGGAAATTTGTAAGATTACGCAATTTTTCAAAGCAACATTATGCAGCACTCATTGAAAACAAAGAATGCGGAATGAAAATAGTTGTGAAAAGGATCGACTCACCTGTAATGTCCTAGGCATTCGCAGTAAACGGCGTTGGTCGGCCTTACAAATGACGATGAGATGATCGAAGCCTGCAACCAAATTTTATTGTTCACTCAAAAACTGTTCATATGAATGTTCAGTTGCACTTGTACACTAATTCAATATTCGATACCGAATGATCATGTTTTATATGGTTAATTATCATAATCTTGTCAGTTATCAAGGTGAACAAAACGAAATTATAGAAGATTCATCAACATGAGTCTTTCTGAGTTACAAGTTGATCGCGTAGGAATCCAAAATGGTGTTCATATTACGGATAAGCGACATCTGTTGAATAAAAGCATTGTTTTATAGCCATGCAGAATTATACGCTTTGAAGTAGCACCACAGAACTAGAGTAGCACATTGGAAATAGTTAATCCCACAGAACTACTATATTCAAGTCTGTGTTTGTATTCAGATTTTCAAAAGTCTTTTGATGAGGTAGCTCATAATTATATTCATTACAACGAAATAATAAATAAAACTACTTTGTTTTACTATCACTGATATCGGTGATAGTAAAACAAAGTAGTTTTATTTATTATTTCGTTAAATTGATAAACTATCACAAAGTAACGGCTTCTACAATTGAATATTCCTTACAAACTTTAACATTATGAAGTTCGTGAAAATGTTCTTGGGTAGATGTCACTTCACAATCTTGGTTTTTCAATAAACCTTTGACTGTAAATGATCGGCTGTATGTACCTAATTCTACATTTGGGTTATAAGAATCTTGTGTTCACATACTTCATCGCTTAGGTTGAAGTCCTTTCTGTCGCAGCAAGTACGAAAGCAGTTGAAAAAGAATATATTTTTTTATTTATTCATTTATATTTATTACCATACCCACTATGCAGTAAGAATTTATTATTTTGAGGAACTTTGAAATACTGCTTAACATAGGTCTATAATTGCAGACATCTGCTCTATCACCTTCATGGAAGTTAATCTTGCAACTTTCCATGATTAATAATAAAAATATTGAATTTCAGACCAAAGTGTTCGACGAATTGATTGACGTGCTTGGGTACGATAGAACTGTAACAGCTGAAGATTTACCGAAACTGAAGTATTTAGAACGAGTTGTAAAAGAAACCTTACGATTATTTCCTATTGTGCCATTTGTAGCGAGGGTAGTGAAAGCTGACATACAACTGGGTAACAAAGCGTTTCCTCATCATAAAAAAGGCAAATATAAAATAAAATAATAACATTTTCTTTTGTAGAAGAGTATGTGTTGCCTGCTGACTGTTCGGTGGGGCTAGGATACATTCATACACATAGAAACGCTCTATATTGGGAAGATCCGTTAAAATTCAACCCAGACAGATTTCTCCCAGAAGAAGTATCAAAGAGACACCCTTATTCGTACATACCATTTTCGGGCGGTTCTAGGAATTGTATAGGTAGGTTCCCGAAACGTTCAATCTTTCATCATAAGAGCTGCACCAAACCAGTAACCTTGTCCATGTATTCAAAGTTGTTTCCTATCAATTCTGCATGCTATTTTGAATATATGTAAATAAAGGAATATTTCACAGGTAAGAGATTTGCCGTAATGAACGTGAAGACGATGGTGGCCACAATTGTGAGGAAATACAAGATTGACACAACGTATAAGTCGGTCGAGGACATTTCACTTACAGGCTCCATAGTTTTGAGACCAATAAATGGATTCAATGTATCTCTGGAAGAAAGGGAATAAATAAGAACCAAAATGTAAACTAAATAGCTGTTAATTAAGTATTTAAATTAGTTTTGATTGTTTTTTTTTTGCATGACCTGTTCCCAACCACAATTAAACCAATAATTTTATCTATAAATACATGATAGGGCGACTGTAAATATCGTCTGGGACTATCCACAAACAAGGATACTTACAATATGGCGAATATGAAGATGTTCAATTGTGTAATCAGTTCAAATGAAAATTAACAAAACATCTACACGAGAGATGTTGATGGAACAGTGTGTAAGTTAGCGGTGGAATGTTGTGAGAGGGGATGCATTTCTTTAAAAATTGGACATGGATATCAGGAAAGATCTCTCAAGGCCAAAGAGTTCCATCAACTCACCGTTCGATTGAAGAAATTAAGTAGGAAGAAATTCTGCTTGAACTCGTCTAGTCCGTCTGCATAGAATCTCTCTTGGTGCAGTAACAAACAAGCTTCTCAACCAAGCACAATCTGCATTCAGATCCAACCGTAGCACCCTTGATAATCTTGTGGCCCTCCAAATTGATATTGCTGACGCCTTCGGTAAGAAACAAGATGTGAGATGTGTTTGCTATGATTTTTGATACTGAAAGGGCCTTTTGTACTACCTAGAGGCCAGTCATCTACAACAATCTATTGGAAAAAACCAAATTTATAGAATATTTCCTCACTAATGGAGCATTCAAAGTGTCAGCCAATGGCAAAACATCAAATTCATTCATCTTGGAGAATGGTCTTCCACCAGGCTCAGTCTTGAGCACAACACTATTCATATCAGCTGTAGATGATATGTAAGAGAATAAGAAACAAGTGAATATATAAATATACTCATTCATCTCATGTTTGCTTTCTCGAGATAACAATGATAAGATCTTCCTAGTTCAGATCGAGCAGTAACGTCATAAACTTATAGTTGCAGACAGCTATCTCGCTATTCTCATATAGTTCATCCACATGTATGAGCAAACTTGAACAGTTCCTCATATGTTATCCGATTGTTGAACTTTCCATGTGAAACATTTTGTATTGTGTGTGTCAAAAATATCTATTGAAGAGGGAGAGATCGCCCACCTTTCTACGATGTTCTAGACGACACAGGTCGCTTCCAATAGATCGTTGATACGGAGCAGAAACAAATGAGGTGCCAGGGCAGATCCCTGTGTAACATCAGCGTTGATACCAACTACACGGGGTTTACTTAGCCTCATTGAAGAGTTTCCTGACCTTGAGAGGTCCACCAGGGGGTGTTATTTTTTACTTCGTTTAAGATGGCGGATCTGAAGCAAAGTTACTTCAACAAACTTCTCAACCCACATCCAAAAAAGGATTAATAATTTTTATATACGACGGTATGCTGTTTGTTTTGACCTAGAACAGATTATATTGAAGTGATTTGTTGGTATAGGGTATGTAAGTTTTCATTCCTAGCCCAATAATAACCGATCTATACCCAATTGATTGATTCTCTTCGAGACACGAGCTGAAATTATATTTTTTCGTATCAACATATTATATTCGGCATAGGAGTTTCCAGATTTTCCACTTCAGTTATCATTTCTCGACCTAATAACTTTCTTATACATTATAATCATAAGTCAGAAAAAACTCTTGAACCACTAGAACAACTCAGCCTACAGAAACCAATCCAAAATATTTATTTTTTCGTTCATTCATTTATTCTCTAATTAATTTTATGTGCTAAATGTGTGTGAAGTATTTGTACAGTGTACTAAATATATGAATGGAGGAACAATAAAATATAGACATTGTCTGTAGAAGGATATTTGTCTCTAATTTTGAATTAAATTATATATAAATGTATAAATTATATTAGCACAAGGTCTACCTATTCAAATATATATGTTAGAGATCCTACGTTGATAATATATGATCATATACAGTGAGATTAGAGTTGTTATAGTTCGTGGACACTGGCTTACAATTTTCTACTCATAAGGTTAGTAGTGTGATAATTAGGTTTTAGTTGACTTAAGTTATATATAAAAATTCTCGGGAAAAAGGTCACAATAACTCTTTGTTTTAACTATTCGTCTTTACGTACGTTTCGGTCTCACGACCATCATCAGAAGACTCACTATGTCTAAAAAGGGGGTTTATTAAAACTAATTATAGCACAAGCGTCCAAATCGCACAATTTAACTTCAATTAAAAGAGCCCACGCCGTCGAAACGAACAGAACCACGAATAATCGAAATTGTATCGTCAGAATTAATGTATAAAAAATTATTTTTTGTAGTAAGAATCCGCTATTCAGTAATATTATTAAAATATATGAGTGCATATTAATTGGTATTCTCACAACAAATGAGAAGAACGAAGTTATTTGTCAAGTATCTACTTTCGAAACCAGATGTGTAGGATTTATGACAAGGCACTTAAGAAAGGTTTCAGACCTGTACTACGAATTCTTCCTAAAAACATTTTCTACACTTATAAAGACGTATGTAAGAATTTGCAAGAGATTATTTAATCAAATTAGTATAAATATGACTTAGATTTTGTGTGTCTACCCTATGATTTACAGATTTGCAAGGGCGGTGGAATTTTCTAAGTTGTTATTTCTTGTGCTATATTTATGGCCGTACATTCTTTTTTGTAAATATTGTTTAGAGATTCCAGTATAGGTTCCATCACAATCTAAACAATTCAATTTATACACTGTGTGGGTTTGTTTATCTTTGGGTATTAACGGTTTTAGATTTGAGAAATATTTCCCAACACAGTTAGTAGGTTTATGCGCAACATTTATATCATACTTTTTCAAACATTTTTTGATTTTCTCTGAGGTCTCCGGAATGTAAGGTAGAGTTATAAAATTGTCTGTATTACCTTTTATGTTATTTTTATTAGACGAACCATTATAGATTTTGTTTATTCTTTCTTTAATGATAGGATTGAAAAAAGTTTTTGGGTAGCCATTCAATTCTAGTGTAGTACGAACAATTTTTAAATTTTTGGGGCGGTCATCTGCGTGAGACAATTTTATCGCGCGATCTGTAAGGCTGTTTATGACACTTTTTTTATAACAAGCTGGTGCAACGGAATTGAAGTGAAGATAACGTTGAGACCATACTTCTTTAGTAAACCAAGAGGTTTTTATTTTTCCATCAGCATCATGCCTAATGTTCATATCTAGGAAATTTATGTTATTGTTTAATTCTATTTCACAAGTGAATTGAAGTTTACAGTGAAAATTGTTAAATTTATCAATTACATATTGAATTTTATCGTTGGGAACACACATAAGGCAATCGTCTACATACCGTTTAAAGAATACAGGCCGAAAATCTAATGAACTCATAACAGATTCCTCTAGGCACTCCATAACGAGGTTAGCAATGGTAGCTGAAATAGGAGATCCCATTGCTGTGCCGAATATTTGTCCAAAAAATTGCTCACCATACTGAAAGTATGTGCATTCTAAACAAAATTTTACAGCATTTATAAATTCCGATTGATCTAGAGGTGTGTGGTTTTTAATCTCTGCCCAACGTTTTTTGATGCTATTCAATGCCAAAACAACAGGTATATTTGTAAATAAAGAAACAACGTCCAAGGAAATCAGTTGATGGTTTACGGGTACGGATTGATTTTTTATAAATTCATTAAAGTGCCATGAATCTTTTACATAGAATTCATTTTTTCCTATTATATTATTGATAGATTTTGATAGAAATTTTGATAAATTGTAAGTGGGCGCTCCAATATTACTAACAATGGGTCTTAGAGGTATATCATTTTTATGCAGTTTGGGAAGCCCATAGATATAAGGTGCTAGCCCATTATGGCAAATTAATTTATTTTTTAATTCAATAGGGATTATCTTATTCTTATGCCATTTATTTATCAATTTATTCATGTTGTTTTGTACTGATAAAGTAGGATCAGATTTTAATTTTTTATAAGTTGTTTCATCATTTAAAAGGTTTCCTATTTGGTTTTCATAGTCATTTCTATGCATTATGACGGTTTTATTACATTTATCCGCGTTCAAAACTAATATTTGAGGGTTAGCATCTAAGAAATCTTTTGTTATTTTTGTATGATAGTTAAAACGATTCTTTGCAATCCCTACTTCTGCCTTCTGTTTGTTCTTTTTGTTTGTCAAGATGTTACAAACTTTGTTTCTAATTTCGTTTTTCTCTTCTACATTTTTATTCCTAATTCCGCATTCTAAATTTGCAATAATATTATCGATAGGCAGTTTATTATTGTTATTAGGCAATGCAAATTTCGGACCTAAACTTAACGTGTGCTGCACCTCATCCGGAATTTTTATGTCAGTTAGATTTTTCAACCATTGTTCATTGATATTCTTTTTTTCATATGTTACGTCTTTCATTAAATTATTTATCTTTTTAGATTGAATGGCTTTGATTTTGTTGAAATTTTTTTCGAAATTGTTATGCTGAATTTGAAAAAATTGCGATATAAAGTTGCTATCAAAATTTTGATGACAGGTTTGTTTAACCAGTTTGATTTTGTTTTCAACCTCAGCTACAATTGCACATGCTTCTTTAATGCACAGGTTCAAACAGTTTTTATGAAAAGAATTTAATAATTTTGCGTACGCCTTCTTACCAGAAATATTCTACGATTCTTCTCTCTTGCTAGTATCTTCATTAACTTTCCGTATTCCTTCAAAACTTTAGGATAGGTGGTTGTTCCTTCCATATTAAGGCTTATATCCCAGCCGAAATAATAATAAGATTCTTGACCTATTTCCCGAGAATTTTTATATATAATTCATACTGGGTCAAGAATCTTATTATTATGTTGACTTAAGTTGTAACTTTGTTATATGGAATAAAAAGTGTATTCGTCTTCTTACTTCTCAATTATGATTCTCAATTTTATAATCATTCTTGAAAAATAACAACTAGAATGAAAAATGCGATAGTGCACGATTAATTTAATATGCAACATTACGACTAATTTTTTTAAATAGCTTGCGTATCTGCACTTTTGAACATTTCCATTTTAAACATTTTTTTCTTTTTCTAATGAACCTCGTAGTATACTACTACAGAAGGGGGTTAAGAACAAAATGATTTTTTTATATCTACAGCAAGCACATCTAGGGATAACAGAAACATTACTAAAACCTGGCATAAATACTAATGAACTTTATGCTTTAATTTTTTTGAATGTTTATCGAATTGATCGAAATCGGATAGTCATGGAGAAGTCTGACGGAGTTAGGGGGGGGGGGGAGCTAGTTTATTGGTGTAAAGAAGGTACATGTTTAATTTGTGGTGAAAAATGATCGACAACAGTGTCCGCTGCGAGGCTATCTGGATATCTCTGATTTTAAGAAGCAACATTAAGCTTCGAGTGTGTTGTGTTTATGTACCCTTCATCAGAGAAATAAATGTACATGACACATCCGATTGACCTTACAGATATAGTTTTTTTCTACACTTTGATTATAAGAGATGAAAACCTACGATATTCGAAGAACTGGTATGTTGGGAAGCCACAAAGCTATTGAAATTTATCTAAATTTCAATAGTCGATTGGGAAATGTAGAGTACGTTGGGACATTTTTGATAAAATATTATTTTTATGTTATTATTTCGATGAATTAATCAACCTATTGACGCAAACTATTCCCTATAGAGCCCAGTATACAACCATAATAATATTTTATTTTCATTATGAATAACATCAAAAATATATTAGGGGAAAGACCTAATTTCTTTCTCAAGGTACCATACAAGCTCTTACCTTGGAACACAGTCATGTCAGGTATGACGTTGTAAGGATTATGAACTGTAGACATTCCAGTCATGTCGATGCTATACATCCTCCTAGGAGGAAATGTTCGCTTTCCATCAAACCTTTTGGTGGAACGCGACAAACGTGGTTTGCATAAAGAAAGAGCATTTGTTTCTGTCAGATCATTTGTAATCCAGAATTCAGGAATTTTCTTGTTGTTCACTCGAGCAAAATTAAACGCCAATACTCGACATACGTGAAGCTTGTCTAAGATAAACTTGTCAGGTCCACTTCTTCTTTGGGTGTCTTCAAGTTCCGTGCTAATGACTTTAAGAACTTTTCGCTCCAAAGCATCCTGGCGGATTGACCAATCATTTTTCAGCACCAAAACTGCTGCTACTTTAACATCAGCACCATCGACTTCACTTCTGGGCATCTAAGAATCATAAACAAGCGTGCGTACTTGGGACAGTCCACCACCAATTTTCGGTTTGATATCCGCTTTTTACATCCATTTACATATTATCTCTTGGTATGTGTTCGCGGACGCCGGGTGGTTAATGCCGCAAAATAATGATTATTATGTATGCATGATTTGAACCCCCTAAGCCTCTCGTCAGATACGTCTCTGCGCCAAAGATCAACTTTTATGGAACTTAAACGAAATAAGGAAGATGTCGAGCTTTCTCTACTTTTTGATTTCATTTTTGTATCACATATTGTAGTAAATTTAGGATTACTCCAATCTCTACTTGTTTCATAATTACGTGATCATAACATCCTTAATTTATAGTGTTATAGTTTTATTGGATTATTCAAAGACAGTTTGTTGTATGATTAACTTGATTCTGCAATTAAACATTATGAATATTATTAATTGTTACTGTACAATATGTTTCACACCAAACGAGACTTCATATGTGTGTCAAGTTCACCAATATGGAAAATAAATAAAAAACTAATAAAAACCAATGAAGGTTTCGGTACGGTTTAATATTTGGATGTAGAGTTAATGTAGCTGTGACATTGTATCAAAATTGTATTAGCATATTTTCTAACGATGTCTAATTTGCATTTTAAACTTGAACTGAAAGGTGCTGAGATGAAAATGAATGGATCGAACCGTAGGTCAGTTCTTATGCTTCCTTTTAGTGTGTGCAATATGTTTGTCAGAGACATTTATCGCGAACGAATAATTCTATGGAAACTATAGAGTGTCATATTCCGCCAGTGTTCAAAATACTATATAGTACTACATAAACTCACACATTCATAAAAAACGATTATGCCTTCAGGTGCATTTTAAAATATTTAAAAAACATAATTTCGCGCGCGTAATCTATTGTACCGACCCTCGCTTATTGCCGATAAATGAAATTCCGCGCCAGTTTTTATGATGAAATTCGTTATAACTTGGAATTATGGAAGAATCTCCGTACGTTGTTCCAAACTTAAATAGCAAATGTATTTCTTTGTAATTTGCTCCAAGATTTTTGTCGATAGGCCCAAAATTGGGCCCTCTAGAGGCCCAAACACATTTATTAGAATAGCTTCATTTCTACCCAACCCAAATCGATCTGCTAGAACTTAAAATACTCGTTATGAAAACCTCTAATAGAACCTAGAATTTGAATTCGTGAAAAATTTTTAACCTCAAAAAATTTGAATTTTCCGGTGGTCCAAAATTTTAAAAATGGCACCAAAGTTATGTCTTTGGACCAAAATGCTTGAATTTTGGATATTAGGTGCAAAATAATAAAATCTTTTGAATGAATTTAGTTTTAGATCGATAACATGAGTATTTCGTCTGAAACTCGTAAAAGACGGATTTTTCAAAATGGCCTATTTTGGTGCCAAAAAATGAGGTAGGTCTAAATACCAGACGTCGAGAGAAGAAAAATAAAAATACTATCTTTTCACCGAAACAGAATATGAAAAATCATAAACTCTTTGACATATATTAAATTTTTCAATGTGCTAAAAAATATACTAAATGTAGGGTACATTTGTCTTGAATCGACTCCGGACCAGCGTCAAAAATCGCGTATTATTTTGTCCAACAACTTTTGTTCAAATATTTTTCCATACAACACATAGTTTTGTCTCAAAACGCAAAAAAATCTGCAAATGGCCATTTTTGATTCCAAAAAATGGACGTAGTTCTTCGAGCACAGGGTCAATCCCAATTTAAACTACACCATCGTGTTCAGCGTGTCAAAATACATAATAATAGACCAAAATCAGACCTCGCGAAAATTTGGACAAAAAAATTCCTCAAATGCCTGATGGACTATAATGGAAAAGTTTCTTTGTAAGAATAACCAATATAGACGGAATCCTACCGTTTGCGCCAATAATATCATTAGTATAAACGTTAATACATGATATTCTATTTCAAATGGCATTGATTATTATTATTTAATTGGTTCAGTCTCTATCATACCATGTGGAAGATAAACTCAAATAGAAATATAAATAAATCAATCACACTCCTTTCCAATTTCTAGATTACTCAACATGACACTATTGAAGCAAATGGAGATACATGATTATCGAAGCACGTTTAGGCTTTTACTCGTTTGTTTCGCTTGTACTTTTTTCGTATGGTACGCCAAATTCCATTGGGACAGAAGGAGAATCTACAAAATAGCCAGCACGATACCAGGACCACGTGGTTATCCTGTAATAGGGTCGGCTCTGGAAGTGATCGGAAACCCTACAAGTGAGTACTACTCTATTCATTACAATAGGCTTGTTTTTTATTTTTACCAACATACATTTATCGTCTCAGTAATCCTTTTGGTATTACTTTGCTAGTGGTTTACATGCCCAGCATAGAGCTTGTTTTGTCAGAGTGGCCTTGCTTCAAGAATTCTCCTCTACCAGAGACCTGGCAGAGGTCAGGATTTGAACACAGAAGGAAACGGAAAGCTTATGATGGCTTCCGCCTACTTTCATCATGACAGGAAGTCGCCCCCAGAGGATGTGAGAAAACTAGTGAGGTACAGTAGAAAGGAGAACCTGGACCTTGTCATAGAATTTCTGAATTACGTTTCTGGACCAACCTTTGTCACTATCAAAAGGAAAGAGGTTTTAGATCTTACTCTCTGTAACCGCAACCCGAGAGTGAAGCTGTAGGAGTGGCGCGAGTTTCTGAGGTGCCCTCACTGTCGGATCATAGACTTATCAGAGTCGTGTTAGCAGGTGTTGGAGTGACAGCCCAATGGAAAAGGAACCCTCGGAATACAAACTGGGAAGGATACGTGCGAGACCTCTAAGCCGAGCTCGAGGGGCCTAAGGGCAATGACCTGGAGGTTTCAGAGAGCACCATTAGAAATGCCATAGTCGCCGCCTATGAGAGAAATTGTTTAACTGGAGTAAGGACCTTGAAAAGTGGAAAAGGGGAACGAAGCGGTGCTTCAATAGAACTAGGAAAGTCGATACCAGGGAGGCTTGGGATAGGCATTTTCAGAAAGTCCCAAAGATCTTCTTGGGAGGATATCTGCTCTGGAGCTGAGACCATTCCAGACACGGCAAAACTAGCCAAGAACTCTGCGGTTCTTGAAGAAAGAAAATGGTGGCTACACTAAATCCCCAGAAGAGACACTTGAGCTGTCCACCGGGATCATCTCGTCCGATGACGTGAAAGATCTAAGGGTAAAAGGGACCAAATACCCTCTGAAAAACGTAGCAGGAAACAAGGCTTTTTGTCTAAGTTCACTGAACTTTTTATTAATCCCGCTACTCTCTCAACCAATACCAATACCAGTAGTGGTCTTTAGGACCATTGTCCAGCCACCCTCATCCAGAAGGTGACAGTGAAACCTTGATAAAGAAATTGTTATTTTCAGCATCATTTAATTATATTAGTAATTTATTCGAAAAATATACTCCATTTGGAAAAGTCTGGATGGGTCACAAGTTAATTTTTACAATCAGTAAACCCGAACATTTGGAGATCATTTTGAACAGCCCGTATTGTCTGGAGAAGGAAGATGTATACAAATACATGCGTAGAATATTTGGAACAGGAATATTGACAGCTCCAGGTAAATGAAATATTATAACTATAGGAATAGAATCAAGGATTGCAATTGCTTGTAACAGTTGAGACATCTTTTGTAGTTTATATTATATATCGTTGAAGTCAGAAAAAAATCGGCCTTTTCAATTGTGTCACAACCAACATTGATTTCCATTTAAAACAAACAAGTTTACGTCATAATTCTACTTAAAAAAAGTAACGTAGTGACATACACGATATGGGCAAAAATTGAACAACTAATGTGACGCCAAAACAAATGAAGTTAGAAAAAAGTCTCAAAAAAAGAGCACGGTATGCGTGGTCGGTTTTTTCTAGCGTACCTATTAACAGAGTTTCCCATGTTTGGTTCACCCTGTACAGCAATCTTTCTTAATTTTGAGGCTTAATGTTCACGGTTGTCCATCCTGTATAATAATTTACTTTTCTATTAACTGACTAAGAGTCTAGCAATACTATTTATGCAAGTTTTTTCTTATTTTCTAGTGAGCAAATGGAAGAGAACTCGAAAAGTTATAAACCCGGCGTTCAACCCAAAAATATTGGAAAGCTTTGTTCCTATCTTCGCGGAACAAAGCATCGTTTTAGTGGAAGAACTAAAGAAATTTGTCGGAAGTACGTCGTTTGAAGCGTTTCCTGCGATAGCTTCATTCACTTTCAGTTCGGTTTGTGGTAAGAGAGTTATTTACAAAGAAACTCCTATTCATGTTAACATCTCTATAATGTTTACCATGTTCAATTTGAACAGGTGTCCCAAGACATAAGACTTTATTGCAAACCAAATAGGTTAGAACAATACCCTCTATATACGCAAGGCCTGGGTGCTTATCAAACCCTGTACAAGGCAATGCCGACTACAGAAGAAAAGTTTTATTCACATTCTAGAACATAGGGACTTTCTGCTTAAACGGGGATGCCAGACGTGAAGTGAGTCCTTAGTTGCACCCCATTTGCTTTTATTGAAAATTAAATTTTAAATTTTCATCATCTACGTCGAAAGCTACGTCTCCAAGCCTTTTGTTGGATGACGTCACACTTACGTTTGTCAGCGTTCAGGCCTTGTGTATTTAGAGGGTATTGGTTAGACCTACTTATGTGGATATTCTTCATTCTATGATTAAAACCCTTATTGATAGAAAAAAGATTTATATGCTTTTTTGTCGAGGAAGATCATCCCAAACTGACAGTGTGAGCGAAAAGACCAATTATTAAGAATCCTCGAGAAACAGATTTTTTTTTATATATACACAGACGGTGCCAAGAAGAAAGAGAGGAGGAAAGCCGGAGCGTACGGATAACATAAAGGTTGAGTTCCTTCTGGTCAAGTATAAGCCTCCGTTTTCCAGACATGGGTCATGGACCTCCTGGAAAAAGCAAAGGCTGCAAAACAGCTAGATAAAAGGGAACGACAGATGACCATCTGCTTGGGTAAAAAAGCCGCATTGCCGGCCCTAGGAGCCCCAAAAATGACATCAAGACTAGTTCTGGATTGTCGTACAGCCTTGAAGGGATTATCAAAGGTCAATCAAGCGGCATTAAGCCTTTCCGGCATTAGGGAACACGAATCGTGTATCCACAGATGGGTTTAACGCGAACATCACAAAATCTGAATCAATGTGAAGGGAAGTAAGCAGCAGGCGACCGAAGCCCTAAAGATGGGAGATTGGACTACTCCTTAGTATTTATTTTGGAAATGGAGGGTTTAGATATCACACAGCGAAAATAGTCCACAATAAGTAGGAAACATATGGACTATTCGAGGGAGAAGAAGAAACGTCTGTCCATATCCTAATAGACTGAGAGGTTCTATATAACCTGTTTCAAGTGCAACTTGTTTGGAGCAGTAACTTGGGTCCCAGAGACCGTAATAGGTTCCCAGACTTTTGGAAGAGGACTGGCATCGCGTAGTAGAGTTAGGAATTGAATGGCAAAAATGGAGATGACAATGGACTTCAAAGTGACGGGGAGCCGAAAGTCCTCTGGTTGGTGGCCTTAGAGAACTTCAAGCTCATCATACAAGATCCAAGAGACCTTCAAAGTTCAAAACTTTTAAGGGGTATACCCTAATGTTATCAGGGAACAGGTGCTGATAGGAAGAAGAATTCAGATTATATGTTTTTTTTTTCGTGAAATGAAATTATTACACAATTAACAAACCCGTTCAAGTTGAAACTGTGAACAACAACAGAATATTAATAGATAGATCCTCCATATATGAAGTTCCTATATGTCCCGTTCCATTATTTCAGAAACGGTTTTGGGAATGAAAATTAACAATTCAACCAGTGAACACAAATATGGGAAATGGTTAGACGAGTAAGTTATATTAATAATAATTTTTATATTCCATCATTTATGAAATATCCTTGACTGCGGGTAGAGCCTCGACGGTGATAAATAAATGCCAACATTTTTTCTCCATGCAGTTGGCAGCACTGGCAACTTTCGTTATGAATGCTCATTACTCGAAAACTATACGCCAACATTTTCTATGCGTCCGTTTTCAAGACTTTTGGCCATGTTTTGGTCTTTTTGCCAAAAATTGGCCAAATCGTCTGAAATTGGAAAAAAAATGTTGGAACCTCCATCAACTTGTAGTCTTTATGTAAAAGAAACGCTTGTTTGAGTGCTAACATTTTCTTTCATGCTTAACCCTGGGGAGGGGAGATAATATGATGAATATTTGATCATTCAAATGTGTGAGCAAGATCATTTTTTTGTTCATTCTGGGCTGAAAATACCTAATTTTTGGAGAATAACTGCTATTTTAATGATTTGGGGGGGGGGGGTTCCGTGTTATACAAACACACTTTTCGTGTCATTTTAGTTAAAAATATTGGAGAACAAACGCAGGTGAAAGGGGGTGTTGAACCTTCGGTCCCCCAACTTTTTGCCGCGTACCCTTGGTGTTTGATAATATTAATTTTTTGCGTTAGGCTTTAATTCACAACATATTACTACTTTGGTTATGTTGGGATTTTACGTTTATTTTAAGCTTGGCGTAAACATGGCGTAGCTAGGGGAGTTATTGGCGACTAGCACCCGCTTAGGGGTGTCACCCGACCGTGATCGATGAAATAAATCTTACAAAAGCTCCATGAAATAAAATAATCACTAAAAATACAACTTTTTTTTCAATAGTTGTTCCTTTGTTTTCAAATGACCAGTGTTCTTTCTTTCAAAAATATGTCAATCTCTAATGCTTTTTAGTTCCGTTACATTTTCGTTATGTATCATGTCAAATTCGGTTTCGTTAAGTGGCTCACACTCTCCATATATCTTATTATAATTATATTAATTTGATTCTTGCTTGAATGTTCACCTGATAATTTTTGTCATACTAGGGCTTTAAGTATAATAAGCTTGAGGATAAACAATATGTGGTATCATTTTGACTTCATATTCTATCGAACTCGGTATGGCAGAATCTTCTCTGACGTCCTAAACAAAATTCAAAAATTTACGAACAAAGTAAGTATATTTCCAAGTTATTTATTCTGTAATGTGTACTTTAGCAATACTTCTAGTGGTTATTGGTGATTATTTGGTACTCATTAACAAATTCAAAGCTAAAATTCTAAAATGTTCAAAAGAGTCTATTGGAGCATTCGTATGAGGTCAACTAATTATATTTAGTTTCGGTGTTTTGCACCATCGTCAGAAGATATTCAACTGCAACTGAATTACAAATAAAAGTGATATATAACATAGTAGTGTTTAACTTTACAATACGAGTGAATTTAATTGAATGTCGTCGGAATGTCGTCGGCAGCACAGCTCCCTATGTTTTATGTTTAAACTTGTTAATGGTTTAATATCATGTCCAGATTTATTAGCACTTATCAACTTCTGTATACCAAGTCGTTCGCTTCGGTTCAATCAAGCTTTTCATATAAGATTTCACTCAACAAACTATGGTTTTCACTCTCCATTTGATAGAACCTTCAGATTGATTAACAGCTATGAAATAGACTTGTTCAGTGGCTCTTTAAGTGCTTTCAAAAATAAAATTAGGCATCTGTGATACTTATGTACATTATCTGTGATTGTACCTGCTGTTTGTTCTATTAACCTGTTACTGTGGATGTACCTGCTGTTAGTTTTAAAAACCTGTTACTATTCTTTAGTTTGTATCATCCGATAGTTATATTTTAATCTATAAGCTATTATACTTACGAATTCTTATCTTGTATTGGGGTTTTCCCGTGTATTATTAAAAAAAAAAAAAAAAATAAAAAAAAAAAAAATAAAAACTTATGTCTAATCCTGAAATATTGAAATTTCAGGTGATTGTAGAAAAACGTCGTATATTCGAAAGTAGAATGGAAATATTGGAATGTGGACTTGAAGTTGAGGCAGAAGATGGTAAGAAGTTATAAGTAATAAAATTATCGTCATTATTTCGTTAGTATACTACGTTGAATCAACTGACAAAATGGTCTCTGGCAGCAAAAGTGGTAAGAAGAGCTTCAACTCCTTTGAGGCGATCAAGTCGCCGGAGGCTGATGGATTGTTTCCAGTATTTCTGCAAAAGAAAAAAAACTCGGCTACTGTGGGGTTGTATTGCGATAGGATACACGCCCGAGGAGTAGAAGAGCCTTACGTCATTTTTATTGAAGACGTTAGAGAGGCTTGTACAGTGGTATCTAAAGACAGGACCTCTGAAGCATTATCCTCTTCACGAGGAACAGCATGCTTATCAGATGGCAGATCTGTCGGACGGCCCACCACCCGGTTGTTGGCTTTATAGAACCACAACTGAAGTGAAAGGGAGTGCATTGGTGCCTTCTTGGACATAGAGGGGGCCTTTAACAAGACTGAATTATGAATACCATTGAAGGTAGACACCTTTCGTCGACGTGGCAAGGTTACACTCTACAGACTTATCTGCAATGATTCCCTAAAGAGATGGAGGGCAGACCAATCCCGGATAGTGTACAAGGTCTTTGACTGACTGCTCTGAATTTTCTATTAAATTGTTCTTGCATTTATAAAAATAGATTTTCCTTTACCAGTTATCGTTGAATTCAATGGGTTAAACCCAACCCGGTAAAATTCCACTAACCATCTATCCTAAGATTATCATTAAAGTTATATGTTAGGCAAGATATTCTGTAGTAAAATAGTACTTTGTAATATTTATTTGAACAAGCTACGGTGTTTCAAATATTCTAGTCTAAAGACACAATGAATTGAATAATATTTCATCCCTAAAGTTTTATTGTTTCCAGTTCAAAAACGTAGGAAAGCGTTCTTGGATTTACTTCTCGAATTATCATACAAAAGTGACAAACTAAGCCTTGATGAGTTGAGACATGAAGTGAATACGATCACGGCTGCTGTGAGTATCTTGTCCCCAGTTCGAACCAGTGCCAGATCAAGGGTCTTAGAGGCCCATAGCAATGCAAACTCGAGGCCCATATGCCCGACTTCCTAAATGTTATCTCATGCCACCGAGAGGAAAATCTAGAACCACAAGACTGTGGTTCATTCAAGCTTGATAATCACAAACACACAAAGTTTCCCTATTCCCTTTATTTATCACCAAATGAACCAGTTCATGGGGAACTATTTCAATTTCTTCATTTGAAACTTAACCGTTCACAATTTCAAATTTTTTTTTTCGATGATTCAAATTAAATTTCCACTTGAGCAATTTTTTAATTCCGTAATATTAATTAATAAAAATTGGGGGTTAATTTCATTGCGAAATCTCAGTTTTGTTTAAAGCATTGCATAATCCCGCACTGGTTCGGAACATTCCTTCATAATAATTCAACAAGTGAGTTAAAATATCATTAGCGGGACTAAACTTACAGGGTTCGGATACAACCGCAGCTTCCGTTTGCTTCATTTTTATCATGCTAGGAATGCATCCCAACATACAGGTAAGAGAATTCGAAAATCGACCGAAATTGGAGTTGTTCTTGATACCAGATAATAATTATATATAAATTCACGGGAAGAAATACCTAGTTAGTGTGACCTATTTCCCGAGAATTTATATATAATTAATACCTGGGTCAAGAATCATTATTAATCCGATAATAATATAATTAATTTATTTAGCTGAAACTTTAGTTTAAACAATCACAATTCATATAATAACATGATTAACATGAGTTCTAATATCATATTAAAAACTATTAAATATGTTAAAAATCACATAGGTGTATAAATTTACACCTGACCATGATTAAAATTAAAAACAAACAAAATCAATTGAACATATTAATTTAATAACTAAAATAAGAAACGGACGTTAGATTTAGTAGCAGGTTGTACATAAATTTTTGGGAAATAGGTCACACTAAAACATGTGCTTATTATTTTTGGATTGTGTTGATTTCATGTAAGCTTGTAATCAAAGATAACTTCCAAGTATTTTGTTTCTTGTGCAATTGGAAATTCTACCCCATTCAGAACTGGTGGCTTTAATCCTGCCAGTACTTTTTTCTCAGTATTGTATTATAGCTAGTTGATTTTTAATTCTAGGCCAAAGTGTTCGATGAATTGATTGACGTGCTTGGCTACGATAGGAATGTAACAGCTGATGATCTGCCGAAACTAAAGTATTTAGAGCGAGTTATCAAGGAAACGTTACGTCTATTCCCTATTGCACCATTTGTAGGGAGGGTAGTGCAAGCTGATCTACATCTAGGTAAGTAAATATGTCTCTGAACGGAATAAATTGTTCTTCTTGAATTCGGCAAATTTTTGAGGCGGGTTTGAAAGATTTAGATTGTAGAAGATTACAAATTAATCAGTTATGTGAATTTGTGAGATGTGATAGCAATACTCTCACAACATCGGTATATATGTGAATATACATTTCTCGTAGTTTCATTTCATTATTGAAGTAGGTATGTATGTATTGTTATATAAAAACTCTTTACTGAGTTTTTATTTTGATTTAATTTTTTTTAATTAATGAAATAATATTACTTTTAATTCTACCGGCTAGCTTTCCCTTATTTATTTTCAATCTTATGTTTGTTTTGAATTGAATAA
The DNA here is from genome assembly GCA_958510875.1 of Endomychus coccineus. Taxonomy (NCBI): domain Eukaryota; kingdom Metazoa; phylum Arthropoda; class Insecta; order Coleoptera; family Endomychidae; genus Endomychus; species Endomychus coccineus. The sequence continues at coordinate 1,266,400 of OY294070.1, forward strand.
TGAACTTTTACCTTTTTATTTTTTACATGGAATTATATATGGAATTAAACACAGTGTTCTTTGAATGTTAAAACTTTTAATATTTAAATTTCTATGACTCTAATTTATCTCGGGCATCAATTTTACAATTTTATGTTCAAATAGATCTATGATCTAACCTCAAAATTATTTACTATTAATCTTTGTTTACAAAGTTACAATCTACAATCTTTCTTTCAGATTTACAGACAGATAATAATACAATGGAGAAATAATAAATAAACTTACGTTTAGTTTATATCCCTTTTAAAATGTAGGCAATGTTCAATAGGCTTGATCTTCTTATTAATTTGATAATTCACTTTAACCGTACACAATTTCTCTGCTATACACTATAAACACAGGTAAACTATGGTTACTTCTTTTGAAATCAGTAACTGTTGAAAATTGTTAACTTAGTTTTATTCTTTTTATTAAAGATACAAAACTCTTCAATGATGGACTGGAATTTTATCGAAGGCTGGCTATCGTTCGAGGTTACTTATGAATTGTAGGTTATTATAACCTTTAAACTTTGTTCGTAGACTTGGAACACTACTTGACTTGTAGAAATTATTTACTAACTTCGGTTACTTTGAACTTCTCGAAGATTGGAACACTTGGGTTCACCGATGTTTATCCAATAAACTAAGGTTATGGAAAATTTTTATGAGTTGCAGGAGTACCTTGACTCTTCAGATGTTGATTGCTAACTGACTTGGCTTGTCTTCAGATGCCTTTTATAGGCCTTCAAAACCGACGCTACTTGATGTCATAATCCACCTATGAGGTGCTTTCTTTACCTATCAAGAATGCTTTGATGATTGTTGCAAACTGACAGAAGTATTACATTGTTACCCGTCTGACGTTTATAATCCGTCTCGACCAATCAGAATTTAGTATTCTATAAATTTTGAATTATTGAAGATTTTCAACTTATTTTAAATGATGATGATTCCTTCTTTTTAAATTAATATTGCCTACATCTTTCCACACACTTTGGTATAAGATAACCTATGATAAGATTATTATTAATATGATTATTCCAATAATTATTAATTGATAGTTTGTGCTATCTCATGATAGTTTTTGTAATCATTTTAATTATGATTTCTGTCTTCGTAACACTGTACGTTTATTCACTTTCACTGAAGTTCTTGTTTTACACTTCTAATTCTAATTACATTGTTGTTTATTATGTTTTACATTGTTTATTATATTATACTAACTATTATTTAACTTTTAATATTTTTTTTAATTCCATATAATATCTTTTTATTAATCTTTTCTGATTTTCAATGTTCGGTAAGTTCTAATTTTCATAACAGTATATAGGCGCAAAGCTAACGAAATATTATAGGTACGCAAAGTGGATACTTGAAGATCTTGCAAGGATTTTGGAATAGTTTGAATATCCTCCGATACAATTGCCATTAACGCTGGTGTTCCACAGGGATACGCCTTTGCACTAACTCTGTTTCTGCTTCATGTCAACGATTTCTTTAAGAATTGTTTCTGGGCGAAGTAATGTGAATTAACAGAATTACAAGCACATAAATAGTTGAGGCATAGTTTGTATCAACTAAGAGTGCAAATTGAAATGAACCTGGCAATTTGTAACATCAGTAGAATGACTACAGTCAAAGCCCACTGTACCACCACGACCCCTCCTCTGTTCTTACTGTTTTTTTTTGTTGTGTTGCATCTCGCCCATCCATCTAGATGATGCTTGGTCTACGTTCCTCTTCGTAAAAGAGGACCTAATGGTACCATGGGATGCACTATTAAATTGAGAGAAAGACCAAAAGTCGCTTATTTGGAATTGCAACAGGTACAGTCACACTGCCAGCTACCATTTCCAGATGTGAACATGAATAACTTCGTGAGGAGACATTTTAGCTGTCCATTGCTTCCTCCCTTGTTTGAATCGTTGTTATTCTGAACTTATTTTGAATAGCAGGTTTTTATGACGACGTTTCCCCAACCATTACAGGTGGCATCTTCAGGACAGGCTTGTTAGATTGTATTATTACCAATAGCAGACGATATTTATTGCTAGAAACTTTTAGGACTTCCTTTTATGAATCAGCTCTTGTCTATTTATCAATTTTAACTCTTGTTTTACCACTGTTCTTCTGATGTTCAGCTTTTCCCTTTAAGAATTGTGGTAGAGGGTTAGAGTATTCTTACTTTTTAACATATTTCAGAACTTAAATTATTGTTATACCCTTATTTATTTATGTTGTAGACGAGTATACGTTGCCAGCAGGTACTTCAGTATTTCTAGGATACTTCCATACACATAGAAGCGCCTTGTACTGGGAGGAACCTTTAAAATTCAATCCAGATCGATTTCTTCCAGAAGAAGTATCGAAAAGACATCCGTATTCGTATTTACCATTCTCGGGAGGATCTAGGAATTGTATAGGTAAGTTTTAACAATTATTGTAAATGCAAGAATCGTTAGATGAGGAAAAATAAATTTAAAGCAGAAATATAGGCGATTCTTTGTCCGAATCGATTAATTTTGAAATTGCGAGAAAACAACCTTCAACACAAAAATTAAGATTAATCTAACGCAGCCCCGTGCTGTTTTCTAAATTACGAATAACCACTTTGTAAATTTGGTTAAAATTATCCCCTGATTAATGTAATGTTTTAAACTTTCACCAAGGATGTTTTATAGGTGGAAGATATGCTATGATGTCAATGAAGACGGTGTTATCAACAGTTGTGAGGAAGTATAAAATTGGAACAACGTATAAGTCAGTCGAGGACATAGAGCTTTTTACCAACATTTTATTAAGACCAACACAAGGATTCAAAATGTCTCTAGAAGATAGGGAATGAATGGAGAGAAGAACTGGAACTGAAATTAAATAGATGTAAATAAACCACTGTCGTTAAATATTTTCTGAACATTACTTTTCTTACTATCCCTTCCGAATCGCCATTAACTACATCCCGTGATATACAGCTTCATTTTGTAGATGAAATGGAGTCCTCTCATGTTTGATGGTTCATCTATGACATATCTACCTACCCATCGATTCGGTTCATAATTCACGTTAAGCTTCGATTTAATCCATAAAAGCTGTATGGGCAGGGTTCTAAATCTAAAGTCAAAACAAAATAGGAAATCTATTGAATGATGAAACAACTTACAAAAAAATAAAATCTGACCATACATTATCAGTACAAAATGACATGAATAAATTGATAAATAAATGGTACAAAAATAAGATAATCCCTGTTGAATTGAAAAATTAATTAATTTGCCATAATGGCCAAGCACCATATATCTATGGGCTTCAGAAACTACATAGAAGTGATATACTTTTAAGACCCATTGGAAGTAATATTGGATCGCCTACCTACAATTTATCAAAATCTATCAACAATATAATAGGAAAAAATGAATTTCATGTGAAAAACTCTGTTTGTAATTGAAATGAACGGAAATGAGAAACTACACAACATGTCAATATTTGTTTCAATGGTTGCCTAAGCTAGTTGATTATCGTCGAGCACTTTATTCATGCCGGTACCATATTTTGCCGCGTTTACGTCTACTTTAACGTTAGACTTACTGCTTTCACTTCATTTCTCTTGTACACATTACACAAACTACTCTCCCATATATATATATATATAATATCTAATCGATGCGAACACCCGTTAAATTGAAACCATCTAGCATCTTCCATCTAATCATCAGTACCATCACTGAACATGTTATCGACATCAACAGTCAAGAATGATCCAGATTGGGAAGATCATATTGAAATTAAATACCATGTTATTCCTGAATACTTACATGAAATGAAAGAGGAGACTGCAGATTGTCAAGAATTCAAGATAAAGTAAGTTTTTGGACTAAATAACAGATCAATATTTTCTTGGTCTATATTACTATAATATCTTGTTAAAAATAGAAGAGGCATGGCATATATAAGTGATGTTAATTAGGAAGAATTGAATCACTCACTAGTACAATGTACTTTGACAGTATTGGGGGATTAAACATGTAAAAATATCATTTAATCCTTTTAATTTCAGAATCGAAAAGTGCAATGTAGATGATGAATTGGAATGTATAAAAGCTGATCAAGATTGTAACTCGGATAGTTCTATCAGAATTCTGGGTTCAAAGGACTCGTTGGAATGCCAAGGTAGTGGGTATAATGTGACAAACATGGGAGATCATGTGACGGTTGCACCTAAAAGGGAAAAGAAATGTGCCGCTTATCATAATATTCCATCCTCTAAAACGGTATCTCCCACCAGTAACACAAGTGAATATACTGTCGGTAGGAAACGCAAACAATTGAAGATACATGAATATGAACATTGCGATTTCGGAAGCCCTCCTTTGTCAAACATCAACTGTAAACGTGCAAGAAAGAAGATGCACAAGTGTCAGTATTGCGATTATGAAAGCGCTCAGGAGTCAAATTTGAAAGGTCACATCAACTCGAAACACACAAGAGAGAATATGCACAAGTGTCAGTATTGTGATTATGAAAACCCTTATAGGTCAGTTCTAAAATGTCACATCAACTCTCGACACACAAGAGAGAAGATACACAAGTGTCAGTATTGCGACTATGAAACCCCTCATCAGTCAAATTTGAAAACTCACATTAAGCGTAAACACACAAGAGAGGATATACAAAAGTGTCCATATTGTGATTATGAAAGCCCTGTATTGTCAACTTTAAAAACACACATTGACTACAAACACACAAGGGAAAATATACAAAAGTGTCCATATTGCGATTATGGCTGCCCAGTGTTGGGAAATTTGAAAAGGCACATCAACTCTCAACATACAAAAGAGATTATACACAAATGTCTGCATTGCGATTATGAAAGCCCTTATAGCTCAGCTTTAAAAATCCATGTCAACTGTAAACACACGAGAGAGAAGATACACAAGTGTCCATCTTGTGATTATGCAAACCCTTTGATGGCAAATTTGAAAACGCACATCAATTCTAAACATACGAGAAAGAATATACACAAGTGTGGATGTTGCGATTATGAAAGCACTCGGAAGATATATTTAAAAAATCACATTAATGCCAAACACACAAGAGATAATACACACAAGTGTCCACATTGTGATTACGTAAGCTCTGTGTTGGCAAATTTGAAAAGGCACATCAACTCTAAACATACAAGAAAGAATATACACAAGTGTCCATATTGCGATCATGAAAGCCCTTATAGCTCATCTTTAAAAGTTCACATCAACTCTAAACACACAAAAGAGAATATACACAAGTGTCCATATTGTGATTACAAAAGTCCTGTGTTGGCAACTTTAAAAAATCACATTAAGCGTAAACATGAGGAAGTCAAAATAGAAGATATATGAATGTGAATATACAGGAAGGCATCGAAATACTTGATGTAGATATAGAGAAGTGAATTATCAACAAAAAATGGATATTTATGTGAATATTGCAATTATGAAACAAACTTATACTTTAAGTTAACAGAAAACCTAAATAAACTAAATATATTTCTTAAGACAGCTTTGATTTAATCCAAAAACTCCCTATGGGCAGGGTTGTAAAGTCATACAGTTCTCATCAAATAACTTGGCACCTGTATGAAATAATATCGGCACATTATAATTTGTCTATCTTCTTCTAATACTCATAATTTAGATAAAGAAACATTGTAACGTATAATTTCTAAGCAAACCACATACGTCAATGGCATTTTAATGATCTAGAAACAGACAAAACATCCCCGTCCTGTCGTATTTGAATCACGTTATTTTTGTCAAGTTTGCAGGCCTGTCATGTCCTGATGCAATTGTATTCAAATGCTGTTGTCTGATTCCTTCATTCACAGGGAACGTAACACAATTTCTGCTGCACGTCCGTTAAAAGTGTAATCCGTTCTAATACACGACAATACATTGAAAGTATTGAAACTAATATTCACTCTAAAAAGATAATCCGAGTAAACAATGTAAACTAACGAATGTTATAGGTTATAACAGCTGCAAATATTTATATATCAACATGATAAGCTCGGAATGACGAACACTATAAGAAACTTGAAAAAGCTAACCGACTAGGTACGAATACAACCGATAAAGTTGATTCTGCAGCGTGTGGCTTACGGAAATTTCTGTACCAACCTAACAATATAACACTTGTGAATCAAGAACTTTTCTTAATCAGATACGCCCATTGATGACGTGCGGGCTAAGTTATTTGACGAGAAATGTATAGAAAATGGATCGGAGAGGTTACGGATGTTTCATAGAAAATTCGAATTTTTCATAATTTTGAAGGTATATGCCACGGTCGTATATACAGGCTGGGAACTCTATGTTTGACATGAGTCTCTTGCATGTCGCCAAACTCGTAGTCTCTCGCTCAGCCACCAGCTAGCGCATGGATCGAAATATGATGTCCGGATTAGGCGCCATATCGTTCAAACACGGTCGTATACATAGTCAAAGTATAAAGGTCTGCTGGAGCCTCTTTTTAAAATTCGAGTGCAAGCTGATTGGTCGTTTATTTAATGTTATTGACGACGACATAATATGATGTTACGTGCCGGCGATGTGATTGGAGGAGCTAGGTGACGTCACCTAGCGCGAGAAACGATGATAGAGAGGCTCGAGCAGATCTTTATACTTTGACTATGGTCGTATACGTGCCAGAGATAATCCCTCGACTCATGCGCCACTCTTTTGGTACTACGCAACAGATGACGTTTAGCGGACACACTACGCACATAGGAAACCGCCTCGAGTTCCTAGATCTGTATATACGACCGTGGCTAGAGGTAACGTCACTTTATAATGTCCGCGGAATGGGGAACGGATAAGGTTTTGAAACCTCGCGTTAAGACGGGGATTTACTCCTCTATACTATATGATCACTATGAACAGAATTGACTCAACTAGTGAACTAGTCATAGATAACTCTACTACAGAGTAGAGTTATCTATGGAACTAGCCAACTAGCACGGAAGTACAATAAGTACGGAAGCTCTCCAAGCACTACACTCAATCTGTGAGTCTGTATCGTATTTTAGTTCGTTTGTATCGGAGTTTAATTGAACGAATCATCACAGTACCGAGTCGTTCGTTCACCACTCACTTGACTCGCTCATGAACGACCCATCCATAGATAACTCTACTACCGTAGAATGAAATGTTCCATGTTAGGTACCGAAACCGCGACAAGAGCGCTGCGTGAGGATTGGAAGCGTACTAAATGATGGTTGGGAGGGAAATTCGAAGTTACACAGCACATAAATGCAAATTTTGTTTTCTACAATTTAAAAAGGAAATGAAAGTCGATAGTTTTTACCAATAGTTTTTATTCAACAACAAAGTTAGAACAGAAATATATAAAATATACATATAAATATCGAGACTAATTACAATGGGTTAAAGCAAAAATACAAAAAATATACATATAAATACAATTAAATACCGAGACTAATTACAACAAAAATACATGAAATATACATGTTGCTGAGTTAGAACAGAAATATATAAAATATACATATAAATATCGAGACTAATTACAATGGGTTAAAGCAAAAATACAAAAAATATACATATAAATACAATTAAATATCAAGACTAATTACAATGGGTTAAAACAAAAATACAAAAAATATACATATAAAAACAATTAAATACCGAGACTAATTACAACAAAAATACATGAAATATACATGTTGCTGAGTTAGAACAGAAATATATAAAATATACATATAAATATCGAGACTAATTACAATGGGTTAAAGCAAAAATACAAAAAATATACATATAAATACAATTAAATATCAAGACTAATTACAATGGGTTAAAACAAAAATACAAAAAATATACATATAAATACAATTAAATATCAAGACTAATTACAATGGGTTAAAACAAAAATACAAAAAATATACATATAAATACAATTAAATACCGAGACTAATTACAACAAAAATACATGAAATATACATGTTGCTGAGTTAGAACAGAAATATATAAAATATACATATAAATATCGAGACTAATTACAATGGGTTAAAGCAAAAATACAAAAAATATACATATAAATACAATTAAATACCGAGACTAATTACAACAAAAATACATGAAATATACATGTTGCTGAGTTAGAACAGAAATATATAAAATATACATATAAATATCGAGACTAATTACAATGGGTTAAAGCAAAAATACAAAAAATATACATATAAATACAATTAAATACCGAGACTAATTACAACAAAAATACATGAAATATACATGTTGCTGAGTTAGAACAGAAATATATAAAATATACATATAAATATCGAGACTAATTACAATGGGTTAAAGCAAAAATACAAAAAATATGCATATAAATACAATTAAATATCAAGACTAATTACAATGGGTTAGAACAAAAATACAAAAAATATACATATAAATACAATTAAATATCAAGACTAATTACAATGGGTTAAAACAAAAATACAAAAAATATACATATAAAAACAATTAAATACCGAGACTAATTACAACAAAAATACATGAAATATACATGTTGCTGAGTTAGAACAGAAATATATAAAATATACATATAAATATCGAGACTAACTACAATGGGTTAAAGCAAAAATACAAAAAATATACATATAAATACAATTAAATATCAAGACTAATTACAATGGGTTAAAAAAAAAATACAAAAAATATACATATAAATACAATTAAATACCGAGACTAATTACAACAAAAATACATGAAATATACATGTTGCTGAGTTAGAACAGAAATATATAAAATATACATATAAATATCGAGACTAATTACAATGGGTTAAAGCAAAAACACAAAAAATATACATATAAATACAATTAAATATCAAGACTAATTACAATGGGTTAAAACAAAAATACAAAAAATATACATATAAATACAATTAAATACCGAGACTAATTACAACAAAAATACATGAAATATACATGTTGCTGAGTTAGAACAGAAATATATAAAATATACGTATAAATATCGAGACTAATTACAATGGGTTAAAGCAAAAATACAAAAAATATACATATAAATACAATTAAATATCAAGACTTATTACAATGGGTTAAAGCAAAAATACAAAAAATATACATATAAATACAATTAAATACCGAGACTAATTAAAACAAAAAAACACATAGCGTGTAATAAACGGTTTTTGTTAAGAGGTTGTTTCTCACACCTTTCAGTAAATGTGGTGGATCATAAAATGGGATAATTTTTTGTCCATCAACTTCAAATATGAAGTCATATGATTCTTTCCCTCCTCTTGCATACTCCTCTTTTGTTTCCTTCACTAATTTGTTTATCGTACTGACATAATTTGTACCTTGATCGCAAATTGTGGCCACCGTATTGAAACTAATTTCCCTGCAAGATCGTACAATGTTTTGAATTGAACATTTAATGGTTTCAGCCTTTGCTGCTCCTTTAATAAATTGATACATAATTGGTTGTTTCCATTTTCCCTCAATACCTTGCAGCATGAAAACCTGAAAGAGTGTCAATGAGAGAAATTCAATTATTTTCATTCACATATAGTTCACCTGTTCATGATTAGATATGTTAGAGGTTTTGTAACTTCCAAAATCTTCGAAACCATCGATTTCGTCCGTATTTTCATTATACTGGAGGTATGGTGTAAGACTAATTTCATCAAAAATAAGAACACAATGTTTCTCACTAGGTTTCATATTCTTCGCAGTTTCTTTCAATCCATGAAATACAGCTGGGCTAAAGCCAGGGTATATAGCCGTGTTTTCCCATGATAAATATTATGCAAAAATAATATTGTAGAAATAGCGTGTATGATATCAAGCAAAATCCACAAATGAATTAAACATGGCTACTATTGAACAACAATAACAAACTCATGCGCATTATAATTTCTATTAATTTCGGACGCTTGACGCGTCCTCCCGTGTTTTGGAAGCGTAAATACTTGACGGTTTTGGTCCCTTCCATAAGACATTTCATTCTACGGTAGTAGAGTTATCTATGGACCCATCACTAGCTACCATCAATAAACATGTTAACTACAACAACAGTCAAGAATGATCCAGATTGGGAAGATCATATTGAAATTAAATACCATATTATTCCTGAATACTTAGATGAAATCAAAGAGGAGACTGCAGATTGTCAAGAATTCAAGATAAAGTAAGTTTTTGCACTAAATAACAGATCAATATTTTCTTGGTTTATGTTAGGAATAATTTACTATATCATGTCCAGTATAGGAGAGACATGACATATATGAGTGATGTTAATTAGGAAGAATTGAATCACTCACTAGTACAATGTACTTTGACAGTATTGGGGGATTAAACATCTAAAAATATCATTTAATCCTTTTATTTTTAGAATCGAAAAGTGCAATGTAGATGATGAATTGGAATGTATAAAAGCTGATCAAGATTGTAACTCGGATAGTTCTATCAGAATTCTGGGTTCAAAGGACTCGTTGGAATGCCAAGGTAGTGGGTATAATGTAACAAATGTGGGAGATGATCTAACGGTTGCACCTAAAAGGGAAAAGAAATGTGCCGCTTATCATAATATTCCATCCTCTAAAACGGTATCTCCCACCAGTAACACGAGTGAAAATACTGTCGGTACGAAACGCAAACAAGTAAAGATACATAAATATGAACATTGCGATTTCGGAAGCCCTCCTTTGTCAAACATCAACTGTAAACGTGCAAGAAAGAAGGTGCACAAGTGTCAGTATTGCGATTATGAAAGCGCTCAGGAGTCAAATTTGAAAGGTCACATCAACTCGAAACACACAAGAGAGAATATATACAAGTGTCAGTATTGCGATTACAAAAGCATTTGGCAGTCTAATTTGAATAGCCACATGAACTCTAAACACAAACGAGGGAAGACACACAAGTGTCAGTATTGCGATTATAAAAACACTCAAGAGTCAAATTTAAAAAGTCACATCAACTCTAAACATACAAGAGAGAATATGCACAAGTGTCAGCATTGCGATTATGAAAGCGCTTATAGGTCGGCTATAAAAAGTCACATCAACTCTCGACACACAAGAGAGAAGATACACAAGTGTCAGTATTGCGATTATGAAACTCCGCAGGAGTTAAATTTGAAAAATCACATTAACGCCAAACACACAAGAGAGCATATACAAAAGTGTCCATATTGTGATTATGAAAGCCCTGTATTGGCAAATTTAAAAACACACATCGAGTACAAACACACAAGAGAGAATATACAAAAGTGTCCATATTGCGATTATGGTTGCCCAGTGTTGGCAAATTTAAAAACACACATCAACTCTCAACATACAAGAGAGATTATACACAAGTGTCAGTTATGTCATTATGAAAGTCCTTATAGCACATCTTTAAAACGTCACATCAATGTCATACACACAAGAGAGAAGATACACAAGTGTCCATCTTGTGATTATGCAAACCCTTTGTTGGCAAATTTGAAAAGGCACATCGACTCTAAACATACAAGAAAGAATATACACAAGTGTCATTATTGCGATTATGAAAGCACTCGAGAATCAAATTTGAAAAATCACATTAACGCCAAACACACAAGAGAGGATATACACAAGTGTCCACATTGTGATTACGTAAGCCCTGTGTTGGCAAATTTGAAAAGGCACATCAACTCTAAACATACAAGAAAGAATACACACAAGTGTCATTATTGCGATCATGAAAGCCCTTATAGCTCATCTTTAAAAGTTCACATCAACTCTAAACACACAAAAGAGAATATACACAAGTGTCCATATTGTGATTATAAAAGCCCTGTGTTGGCAACTTTAAAAAATCACATTAAGCGTAAACATGAGGCAGTCAAAATAGAAGATATATGAATGTGAATATACACAGGATGGCATCAAAATACTTGATGTAGATATACAGGAGTGAGTTATCAACAAAAAATGGATATTTATGTGAATATTGCAATCATGAAACAAACTTATATTTAAGTTAACAGAAATAAACTAAATATATTTCTTAAGATAGCTTTGATTTAACCCAAAAACTTTGTATGGGTGGGGTTCAAAGTCAACGGATCGGAGAGGTTACGGATGTTTCATAGAAAATTCGAATTTTTCATAATTTTCATGAAAAATTTGTCATTTTTTTCGATCTCTCAGAATCCAACGAAACTACGCTTTTTTAACGTTATTTTAAGTGTGGTATTCGAATCCAACCTTGGTTACCACCTGCGAAGTCCAGTAACGACGTTTCGTCGACTGGGAAGTCCTTCATCGGGGCATTATCCATCTTTAAAGGCTCATAACTCACGTTCAGCTTCGATTCAATCCAAAAATTCTCTATGGGCAGGGTTCTAAAGTCATATAGAACTGATCGGTGAAGAAAATTCGAATTTTTCATAATTTTGAAGGTATATGCATGTCATTGTCATTTTTATCGATCGAATTCAACCTTGGTTACCACCTGCCAAGTCGAATAACGACGTTTCGTCGAAGAGGAAGTCCTTCATCGGGGCATCATCCATCTTTAAACGTTCATAATTCACGTTAAGCTTGGATCTAATTTAAAAAATCTATATGAATTATGTCATCATGCAATTCTGGGATCATATCCGAATTCCTGGTAATCCGCTCCTGAACCCTCGTTGGGTCGATGCAGCGAGAGGCTTTTGTTTTATAGAATATTATCATAGACTTCAGTATATAACGTATAGTAAACATTATGATTATAAACCTTTTGTAATTCTATTTGAATAATGTATCTTTTAAAACCAAAAAACGAAGAGTTAATTAGTTAATTCATGTGCAGGATTCTAAAGTCATATAGAACGGATTGGAGAAATTGCGGATGTTTCATAGAAAATTCGAATTTTTCATAATTTTGAAGGTATAGCATGAAAAATTTGTATGAAACTACGTTTTTTCACGTTATTTTAAGTGTAGAATTCGAATCCAACCTTAGTTACAACCTGCGAAGTCCAGTAACGACGTTTCGTCGACTGGAAACTCCTTCATCAGGGCATCATCCATCTTTGAAGACTTATATTTCACGTTAAGCTTCGATTTAATCCAAAAAAATCTGTATGAGCAGGGTACCAGTGGCGGCTCGTGAACTTTTTAAGAGAGGAGGCTGGACATAAAACGTTCTTGTAAAAATATACTCTATTCAGCCAATAAATTTAACCTTTGCACAGCGACCGTACCAGCTACTTCAGTGACAAAATTAATTGTTGCCAAGCAAGAACCAACGTGGAGGTGTAGTTTCTCTTGGCAAAAAATTTTTTTGTTCATTTTTTTTTCTTTGGATTTTTGATATTTTTTATTTATTTTTTTTGAAATTTTTTCATATTTTGTTTATTTTATTATTTTCATAAACTTTTTTTATATATTAACGGAATTCTACGGTCTTTAGTTTGCGAAAAATGATGAATAATATTATCATAAAATGTATCATTTTGTTTTAAGTGTTTTACTGAATCTTTTTCAATAGATATCAAACTAACACTGTATAAAAGATTTTGGCCCATTGTATTTCGCATGTAAGTTTTAATTCGTTTGAGAGTAGAAAATGATCTCTCCACCGATGCCGACGTGACAGGAATGGTGACTGTCAAACAAAGTAGTTTATAAAACTGAGGTAAAACTTGTTGCAAATCATTATCTATCATATATTTTATCATATCGGCGTGAATGTCGTACTGGCCTAAAATATCTTTATCAGAGTATACAACGCATAATTCATTGTGCAGTGCTATTTTATCAAAAAATTTATATTTTAGAACTAAGTTATCTAAAAGTGTATTGGGAAACTCTTTTGAAAAATATTCGAAAAATCTTCTATTCGTCTCAATTGACCTTTAATAGTATCTAAAATTTCATAAAAAAAGTTGTTTATAATGTAGTTTCTTGTCTACCAAATTATATGTTTTCCTCCTTTAACAATATTCTGTTTACCGGTTAATTTAAACTTAATACTCGATGTAATATGTTCCTGCGATTTTTCATGTCTATCTATACCACGAGCTAAATTTTCCAAATCATCATAACCCGAGTGTCCCCAACATGAAGTTGTATCAGATGTAAATAACAAGCAATATAATTTATTGTGTATTTCGATTTTGAAACATACCTGTCATCGTCACCACTAATCCTTTCAAATCCGGTAAAGGCCGTTTATTTTTAACAAAACACTTTTCTATCATATGTTAATCCACTAAATGGATTTTCTAACAACCCAGCAACTAAGTCACTCATCATTTTAACGTTCACCGATTAGATAAATTATAACTTAACTACTTAACCTTACTTCGCCTCGCGGTACAAATTACAAAACCAAGAAGTAACGGAACACGACACGTGTGGCATTCTTCTAGCGGAAGGGCGGTAGCAAGTAATCGTATTTCATTCGACCGACGATTCCATACGAGAAGCTAGCTTCCATAGGATGTTGCCATATTCGCTCTTTTACCCTATCTAGCAATTGAACTGCTTGGAAAACGGCAACTGTGTTGACCACACGTATTTAGCGTTTGAGATATATAGAGAATCTAGCCTCTGGCCACTGTTGCCAGATTAAAAATAACTACTGAGAACGGGGAATTAATTGTAAAATTTAAAGAATTGTCAGAGAAACAGGAAATAAAATGGAGAATGATCATTAAGATAAATTGGTGATGAGGCTGAGCCTCCTTAGCCTCCGCCGAGGAGCCGCCACTGCAGGGTACTAAAGTCATACAGAACGGATCGGAGAGGTTACAGATGTTTCAAAGAAAATTCGAATTTTTCATAATTTTGAAGGTACATGCACGGAAAATTAGTAATTTTTATCGATCTCTCAGAATCGAACGAAACTATGTTTTTTTACGTTATTTTAAGTGTGGAATTCGAATCCAACCTTAGTTACCATCTGCGAAGTCGAACAACGACGTTTCGTAGACCGGGAAGTCCTTCATCGGGGCATCATCCATCTTTGAAGGTTCATAATTCACGTTAAGCTTCGATTTAATTCAAAAAATTAACATGGGCAGGCTTTTAGTCAAGTTTATGATGGAATAAAAACCAACTTCTTCCTGAATCTTGATTTATAGATACTAGATAGATAACTTCACATTGATTATTTAATAGTCATTCTAGTTTCCTATCCTGTCTGTCTATCCAGTATCTCAACCCACAACCAGCCACATCTATTGTATGACAGCCAAAGGGAAACTTCAAACAAACCGTATTGTATTGTTTTTTCGGATGTATAAGTCATAATGACAGATTCTGAACAATATAAAGAATATATTACAGAGTGGATATTTATTGGAATAATAATTTACGTTACCATTATCGTATTCAGTGAGTTATATTAATTGTTCATTAGTTGTTCCCTTTTAGATTTTCAGAAAGTCAGGAATCATGTTTTTCAGTCACTATTGACTCTCTTTGCTTTTTCACGCTAAAAAAAACCTACTAGTATTTTCATGAAAAATTGACATAATATACAACTTCGTTATATTATATATTTAAAGGAAAGAATGAAACTTCAAAGATCACGTATCACCGTCGCGATATTTAACTGGATTGATATCGAAATAATATTTGTTTCTCGTGTATGCCGAGGTCACTCAACCTGTTTGATAAACCAAAATACTTTAAAATGGAGATTTTCTAAGTTGTGTTTGTAACATATGTGTAAGCTCTAAGCTGGATATAATTTTTTGTTGTTTGAATATAATATAAATTAAAATGATTCTTGACCCAGGTATAATATGTCACATTAACACATATGTTTGTTCTTTTTCGTCTTTACGTACGTTTCGTACTCACGACCATTATCAGAAGAGGTTTGAAAACTAATTCACGTCACTATAACGCGGGATTCCTCAAACTAATAGCCCTTCAATGTGTTAAATGTACAATTATTGAAATTAATGCGATAAAGACGCAGGACAGTGCTTAGTGCAATTAGTTATGCCACGTGATGATGGCCGTGAAACGGAAACGTACGTAAAGATAAAAAGAGTAAACAAACGTGTAAATGTGACCGCTATTTCCCGAGAATTTATATGTAAAAGAGTATAAGGTTAGCGGTCAGCTGTGAACAGTTCCATCAGCTATACAATCATCATCATCACCTAGGCCCCTTAGTTGGGCCCATTGTGCACCCCGTGGTCTGAAGCTTAAGCACAGGCTCTATGATCAAGAGCTTGGCCTGCCTCATGCGTGGTGATTTTTGCTACAAGTCCAGACCACTCTTTGTTCAGTTTGCCCAGAACGGCGAGACCCCACGCCATTTGATTAAGCGACCATTGGCTCCGGCCCGACAGGGCCACTAGACGACCCCCGCCTGACCAGGAAGTCGGCCATTTCGTTTCCTTCAACACTGTGTCCAGGAACCCAGATGAGTTGAACTTTATTTCTCTTGGCTAGTTCAGTCAGTGTATCGTTGCATCCTTTGACAAGCCTTGATGTGACTCTAGGTGTATCAGTTATACAATATTTTAACCCCAATTATATCATGCTCGTTTAAGGAAAAACACTTATCCAAGAATAATTTATTTAATGTTACAGTTGTAATAGCAAGACATTGTATATTGCGTAGACTGCTATGTTGTTCTTCGGAAAATGGTTTACATTGTACCTACATAAGAAACTGTTGGGCGAATCTGAGCATCTGTCCAACATGTAATATGAGACAATCCATGAAAAACGTGTTCTGCTGTAGAAGGAAACATACTCTCCATGTAAGGATATCTGCATAGGTAACAAATTGTACAGTCCATTTGTTGAAAAATGCATACACCCATTTCAGTCTCAAATTAGTAGCATTCAATCCTCTTGATAAGGCTGTTCTGTAAAGGTATTAGGAGGAGGTCTTCGTAGTGAGTTGTGAGTTCTGGTTTGTTTTTGATGAATAATTCCAAAATTCATCACAAATAACCTAAATGCTGCTGTATATACTCGAAATTGCCCCGTACCGAATCGTACAACGGTTGTAAACGTCTATAAATTATTGTTATATCCATTTTAAGCTCATAAAATCTTAGAATCTATTGTGATGAATATCTATCATGAAGTTTATGGTAGAAAACTATGTTTATAAATAACAAAATGCGAGAAATAACGCGAGTAATCAGCGAAATTCTCGTGTAACCTGGCTGTTGAGTGAAGCTAACTTAATGACGTCACCATTCGATTTTTCTAGCCTGTAATTTCTGTGCTACGGTTGATATTATACTCAATTATCGTCCAAACCATCGACATATACATAATGTCGATGGTCCAAACGCGATATTCCTCATTACTACAAAACAACTATATCCATAGATAACTCTACTACCGGTAGTAGAGTTATCTATGACTATATCACTTATTACTTCTGATAATCACCAACATAACTTTTAATGTTAGAAAATATGAGACAGTAGCTGCCATCTATAAGACGGTAGTCCAAACGCAAAAGTATAATTCTATCACGGATACATATTGATTCTAATATCTCCGAATATTACGAATATTGAGATTTATCGCGCATGTAATACGTGTTGCCTGACTGCAGGAGTTAGAACTTTCCATAAAGGTGAAATAAATCTTATTTCAAGGGTATATACCACGGTCGTACATACAGGTCTGGCGACTCGTATGTTTGACATGAGTCTCTTACGCGTCGCCAAACTCGTAGTCCCTCGCTCAGCAACTAGCTAGCTAGCGCCTGGATCGAAGTGGTAAAACGATTTCTTTCCGGAATCGCAAGCAGTGTTACTAAGTATTCTGATTTGAGAGAGGAATAGAACTGTTACTCTTGTCAAAATGTATTACTCACCTTAAAATTAACTTCCCCTTTTTCGTTATACATGACGCACAGAAAAGACCACGTTAAAACGATTTCTATCCGGAATCACAAGCATCCACTTTTAACGCATTTCCGCATCTTTCGGCACTTTAAAAACAGAAGTTTGTTGCTTTACACTTTTGTACCCCGTTTTGCATTCCGGCACAATCACAGTTTCGTAATTTGTTTATAAAAACGCAGGTATTCCTTGTGTTTACAACTTGTCAGAGAATACTCTCACGTGACGTCTTTTGGTACTACGCGACAGTCCACGCTTAGCGGTCCCACTTCTCACATAGGAAACAGCCCCGAGTTTCCAGACCTGTATGTACGACCGTGGTATATACCATTGTAATGTATGTTCGTGACGTATGAATTGAAAAACATGCTCAATTTAACGTTGAAAAACGCGAAACGCTGCAGTTCGTTAGACGAACGAAAACCACAAACTCTTATCGTAAATATGATTTTCTATGTACTGACACTGAGTGCTGCCCGGATCCAAGGAGTCAACACCAGAGTTCTATGTAAGAACTCTTTGGTCAACACATAACACAATCAGTTTATCGAGTTAACAATAATTGAAACGAATATATCTGAAGAATTGTCCGTGAGCCTTTGTTTATGCAATATGATTAATTAGGACATTCTCTTAGGTTACTAGTTACTATAGATAGGGTATTGTTATAGTCTTCGCGATTTCTAAAATAATAAAAAAAGTCATAGAACAAAAAGTTTGATGACAAAAAACCGTCGAATTCATCTGTTTGTTAATAAATAAATTGTTTATAACGAATGAAGTTAATTCAAATATTTATTTAACTGGTTTCATATGTTCACTGACGAAAAATAGTCTTTACCCTATCAAAAATGGTCAAATTTAGCATTATTTATGTAATCTCAAAAATAAGCTAATTAAATTGTTAATTTATTGTTTATAAACAGTATGAACAATTTGCACAACTATCTAGGAGGTAGATTTTTTGAATCTGATAACATTCTGAAGAGAATGAACTTTGTCCCATCAAAATCGACCATTTTCCCCAAGAATTAACCAGTTTGACCTATTTTTATACCAATTTGACTGCACCAATAAGGAACTATCAAAATATAGTCTTCAAATATTCATTTTTTTTATATTTCCAGGAACCGTCTTGTTTCGAAAATCTGCCTAATTTCAAACTTAGATGTTACAAGCCGGAATGTGACTTAATCACTTGTATATGTTGCGATTTTTACATTGAGAACGAAAGACCGCATCAAGAAATTTTCGTCGTTAGTAAACAGTTTGAAAACGAGAGCCTGTCGCAACTTTACGAAAGGAATCTAGGTATATATTGAAAGGAAAGAGTTCTGGTTGTTATTTCATCACAATAAAATCTTATATTTTCATTGAATTTTATTAATTATTTACCTTAACTCAAATTGAACTTACCTTCGCTATATCCTTCAAAATCTCCAAATATTCAAATGAATTAGGAAATAATTAAGAAAAATAGTTTATTATGATAAATTGATAACATAAATGCATTAAAATAAATATATTTGGTAAAGAATTAATCAAAAATATACAATTTAAATTAGGATAAATTTTAGTCTTTTTTTTTTTAATTGTGCCTCACCTTCCCTGTCTCCTTCAAAATCTCCAAATATTCAAATGAATTACGAAATAATTATGAAAAATAGTTTATTATGATAAATAGATAACATAAATGCATTAAAATAAATATATTTGGTAAAGAAATTAATCAAAAATATACAATTTAAATTAGGATAAATTTGTCATTTTTTTGGGTCCTTTATTTTAATTGTGCCTCACCTTCCCTGTCTCCTTCAAAATCACCAAATATTCAAATGAATTACGAAATAATTATGAAAAATAGTTTATTATGATAAATACATAACATAAATGCATTAAAATAAATATATTTGGTAAAGAAATTAATCAATAATATACAATTTAAATTAGGATAAATTTTAGTCATTTTCGTTGATCCTTTTTTTTTAATTGTGTTCTTGGTTATGAAAGTGGTGAGTCACATATTTTTCGTTTCAAGATATTTAAATAATAGCGTTTGAATAAAATTTTATTTCTATTTATTATACTTTGTTGCTAATTTTTCAGCAATTGTGATGAAATTTTGTGTGAAACTTGTAAGGAAAAATTTGTTTTAATGTTCTAAATGACTTTGAATAAACAAGAATAAATATAAAATAGAAATGATTCGAATATTCATTAATATTTTATAATTATGTCTTAGAAATAGGAGTTTTGATATTCAAATAAACACTGCTATGTACATTGCTTTTAATTATGATTTAAAATATATTTACCTGAAATAATTGAATTGTGTAGATTTATTATTGCCAACCTACTTAGTAATTACACTGGATTATTTTATTTTAAAGCAAAAAACACAAAATAACTATTAAAAACTATTCTATTTTGAATTCTTGAGTGACCACTTCAATAATCAAGGCCACAATTAGATTTAAATTCTTCTGAACATCCATATTTGAAATAGTCATTGAAAAAATAATCCAACATTACAAGAGAATATTCAATCAATTTTTATTTATTAATAGTGAGTTTGGTTAAAAAGTGCATCATCTAAATAAATTTCCTATGCCCACACCTTTTTACAAAGTAATTTGTAAACATCACGATTTTAGAAAAACAAATGATTTTTTGAAATTGAATACACTATATTTTCTTTAATTTCTCAATGAAATACATAAAATAATATCAAAATTGTACAAAGAGACACGACAACACCTAAAATAATTGAATCTCTACGTTTTCTCAAATTTATTCGCTGTAATAAACTATTAATTGCCGGGTATTTATTGGAAATATCGTTAAATCGCATCTGGAGCTTTTTGAAAGTTTGTCGTTGATTGGTTAGATGCTCTCTCGTCTCCATGGCAATGGATATTTGTTCGTTTACTAGCCGATCCGAACTGAAAATGATAGAAAAAGTGAGATTTGAAAAATCTCTAAAACATTGAGAACTTACTTGTGAGCATGTTGATTTTCTTTCAAATAAATATCTCTTCTGTTGTTGATTCCCTCACTACGAAATGAATCAGAAGAACCGTGTAACAGATCTTCCCTTTCTCGTCTACTTTCATGTTGAGAATTTGTTTTTCTAAAATCTTTCGATAGATCGGCCAATATGTCTTTGTGACGTTGGATTGTATGTAACATAGCTGCTCCGGATACAGGCTGTTCGCTCATCTGTTCATTAATTTGTGTAAGCTGGAATTTGAATATTGAAACAAAGCTCTCTCAATAAACATCACATATACTTTTTTAAGCAACTGCTCTATCTCGATGGACATCGTTTCAAATGTGTCTTCTCCAGACAAAAGTGGAACTTTATCCGAGGCATGAGTACTGTGGGGTGATTTTAAGCCTGCACATAACTTACTGAACGCCACCAACTTCAAGTCAATCTCGTTTTCCAGATATCGCGCTTGTTTTCGCAAATCTAAATAAAAAATTAACTTTCAAAATAACAGTACAAAAAAGTTGTATCCTTATTCTCTAAGATAATAGGCACATTTATTAAATCACTCATCTTGAACATTCCAGAACAATGTTAGTAAATAAAAAACCACATAACCGGTGAAATCGCAATTCAAAGAAAACTAGATGGAATATGGTTTCGAGAAAATGATTGCATTTTGTACCTTCATAGGATAACGCACTAGCCATATTTATTAATTATTCTTGTACGTATTATTATTTATCTAATTTTCTCAGCAAAGCCATAGAATAGATAAAGTTGTCGTGGTTTCAATGAATGTTCCGTGGCAATGACTGGCGGTAGCTCTTTCACCTTTATGTTGTTCTGTGTCTTTCGCAGTCATAGGCCACTAGAAGATGTGAGCATAATCATAATAATCAGAAGCTATAAATATAAAATAAGATTCAAAAAAAGTTCTTTTAATAATCGTATGAAACTCTTGAGGTATGAATCAAATTTACAAAATGTTGAGGAGCGAATAATCAATTTTTTATTTATCTGATTCTGTGTTCTGGAAGCGCAGGGCGCAGGCCCACTTTCTCCAAATTTATTTATCGACGTAGTCGCGTCATCGTTTCATTGTAGTATTTTCCGATTCCGGGTGACGCCAAACGCCATATTGGAAATTGTGATTGTACAAATACACAAGTGCCGTGGCCGTGGTAAAGCTAAACGCAATAGCTGAAACGTTATTGTGGCCGGAGTGTTTCAAAACAAACGTTCGAAATGTCCGTCGAATATCTGCAAGTGGCCGAAGACGAAGGTGAAGAACCTATAGAGTTACCAATCGAAGATGACGGAACGCTTTTACTGAGTACGTTATCGGCGCAATTTCCTGGATCTTCCGGACTTAAATTTAGGAATCCAGATACCAAAGCGATCAGAGGGGTTCGTTTGAGTGACGGTCGACTCAATCCGCCACATGAAGATGGCTGGGGTTCGCAAATATTTTACTGCGTATTTCCAAAAGGTACGCACGTTGATTGACGTTTCCTTGAAGTTTATGTTTATGCAAGTAATTCAACTGTTTCGTACTTGCTGATGTTAATCTGCAGAAAATGGTATTTGACATGTTATTTATTCCAGAAAATAAGAGAAAATCAGATGATAACTTGGAGAATTCCACAGCAAAAACAAAGAGAATGGAAACAAAGTTAAGATGTACCGACTTGATTGTATTAGGCCTCCCATGGAAAACTACTGAACAGAATTTGAGAGAATATTTTGAAACTTTCGGTGAGGTTCTAATGGCTCAAGTAAGTTGTATTTCCTAGTTAAAAATGTTATTATGGTCGATATATTTGGTATGCATGATGAAATGACTTACCAAGTACATTTTTTGACAGGTAAAGAAAGATACAAAGTCTGGACAATCCAAAGGGTTTGGTTTTATCAGATTTGGCTCGTACGAATCGCAAATGAGGGTTTTAGCACAAAGACACATGATTGACGGGCGATGGTGCGATGTGAAAGTTCCAAATTCGAAGGTAAGGCCGATACATTTCAAAACCTTTCGTTTTTTGACTTTTTACTTTTGTAGGAGGGTTTAATTCAACAAGTTCCTTGCAAAGTATTTATCGGTAGATGTACGGAAGATATCAGTTCCGAGGATCTACGAGATTATTTTGGAAAGTTTGGCGAAGTCACCGACGTTTTCATTCCGAAACCGTTTAGAGCTTTCAGTTTTGTCACGTTTTTAGATCCGGAAGTGGCTCAAGGCCTTTGCGGTGAAGATCACATAATCAAAGGTAATTTTCATGTTTGTGCCATCTTAATATTGACGACTGATGTGTGCGATATTTTATTACAGGTGTTTCGGTGCACGTTTCGAACGCAGCACCCAAGTCGGAAACTCGTGGTGGGGGTTACGGCTCGGGAGGACCTAGAAGTGGTGGACACGGCAATAGTAGAGGGGGTCCGGGACAAGACGGAACGGGCATGTACAATCAGGGTAGATACAATCAAGGCGGACCCAATCAGGGCAACTGGGGTAATCAAGGACCACGAGGTAACCTCGATATGCCCAATCTGCAAGCGCTCGGTAAGTCTGATCAAATTTATCGGCATGGAAGACGATACGATTAACACGTTCAATTTGAGTTACTGTTGTTATTTTTTTTTTGTTGTGAATTTGTACAATGTATAGAGATAACTTGTTGTATAAGGGAAACAATCGTGTAAAATGGAATTGTGAGGTTTGACATATGAAAGTGGATTGATTGACATTGGACTGCAAAAAACCTTGAAAATTTCCATGCAGCAGGAATGTCGTCTTAATTTTTTCATTTCTCGTAGTCAATTGTGTGCCAGAATGAATGTTGTTAACGTTTAAAATCACCGATTTGAATATTATCAGAGATTGACATATGCCAAATTTGTGTTCCATACATTACTACAGAAATGTTACTTTTCAAATGTATTTTTTATTTTAATCGATGCATAAACATTATGAACTGAGAAATTCTAGTGATATTTAAAAATTGTGTATACTTGATGTCCATAACTTTGATACAAATATGTAGTGAGGTTTTTGATGAATGTTGATTTTAAAGAGAACTTTTGATTAATTAAATTTGGGTGTGAATTCTACGAAACGCAACATATTGGATTTTCAAAATTGCTTTGCAAAAATATCTGGTTTCTCTAATGATGACAATTTACAAATAATTAATGTTGCTAATAACAATAAAATAAAACACTTTTACTTTGTTTTTTATCACATATATCGCAGAAACAAATCGTGACTATTTTTTTGACACTAGCGTGTCATCTTCAAACTATACTAATTTACGAAAATAAGAAAAATCCTCAAAAAATCGGTAAATTTTCGGAAAACAGTGAAAATGGACTAAAGTCACTACCGCAACATTTTCGCTTCAAAGTAGACACATTTTGTGGGAGTCTTAGCCAGGTTAGAAAAAATTTAAATATAGGTATTTTGGAAAATGAATTTTCAAAAAAAAACTGTTTTCCCCATTTTCCGGAATTCACTTGCAAGATATCTCTAATCTGACTGCAGCATCGTATTCTACGGAAAATTTCCGATCGATTAAACATTTTTTTTAGGCTAATTTTTTCAATATTTTACGATAATAAGACAAATTTTATTTTTTTACTTAAAAAAGGCCAAATAGTCCAGGCAATAAACCGGGAAAAAGGCCATAATAATAAAAAAAATATAGTATGCTAGAATTTCAACAAATTTTTTGTATTTTGTTCCTAATACCCCATAGATCATTCATGACTATCAAGACCGCTGGGGTCTACCTTTCTACCCCCCAAACGGGGTTTCAACCCCTCAGACGAGCAATCTTATAAAAACAATCCAAAAGTTTAGAAAATTAATGAATTAAGAGCCGAAAATGACCCCTAGTATGTTTTTTGTGTCGCTGATCACGATTCCGTTGTTATTTTTCCCAAAAAACTTTCCAGATGGAAAATTCGGGAAATTTGAGATTTTCCTAAGAAATTATACTTTATTATTTAGAACCGTCTCGGGAAAATCTCAAATTTCACGAATTTTTCGTCTGGAGAGAGTTTTTTGGGAAAAATAACAGCGGAATCGGAATCAGCGACCCAAAAAACATACCATGGGTCATTTTCGACTCTTAATTCATCAATTTTCTAAACTTTTGGATTGTTTTTATAAGAATGGTCCTCGAGTGGTTGAAAGCCCGTTTTGGGGGAGTAGAAAGGTCGACCCCCGGTGTCTTGATAGTCATGAATGATGTATGGGGTATTAGGAACAAAATACAAGAAAAATTTTGGAATTCTAGCTTACTATATCTTTTTTATGGCCTTTTTCCGGGCTTATTGCCTGGGCTATTTGGCCTTTTTTAAGTGAAAAAATAAAATTCGTCTTATTATCGTAAAATATTGGAAAATTAGCCTAAAAATTTTTTGAAAGCACATAATCGATCGGAAATTGGCGGTAGGATACGATGCTGCAGTCAGATTAGAGATATCTCGCAAGTAAATTTCGGAAAATGGGGAAAACCGTTTTTTTTTTTTGAAAATTCATTTCCCAAAATACCTATATTTTAATTTTTTCTAACCTGGCTAAGACTCCCATAAAATGTGTCTACTTTAAGGCGAAAATGGTCCGGTAGTGACTTTGGCCCATTTTCACCAACATTTTCACTGTTTTCCAAATATTTTCCGATTTTTTGACAATTTTTCTTATTTTCATGAATTAGTATCGTTTGAAGATGATACGCTGGTGCCAAAACTATAGTCACGATTTGTTTCTATAATAAATGTGATAAAAAATAAACTAAAAGTGTTTTATTTTATTGTAGTGCAGTCAAATAAGGTATAAAAATAGGACGATTATTTAAAATTTTTGAATAACAACCGATCAGGCTGATGCATTCGACGGTGAAAGACATGCAGACAAAAGGACCCCAAATTATTTTTGTCTAAAACCAATATCCTTAAATTAGTCAATTTGTGGGATAAAAATTGAGAAAACAATTGAATAATACTGCCGAATAGGCCTGAAAATGTCTATACCCGGTGGTCTTCAGGGTCGCTGATCACGTTCTCGACGTCAGATTTCCCAAATTCCCCCTCCACTCGGTTCGTCCAGCAATTTTGGAAAAAATTGATCAAAATTAGATGAAACGGTGGACTTGGGGGGTTTTCAGGGTCGCGGATTACGATCCCGACTTCTAAATTGAAAAATATCTCATCCACCTTCGTCTAATTAACCCCCGTGGATTTTTTCGAGTGACAAATTCCGCATTCAAGAAATATCTAGGAATTAATGGTCAAAAAATTAAATTTTTGTAAGATCATTAAAAAAATTTGGAAATCTTGTTTTTCATTAAATTTGAGTTTTTCAATTTACAGTTAAATTAATTAGTTAATTAACAATTTTATTTGTTAACAAATTAAAAAAAACAACAATTTTTCAAAATATTCAAGATTAGAGTAATTTTCGGATAATGTGAGATCGCTGAACGTGAATTAATGTTATTTTAGCAATTGACGGTTAAATTAATTAGTTAATTAACAATTTTATTTGTTAACAAATTAAAAAAAACAACAATTTTTCAAAATATTCAGGATTAGAGTAATTTTCGGAAAATGTGAGATCGCTAAACGCGAATTAATTATCATTTTTGCATTTGACGGTTAAATTAATTAGTTAATTAACAATTTTATTTGTTAACAAATTAAAAAAAACAACAATTTTTCAAAATATTCAGGATTAGAGTAATTTTCGGAAAATGTGAGATCGCTAAACGCGAATTAATGTTCATTTTTGCATTTGACGGTTAAATTAATTAGTTAATTAACAATTTTATTTGTTAACAAATTAAAAAAAACAACAATTTTTCAAAATATTCAAGATTAGAGTAATTTTCGGATAATGTGAGATCGCTGAACGTGAATTAATGTTATTTTTGCAATTGACGGTTAAATTAATTAGTTAATTAACAATTTTATTTGTTAACAAATTAAAAAAAACAACAATTTTTCAAAATATTCAAGATTAGAGTAATTTTCGGATAATGTGAGATCGCTGAACGTGAATTAATGTTATTTTAGCAATTGACGGTTAAATTAATTAGTTAATTAACAATTTTATTTGTTAACAAATTAAAAAAAACAACAATTTTTCAAAATATTCAGGATTAGAGTAATTTTCGGAAAATGTGAGATCGCTAAACGCGAATTAATTATCATTTTTGCATTTGACGGTTAAATTAATTAGTTAATTAACAATTTTATTTGTTAACAAATTAAAAAAAACAACAATTTTTCAAAATATTCAGGATTAGAGTAATTTTCGGAAAATGTGAGATCGCTAAACGCGAATTAATTATCATTTTTGCATTTGACGGTTAAATTAATTAGTTAATTAACAATTTTATTTGTTAACAAATTAAAAAAAACAACAATTTTTCAAAATATTCAGGATTAGAGTAATTTTCGGAAAATGTGAGATCGCTAAACGCGAATTAATTATCATTTTTGCATTTGACGGTTAAATTAATTAGTTAATTAACAATTTTATTTGTTAACAAATTAAAAAAAACAACAATTTTTCAAAATATTCAGGATTAGAGTAATTTTCGGAAAATGTGAGATCGCTAAACGCGAATTAATGTTATTTTAGCAATTGACGGTTAAATTAATTAGTTAATTAACAATTTTATTTGTTAACAAATTAAAAAAAACAACAATTTTTCAAAATATTCAGGATTAGAGTAATTTTCGGAAAATGTGAGATCGCTAAACGCGAATTAATTATCATTTTTGCATTTGACGGTTAAATTAATTAGTTAATTAACAATTTTATTTGTTAACAAATTAAAAAAAACAACAATTTTTCAAAATATTCAGGATTAGAGTAATTTTCGGAAAATGTGAGATCGCTAAACGCGAATTAATGTTCATTTTTGCATTTGACGGTTAAATTAATTAGTTAATTAACAATTTTATTTGTTAACAAATTAAAAAAAACAACAATTTTTCAAAATATTCAAGATTAGAGTAATTTTCGGATAATGTGAGATCGCTGAACGTGAATTAATGTTATTTTTGCAATTGACGGTTAAATTAATTAGTTAATTAACAATTTTATTTGTTAACAAATTAAAAAAAACAACAATTTTTCAAAATATTCAAGATTAGAGTAATTTTCGGATAATGTGAGATCGCTGAACGTGAATTTAATGTTATTTTAGCAATTGACGGTTAAATTAATTAGTTAATTAACAATTTTATTTGTTAACAAATTAAAAAAAACAACAATTTTTCAAAATATTCAGGATTAGAGTAATTTTCGGAAAATGTGAGATCGCTAAACGCGCATTAATGTTATTTTTGCAATTGACGGTTAAATTAATTAGTTAATTAACAATTTTATTTGTTAACAAATTAAAAAAAACAACAATTTTTCAAAATATTCAAGATTAGAGTAATTTTCGGATAATGTGAGATCGCTGAACGTGAATTAATGTTATTTTAGCAATTGACGGTTAAATTAATTAGTTAATTAACAATTTTATTTGTTAACAAATTAAAAAAAACAACAATTTTTCAAAATATTCAAGATTAGAGTAATTTTCGGATAATGTGAGATCGCTGAACGTGAATTTAATGTTATTTTAGCAATTGACGGTTAAATTAATTAGTTAATTAACAATTTTATTTGTTAACAAATTAAAAAAAACAACAATTTTTCAAAATATTCAGGATTAGAGTAATTTTCGGAAAATGTGAGATCGCTAAACGCGAATTAATGTTATTTTTGCAATTGACGGTTAAATTAATTAGTTAATTAACAATTTTATTTGTTAACAAATTAAAAAAAACAACAATTTTTCAAAATATTCAAGATTAGAGTAATTTTCGGATAATGTGAGATCGCTGAACGTGAATTAATGTTATTTTAGCAATTGACGGTTAAATTAATTAGTTAATTAACAATTTTATTTGTTAACAAATTAAAAAAAACAACAATTTTTCAAAATATTCAAGATTAGAGTAATTTTCGGATAATGTGAGATCGCTGAACGTGAATTTAATGTTATTTTAGCAATTGACGGTTAAATTAATTAGTTAATTAACAATTTTATTTGTTAACAAATTAAAAAAACAACAATTTTTCAAAATATTCAGGATTAGAGTAATTTTCGGAGAATGTGAGATCGCTAAACGCGAATTAATGTTATTTTTGCAATTGACGGTTAAATTAATTAGTTAATTAACAATTTTATTTGTTAACAAATTAAAAAAAACAACAATTTTTCAAAATATTCAAGATTAGAGTAATTTTCGGATAATGTGAGATCGCTGAACGTGAATTTAATGTTATTTTAGCAATTGACGGTTAAATTAATTAGTTAATTAACAATTTTATTTGTTAACAAATTAAAAAAAACAACAATTTTTCAAAATATTCAGGATTAGAGTAATTTTCGGAAAATGTGAGATCGCTAAACGCGAATTAATGTTATTTTTGCAATTGACGGTTAAATTAATTAGTTAATTAACAATTTTATTTGTTAACAAATTAAAAAAAACAACAATTTTTCAAAATATTCAAGATTAGAGTAATTTTCGGATAATGTGAGATCGCTGAACGTGAATTTAATGTTATTTTAGCAATTGACGGTTAAATTAATTAGTTAATTAACAATTTTATTTGTTAACAAATTAAAAAAAACAACAATTTTTCAAAATATTCAAGATTATAGTAATTTTCGGATAATGTGAGATCGCTGAACGTGAATTTAATGTTATTTTTGCAATTGACGGTTAAATCAATCAGTTAATTAACAATTTATTCGTTAACAAATTATACCATTGGATTTTTTCAAAAAAAGCTGAATGAACAGCATGGGGGTTAATTAGAGGAGGGGGTGAGATATTTCTCACTTTTGAAGTCGGGGTCGTAATCAGCGACCCTGAAAACCACTCAGGTTCACCGTTTCATCCAATTTCGATAAATTTTTTCCAAAATTGCTGGATGAACCGAGTGGGGGGGACCAAAGAAGGGGGGTAGAGGAGTTTGGGAAATCTGACGTCGGGATCGTGATCAGCGACCCTAAAAACCCCCGAGTAGATATTTTCATGCCTATTCGGCAGTATTATTCGATTATTTTCTCAATTTTTATCCCAGAAATTGGCTAATTTAGGGGTAATGGGGGGGAAAATAAGTTTTGGTCCAAAATAATTTGGGGTCCTTTTGTCTACATATAAAAATACCGTATTGACTGCACTATTATATCAATATGATAAACTATCACAAAGTAATGGCTTCCACCATTGAAGTTCCTAATAAAATTTGCAAATTTTTCCTCATAAACATTTTCAGCATGATATAACATTTTGTCAAGGTCTATGAAAAGCGATAAAATGTCATGTTATCGAGAAACGTCACTTATTTTTTCAATTAGGTACATTTTGACAATTAATTGATAATATTGTAAAATTAAGCTCTACTTGGAAGATAGTTTTCTTTTATTATTTGTAGCCCGCAATTTTTCTCATTTTTCATTCATGTCAAATATTCTGTAGGTTGAATTTTTGAAAAATTGCCTGCCGATTGAGGAAATCAGCTTACATGGTAACCCCAACGAAATCTGATTATCCGGGTTTTCGGAACTCACTATTTTATCATTAGGGCTTGGAATTTGAGGGATTAATTACGAAAATGCCCATATTTTTTTATTGGTCATTTACTAATCATACCGGATGTCCGGAAATGGCGTGTACTACGGAAAACCACAAGTTCCTTGACCTTTTGGACGCTAAGGAGCTTTAAAAATGTTTTTTTTTTTACATTTTTTCAAGTAAGTAGAAAAATGTTGTTAGATTTTATTCATTTTTTGGTCACGCGTTTGTATCTGCCTATTGCAGCTTTTTATGGAAGAAACCCTAATCTCGAAAATTACAGGGTGTTTAAAAACTTGGGCACTATAGACTATCCACCCACTTTTTTCGTAACCCTCCTGTATAATCGGTACCAATTTTTTTCTAGCCACAAAAAAAATATCTAAATCCCTACAACCTTGAAATGGTGTAGTGATTATACAGGGGGTTTTAAAAAAAACTATGGGTGGACAATTTATTGTGACCAATTTTTCAAACAGCCTGTAATTTTCGAAATTAGAGTTTCTTCGGTAATTTGCAGATACAAATGCTTGGCTAAAAAATTAATAAAATGTAACAAAGAATTTTCGACTAATTTGAAAACATTTTTGAAGCCCTTTAGTGCCCAAACTAAGCAACTTTGTATATAGGTGAGTTGAGTTGAGTCTTCCGTTGTACACGCCATTTCTGGACATCCTGTATAATATACTATTTTTTCCATGTAAATTTTTTTATTCTTCCACCAAGATCGGACAATTTCTGATTTAATTTGTGGTGCTGCTTAAAACCTTGCAGGAACGATAATATTTTTTACCCAATATTTTTATTATCCACCAACATATTTTTCAAAATTTGCCATATTCTTGCACCTACCGCAAGTAAAAAAAAATTCAGGATGCTGAATTTTGGATTTTTAATGTTGCTGACAAAATTTATTAGTAAATTTTGATTCTTTAAAATTTCCTTTTCATCCCAAGTGAATTTTAATATTTTGCGCCAAGCTATTTTCCCTGAAAGATTGGTTTTAAAACTAAGTTATCAATTAATCAGGTTAAAATTTTGAATATTGCCGTTTTTTCATTAACCTTTATGAAATTTTATTGAAAACGTATTTTCTAACTAAATTCGTCATAATTTTTCATTAGCGATATTCAGAGACAAAATATTTTTCGAACATTCCTTTTTTTTTGTAGATGGAATCAATTTTTTGGAAAATTGACCATCATTCTATTTTACATTATTATCAATATTTTTAGCTTGAATTTTTTTGATTTTAATTTTTTGGCTAGCAGCTGTTACCGTGGATATCATTAAAATAATGAACTAAAAAATTGGTCGGTTGTCGATCGCCTTGAAAATAAATAGGCAACTGGGGGGTACAAGCTCAAAATTGTTTTTCATGTTGAAAATAAATAGTCCGATTTGCGTTAAAACGAAAATAATTCAATAAAACCACTTTTATACGGTTCCTTTTTGATTGTTTTAAATCAACATTGTCTGAACATCACTACAAATGTGTATTTTGGTTCAATATCACGAGTATTCAATATATTTAAGTGAAGAGTGGGCCTACTTAGTAATAAATACTTTGAAGGAATATTGAAGTAGTATTATTTAACTTTGCGTTTTCCACGGGTCGCAGATTGTGATAAAAGTTGCCGACGCTCAATTTTCTCTGTTAATTCTCCGTTGATTGCCGGGGGTTCCTTTTGACACCATTTGATAGTAATGATTTCAAAATTATTCCCATTTACATGTACAAATATCACATTTAATCAATTTCCGTCACTTTTACCCTGAGATTTCTCGTACCAAATCGTTTTTTCAAATGTAGGATTGATAAAAAAAATTGAAAGAAACATTGTGAACGTTGCAATCGTTTTATATTTTATTTTATTTTATTTTTTTTACTGCATATTATACTAGAACGTGCCGTTTCATGCGAATGGCAACCCCCCCACTAGAGTGACTGTTGAAAAATTGCTAACTTCATTAAAAAGAATGACTGAATGCGAAGGTAAGTAGGTATTTATTTTATAAAACAAACTTGGCATACCTTGAAAAGTTTATTCGAATGTCCAGAGGTAACTAACCTGCCTTATCGCACACAACCGACAACGCTTTCTCATAAAGTTCCGACCTCAAAATTCCATTGTAGCACGTGAAACCTTTAATTTGTTTTTTTTTGTTCAAAATTTTCGAGCGCATTGTACAAATATATCGCCGAGTGAAGTTGCGATAATTATACAAGGAGTAGTGAATAAGTGTTTCGGTTGCAGGTTATTTAATGCATTTTTTCATAAATAGATTTGTATTTGGAGACGTCAAAACCGACATGGTCGCGAACGCATTGGTTTGATGAGTAAATTTTCGTCTGATTCGAAGATATTGAAGTATATTTTGTATTTCGCGTTGATTCATCGAAAAAAAATGTTTGCTGAATGTAAAGAACTGTTTTTTCCATTGAGAAAACCCATAAAATGAACCAAAACTTTAATTCCCCGCTATTGATATACAGGGAGTCCCATAAGTAATGGTACACAGTGCAATAGCAGATTCCTTACGCAGAAATGTTAAGATTCAAATTGTCTTAGTTCAAAAGTTGATATCAACAAAGGTACAGGGTGTCAACTTTTTGTTTTGGTTTTTTTTTTTTAATAATTTCTTTAACATTGAAATATTTTAACTAAATTTGGTGATTGGAATTTTTTTTAGGCGAAGGATTTAAATCTACCCATAGTTTTGCTGTTATTTGTGTGCCATTTGTACGTCATAATATATTTTTGGCGGTTTCTTTTAATTTTTGTTTGAAACCTTCTAAATGTCGCTAGGAGTAACCGTTTGCGAGATATTCTGCTTTAAAGTGTTCAATGCAACCAATTTAAATTATAATTTAGGCATGTACAATTTTCAATGTTAGCTTTGATTAAATAAAACAAACACAATAAAAGAAGCTTTGAAAAGTAATATCTTTCAGACCTACATTTTGTAAAAAATAACTATCAAAAATAATTGAAACCAAAAAAAATTGACACCTTGTGTGTTTTTTAATAGCAACTTTTGAACTAAGGTAAGTTCGATTATGGGACATCCTGTATATTAGAAAGTAGCTCAAGTGTGGCAAAAAATGACATCTTTCTTTTCGCGGTGTGCTACATGGCTCGATTCTGGGTCCACTGTTTTTGTTTAAGCTCCTTGGAAAACCCAAGGTATGATTTGTGTTTGGTCAAATGAAATCCGGGTGCTATCGAACAAGAAAACCATTAAACATTTACTTTGCGATATATTCTTTTTAGAAATAATTGAAATGTTTAGTCAGCCGTTTGGTGCAAATTAGTCGCCGGAGGTTGCCAAAAAAATGTCAAATTTGAAATATGTAACTTGCTTTTCGTATCACCCACCAGTCAAAGAAGTCAAAAGTAAATACGTTTCGGTTTAAAACAAGGTCTGCTGATGACTTAGTAGATCCATTCGTTGAAAAACACGGTTCCCAAATTGCGCCTTGCGTAATTCCAGCTGCATAAAGCACTTCTCTGTTCGGTTTTCACCTTTTTTTAAGTCGAATATTCTTTCGTAATTTCAACTAGTGGCATTCCGTAGTTCGAAATCTAAGAAGAACGCACTCACAAGCCCAAAAGATTGTAGCCATCACTGTTTTGCCTCCATTTCATCTACTTCCTTCAGTGGCGTATATAGGGTATGGTAGGCAGGACGCGTGCCCTAAGTGTCACCAACCTATTTAATAGATTCGTTTTAGTGTAATTGAGGAAAAACATAATATTCTTACTTTCTATTAGATTGAAAAACGAACCACCAAGCAATTTAAACCAGATTATCGCTGCTTTTGCCGATTAAAAATCATTTCTCATGTTTTTCTTCTTGCTTGATCGTACAATGTGGAGGTAATGAATTACCGAACACGTTCAACGTAAAAAAATAACTGTTACGAATTCGTTTTCGCACAATTCGAAACGTTTCATGCAGACCAAAAATTACTCATTGATCAAATACGATTGTTTTAATTTGAAGAACCTCGGCTCCGAATTAGTTATCGCAACTTCACGCGCGCTACGACTTGTTTAGAGTCCTTTTTACGTTTATGTGAAATTTGGAAGAAGAAAAAAACAACGCTATTTGTTCTATTAACTCGCCGTCCGTACGATATTTCTGTATTACTATTTGCGATATTTCCTCAAACTGCAGGAATAAACGGTCAAGGTCAAGGCAGCAATTCCCAAAATTGCAATCCTCTGGGAGCATTGGGCCTGAATCTCGGCACGCTGCCCATGAATCCCGCCCTCGTGGCGGCCGCACTCAATCAGGCGGGTTGGGGGTTGATTGGCAACTTGCAGAATCAAGAGCCAAATTTCAATCAAGGAGGCGGTTTCAATGGACCGAACAATAACAGTGGTAAGTTGGTTGGTTTTACACTCCATCCCCCACCCCATGACCACCACCACCCCACCACCATCTCCACGATTGTACGTTTTAATAGAGAGAGAGGTAAAACGGAGTAATCTATATTGTCATTTTCTGTGCGACGGCGAATTATTTGCAGGTGCTTTCAGGAAAAAATGTTCCCTCGAAGGTAGCTCACCGCAATGATGTGTATTTGGGGAACAAATATTTGGTATTTGGGGCTAATTTCTAAGGTCGACGAGTAGAGAATTTTCGAAAAATTGACTAAACCTCACCAGCCTGTTGTATGTTAACGTTCATAAGTGTACAATCGTGTCATTCCCAGCTTTTATTTTTAATTATTCATTGCCTGAACGCGTAAAATGGAAACCAAGCAAAAACGAGTTTTAGACTTGACCAAAATCTCGTCGGAACCTGCAAAGTAACCCCCCGTTCCTCGTCTTCAACATTTTGCAGAACGTAACAACAATGACTCCCTTTTTTCTCGAACCAGAAACGGGCTATGTGCGTTTCATGTTTTTCGAAAGTAGACACACGTACACACACACACACGCACATGATCTAATTTTAATGCTGATGATATTTTAGGAAACGCACGAAAAGGCAGGGAGATTACCTCTGGTAAGATGGGTTTTTGAAGATTGATCACTTTGTTTTATATTGTCAAATACTTCCTTCAGGAACTGCTGTATGGTATGTGACAGTTTGTGTAATTCGGTTCGCGGTTATAATCGAAACGAAACAAAAGGTTTCGACGAACAAAATTGCGTCAGATTTTATAGAGAAGCGAATACGAGGTTTTACTAAAGTTTTCAGGTAACGGGAATATTGGTGAAGTATTTTCTAATAAAACAACTGGATAACATCAAAATGCCACACGTTTCTACGCGATGATCACGCCAAATACCTAGCGAATCATTTTAGGTAAGAAATTTCTATGGAAACAACAACTGGAACAA
The DNA here is from genome assembly GCA_958510875.1 of Endomychus coccineus. Lineage (NCBI taxonomy): Eukaryota > Metazoa > Arthropoda > Insecta > Coleoptera > Endomychidae > Endomychus > Endomychus coccineus. The sequence continues at coordinate 1,302,290 of OY294070.1, forward strand.
CCGTCTCGCAAATTTACTGCGGCCTTCTGGTTGTACAGTAGAGCTATTGGTTACAATTGTGACCTTAGCCTAAATACCAATGATACTGTCGGGTTTGTGGGACCAACGGTAACGGGGCCCACTGGTTGATAAGAGCCCAGCTCTCTGGAGAGCCCAGCTCTCTGGGAACAGAAATACACACACAGAAGCACTGATTTATTAATGCAGGTGAAGAAATACAGAGGGCGACGAAAATGGGGCGATGCTAAGTCTGCCTGGACTGGTATACCAGGTATACACAGCGCGTAGGCAATGTTCCACTAGGATAGTTTGTTGCACTGGTCCATATACCAAAGGTATATGTAAAGTTCGAAAAAAATCATGGCTAAGTTATATTAGGGTCCTATGTATAGTTAGATATACAATAGAGTGACGTAATGATAACAACAATAATTCACTGAATAAATGAAACAACAACTTATGTGAACATAAACGCAAGCAGCAGCGTAGGCGTTAATAGTGGGGCGATGAGCTAGGGCCTGGGGATCCGGCGAAGCACTATCGATGAAGTAAAGAAGTAACTGATACCTTAGGCAGGGTAGGGAATAAACCAGTAGCCCGAAGCGTAGAAGCAATCAAGTGCAGTAACCAGGGTAGGGGACACAACAGAAAACTTAAGCGATGCAGACGGATCGAGGAGTCATGACGACTTGTTTCTTATCGGCCACCTCACGGCGGACAAGAGGGTGACGGATTAAAAACGCAGCGCTGAAGGCGGGGGCTTACAATACGTCGCGGCATTCGACTTTAGAGCGGGACGATGAAGTCGGTAAGTTACGAGATGACGTACGTATTTCTCATCTGTTGTAACTTTTAGACTGGTATCACGAGGATGTGAATTTTCCAAGTCACATTCTTATACCGAGACTGACATGCGCCTCGGTATTGTGATGGAATGAATCAGATCTCTTAACGACCAAATCATGCTCGCTGTACGCGCCCGCCTTAACATTTTGCGTCCATAACGCAACTTTTCAGCTTAACATATTCACCCTTTTCCTGTTACAGCGAAAAGAGTGGGGGTTAAAAAACTATAAAAGTGTTGCGGCCCAACATAATCCGGTGCTAGACATTCTACTACAATCTGTATGTGTGTAGATGTTTATTCAAATGACGAGGGTTCCTTCACCAGCTTTAAACCTCTTCTGCGCATAGAGAGAAAGGTTTTCGAGAATGCCGCGATGTGGAGCTTCGCCTGTCTATCAAGTAGCTTTCGGGGCCAGGGGCGGCATAGGGAACCATACTTGGCCACTTCGCCGGGTACCCAAACTAGCTGAAGTTTGCTCCTTCTGGTTAATTCAGTTAGGGTCTCCCTGCACTCCAAAACCAGCCTAAAAGTCACTCGGCTGTCAGTGCTGAAGCATCTATCTCGCTTAATACCAAATAAACATATTTCGTTGAAAAAAGAAACATATTTTTATTGGCCCTAGTCAGTGAATTTGAGACTGAATTTACTGGGTGAACGGTACTTAGGAGTGAACCATTCACCAGAAATCTAAACACAACTTATGTCACGTTAGCTTTCACCACCTCAATTTTCATTAACACGTACGAAGTGACTTTTCTTGTTCTTTATTTGATAACTTCCTAAATCTGTAGTGAAAACTTTTGAAATAATGTTACTTTACCTTGAAGGTAGTTTTTCATAGAAACTGCTAGAATATATCTATGGTCTAGGTATTCAGCGTCTTTTACTTGGTGCAAATTCATTTGAAAAATATGTAGAATAGCGAAAAGAAAACAAATTTAAATTTACACAAGCTGCAATAAGTGTCAGCGACTGAAAAATATCAGTTTTTATGACCCGATTATAGATCTTACAATGTGTAACGGTCAATAAAATGCCAAATCCCAAAGCCATTAGGTCCCGTTCTAGAAAAGCGATGATGAAGGTTCAAATTATAAATTCGTCGAATCCATTATTTTCTTCCCGATTCCGCGTAAACTAAAGGGATGCGCATATTTACAGGACCCAATCAGAGCAGCAATCCCAACCAAGGTAGCAATAGCCACCCCGGTTTCTTGAATTGGATGAACCAAAACGGGGGTGGCGGAGGAGGTGGCGGCGGCGGGGGCTCCAACCAGGACGGTCCCCAATGGTCGAGGAATTCGAATCAACAACAATCGTCCGACAAAGGTTTCCTCAAGTATGACTAAAAAGTTTTAGATTTAAAAAAAGAACAAGAACGATCACGTGAATATTTTATAGAAATTAAAAAGATTATATGTCTCTCTCTCTTCACACCGTAGACGATATCAGAACAGTCCGTCTACCGTAGCTATATCGGACGATTAGAATGTTCTACGTAGTGTCGACGAGCGACATTTCTCATACGGGGGAGTATACGTGCAATGTACCTATGTTGTTTTAGGTAGCGACATTATTTTGTTTGAGTAGTGTATCTGATATTATTTTACGTGGTGACATGTTTTTGTTTGAGTAGTGTAGTTCCTTCATTTCTCATTCACTACATTTGAATTTTAAAATTCGAAATCGAGATGCGAGCGAGTTAAAATGGATCTACTAATTTTGATTTTTATTGTTTTGAAAATGTGACATGTTCATCTGCCATTTTGAAAGTGTCGCTCGTCGCATTAAATTGTATCCTTGTACATTTTGAAACGAACTGTTTAACGAGTCGTTGGCGCCCCCATGTTGGGTGTTTATAGGTCTCTCGTGGCGCTTGTAAGGTATGTGTTTTTGTGTTCGATGAAAACTACACGACGTTTTAACGAAGAATAAAGACTTTATCATCATCGATGGATATTTTATAAGAATTGTAAGACTTGTTGGTTACATGTGACGTGTCCTTGCAGACACTGAATCTAGATGTTTGATTGAGTTTGATGTTCAAAAGTCTTAATATAATTTGAGTGTTGATGGACTGATGTTGTTTTTTATTTACATAAATGTACCCGCTTTTTTCATGTGTGCCATAGCAACTTATGTTTGAAGTAAAAGAATCAAACCAAGCGAAATATTGAAAATTGTTGAATTTTATCAATTTTATTACTTTTATTTACAACCAAATCCATAATAACCTTCTGGAAAAATAAAGTTAGGAAATTATGTTGCCAATTTAATTTATTACATTTATTCACAACAAACACTAACTAAAATTATTAGAATATTTATATTTCCAGATTTAGTGAAATTTCACTGCATTCAGGGCTTAGAATTTCAATAATGTACTGTTAACTAATTTCTTACTGTTTTTATTTTGCCCCACGTTGTGGTGACAAATATTAACTAAATTCTTATGAGTTTATTTTGTTTTATTTGTTATTAATAATTATATTTTGATTCTACCGGCTAGCTTTTTATCTTTTTAATTTGATTATATTTGAACTTTGAATTAATGTTTATGAAGTTTTGAAGTTTATCTGAAGTTTATCTATAGAATAATTTTATATGGAATTAAACACAATGCTCTTTGATTTCACAATATTTAATTTCTATGACTCTTATTATCTCGGGTAATTCAATTTTATGTTTACAAAATCTATGACATAACCTTAAAATCACTTTTACAACTAATATTTGTTTATACTGTTATAATCAACAATCTTCCTTTTACTTTACAGATAATACGGATAATATGATGTAGAAATTATAAACAAACTTACGTTTAGATAATATCCAAAAGTGTGTTTAACAATGTTGGCAATTTTCAATTTACTTCTTTTATAATTTCGTTGATTCACTTTTTACACAATACTATGGGTAACTAATTTTGGTTACTTCTTCTTGAGAATCAGGAACTGTTGATAATACTTTGTTTTATTCTTTTAGATAAGACATAAAACTTTTCGATGCTTTATTGAAATTATATTGAAGAATGGCAATCGTTGGATACTTCTTATAAATTGGAGGTTATTACAACCTTTTACTTGATTTAGATACTTGGAACACTCGTTGACTTTTAATAATTTTTATTAACTTCAGTTACTTGGAACTTATCGAAGTTTGGAACACTTGCGTTCACTGATGTTTATTTTTATAAACTTAGGTTAGAAAATTTTGGTGAGTTGCCAGAGAAGAACAGTCTCTACTTGGATATTAATGCAAACTGCCCCTGGCTTTACTTTCAGACCCCTTTTATAGGCCAACAAAACCGACGCCAAGCATTTTCAAAATTAACCAATGAGGTGTTTACTTTTCACATCAAGAATGCCAAGTTAATTGTTGTTAAACTGACACAAGTACTCATTGTTACCAGACTGACACTCGAAATTCGTCTCGACCAATCAGAATTTAGTATTCTATAATTTTTGAATTATTGGAGATTTTCAACTTATTTTAATTGATAGTGATTCCTTCTTTTTAAATTAATATTGCCTACATTTATCCACACACTTTGGTATAAGATAACCTATGATTAGGTTATTATTAATATGATTATTCCCATATTTATGATTTTCTTGACAGTTACTTATTCTTAAATCTAATACATACTATATTATATCAATAACATTCTTTTAACATTACATAACTCAAATTTACTAATTCTAACTTATATCTATAACATTCTTCAATGTTTTGTGCTATCTCATGATAGTTTTGTAATCACTTTAATTATGATTTCTGCCTTCGTTACACAGTACGTTTCTTCACTTTCACTGAAGTTCTTGTTTATCACTTCTTATTCTATTACATTGTTGTTTATTATGTTTTACATTGTTAATTTTAATATCCTAACTATTATTTAGCTTTTACTATTGTTTTTAATTCCATATAAATATCTTTTATTTCATCTTTTCTGATTTTCAAAGTTCGGTAAGTTATTATTTTTAAATTTTTATTGTTTATGAAATGAAATCATAACAGTACATTACACACTACTTTGGCATCATTTGAGGTTAGAATCAAACTAAAACCTACGGCCCGGGTCCGTCTTGCTTCACCGAGACATGTTTTAGAAATGAATATTTTCGCATTGGAATGTTTGTTAATTAAAGCACATAATTTGCTATGGCAGCAATTTATGAGAAAATTGAGACATCCTAGCTTTACTTGGACATTTTCTCTTTGGCATTTTCCTGTTCCCGTTTTCTACAGTCTCGTAAGTCCTATTGCATAGAACTGATCCGCAAAAAATCACGTCTCGTCGAATTGAAAGGTTAAAGATAAATGTTTTGGCCATAAACCGGAAATAATTGTCTCGTAACAAGTAAATTATTTTGAAATCCGTATAAAAAAATGCTAAAAATTCGATATTGAGCGTCCGTTAATTTTTGTTTCCCAAACAAAATTTATAATTATACAATTTTGCGATTTTTTGAGTTTTTGACTAATTTCAAATATTTTTAAATAAAATAAAATTTACTTGATAATATTTTTTATTACTACTTATATATTAGAAAAAAGATGTAACGTCATCATACTCATAAATTAGAAGTAACATTGAATTTACAGTAAATAAATATTTTCGCAAAAAAAATTGATTGAATTGTAGCATTTTACAATTTTTACAATTTAAATATTCGATTTAGAAATTTTTCAGAACTTGGTACTAGAAATAAATAATTATTTTTTCATATTAATGCACATTATATGCCTGAAAGATTTGTTTTTACTGTTTAAATAATTTTTATGGAGATAATGTGAATTATTGCTCATTAACAAACTTTTTTTAATTAAGAAAAATTGATCAATGTTTAATTCTCACAATTCTTCAAACCGTGAATATTTACCATCGCTTCCGGGGGCTATTGTTACACTCCATCTTAAGGTATTATAAAGGAAACAAATGAAAATTAATTTTCATCAATTTATAAATGTAATATTAAGAAAAAATTTTCAGTTGTATTTTTAAAACATTTATTGCTATGTCAAACAATAATTTAATTTAATAACGAAGAATATCCAACAAAATTTCCTTGAAAATTGAATTTCAATTTTTTTTTTACATTTTAACAACTAAAAATCATGCTATGAAATATAAAAATAGTTGTTAAATTATTTTTCAACAATTTGTAAATTCAATGTCAAGTATCACAATTTTTGGTTGTAGTTTAAAAATATTTAATTGGTATGTGAAGCAATAATTTAATTTAATAGCTTATACAAAAAATTCATGTTTGAAAATAGAATTTCAATTATTTTTTATACATTTTAACAAATAAAAATCGTGAGTCAATATTAAATTAAAAATTGTTGTAAAATTATTTTTCAAAAATTTCTAAATTCTGTATTAAGTATCACGATTTTTAGTTGTATTTTCAAAATATTTAATTAGTATGTGAAGCAATAATTCAGATTAATAGCTAAGATTATCCAAGAACAATTTGTTTGAAAATAAAATTTCAAATTTATTTTACATTTTAACAATAAAAATTGTTGTAAAATTATTTTTCAAAAATTTGTAAATTCTTCATTAAGTATCACGATATTTAGTTGTATTTTCAAAATAGTCAATTGGTTTGTGAAACCGATTTAAAAGTTGAGGCTATCCTAGAATTTTCTTTTGGAAATAGAATTTCAACAATTTTACAATTCAACAACTAGAAATATATATTCACTTTTAGAATAATTTTAACTTAATGACAATTAAAAATTTTGAAAAATACAAATAGACCCCACCCAGGAAACTAGTAAATATCCAGTCTTTGAAGGAAATTGAAATATGATTTCTGCTCGAACCCTTTACACATTTGGAACTTGTTGCGACTTGTTGCGATGCATGTTTGTACAAGATCGTGTGATTTCTGATTACCTGGTTTTGATTATATGCAATTGGATTTGCGAGCCGAAAAAATGTAAGTGTGTTTATTACCAGACTTTCTTTCCCAAATCTGAAATTGTGAATAACCGGAGGGGATTATTTAGTTTGCTTGAAGAATAAAATGGAAGTAACGATATAATATATTATATACATATATATTGAATGGTATAAAACTTGTGTGATGATGGTGTGTGCGCCAAATTTGTGGTGGTTAAACGAAAGCTGAAAATGTAAAAGAAATGGAAGAAAGTGTAAAAATGGTTTTGATTAGAGAACTGCACGAATGGTGAACCTAAGTTTGCCGTGTAAAAACCTGCTGCCTGTCTGATGAGTAAGTCCTAATTGCATCATTTTATGAAGGGTGTTTCAATAGAAACTGACCGTCTTAATTTAACCCTCCCTCTCCTCCTTCAAGTTTGTACGCAATCGTGATTTTGCGAGCTCAAAATCCTCGGGTGATTCAAGAAACAATCGCATTCGCAAAAGGCTACGGTTCGGTGTGCCTTGTGACGCTGTTATTGGGCCGTGCTTTTCCGAAAATGCGGACGTTGATAACGATAGTTATTTTCTTCCGACTCCTAATCGAAAGAAATTGCAACGTGTGATGTAAGCAGGACGGTGCCACTTGCCACACTACAAAAAACGCGTGATTTGTGGGGCAAACGATGTTTTATGCTCACGCAATATATCGTTTTGGTGACATAACCTGGCCTCCAAGATCGTGCGATCTATCACCTATGGACTTTTTTCTTTGGAATTTCTTGCAGGAATATTCCAGATGGACATTGAAAGTTACGGGTTGCTTCTTAAATAGAGGTCAAAAATTCGTGGGCAAAAATAAGTTTTTTTTGTTATATAACCCTGTGGGCTTAGGGTATCCGTTGTCGGGCTACAGGTGTTTAAAATATTTAAAAAAAACTTATTTTAATTCATCTTGAATAGTAGACTTCCGCGGATAGGTAATGTTGCAAATTCTTCCGGATGGATTCCGCGTCACTATTGCACGACTTGATGCCAACGTTTAGAGAACCATTACAGGTGGCATCTTCGGAGCAGCGTTGAACTGAAACTGATTTTTCTGCTTTCGGTAGCGGTATGTATTGTGGGACAAATCTACACAGTTACTGTCTTTATTTGTGTGGTTAATTCCGTTCTTCCACATATTAGTCCTCGGGAAATAATTTAAATTCATTGCATCCCAATATCCCTTTCACCATCAAAGTTGAATCGAAAGGTTCACTCTCGTTCCTAGATGTATTAGTTAGTCGGCAGACTGATCGGTACTTTGGTACATCGAAAACCCAGTCACACCCCGCCAGAAGCAATCTGCCATAAACTCCTTGGTCCACATAGCTGTTATCCCAACCCCAATCCTTAAAATCAAAATTAAAACCCCTTTCATCGTCTGTCAAATAATTGCTCGAATTATAACATAAAAAAACGTAAAGAAATACACTTCGCCTGAAAATTCAAATCAAACTGAGCCACAAATCCCCCACCTCCTTTATCCACTGCCTACCTTCCATGTATTGAAAATATAACAGATTGAATTTCCAAAATCCTTAGAGGCATAATATTTTTACTCGTTTTTCCACACCTCCAAAATTATCTCAGTTCTACAAACCTATCAAACCTATCTCTTCATTTAGAAGGGGTTTATAGCACAATAAATACCGTTATAGGTTTAAATCTTCCCTGAAGATGTCACCTATAATGGTTGATGAAACATCGGCTTCAAGCTGTGCTATTGTGATGAGGAATCCATCCGAAAGTCAAAAATGATTTTAATTTTCAATTCCTAAACCGTTTGAGGTAATTTTTAACCAAACTCTGCATACATATTTAGTATGACAGTACGTATCATACAAATAATTACCATATTTAGAAACTTCCTTGTTGGCGGGACACACAGTAGCTCGACGTCTGCCCTAAGACCCCAAGATTATATCACAAGAGAAGTATTTCAGGCCGTAGAATAAGCCCTTGAATTTTAGACCTATACTTAAAAAACATCCTGTAGATAAAATAGAAATTCTATCGACTGACTATCCTAAACTATGAATTCAACAGATTTCAAGTTGGCAAGTAGTTTCCTTGTCCGACATAAGCACCCGCTAAGAACAATATTTTTTTTCAATTTGACTTTTGAGGGAGTAAAAGGTTATCGATGTAGTTCCGTATTTGACAGCTAATATAATCACGTGTTTACATCACAGATAGCAGATACATTGACAGTCCTCACCCCATAACATAAACATTCCTGTCAATTTACACAAACTTTTACATGACCGTAGTATGCATTCAAGTCTTGAAACCGGGTGGCGAAGTCTACGACGTAATTGGAACTATTAAAAAATACTCTGGAACTATTTTAGTTTTATCGAAATCGCAAAACGGTCAGTTCTTATCGAAACACCCTTTATGTCCGTGTGACCTCGAAATATGAATAATCATTCTCGTGGTTTATGAACTAGTTAATTTCATCTCACTGTATAGTTCTCAGCTTGATTGGAAGACAAATCTGTAGATTTTCATTGGCGTGTTTTAAAGATGCGAAAATCCATAGAACGTTGAAGATGTGCATTTTTCTATGGGGGCGGTACTTACCCGAATTGGCCGCCCAAACGATACTGTTCCCGGATCTCCATGTTGTAAAGGATCATCCAAATTGAACTTTAGGATTTGAATTGAGCGCCATTTTTGCGAATGTTGGAGGTTTATTGAGCGATGGAACTCAATTTCGTTTAAATGGCTGTGTGTATTGACAAAATATGTTCGTTATTATTTAATATAGAACTGCCAAGTCTGTATTTGCACAGAATTGAATTCCGATTTTTCCAAATTCTTCTTTTTATTCAGGAAACTAATCCTAAAATTTCATTTGGATCGCCCTTACATTCTTTTCTAACCAGTCTTGGAGAAATTGTTTGGTTTGGAGTTTTAAAAATTATTGGATAATAACTAAGTAAATATTCAAAATGTATTATATATTTTTTGAAACATCTTTGCACAAATTAGCAAAATGTTTTAATATTTTGATCTAAACCGTCAGTTTGCGAATTTGCGTTGACAAAAATGTTTTTTATGTGTAGGTCTTGGAGGATACGACGATCATTTGAAGACTTGATGACAAAATGGAGCAAGAAAGAATTAGCATTTGCGAGTTTTCTTAAATATTGCATTACCTGATGAGATGATACTTAAAAATTTTGGTAAAGTTTGAATGGTCGAGTCTGCTCCGTGCAGAATAATACGTTGAGTGAAAACGAAGAAGAGAAATATGAAATAATGCTTTGTATCTAACATTATAACAATCTAGCGACTGAAAAATAAATTAATTGAAATAAATATTGTTTTATTTACAACATTTTGCAAATATAATATTAAATCCATACTTGAATACTTAAATCTTGGAATTTATTTTGCTGAAATTTCCCTAATAGTAAGGTAAGTAATTCTTTTAATTAATATTCCGGTGCAAATATATATTTGTATTCTTCAATATAACAGTTATTCCATATTATTAAACATTACCTAGGATATAATTATAAATAGTTTTCAATAGATTATAATAATAATATTTATTCAGGTGTAGTAATACAGTGTTATACAGTATTAAAAACATAAGTGCTACATATAGACCATCCTGCATGAGAATTAAGTATATGTGCGTAGACCAGAAAATGAAAAAAAAAACAGAAAAATAAAAGAAAAAACTAAAAATGAAATAATAATATTTGAATAAGAGAAAATACATTCGAATAACAACGAATATTTGTGTTTTTGGTCCGATAGTAAGTTAGATTTTAGTTAGATCATTATTATAACGGGATATCAAAAATTATCTTGGTCAAGGGTGGTTGTGGAATCTAAAACGTGTGTCTTACTTTACGAAATAATTATGTCACTCACACTGACATCATCAATAACCTACAAATGGCATACCTATTTATTTCAGTTGTAAAACAATAATGAACAAAACGGGGGACATTTCCAACAATTACTGTAATTTAGTTTTTCTTGTTACTAAAACCGTTATTTCATATTTTGTAGTTCATTATTGTTTTACAACTGAAATTTGTAGGTTATTGATGATGTCAGTGAGACAATGACATAATTATTACAAACGTAAAGTAAGACAGACGTTTTAGATTCCACAACCACCCTTGACCAAAATAATTTTTGATATCCCGGTACAATAATTATAAATAATACGAGAAGAGGATTTATTTTTTAGATTGAATTTAGAAATTAGAGTATTTATAGACTCAAACATCTTTGTAATAAATAATTGAATTTGAATTCGACTGACACATGATAACACCAAATCAGAAAATCATACTAATTTATTATTATTAAAATATGCTTTTTAGCTAATATAAGTTAATTGTTATGCTGTAATAGGCACTATAAATAAGAAATAATCACCCTTATCCACTAAAAATACTCAAGTACTGAGGGCCTATCTGCTACCAAGTGGTAATCATCAGAGGAAACTGATAGAACTTTTGGAAATAATTTCGTATTGTTTCAATACGCTTAATTTAAATAATATATTGTTTGGAAATTTTCAAACTGATTAGAAGACATTTTTACATTAAAAAAAGCAAATGGGGTGCAACTAAGGACTCCGTTAACGTCTCGCAACCCCGTTTAAACAGGAAGTCCCTATATACGAGAGCAAGGGGAAAAGTCCCTGAAATGAAACAAAAAATTATTTTTTATTTCTCAACATAATCTCCTTGTAGTTCGATCTCTTTCCGCAAAGCCATTTCTTCAACTTTGGAAATAGATAAAGATCGAAGGGGGGCAAATCTGGAGAATATGGTGGATGACGAACTAATTCGTAGCGCGATTGATGCAATTCTGCCATTGCGACTGCGAAGCTGTGCGCCAGTGCGTTGTCCTGGTAGAAGAGCACTTTTTTCTTTGCCAATCGATATGGACGATACCGTGTGCATCCCAAAAAACTGTCGCCATGACTTTGTTGGCAGATAAATCCACTTTGGGCCTTTTAAGGCTGCTATCATGGTCATGACCCGTACCTTCCTTTACAGAAGGTATTTCTACGAATTCCCTGGAGACGACGATAGTACCAGGAAGTCCTGAGCCCCAGGTTCGTCGTAGTGTAAATGTTACACCGGAATCGTGTTCAACGGCTTCATAAATCCCCGAGTGAGAAATGTTGGCTATATTTGGAAATTTTTCTCCTGAAAGTGCATTCAGGGATGCATTTTCCTCTGTGGAAATGCTAAAATGCACATTAGAAGAAAAAAGAAAGGTAACATTTTGTCTAAATGACTTCCGGAATCGATTTTTAAAAAAATTATCAAAATCGCTTCATCCGATTTTTTTTTCGACCTTTTCTGCTTCATTTCCTCGCCTATATGATTGGTTTCCTTAGTTCAAATATTCATGTTTGTAATCGAATTGATGAGTTATAATCAAAGTAGTGTTTAGCAAGGGCGGTGGTTTTTCTTTCTTGTACTATACTTATGGCCATACATTCTTGTTTGCAAATATTGTTTAGAGATTCCAGTATAAGTCCCATCGTAATCTAAACAATTCAAGTTGTATACTGTGTGGGTTTGTTTATCTTTAGGTATTGAAGGTTTTAGATTTGAAAAATATTTCCCAACACCGTACGTTTATGCGCAACATTTATATTATACTTTTTTTCAAACATTTTCTAATTTTTTCTGAGGTCTCCGGAATGTATGGAAATGTTATAAAATTGTCTGTATTACCGTTTATGTTACTTATAAATGACGTTCCCTTATAGATTTTGTTTATCATTTCTTTAACGATTTGATTGAAAAATGTTTTGGGTAGCCATTCATTTCCAATGTATTACGAACAATTTTAAAATTTTTGGGGCGGTCCTCTGGATGGAACAAATAACTTGTTGGTCCAACGGAATTGAAGTGGAGATAACGTTGAGACCAAAGTTCTTTAGTAAACTACGAAGTTTTAAGCTATTGCATATAGCTTTTATCGCGGGCCTTGAACGCCGCGACCGAATCAAGAAATTCCGTAACGAAAAAACCTAAGACCTAAACACCTAACATGTGTCAAATTAATTAATTAATTTGAAGTTTCTAAAAGGAGAAATTTCTATATTTTATACGAATGTTATAACACTTTAGCGCTTTAGACTTCGGGATTTTCACGTGGCCTATCGAAATTAAAAGGTTCAAATTGTATAAAAACACAATTGCATGAACGTCAGACGTCCTATGTAATCAGCTACGAACGAAATGATTTTGACATATGCCTCTAGGAGCTCGCTACGCGTCAGTTAGAGTTTATACGTTAGACGTGCGTAGCTGAGACCTGAGAGTACCTGTTTCTATTTTAATTAAATTTTTCTATTTAATCGACATTTTGGGGCCCGAGACTATGCTCTTTAGTTGGCCCCGTTCATAAACTAACGACATGGAGTGAAAACCGCATGCGAAAATTCCTTGCAAAGACGTTATATGTTCCGAAGATTTGCACTTTTCTAACTCGCGAGCTACGCGCCCCTCACGTGAACGTCATTCGATTTATCGAAAATTAACCAATTCAAAACAGTTTTCGACCCCGTTTGTGGCTATTGCGACCTTGTAAAAGGTTCAAAGTTAACATTTCGTTTTACATTCCACAACCACCCTTGACCAAGATAATTTTTAATTTGTAGTTCATTATTGTTTTACAACTGAAATAAATAGCTATGAAATTTGTAGGTTATTGATGATGTCAGTGCGACAGTGACATAATTAAGGCAAAAAGCAGCCGCTCTAGCAGTGCAAAATAGAGTCGGCAATCTCGCTGTTCCCATTGAATTACGAACAGCAAATATTTCATTAACATCGAATAGAATATGTATAGCCAAAGGCAAACATTTTCCATTAACTTCAGCTCTTGCTATAACTATACATAAGTCGCAGGTGGGACTTTTGACGAAATAGTATATGAGTATAGTAAAGCACATTCTCAGGAACTCGTTTATGTTGCGCTCTCTCGGGTGACTAATATTGAAAAATTGTATATCACGACAAAAAACGATAATTCTACATTCAAGTTTTATAATAATCGAAGGCAAGCTGCATCGACTGCATCTTTGTTGCAAGAATTCAAAAGACTGTCGTTAAATAGTGTTCAGACGACAGTTCAAAGTGTCTTAGATTTCATTAGTAATAGAACTGACATTTCAATAATGACTTTCAATTGCCAAAGTCTAAATAGTCACAAATACGATTTACAAGATTCAGTTACGAGACAAACAAATGTGTTACTTCTTACCGAAACTTGCATGGCGCATGATAATCCCATTGAAATACCTAATTTCAGTTGTATTGTTCAATTCAAACGAGATACTGTTCCAAAAGGTGGGGTAGCTATTTACCAAAATAATAATGTAACTAATATTATGACTCCGAATATTGAAATAAATATTGCACACGTTAGCGATGTTAATGTTAGGCGCTCATTTGTTGGAGATATTTGTGCGTGCTTATGCAAACTTAGAAATGGCCTACACATAGTCATGGTAGCAATTTACATTTCTTCGAATCCAAAATTGGACGAGGTAGAGCATTTTATTCATCGCACTTTACTGGAGTACACTGAAGAAGGGTCGAAAATACTTGGTACAAATGGTAATAAATTTCCACTTATCTTGGCTGGCGATTTCAACATCAACTTCGCTGATAAAAAATCAGAGCGGTTGACAACTTTTCTTTCGGAAAAATTGAATTTGAAAATGAATAATGATCCACAAGAATCCACAACAAAATATGGGACCACCATTGACGCGGTATTTTCCAGTTATTTAGAGGATATCAAGTCTCAAACTTATGTCTCTTATTTCAGTTATTCAGTTACCATAAACCTATAGTTTCAATGATAACAAATTCCTGAATAACGTACATGTATTGTAAGATAATTAAAATATTTAAACGATATTAACTTCTCATTTATTCAATAAAAGAAAAAAATTCGTTTTCTTATCTGTCACCACGCTCAAAAAGTGTAACTTGAATTAATATCAAAGAAAAAAAAATACTGCATACATTAAAAATAAATAAATAATTATAATTGCATAAGTTGAGAAAAAATGCTATGCAATAGCTTTACCGCGGCAGTCCCCGAGTGCCACACGTCTTTTTTTATTTTTCCATTTGCATCATGCCTAATATTCGTATCTAGGAAATTTATGTTTATGTTCATTTCTTTTTCACAAGTTAATTTTATTAATCACGTACTGAATTTTATCATTGGGAACACACATAAGGCAATCATCTACAGACCGTTTAAAGAATACAGGTTGAAAATCTAATGAATTTATTTAAAAAGATAATATAAAGTCACTTTAAAATAATTATTTTATTAAAAATAAAAATGCGAATTCTATTGTTAAAACATTTATATCAGTTACACTTGTATTATCGTTGAATCAGAACATATTCTATCGATAACTGAATGGATGAAAATTGGAAAGTAGAATATCAACATTGCAAAATGACGTTGATTAAAAAAAGGCTTTGAATGTTTGTAAAAATATATTAAGATAACACTTTCTTAGCGAAATTTGGTAAAACGAAAGCCGCCGCATGAACTTCATGATTGTAAAACCGTAAATTATGTTCTTTAATCTCATCATCGCTGAAGATGTAACTAGGTTTCGACAAATTCATCTCTTGTAACGATGCCACAACGAATCCAATTTGACCGCTGGGATAAGTCGGTACGCTAGTAATGGCAAAATTTGCAGTTTTAAAGTGCTTCCTACAATGCCCCAAAGTTTGCTTGATATGATCCAAATCAATCCAAAGGCTACCGGCTTGCGAACATATAATACCGTTCGCCTTCAAAGCGGTTTTCATCAGTGCGAAATAAGCCTCGGTGAAGAGGTTCGTGGCGGGGCCGATCGGATCGCTGGAATCGGTAACGATAACGTCGAATTCGCCCTGATGATTTCTCATAAACTCGAAACCGTCGCATACTTTGAGTGTTAATTTTGGCGAGTCGAATCCTACGGCCATCGATGGTAAGTATTTTTTGCTGACATCGATTACCGTTTGGTCTATTTCCACTTGGATGATTTCCTTCACCAGAGGATGTTTCGCTATTTCTCTGGCGACGCCGCCGTCACCACCACCCACTATTAACACCTTTTCGGGGTTTTCGTGTGTGCATAAGGGCAGAAGTGATATCATTTCCTGGTAAGAAAACTCGTCGTGTTCTGTACATTGTATGATGCCATCTAATATTAAGGCTCTCCCATTGTTTGTTCTGAAATAGTATTTAATGGTATTGAAAATTAGATACAAAATGTAGATAGATAGATCTTCATTTCAAATAGGAGAAACCTAATATACAGTTCAGGAATTTTAAAAAATAACAATAAAAAATTATATATTACAAATTGTTCACTTATTCTTAAACATGTATGTATGCAAATATTTATTTGAATAATATTTAAACATTTCCCATGAAATTTTTCAAGATATTTTGAATTTTACAAGTAGACTAATATTTGTTAAAGATTCAGGTAATTTGTTGGACTCCTGAAAACCTCTAAAAAATAATGACGATTTCTAGTTTCGTAAAAATGAACATGTTGATAAATCAAATATTTCTGAAAATATAAAGGAGCTAAGTTGTTTAAGATTTTAAATATGAAGACCATTGCAAGATAATGAAAACGTTCAGTAACAGAAAACCATTGCAAAGTTGTTTGCTTAAAAATGACAGATGTAATATAATGTAATTTTTGTAATTGATTTTTTTGTTAAGATCTGATATAAATAATGTGACAGCACACTAATCAAAAGGTGGCTGAATTATAGTGTTGTATACAGTGATTTAAGATTCAGTTGAGAGAAATTGAGCAATTCTGGAGAAAAAATATATAGTTTTTTTGATATTTTGTCGATGATACATTCAAAATGATTATCAAAAGATAGGGTATTATCTGAAATATGTCATACATACAGGGTGTCCTCGAACTGCGTGGCAAAAATAAAACCGAAGATTCTTTGATTCGAAAAAAAATTGATGAGCCTTTTTACTTTTGCCTCAAGTGTCTTGTTTAGCCGGTAGAGGGCTTCAAAGTTGCAAAAATAATTTTGTTTTTTCGGTATAACTTGAGAACGTGATGAAGGACTTTTACAATATTTGGCAAGTGAGTTACTGTCAATAATAGCCGTTTTTGAGAGCAGAGCATAGAGCCTTAGAGACCATAGAAATGGCTCAAACTTGAGGATGTAACGGGAAAAGTGTCCAGAACTTTTTTGTTGTCGATGTAATTCACTCGATATTTGTTATGTAGATAGCTCATCTAATTTGAAAACTTTTCTTACTCTTAGAAAATTTTGATAAAATCAACGGATTAGCTTGAAAAAAATAATTTTCGAGTCTCTGCAATTTTGGCTTACTAATTTTACTTGATTAAAATACCTTAGTTGCCTTTGCTTTTCTAATGTCATTTTGGCATTTGGAGAATTTATTCTCAAAACTGTCAGTTTTTACTTTGCTTTCCGTAAAAATTTTATAAAATTATGGCTCAAAATTTCACTAACACTGAAATGGTTAATATCTCGGTAAAACACGAATAATAAAAACAATAGAAATGGGGAAACGATGTGATTATTTAGGAAAAACAAATGCTAAATTAAAAGAAACAACAAAACTTTTTGGGAAATCGCTAAGGCATCAATTGTTCGAAATGTTGCCCATTTTCCTGAATACACAAATTAATTCGTTTCAAGAAATTGGATTGAACTCTGGCTAGTACTTCAGGATCATTCTTCAATAAATCCGCTTCATGATTAATTCGTTGCAACAATTCCTCTCGTGTGTTTACTGGCGCTGCATAAACTTTCGACTTCAAAGCGCCCCATAGAAAGAAGTCGCAGGGCGTCAAATCAGGGGAGCGGGCCGGCCAGTTCACTGGTGCATCGTGTCCTCTACCTATCCAGCGATCTGGATATTCCGCATTCAAATGTCACCTCACAGCTAATGTGAAATGAGGAGGTGCACCATCATGGATAAACCAGGCCACGACGAATGTGTAAGGGCAAGTCTTCCAACAGTTCAAGTAGCCTTTGTTCAAAAAAGTTCAAGTAGTTCTCCCCGTTCAATCGATCGGGTATAACGGTAGGGCCAATAATAAAGTTATCCACAATTCTAACCCAAACATTGATTTTAGTTTGATTCTGAAAATATGTAACTTCCGTTTCATGAGGATTTTCATCAGCATAGAAATGTTCATTATGGAGGTTAAAAAGACCACATCTCGTGAAAGTATCTTCGTCCGTGAACAGAATTCTTCTACAAAAATTGGGGTTTGCGTTTTGTCTTTGGACAATAAGCCGACTGAAATCTAGTCGATGACCTGGATCCATGGGCAATAAGTCTTGAACTGTTTTAATATGATAGGGATACAACAGTTCTTCTTTCAGTACATTATGAACTAATGATTTTGAGGCTCCAATACGAAGTCCCAGGTTCAGTTTCAACCGCTTCCAGTATCGCTTCTTCGAGCTCTAACGTCCTTCTTGTCCGTCTGCGTCCAGTTTCTCTGCGATATGCTTCAAATTTGCCAGTTTCGCGAAGGTTTGCCGGTTTGGAATTCTGCGATGCGGATATCTTTCCCTTCTCCGGCCATTGCAACGACAAAGTCCATAAATCAATAACATATCAACCATTTCAGTGCTAGTGAAATTTTGAGCCATAATTTTATAAAATTTTTACGGAAAGCAAAGTAAAAACTGACAGTTTTGAGAATAAATTCTCCAAATGCCAAAATGACATTAGAAAAGCAAAAGCAACTAAGGTATTTTAATCAAGTAAAATTAGTAAGCCAAAATTGCAGAGACTCGAAAATTAATTTTTTCAAGCTAATCCGTTGATTTTATCAAAATTTTCTAAGAGTAAGAAAAGTTTTCAAATTAGATAAGCTATCTACATAACAAATATCGAGTGAATTACATTGACCACAAAAAAGTTCTGGACACTTTTCCCGTTACATCCTCAAGTTTGAGCCATTTCTATGGTCTCTAAGGCTCTGTGCTCCACTCTCAAAAATGGCCATTATTGACAGTAACTCACCTGCCAAATATTGTAAAAGTTCTTCATCACGTTCTCAAGTTATACCGAAAAAACGAAATTATTTTTGCAACTTTGAAGCCCTCTACCGGGTAAACAAGACACTTGAGGCAAAAGTAAAAAGGCTCATCAAATTTTTTTCGAATCAAAGAATCTTCGGTTTTATTTTTGCCACGCAGTTCGAGGACACCCTGTATGTATATCAGTTCATTCAGCTTCATACTTGAAAGAGATAATGATTAATTATTTTATTATATACGTCGTATGTGCCGATAGAAAGTGACCGTTTTAAATTGACATTGACGTTTGAGGTTAGGTATACTTATTGTATAGTTCAGACTAAGATTCATAGATGTTATATATACCTACATCTCTGAGCAATAAAAGATATAGAGACGCCTTGGATATAACAACACTACACTTTGTAGTGAAGCCAACATCTGGCTATCCTTTACTGTCTGATTATTAGTGAAGGGGGCTGGGACGTCATGAGCGCTTTGTTTACATAGCAACTCTGATTTTCCACTATTATTTTTCTTTACACGGGCAAACATTTCTTTATATCGAGTTAGAATGTTCCTCCTACTTTAGCACAATCGATATTTGTCGAAGTCGAACTTTATCTAAGTTGTTGCCTAAACTGTTTTTTAGCTTGGTCTTCCATCTATATACCTACGGGTTTGTATTGCAAATTTGGAAAACAAATCATGTAATACATTAATTACTAAAGGATAATAATTCAGTCAAATGGGCATAAAAATAGGTCAAACCCGTAAATCCTTGGAAAATGAATCGATTTTGATGAGACAAAGTGCATGTTTTAGTAAGACAAAGTATCAATAAATATATATAAAATTAAACATATTAATTTTGGGAAGGATTTATGGGGGAATTGTTATGGAAGGGTAAACAATTATTTAAAATTAGTTGCATACCATTTTTTTATTATATTAAGACTTAATACATTTCATCAATTTTGTCAACAAAAAAATTAAGTTCTGAGTGTGCTTTTTTCTTTATTTGTTGATAAATAATTTGTTTATAACAATTCAAAAATGTATGTATGCATTTAAAGACCATAACAGCAATGAAATCGTACTCAGTAGGAGGCCAAAATTATACGACAACGCCTATAAACTTGAGATTGTGGTCAAATTAATATATTTAATAATAAATATGATTTGTTTTTAACAAATTATCAAATTTGTGGGTATACAGTCGACGATATTGACGATAAAATCGAAATATGTAGTGACCTGGGCCCGATCAAATTCTAGTAAATCTAGTACGTCCCTGCCTACTCTCTAACAACGTTTCCGATATGTATTAATAATTTTGTGACAAGTGACAACACACGACTTGACGAAAAATGCTTTGCTCCTTATAAACAAACATAATATCTTTTCTACTCACGTTTGTACAACTAAAACATCTTGATATTTCGACCTTTCATGACTTAAAATTGTTTCAACTTGTAGCGATTTACAATGGCCAGGCCATAAGTCGTTTATTTCGCTGAACCATCCTTCTCTAATCAGATCCATTGTGTGACTGTTGTGCTTGTTTCTACCGAATAAATTATAGTTTATTATCGTCTTTCAATAATGACAATCTGCAGTTGCTAACAACTTATACATATTATCTAAGATTAAACTTATCTTTATACTAACAAACTTCGTGTTCTGAGAATAGAAACAGGACCGTGGAAACGAATGTTAAACTTGTTTATCGCTGGTAGAAGAGATATGGGTCGCGATGGTCAAGGGCAATAAAATAAGAGATAATGTACTTTTCCGTTGTTAATGTTAATAAATGATGATAAACTTTCATTTTCACTGATTCAATTTCTCCATACGTACCTTCACGATTTATTCCATAAAGGCGATACCAACTAGAGGGCTCTTGCCCAATTAAACTTAATGTTTTCTAAACAAAAAAAATTAAATATTCCAAAAATCCTAGTTTAATTGTTATCAGTACAATTCTGAAATACTCTCAATCTTCCGGTTTTACCGGAAATTAATGGCAACTTTGTTATTTGAAATAGAACAACCCAATTTTTTGTTGCATTTTTGGTTTCTTCGTCGAAATTAATAATTAGTTTGATAATACAACCCTATCTTGATTCCCAACTGTTTTTTCGTTATAATTTTTTTATTTATAGCGTTTACATAGTCTTTTTTTATTGCGATTATGTTCTAAACTAATTTATATCAGTTAATTGCGTTTTGATAAATTATTAATGTTTCAATAACATTTTTTTATGTAAAAACTTGGAAAAAATGTCAAGAATTGACAAATTAAAAATTACAACAACTTAATTTCTATAAATAGCACCCCATATTCATAATCCAGGCTGTGAACCGGGATTTTAGCTATAATATAAAAAAAAAACATGAAAGTTCGAATCAAAATATTTTTTTTGCATTAGCTTCAGGAGGTTCTCAGGATCATTCATACACCTTAAAAACTCTTGGGAACCCCAACCCCACCCATTGGGGTGAAAATGGCCCGAAATCTCCCCCAAATTTGCAACATGCCAAGTCTTGAATTGTATTTTCTACAAAAAAAGGTATTTTGCCATTTCGAGTGCACCTAGGGGTTATTTTGGGTCGCTGAATACGATTCCGAAGCCAGATTTCCTTAAAATTCATCGTTGGGGTGGTGAAGTCGACAAAATTGGCCAATTTTGCACCCCTAATATGTTATTTTGCAATTTACGTGTTTTAGGCATTTCCAATGCACCAAGGCGGTTTTTTGGGTAGCTGAACACGAATCCGAAGTCAGATTTACTTGCAATCTATCGTTTGGGTGGTGAAATCGAAAAAATTGGCCAATTTTGCACCCCTAATATGTTATTTTGCAATTTACGTGTTTTTGTCATTTCGAGTGCACCAAGGAGGTTTTTTGGGTAGCTGAACACGAATCCGAAGTCAGATTTACTTGCAATCCATCGTTTGGGTGGTGAAATCGACAAAATTGGCCAATTTTGCACCCCTAATACGTTATTTTGCAATTTACGTGTTTTTGTCATTTCGAGTGCACCAAGGAGGTTTTTTGGGTAGCTGAACACGAATCCGAAGTCAGATTTACTTGCAATCCATCGTTTGGGTGGTAAAATCGACAAAATTGGCCATTTTCGCCCCTAATGGGTGGGGTTGGGGTTTCCAAGTGGTTTTAAGGTGATCCTGAGAACCTCTTGAAGCTAATGCAAAAAAATTTTTGATTCGAACTTCATGTTTTCTTTTTTTTCCGGTTCATAGCCTGGACTATTACTTTTCCTCATCAGTGTGATCGATTGATTCTCATTAAAAATGATATGGGGTACCATCCGATTAAAATTGATATTTTGAGAAAAAAAACAAAAGATTTATTACAAAATTGCGAGTATAAGTGGAATTTTTTGAATTCGAGATACTTCAAAAGTAAATGTCAGAGTTTATCATTTAGCTTGAATGTTAAAAGATTTAATGACGAAATGTATCTAAATGAAGTAAAACTCTAATTGTAATAATAATTAATACAAAATTCTCGGGAAATAGGTCACATTAACACATATATTTTTACCCTCGTCTTTACGTACGTATTGGTCTCACGACCATCATCAGAAAACTTATTAATACAATAACCTGATTACTTAGAAATACTGTAATAACACAAAGCGTCCTTATCGCACAAATTTCGTTCAAATGCCAACGTCGCCGAAACGAACGGAAACATGAAATCGGAACTATAACACAGCAATGTTGCAGCGTAAAAATTAAAAATCCACTATTAAGTAGAATCATCAACAAATACGAACACATTTCATAAATGTCTGCGAGAGACTAACAGACAAAGAGTTCTATCCTCTTTGCTAACAGACGAGACCATCTCAAGTGTTCATTTAAGCGCCAGATGTCATAATTTATTAGGTGATAAAAGAAGGTCTCTGGCCTCTAAGAAATACTTTAGACAATTCTACCTAAAGTAAACTTTTATATTATAAGGACGTAAGTAGGAATTTGCAAGAATATTAATTAATTAAATTATAATAAATATGACTTAGTGTTTGAACGTCACTCCTATGATTTACGGACTTGGAGTCACGTTTTATGTGAATAATCTCCAGAACAGATCTTTTATAATAATTGGTTTCTTGTAATCAAATTGATATTATTAGTTTTTGTTTTTTGTGCTATACTTATGGCCATACATTATTTTTTTTAATATTGTTTAGAGATTCCTGTATAAGTCCCATCGAAATCTAAACAATTTAATTTGTATACTGTGTGGGTTTGTTTATCTTTAGGTATTGAAGGTTTTAGATTTGAAAAATATTTCCCAACACAGTTAGTATTGTAATAATAATAATAAAAACCAAGAATATAAAAAATCTATTATTGATATATGGTTACTTTTTTATAGTAATCCATCTTATCGATATTTAATATTCATATCATTATATTAATTCATTAAAAATCATATTAATAACATTTAATTTCACAAGAGACAAAAAAATTGCCTCTTTAAATTCAATTTAAGAATTGAGAAAACACAATAAACTTGTGAAATTACATTTTTCTTCTATATAAAAAATTGCTATTAATTAATTATTGAGTTAAATTGCAAAATAAACATAGTTAAATTCAGAATATGTAAAAAAAATATAAATTAAAATATAAATTAAAATGTTGATGCTTGAATGCAGAATATTTTCCTTAATTGAATTGAATTTTTCATTTAAATGAAGCCAGTGAAGTATTAAAACCAATAAGGTTGTTTGAAAAAAAAATGCTATTTAGTAAATATGGAAAAAATTTATTTGACTCAAATACATTGTATAAATAAATTGAAAAATATAAATATATAAAAAAAATTTGCACATTCAGTTACTGCATACAGTTTGGCCTAACATTAATAATTGCTTTTTTCTCGAGTTCTAACAAAGAAACTTTCCAAATAAATACGACATTCAGTTATTTATTTTCAAACTCAATAAATCTAATTTCAGAAACAGTGTAAACTCAACTTCTAAATAGTAGTACATCTTAAATCTACAATTCCATTGATCTAATCTCTGTTATTGTTGCGACAACATTCATAGTAAAAAAAATTCGTACAATAAATAAAAAAATAATACCATCAGTTCATTATATCTGAAGGTCCTTACTTCCAAAACATCAGATTGGAATAACCTCTGGGACCTGGAAAATATGTGGAAATCAACGGGGGGGTTAAACGAATTGAAAAATAGTTTTTTTTAATTCTTCCAAGTTGAATATTTGTAATAACGAAAATAAATCCAAATTTTACATCAATTTTTGTAAAAATTGAAATTTTGCCGGGAAAAACTTCACACAACTAATAATTTTAATTTCTTACCTTAGATAATTCTTCTTTTTCGTTCATTTCAGTTTCATTTTGTGAAAGATCTTCTGCGCTTTCTGCCTCAGATTCCTGCGAGTTATTTTCTTGGCAATTTAGGATTTCTTCTTTGTCCTCTGAATCCATTTCTTGATCGTTCTTAGTTTTTTCTGCATCTTCCTCATCCTTGTCGCTAGACTAAAATATGAATTTGTCATAAATCTGATACGAATTGTTCAAATTGTCTAACCTGTATAGGAGCCTCATCGGCAGTTTTAGCTTCATCTTCGCTGGGAGAAGATTCTGAATTTGTTCTGTTCGAAACCTGAACACAAAGTGAATTCTTTAGATAATTGACGTGTGAGAATCAAGTCAAATAATAATAGAAATGTTAGCAAACCTACTTCACTGTCTTTGTCTTCACTTTTCGGGGCTTTATCTTCAGTACAATCAGAAACTTCATCTTCGGTTCCAGCTGGAGTCTAAAAATAAAAGAAATTATCAAGCAGGGCTTGATGTATTTTAGTTGAAAAATATGAATTAAAACCATGGTATATTATTACAAGAATCAATATATATTTGAATATATTTCATGTTCAGGTGAGTCCTGAAAGTGATCACTTGTAGAATATTTGTAATGTCATAAATTAAAAAAATAAACTAATATCTTTGACAGGTATCCTAATGTCATCAACTAAATTATCATAATAATAATAAACACTTACATCTGCATTGTTGTCGTCATTGTCATTGTTTGGCTTGTTGTCGTTTTCTCGAAAAAAAATCGTGGGCACGGCCTCTTTTTTAAGAAGTTTCCTGTTGTAAGATGTTTCTAAATAGCAATCAGGGGTGAAATGGTCACTGCAAATCACAGCATAAACGCTAGAAGTGAAATGTTTCAACCTAACCGCTTGGATCCATTTACTCAAAATCTCCGGACGCTTATACGGGAATCTAGAAGCTTAAAATGATAAGCATCTTAAAGTAAACAACGGAATGTTATTGTTTCACCTGTGAAATGTTATATTTTTATTCGGTCTCCAAGCGTTAAAACAACCGGGTGCACAACAATATTTAACCATGACGGAAACTATGCATTAACACATTGCACTGGCACATAAAATCAACATGTATTGGTGTTTTTGTCAGCTTCTCTTCGAGGGCGAATTATTTATTGTCGTCTGGGACGGGTATTAAATCAGCATCAATCGCCAAAATCGGTAATCTCAAATCAATATATGCAACTCATAATACAATTTGAGCTATGCTTGTATTGCGGGTTGCCTACATTAAAAGAGAAATGGAAGAACTGTCATCACAAAAACAAAACCGCGTCTGTCAATATGAAACAAATAAATGATTTTTATCATTATTGTCATAAATATAAATGAAGGGAAATGTGTTGTAAAGTGGATGTGTGAAAGATTACTTTGAGGAAACTGATGAAGCGTAAATTAAGGTATTTATTTATTGTTATTCGGGTTTTATTTAGCGAAGTGTTTGTCGAGATTTTTTTAAATGATTTGAAAATTTGAATAGATTGTAATTGCTTGATCTACAAATCAAGTAATAATTTGAGTGACAACAAAAATTACGTAAATAAGCATTCAATGTAGCACAATGTTGAAGAAACTAGTGAGAGCCTTTTTATTAAAAACTTTAATTACCAGTAAAAGCAATCAAATCAGGTTATTACGTATTTTCTAAAATGTAAAGTACAAATTTATAAACTATCTGTGCGGTAATGTAATTTTATTTTATCACTAGGTAATACATGTTTATCACTTATCAGTAACATTGCTTGAGAGCGAATAGAGTAATAATTGCATAATATTGTGCAATATTTCACTTTTCGTCGGATATTTCGCTTCTAACCTTCATCAATATTTCTCCTAGAATATTCTTGCCGGCACCTTTGCATCTCTCGTGACTGCAACTACAATCACCCCAAAACTGGTCGTGCCAATTATTACCCTCGATTAAAGGTGCATTTTTGGTGTCCAGTAGTTTTTGTTTCAAATCAGGATCGGTGAATTTAGTTCTGATTATTGTAGTCATAATATCCAGTTTTGCTGATTCCCAATCCGGTCTAAGTGTGACTTTCTGTCCCAGTTTTTTCGCAGACGCCGGCGATTTAGCCGTAAGTAATTGGTGTCTTTCTGTTTCGTCTGAAGTTTTCGCCGCTTGGAAAGCATGTTCGACTGTAGGATAATCGACACCCTCGTATTCCACCTTCAATTTATAGAAATTCGATAAGAATTCGTATTCACCGCGGAAATTTCGTATTTCGGATGTCATGGTTTATGTTCACACACACTATCAATAAAATCACTGGAGAAATCCACGTAGCGTGAACAAACCGTACCGTTAATCCACAGGTCGGTCTACAGTAGACCTTTCCTGTATTATTGTGAACTTGTGAAGTGAACCTTTTGAGTTCCCCCACTCATTGTATAGTAAAAAGTGGGAAATGCGTTTACGCATTGGTTGCAGGCCGAAGGTAACTAGGTAACTCATCTCAATCATACGTTTTGGTTTGGACACAAACTGCAGTGGCGGCTCGTGAACTTTTTAAGAGAGGAGGCTAAAACGTTTTTGTAAAAATATACTCTATTCAGCCAATTAATTTAACCTTTGCACAGCGACCGTACCAGCTACTTCAGTGACAAAATTAATTGTTGCCAAGCAAGAACCAACGTGGAGGTGTATAGTTTCTCTTGGCAAAACATTTTTTGTTCGTTTTTTTTTTTTGAAATTTTTCATAATTTGTTTTTTTTTGAAATTTGTATAAACTTTTTTAAGCTATTGCATATAGCTTTTATCGCGGGCTTTGAGCGCGGCGACCGAATCAAGAAAAAAAACACAAATACCGTAACGGAAATAGCTTAACGAAATATCCTGACACCCACCATTCCGCCTACCATGTAGCTCGGCCGAGCTTAAAATTGTCGAAATGTTTCGAAGTGTTAACTTTGAACATTTTAAAAGGTCGTGATAGCACCAAACTGGGTCGAAAACTGTTTTGAATTGGTTAATTTTCGATAAATCGAATGACGTTCACGTGAGAAGCGCGTAGCTCGCGAGTTAGAAAAGTTCAAATTTACGGTACATAGAACGTCTTAACGAAGACTTTTCGCTCCATGTCGTTAGTTTATGAACGGGGCCAACTAAATAGCATAGTCTCGGGCCCCAAAATGTCGATTAAATAGGAAAATTTAATTAAAACAGTTTCAGGTATTCTCAGCTGTCACCTGCTAGCAACTGACGTGCCACGTACGAAAGGGAATTTTCTAGCTACTTAAATATACCGAAAGCGGGTAAAAGCTATCGGCCCATAGCCCAAAATACTTTATTACAACTGGCGCCGACCGCACGGGGTTCGAAACGGCTCCAAATTAACAAAATAGAGGTAAAATGTATAAACTTTAACTTACGTGCAGCGAGCTCCTGGAGGCATATGTCAAAATGTTTGCGTTCGTAGCTGATTACATAAGACGTCTGGCGTTCATGCAATTGTGTTTTTATACAATTCGAACCTTCTAATTTCGATAGGCCACGCGAAAATCCCGGAGCCGGAAGCGTTATCGAGATCTGAACGTTAAAACTTTCGTATAAAATTGTGTTTGCAAGTAACTGTCACCATAGATAACCATCTACTACATACCGGTTGCTTGTCACAGAATAATCTTCATAGAGATCAAGATGATACTCTTACGTGACGCCTTTTATGTTTCCCCTACGTGGCGTCTTTTGGTACTACACTATATGATCAACAGTCGATAGAAAATTTGATTTTGAGGAAAACAGTTCCTATTAACATATATGCAGACGCTTAGTTTTTGAGATACAGGGTGTTGAAATTGAAACAAAAATTTCGTTTTTTGCAAATATCTCCGGAACTGTTTATCGTACAGAAAACATCTTTTGCGAACATTTTCTACTCATAGCAAGCTATGTTCTATGCGATCAAAAATTTTTTACTCATAATTCGTGAAGATTTTGAAAGGGTAGTGGATGTTTTTCTGCCCAACCTTTTCCAGTGGCGTAGTGCTATGCAATAGCTTTACCGCGGCAGTCCCCGAGTGCCACACGTTTCATTTTTTTTATATATTAACGGAATTTTACGGTCTTTAGTTTGCGAAAAATGATCAATAATATTATCATAAAATGTATCATTTTGTTTTAAGTGTTTTACTAAAGAAACTTTTTGTTAATAACTCACCGAACAGATAAATTATAACTTAACCTTACATCGCGTGGCGAAACAAAAACAATAACTGACGGAGCACGTGTCGCTGCCTCAGCAAGTATCGTATTTCATACGACCGACCGAGTTCGTACGAGAAGCTAGCCTACATAGAGTGTTGCCATATTCGCTGTTTTACCCTATTCGGCAATTGAACTGGTTGGAAAAACGGCAACTGTGTTGACCACACGTATTTAGCGTTTGAGATATATAGAGAATCTAGCCTCTGGCCACTGTTGCCAGATTAAAAACAACTACTGAGAACGGGGAATTATTTGTAAAATTTAAAGAATTATCAGAGAAACAGGAAATGAAATGGAGAATGATCATTAAGATAAATTGGTGAGGAGGCTGAGCCTCCTTCGAGGCTCGTGGCCTGTCATGATCCCTGTTACGACTTTTATTTTTTCCCTATTTGGTGCTTGGTGCTAATAGGTTTGTCGTGTTCTTTTGTTACACGGGGCTTTGATGTATTTCTTCCCATGTTGGTTTCCTGGAATTTTTTCCCGGTATTCTTTATGGTTTTCCATGGTCCAGTCTTCTAGACATTCGTGCTGTACGTTTTCGTACCACCCGTGGTTTGTTCTGGACCTGGAGAGTTCTCCGACCCTCTTATTGCAAGTTCGTCGGCTTTTTTATTGCCTGTCGTTCCCTGATGTCCCTGCACCCATATCCTGATTTCTCATTGCCTTAAGTGCAGTCTGACTGTGTCAATATGTGGATATGCTAATCTTCGATGGCTCTCCGATAGTTTTCCTTCACACATTGGGGGATTGAATATACCTCTGCTTGGAAGACCCAATTAATAGCTGCAGCCAGTCTTTGGGTTTCTTGAGTATACTCCTGCACCTGCACCTCCTTCAGTCTTAGATTCGTCTGTTACCAGATCTTTTCATGTATAATGTCGCCCAGGTTTGTATGTTCCCATTCAGTCCTTTATGGTAGTGATACCCTGAATGTGTTGTTAAAAGAGTATCGCTTTGGAATGTGATCTGTTCTCATGCCTAACACGACCCTGGTCACGATTTTTACGATGCTCATGTGTACTGGCCCAATGTGAACATTCTCCAGTGTATTTTGTATTTTGCCTCTCCTTGGAATACCAATTGGGGGGAGGTAATCCCAGTAGTGTCTCCATTGGTGCAGCGGGCGTAGATTTCATGGCCCCTGTGATCCCAAGACATGCAAGTCTTTGGACCTTGATTAGTCTTGTTGTGTTTTAGGCCACCATACCAAAGAGGCGTATGTCACAAGTTGTCGCCTAAACAGTTTTTAAACTTGTTCTTACATCTATGAAAATGTTTTTGGTATTTAGAAAACTAAGAAATTTAGAAAAATTGAGGAATTTATTAATTATTGTTGGATCATAACAAAGTGTAAGTTCAGAATTTGGTAGTATAACCTAGGATGGATGAGTTTTCTCAGATGCTCTAGGATTATTGTGTAGTTAATCATTCCAAAATTGAGATTTGGAGGGCAGCTTGTAGTTTTAGATGTTTTATAAAGTACTCTATTGCAAGTTTGTAGAATTATTTTACCAATTTTAATTGTATATTTCATTTTATACTATTATTTTAATTATCTCTCTGTGTTCTAACGTTTTCCACGGCTACTCAAGGTACCTTTGTAATTTGAATGAATAAACTATCGATCTAGTTTCAAGTTCACTTATACTGGTGAAAGGTCCTCAATACCTTTAACAGTATTTTTAGTGGACAAGGGTGATTGTTTCTTATTTATAGTTATTGTAATTTCTGTTAAAAAAGAAATAATTTTCCTCCATACGTAAAGACGGAAGGATCGCTTATTCTGTGTAGTTTGTAGCGGGGATATTACTATTTGAAAGCCATTTCTTTAGAACGTTTATCGACTCAGGTATTGGGGTATTTGCAACAAAATGGTTAGTAAAGTAACTTCCAAATCGGTTGAAAGATTTTAAACTTGAACCTCGTGATGTGCTGGATTCGAAATTGACAGGCTGTGGTTAAATCCACACTTCTTGAAAATCAGTTATTTTAATTTAGGAGTAACAAACATATTTGTAATTATATCATTATATAATATTTACAACTTAATACTGGATAACAATAATTATTACTACACCTTATAAATCCAAACAGTGTCAATGCCATAACCTATAGACTTGTAAGGTACTTTATTAGGTAGCGGAAACCTGCATGCTATAATTTGACAAGTTTTATTGCATTCTTTGTCAAATTTCTTCTCAAGATCTTGCATCTAAAATTAGGTTAGGTTGCAATGGTGTTTCATATTAGTTTGTTGTACATTAAATGTAATTATTACCATTTGCTCTACTCCGAAAATAACTATGTTATCGTATTTCGACAAGTTATACGTCCATAAATCTTTCCTGTAAAAATTGGTGTGTTTGTATAAACCTTTCCTAGCAGCGTCTAATTTCGAATAAACCACCAGCCATGGATTCAATTCCACACCATCAGAACGGAAATCAAGTTTTGCAGTTTCTATCGAAAATAAGATTGATGATAAAATTGATTCGTTAATATTATTTTCAATAGTAAACCTAAAACAATTCTGCCATCTCCCGAGCCCAAATCCAATAGGGTACCTTTACGACCTCTCAAAGCGGCAAGAATATTTGTAATTTGATCGTTGGTAGCCGGGATGTAGGGTAAACAAAATTTACGAAAAGCTGGATTAACGAATGGTATACAAATCACTGTGAGTCCGACGGCGATTCCTCCTGAAATTTGAATTCATTTTATAGCACATAATGTAACGCTCATTCGTTCCATTCTACGATTGAAAATTTTATAACCTGTTAATCCTAAAAGTATTTGACCTGCTGTTGATATTCGATTGCTTTCCTTATTAACGTTTGAAGTGGTTTCTAAATCCAACGAATTCATTGATATAAGGTTAATTGAATAATCTCGAAGAATATAACTCGGTAGTTCAAATGTCCAATATTTAAAAATTGAGGTTATATTTCAAACTATAGAGAATTTAAACCGTTTAGCACCTACAGAATCAAGTTAAAACATAGAAGAATCCAATTGCTATACAATCACAAATTCTCATACATCAAGGCGACGGTCTTGTTACACATATTGTGTATTCAAACATTAATTTAGAACTTTCATGTTACATTCGCGAAAGAAATTAAAAATGTATACACAAAAGACCATCTTCTGTCTGTAACATAGATATTTCATTTGCCAAACCACAGAACATATGCATATATCGCAGCTGGCGAGTGATTTAAGTTCATTCTATGGTTTGAAGTTCTAACTTTTCAGTGATCAAAACCTAATTCGAATCTCGGCGGGAATTTTGAATTTCTCACGAGTATTTTGAGTTTTCACTTAAATGTGTATTGTTCGAAAGTAGCTTTGCTGAAATTCTAAAAAAACTACTATTCAATAAAACAAATATGATTCAGCAAATTTTTATTTAAACTGGTACAATTTAAAAGTTAACAAGTCTCCTTGTTTCGAAAATATCAATCTTAAATTAGACTATGTTAGATTTTGTATAGATATACAAAATAAATGCGATTTAATATTAAATAAATATGAGGAAATTCAATTATATTATACTTTGGTTTTAGTTTTTTTTTATTTGTCTAGATTACAACAAAGGTTTTGATTTCAAATAAATTCTATTAATATTATATAAAATCTTTTAAAACTTATGACTTATCTCTTAGCATTATCTATAAGACTTAAAATTGAAAAGAATGTGCTTGAAACTATTTTCCTATTGAAAAAAAGACATTTGTTTCATTTTCTGAATTTTTTACTAAAAAATGTGGTATTTATTTATTTCGATTATTCCGGTTGAACTGTGAACTGAAATAAATACTGATAAATTTCAGTGTTTTCTTTCAGTAGTTTTATTCATCATTTCAAAGAAATAAAACAAAAATTTTCGCGATTCAAGCGAAATGAAAAAAGTTTGACAAATGATGATAAACCTTGGTTTTTACGTTTATTGTTGCATTCAAACCACTTTTCATTTTCATTGCGAAGCAAAAACGATAAAATCAAACAAATACCTTGAAACAATAGAAAATTTCGAATTTTAGGAATGATTTTCTCGAGTAAAAAAAATGATTTCTGTTAGTAATCGCATTTAAATAATACTGCTGATGGTTAAGTCGCAAACGTAATACTTTAATCATTGTTAGATATATTGTTCAACAATTATATATTTATGCAATTGCTGCTGGAACCATTTTTTTTCCATATATACGAACGACAACAAAAAAAAGAGTTATTTAGCACGTGAATAATATCTTTTCAGCAGCATCAAGTTTCCAATAACAAATAACTATAATCAATCAGATCCATAACAGCTTAACATTATTGCAAGCGAAATTAAATCGTCCAATTACTTAATTAATTGTCATCATTGAGAATATTAATATTTTGAAAGTTAAATTATAAATATTCTGATCGTATGTTCCAGGTACAGTTTGAGTGACGGAAAATTCGACATTACTGCTCCCAATTCCTGGTTTCAATGAAAAAAGATTGTTCCAAAACGATGAAAGACGCCTAGAAAATTGAAATGATCTCCAGTAAGTACTAACTCAAATAGTAGAGATCTTTTTCGATAAACTGTGCAAAAATGCGTGTAGATATTTAATGTGAAACTATCTCTACTCATACGAAACCGTACCTAACTCCCTAACCTAACAAATCGTAGTTTCAAACACATCCTAGAACATGTAATGTAAAGTCCGACGAATTACGCAAAATTCGGTTGACCGTTCAATTACTGCGATTTGGAATCCTCGCTGTAGTCGTCGCTGCTGGATCGGATGTCGCCTTCCATTTGACCGGCGTTGACCGAATTGTACGCAATCTTCAAGATCAAATAAGTCCAGAAACAGTGCAACACGAACAGCAACAACAACAACGCGTTGAATATGTAGTAGGCGGGGAACATCGGTACGATCTTTGGGGCTTCTATGCTCGTGCTGTAATGCGATATTATGGCACCGTTAAATATGCGAAAAAAAAATATTAAACTCGTCCAGATTATTAAAGGAACCTACCCCATGGGACAAACAGATTTTACAATGATGGTCGAGTCTCTTCTTAGAGAGAAACTACAATTTTTTTTACACAAATTATATAACAAAGTTTCACTATAAATAAGAAAACATAACCCTTATCCTTATATCCTTATACTGTGAATTTAATTAAAAAATGGGATTTTTGGGTCGCTGAACATGAATCCGAGGTCATTTTCCCGGAAAACTCATTCTATGGGCTGAAAATTAGGGAAATTTTCAAACAAAATTGCTCATTTTTCACGCGATTATCGTTTTATACATAAAAGATGTTGGCAGTCGCGTTATTCGATCCAAAGTAGACCAAAATAGAAAAATTTGCGGAAAAATGTGGAAAACCTGAAAAGGAAATCTTTCCACGTCAATGGAATTATCGTGTGATAAGTCGCTATAGGGTTTTTGTAGTCGATAATTACGAATTTGACATCAAAAACGTTTGAAAATAACATTATGTGGAAAATGAAGAAACATAAAAAAATACAAGCATCTTTGTTTTAATTTATACAAGTTTGTAACTGTTTATTTAAAGCTGCAATATTGAAATTTGTAAATTTCTTCGATTTTCCGAAATGTTGAAACAATTATTTTTTTTGACATTGCTTTTAATTTTTGTAATTTAACATGCACATCGAAACACACAAATACTAATCAACACGACATTCGAAAAATTACATTAAAATGAGATTTCATAACAAAAATTTCTTCATTTTCCCGGAAAATGATATTTTTCAATTTTTTAATCAAATTCGTAAACGGCTATTACAAAAACCCCTATACCGACTTAACACACGATAATTTCAAGGACGTGAACAGATTTTCTTTTCAGGATTTCCACAGTTTTCCGCAAATTTTCCTAATTTTGGTCTACTTTGGATCGAATAACGCGACTGCCAACATCTTTCATGTCTAAAACGATAATCGCGTGAAAAATTAGCAATTTTGTATGAAAATTACGAAAATTTCACGGTCTTCAGCCCATTGAATCAGTTTTCCGAGAAAATGAGCACGGATTCATGTTCAGCGAACCAAAAAACCCATTTTTTGAATAAATTCAAAGTTATCTTAACAAAGAGGGTGAAAATAGGGTTAATTTAGCAGTTAGGGCACAACAAACCCTATAGCGACTTATCACTCGATAATTTCAAGGACGTGGAAATATTTTCTTTTCAGGATTTCCACAGTTTTCCTAGTTTTGGTGTACTTTGGATCGAAATACGCGACTGCCAACATCTTTCGTGTATAAAACGATAAAGGCGTGAAAAATGTACGATGTTGTATGAAAATCACGAAATTTCCATGATTTTCAGATAATTGAATGAGTTTTCCGGGAAAATGACCACGGATTCATGTTCAGCGACCCAAAAAACCCATTAAAAAAAATAGATTCAAAGTTATCTTAAAGAAGAGGGTGAAAATAGGGTTAATTTAGCGTTTAGGGGTGAATGGGAGGCTCAACCCATACGAATGATTTAAACCGCCCACAGAACTTTATGCAAAAAGAATTTTTTTGATACGACCTCTTGCTTTTTTTTTAAAGTTCCCCAGCTTATTGACTGGACTATTTGTCAATAAAAAAATATGAAATAATTATCATCCTGAATATTCGAAATGAGATATACTTACTTTCTGATAATCCATCCCGGAAATATTATTATCCTAGTCACGATCCAGAGTACGGTGAAAATAGCAAATATGGCGTCGCAAACTTTCTGATATCCGGAATATTTCGCCATTTTGGCGGCCTGAAAAGAAAATGTCACTTGTAAAGCACCATAACAGTTGGGTCAGTTCGAATTTCGAACACAACATTTCCAATTCAATTTAGAGTGGTATTTATGAGGGTAAGGTGAAAAGTTCCTGAAAAATGAAACAATAAATTATTTATTAGGTCAAAACTCATTTTATTTCTCAACATAATCTCCTTGTAGCCTGATACGATTTCGGCAATCCTTCTAAATAGGCGTTTGTTTCAGCGATGACCTCATCGTTGAGCCAAATCTCTTTTCGCCGAGCCTTCAAGTTTGGAAATAGTTAAAAATCGCAGGGAACCAAATCTGGAGAATATGGTGGATGACTAACCAATTCGTAGGGCAATTATGCCATTGACTGTATATTTTTCAAGCCTTTCAAATCGTGGCGATCTAGTGCCGTATATAATTGAATAAAATCGACTTACCTCGAGGAATATATCGGCCAAATCGTGCACGACCAGGACCAAAGTGCCCACTCTGAACACGTTCACTATCCAAGACAGGCACATGAGGATGATGGTGGCGAAATGATGGATGAACATCTGCCAAAAGTCCTTTCGTTTGACGTCGAAAAACTGGCTAATGCACAGCGACCAGTAGAAAGCCATAGAGATCATATAATACCACCAGATGTCGTTGGTAACCGACTGATGCGGAAAACCTACCCTATACACACAAAAAAGACGTAATGTAGACGACTGCATCAGACACTATTGCTATGCAGCTCGCTATCCAATGGAAAGAAAGCTGTTTTGATTCGGTGAATATCGGATAAAATTTAGCCCCCTCTATACTATAATTAATTGTTCTTTATATCAACTTCAAATTGATCTATCTGTTTGACCGATATATAAGTCAAAGCAGTACGTCCGAAATAATAAGGATGTATGTTTTTTTTTTGTTCCGACAGGTCTATTCTTTTGTATGCAAAGGATTGGTAGATCTTTTATTATATTGACATCACGAATAAACCATTTGATGTAAAAAAAATATATAGATTAGAAAATAATCCACCTGTAACTGGCAAATCAGAAGTCGAGTACGTTTTTTTAGTCAACTATAACTGTCGTTTATTTTTTTATTGGAAACTGATACATTTATTTGTTATATCTAAGTCATACGTGAAAACTTTCAAATAAATTGCTCAACACCGGGTGTTTTTTTATTCAAATCAGTATATGATAAATCCTTATTTCATAGACAAACACGCCGCTCATAAAATTATCTACCAAAAGCCAGTATTGTTGACACTTAACGTACGTGTTACATTTATCAAGTTCAAGTTATTGCTCATTTATAATAACGTAAATCACAAATAAACACTCATTTTAGTTATGAAACAACATCGTTATCACAAGTATGTTATCAATCCATTTCATGTCAACTTTATCACAAGAAAGTATGATACCAAAATTTTATTAAGCATCAATTTCTGGACAAATTGAAATCGAGGTTACAACGTTTTAATATGTTCCACCATCTAGAGAAAGTAACCCAAAGAAAAATGCTTCTATCGAAAACTAGACTAGAAAAAGCGAAACTCAAACTAACTCGGTATAAAGGACATTTTGCCCATACAAAGAAAAATAATAGTGAAAAATGTGCATTAGTAGAACATTATTGGGTACAGAGGTCACACCATTTCTCAAGAAAGTTTATTACTTTTAAAATACAGTAGACAAGTATCTATGTAATTTAGAAGGGATGGAAATGTATAAACGAAAAAGCAATTTATTAAATTCAAATTTATCTCCAGCTTAGGGTAACCCATTGATTACATTATTATCATCAAATAGTATTTAAGCAGGCACATTTTGATTACTCTGATGATGGCTACTTGATGGCTGAAAAGTTCTTAGTACTTTAATTGTATTTTTAGAAGATAAGGGTGATTATTTCGTACTTATCAATGTTAAACGATTGATAGAACATAATGATAATTTTATCCATAGTTCAGTAATATCGTTCCACAAAAAGAACATAAACCATAAATATCTTAGGGTAAGTAGGAAGCTTCAAACGCATTAATATACCAAAAAATAACATAGGTTTTAATGATTCATATTTTATCAATTCTCAACAAATAATTAAGTAGTAATTCAATGGTAGAAGCCATTACTTTGTGATAATTTATCACATTGATATAATAAAATAAAATACTTTTACTATGTACTAAAACATATATAAATAAACACCTTCATTCTCATGAAAACACTGTGAAATCTATCAAACATAAAATAAAAACCAACAATTTAGTGTTTACGAAAGTCGATAAATCTATTGAGGATAAACTGAATATATTTATTTTATCAGATTGACTCAAATCAAGAAAGATCCTACGAACCAATTCCAGTTAAAAACTAAACAATTTGGAGAAAATAGTCAAGTTTTATTTAATAGTAAATTTGACACGAGTAGGTTAATTAACTATAATCCATCTTCTCCTAAATTTTACGGCCTCATAAAATTAACAGTACAGTATCCTATGTTGATAGTCCTACACATAATCTAGTGGTAAAATTAAATTAAATTTTCGAAAATATAAGTAACTTCAAGGCTAAGTATGCAGTAAACAATTCATTGAAACTTTCAAAGTATATAAATAGATTAACCTTTCTTAAAAACGGGAATTTAGGTATCTTCCCATGTTTCAAATATGTTTTTAAATATTTGCTCCAATCAATGTAAAATTTTGATATCAAAAATTGTGGAAAAATCACATACAAATTCCGTATTAAAATCCGAGAAAGAACAAGCTTTTGATCTTTGCCTTAGCCAAAATTATTGCCAATTTAATAACGAGTTTCTCACACAAAATAATGGATTTGCTATGGGAATCACAGAAGTCGTCTTTTGGTTGATATTTTCATGTCTTATATTGAAGAAACTATAATGGGTTCCCGCTAGCTAAAAAACATATTCATTGTTGGTTTTGATATGTAGATGATAAAACATCTTTCTTCAAAGGTACATCACGACAATTGAATATTTTTATTGCCTTCATTAATAATATCCATCAGAGTAGACGTTTTAAATTAAACACACTAGAATAAAAGCAAAATTCAAACAATAGATATTGATGGCTTTCATCTATGAACCAAAATCTAACCACTTTGGTTCATATGGGCCGATTTGAGACTATTTTGAAAAAAAGGAACCGCGAGAAATGAGAAAATTTTTTAGGTTAGAAAGTTGGGATCACAGTTAAATAGCTGAAACATTTACGCAAATTTTGATACCAAGCACGATCTTCTAGGTTGCGTCAATCCCGAGAAAACTCATGCTAAGCCTTTCGGGTTGGGTCTTTCGTTATAAGCCTTGGTTCAGACTATATATGCCCATTGTGGCTATCTCAACATACCATTTTCCCCGCTTAAGCGTTTGACAGTCACACAAAAAAAAATCAACTAAAATTTCTAATTCTCAATTATCAAAGATGAAGTACAATTCGTTAACCCGGGTTCGATCCCACTCGAGAGACTTTTTTTCACTTTTTTTGATAATTATGATACAATAACCTTGGCTATTTATGGTACAATTTAAGTCACAGTTAACAAGTGGGGTTCTGGTTGGGGAAATGCATTGCTAGAATAGTATAATTCGAATTGGATAACAAGGTAGATAGTCCAGGCTGTGAACCGGAAAATAAAGAAAAAAAGAAACATGTAAGTTCGAATCAAAAAATTTCTTTTGCATTAGCTTCGAGAGGTTCTCAGGATCATTCATACACCTTAAAACCTCTTGGGAACCCCAACCCCACCCATTGGGGGTGAAAATAGCCCGAAATCTCCCTCAAATTTGCAACATGCCAAGTCTTGAATTGTATTTTCTACAAAAAAGGTATTTTGGCATTTCGAGTGCACCTAGCAGGTTTTTTGGGTCGCTGAACACGAATGCGTAGCCAGATTTACTTGCAATCCATCGTAGGGGTGGCGAAATCGACGAAATTGGCCAATTTCGCACTCTCAATATGTTATTTTGCAATTAACGTGTTTTCGGCATTTTGAATGCACCAAGGAGGTTTTTTGGGTCGCTGAACACGAATCCGGTGACAGATTTACTTACAATCCATTTTAGGGGTGGTAAAATCGAAAAAATTGGCCAATTTTGCACCCCTAATATGTTATTTTGCAATTTACGTGTTTTAGGCATTTCGATTGCACCAAGGGGGTTTTCTGGGTCGCTGAACACAAATTCGGTGACAGATTTTCAACATCATTTTTCAGCGTTGATTATAGAGGGATTATTAAGTAAATCAACGAAAAAAAGGTTATATATATCTTTTTAATTTCATTCATTTTCTAATGATTTATGAAGGTTTTATACATTTATATAGGCTCTATAAAATTATTTATCCATTGTCAATGTTAACAATAAAGTTTTCTACCTTATCAAAGCGGTTTATTCTTCTTCAAACAAAATTATCAGTTGATCCGTAATTATGATATTTATGGTCCCTCTTATAACAATTCTGCCCCCTTCTGTGGATAGTATAATACAACAATTAAAACGCGTATACATTCAAGTGCAGACTTGGATGGGATATTTTCAGAATTCCAATGAAGAGCTGCAACCCACAAATTGGGGATGGAAAATACAGGCGGGTGAACTCAGTCCTGTCCGAATGACAGAGGTATCAGCACCAGAACAAATATTAAATATAATTTCGTGTGGATGTGAAAAAAGATGTGGTACATCATGCGGCTGCCGAAAGAATGGAGTACGATGTACAGGTGTCCCATTTTAGGTACTTTTGCGGGTTATCTCCTTTATTTTTAAAGATAGAGAGTTGCGGTTTTCGCGACACTGTGCAACTTTTTCGTAAAACTCAAGATGCCGTCAACAGAATTTTCATAGCCTTTTTAGTTTTTAAGATACAGGGCATTTCTGAAAATGTTGCATTTTGTGACCCCCCTCGTATCTCCGGTATCCTTCAACTTATCGAGAAGGTAAAATGACATTCTAATAGTTTTTTTCCCGTAGAATGCAGTAGTGTAGATAACTTTTGTTACATATTCACTGTTTTTGAGTTATAGAGTAAACTTATGTTTTTTTAAATGGAACACCCTGTATATTTATAGACTATAAAATTTGTCTTTTTTTTACCTTTTCAAAAATATATAATAGTATAAAATTTTTTTCAGAAACACGCAAATATTTGACAATTTTCAGAAATTAAATACATATTTTAATAGTAGGCCATTGATATTGTTTATGACAAGAAACAGAAATAAACGTCAAATCTCTATCGCATTTAAGCTGTTTATTTTCGTTCTTTTGGTATCATTATTCAATAGATATTTATCAATTTTTCCGAATAATGGCAGTTTACAAAAATTATGAGAAATATGATATGATGGTATGTTTTATACAGAGTAATGAAAATTCTGAAGAAGCTTCGGAATTATACTTCCAAAGGTGAGTAAGCTATTATGGCTATGAAAATCTCTATTATCATTTAAATTTTTGCTTGTTAGATATCCAGAAAGAAGGCAACCGTTTTTTGGGATATTTGCCCGTTTAAAAGCAAATTTAGTTGAGCACGGATCATTTGTTCACCCGCGCCCTAAAACATACAACAAAGAGAACAGGGAAAGAAAATAGATAGATACTTTAGGATATATAGAAGCAACACCTTCGTCCTCATGTAGAAAAATTGAGAAGGAAATTGGTGTGCCAAAAACTAACGCTCAGAGGATCTTGAAGAAATATAAGTATCATCCATACAAATTTAATATACTACAACATTTGCATCCTGGCGATGCCGAGCGCCGGTCACTGTTTTGCCAGTGGTATTTGCAACAAATCGATGCTAACGATTCATTTGGCAGACTTGTTATCTGGTCAGACGAATGCTTTATTTCAAGTGCTGGCATTTTCAATCGTCACAATACCAGGAACTGGCGTAGTGAAAATCTGCATTTAATGTTTGAAAGGGCACAACAAGGACGCTTTGGAGTTGGGGTTTTATGTTTTATTTTGGGTAGACATATAGTTTATAGGATTTTTGAAGGAGGTCTTACAGCACGTAAATACCTAGAAATTCTTGAGGAAGTTATTCCAGAACTGCT
Source organism: Endomychus coccineus (assembly GCA_958510875.1). Classification (NCBI taxonomy): domain Eukaryota; kingdom Metazoa; phylum Arthropoda; class Insecta; order Coleoptera; family Endomychidae; genus Endomychus; species Endomychus coccineus. The sequence continues at coordinate 1,343,623 of OY294070.1, forward strand.
CGAAAACATTCCATTAGCCCAGTATAATGATGTTTACCTACAGCAAGATGGTGCCACAAGTCATAACTCTAGGCTCTTAAGGGCCTTTCTAAATAATAACTTCCCTCAAAGATGGATAGGTACCTGTTAGATGGCCTCCACGATCACCAGATCTCTCAATTTTAGATTTTTTTTTATGGGGCTATATACAAAATGAAGTATATAAAACTCGATATGACGGCATTGCAGAACTTCGAGAGGCAATTCATTTAGCTTTTCGAAATCTGCGAATGAGAACAATGGTTCTTTTGAACGCTATTCAAAGAATCTCGAAGATGTGCCAATTTTGCATTAGAGAAAATGGTGGTCAATTTGAACATCACATTTAATTTTTTTTAATAATGTTATTTTTTTGTGTTTTTGTTATATTGTCACTTTACGCCACAAAACTGTTGTTACAAACTTACTGTTAGAAAAAAGTTCTATGGGATTTTTTTTTAATAGATACCTATATACAAGGTATCCAATTATTTGTTAGTAATATGTAAGTTGCACTTGTTTATCATTGTTATCCTTAGCCTACTATTAAAATATGTATTTAATTTCTGAAAATTGTCAATTATTTGCGTGTTTCTGAAAAAAAGTTTATACTATCATATATTTTTGAAAAGAAGAAAAAAAGACAAATTTTATAGTCTATAAATATACAGGGTATTCCATTTAAAAAAACATAAGTTTACTCTATAACTCAAAAACAGTGAATATGTAACAAAAGTTATCTACACCACTGCATTCTACGGAAAAAAATCTATTAGAATGTTATTTTACCTTTTCGATAAGTTGAAGGATAACGGAGATACGAGGGGGGTCACAAAATGCAACATTTTCAGAAATGCCCTGTATCTTAAAAACTAAAAGGGCTATGAAAATTCTGTTGACGGCATCTTGAGTTTTACGAAAAAGTAGCACAGTGTCGCGAAACCCGCAGCTCTCTATCTTTAAAAATAAAGGAACCCAAAATGGGACACCCTGTACAGCGAACTGTACACATTGCATAGGTTCTACTTGCGCCAATGTTGACACCGACACGTCTGTCAATGATGAGGATGATGATGATCCACAATTATATGATAATATAGATTTTACCAACTGCGAAGATGAATATGAAGATGGAGATCAACGTGGTAATAATAATAGAGGCGAGCCAATTCTTGAAAACGATGATTCTGATGACGAATATCAAGTATTGTAAATAATTATATAAAAAAAATAAGGTTAAGAATAAAAAAAAGTGTAGTTATTAAATATTTGTGTACTTTTTCAAACAATTACTAATATTCCTATCCCCTTAATATTGAAAAAGGAGAAAACTCCGAAGTAATTTTAAAATGCATAAATAACAAAAATTTAGAAGCGTGTCAAATTAGCCATTTTTGTAAATTTCCCACTCCTACGATGATATTCGAGTGAATCTGGCTTTGGAATCGTATTCAGCGACTCAAAAACCTCCTTGGTCAATTTCGCCACCTCAACGATGGATTGCAAGTAAATCTGGCTTCGGATTCGTGTTCAGCGACCCAAAAAGCCTCCTTGGTGCACTCGAATTGACAAAAACACGTAAATTGCAAAATAACATATAAGGGATGCAAAATTGGCCAATTTTGTCGATTTCACCACCCCAACGATGAATTTCAAGTAAATCTGGTTTCGGAATCGTATTCAGCGACCCAAAAAACCTCCTTGGTGCATTCGACATGCCTAAAACACGTAAATTGCAAAATAACATATAAGGGGTGCGAAATTGGCCAAATTCTTCGATTTTACCACCCCTATAATGGATTGCAAGTAAATCTGTCACCGGATTCGTGTTCGGCGACCCAAAAAACCTCTTTGATGCATTCAAAATGCCAAAAACACGTAAATTGTAAAATAACATATTAGGGGTGCGAAATTGGCCAATTTTGTCAATTTGACCACCCCTACGATGGATTGCAAGTAAATCTGGCTACGGATTCGTGTTCAGCGACCCAAAAAACCTCCTTGGTGCATTCGAAATGCCTAAAACACGTAAATTGCAAAATAACATATAAGGGGTGCAAAATTGGCCAAATTCTTCGATTTTACCACCCCTAAAATGGATTGCAAGTAAATATGTCACCGGATTCGTGTTCGGCAACCCAAAAAACTTCTTTGATGCATTCAAAATGCCAAAAACACGTAAATTGTAAAATAACATATTAGGAGTGCGAAATTGGCCAATTTTGTCAATTTGACCACCCCTACGATGGATTGCAAGTAAATCTGGCTACGGATTCGTGTTCAGCGACCCAAAAAACCTCCTTGGTGCATTCGAAATGCCTAAAACACGTAAATTGCAAAATAACATATAAGGGGTGCAAAATTGGCCAAATTCTTCGATTTTACCACCCCTAAAATGGATTGCAAGTAAATATGTCACCGGATTCGTGTTCGGCAACCCAAAAAACTTCTTTGATGCATTCAAAATACCAAAAACACGTAAATTGTAAAATAACATATTAGGAGTGCGAAATTGGCCAATTTTGTCAATTTGACCACCCCTACGATGGATTGCAAGTAAATCTGGCTACGGATTCCTGTTCAGCGACCCAAAAAACCTCCTTGGTGCATTCGAAATGCCTAAAACACGTAAATTGCAAAATAACATATAAGGGGTGCAAAATTGGCCAAATTCTTCGATTTTACCACCCCTAAAATGGATTGCAAGTAAATATGTCACCGGATTCGTGTTCGGCAACCCAAAAAACTTCTTTGATGCATTCAAAATGCCAAAAACACGTAAATTGTAAAATAACATATTAGGAGTGCGAAATTGGCCAATTTTGTCAATTTGACCACCCCTACGATGGATTGCAAGTAAATCTGGCTACGGATTCGTGTTCAGCGACCCAAAAAACCTCCTTGGTGCATTCGAAATGCCTAAAACACGTAAATTGCAAAATAACATATAAGGGGTGCGAAATTGGCCAAATTCTTCGATTTTACCACCCCTAAAATGGATTGCAAGTAAATCTGTCACCGGATTCGTGTTCGGCGACCCAAAAAACCTCTTTGATGCATTCAAAATGCCAAAAACACGTAAATTGTAAAATAACATATTAGGGATGCGAAATTGGCCAATTTTGTCGATTTGACCACCCCTACGATGGATTGCAAGTAAATCTGGCTACGGATTCGTGTTCAGCGACCCAAAAAACCTGCTAGGTGCACTCGAAATGCCAAAATATCTTTTGTTGTAAAAAATACAATTCAAGACTTGGCATGTTGCAAATTTGAGAGAGATTTCGGGCCATTTTCGCCCCCAATGGGTGGGGTTGGGGTTCCCAAGAGGTTTTAAGGTGTATGAATGATCCTGAGAACCTCCTCAAGCTAATGCAACAAAAATTTTTCGATTCGAACTTACATGTTTTTTTTTCTTTATTTTCCGGTTCACAGCCTGGACTATCTACCTTGTTATCCAATTCGAATTATACTATTCTAGCAATGCATTTCCCCAACCAGAACCCCACTTGTTAACTGTGACTTAAATTGTACCATAAATAGCCAAGGTTATTGATATTTTCTTAAATTAGTATCGGTTGAAAATGACACGCTATGTCGAAACTATAGTCACGATTTGTTTCGATAATATATGCGATAGAAACAAAGTTAAAGTTTTATTTTATTATATCAATTAAGTAGTACATACTCAAAATTTATACCATAGTTTTTGAGGAATCAAATTTTTGTTGTATCCACTTTTTATCATTTATGAGCTACCACTGTGTTATTGTTGTATACATGCGTGTTTATTATTCCTTGACATTCGAATTTTTATGTACCTGCTAATCGACGTGTTACGCAAGCACGTATACTTAGTTCTATAATGACGTCCAGGTGACTAAACGCATATATCGACACTAAACTATCGCAAAATTACAATTTGAAACTGGCATTCCTGGTGATTTTCGCAGTAGCCGGTGCAAGATACCACATATTCCTTTTGACAATCCTCCTCTGATTCCGTTTGCGTAGCGTTAACGACGGTATTCGATCGCGCACGCTATTCACTTGGGCCGTCCCGTTAACGTAAAGACCGCAGTCGTCCATCACTTCCCTGATTTCGTGTTGGTTGTACAGCCAGTCGTTGTGATTCTTCATTTTGACCGGTCGCAATTTGGCCACTTCCTTCCAGTCGTCGACGTTCTCGTCCTCGACAATCGCTCTCAGCAACGCCTCCACTTGATCAGGATCGCGTTTCAGATGACCCGTTTCCGAACATTCGTGCTCTTCGAGCTTCTCGTATTTCTTACGCGGTACAAAGAACGATTTGGATCTTTTGATCATGTTGGCAATCGATTAAAATATGAACTTGTTCGATCAAGCTTTCATGGATTTATTGCGATAAGATCGATAATCAATCCCTTATCTTATCATGGTATGGTTGACGAACTTCAGTTAGTGTTTGTTTTGACGCATATATTGGAATTTAAACGCAGTATAAAGTACAGACTTATAAGTTGGGCATTTTTGAATTCATGATTGTGTTCAAGGGTAAGAAAACTCAATGTGTAGAAAGAGAGAACATCGATCAATCGCATTTCAAATAACCTATGTTGTGGCCACGGTCGTACATACAGGTCTGGGAACTCTATGTTTGACATGAGTCTCTTACATGTCGCCAAACTCGTGGTTCCTCGCTCAGCCACCAGCTAGCGCTTGGATCGAAGTAATATCTCCAAACCATTTGATTTGTGTCCTCAACAAAAGCTCATCATCATCATCATTTAAGGAAGGTGGCTCAGCTCCAAATGCACTTAGGTCACTTAGTTGGGCCCATTGTGCGCCCCGTGGTCCGAAGCCTATTCTATTGTAGCAGATTTGTGGCCCACCAGAAACCCAGAATACTCTGGATTCCATAACTTCTTCTGGGAGCAGTTTTGATTCTTCTAAGTTTCGGTGTCTGAGGGATGTCAATGCAGGGCATTCCAACAGGATGTGAGAGATTAGAAAATACGTGTGGCACTCGGGGACTGCCGCGGTAAAGCTATTGCATAGCATTTTTTCTCAACTTATGCAATTATAATTTTTTATTTTTTTAAATTTATGCAGTATTTTTTTTTCTTTGATATTTTAATTCAAGTTACACTTTTTGAGCGTGGTGACCGATAAGAAAACAATTTTTTTCTTTTATTGAATAAATGAGAAGTTAATATCGTTTAAAATATTTTTATTACCTTACAATACATGTAGGTTATTCAGGAATTTGTTATCATTGAAACTATAGGTTTATGGTAACTGAAATAAGAGACATAAGTTTGAGACTTGATATCCTCTAAATATCTGGAAAATACCGCGTAAATGGTGGTCCCATATTTTGTTGTGGATTCTTGTGGATCATTATTCATTTTCAAATTCAATTTTTCCGAAAGAAAAGTTGTCAACCGCTCTGATTTTTTATCAGCGAAGTTGATGTTGAAATCGCCAGCCAAGATAAGTGGAAATTTATTACCATTTGTACCAAGTATTTACGACTCTTCTTCAGTGTACTCCAGTAAAGTGCGATGAATAAAATGCTCTACCTCGTCCAATTTTGGATTCGGAGAAATGTAAATTGCTACCATGACTATGTGTAGGCCATTTCTAAGTTTGCATAAGCACGCACAAATATCTCCAACAAATGAGCGCCTAACATTAACATCGCTACCGTGTGCAATATTTATTTCAATATTCGGAGTCATAATATTAGTAACATTATTATTATTTTGGTAAATAGCTACCCCACATTTTGGAACAGTATCTCGTTTGAATTGAACAAAACAATTGAAATTAGGTATTTCAATCGGATTATCATGCGCCATGCAAGTTTCGGTAAGAAATAACACATTTGTTTGTCTCGTAACTGAATCTTGTAAATCGTATTTGTGACTATTTTTAGACTTTGGCAATTGAAAGTCATTATTGAAATGCCATTTCTATTACTAATGAAATCTAAGACACTTTGAGCTGTCGTCTGAACACTATTTATAGGCAGTCTTTTGAATTTTTGCAACAAAGATGCAGGTGATGCAGCTTGCCTTCGATTATTATAAAACTTGAATGTAGAATTATCGTTTTTTGTCGTGATATACAATTTTTCAATATTAGTCACCCGAGAGAGCGCAACATAAACGAGTTCTTGTTATTTTTCGTTACGGAATTTCTTGATTCGGTCGCCGAATAAGCAATAGCTTAAAAATCCAGGAAACGATAAGGAGAATGACCTATGCTATCGCAATAACAACGCATTGATTACCGGTATCGCGACAAAAAATCTCAAACATTATAATGACATATGACACATCAAGATCCAGAATCATATTACGAGATTGATGAACCGAGTTTTTTTGTATCGGCAATACTTCGTATGAAGAAATTCAGAACGTAATCAATAAAACATTTAAATTAATGGCTAAATACAAACTTAATGTAAACATTAATTCAAATTACTGTAGATAAGCGTTGAATGTTTTCACTTGTATAAGTTAACGATCTTGCATCATACAAGGTTAACACGATCGAACTGACTGCCGATAAGTGTACATTTTTTATTTAACGACTTTGTAAAAAATTAACGATCAATGCGATGTAGCAATACAACGAATTAACAATATTTCAATTGAAACATGATGGCTTAAATTGTAAAAAAACAGAAACATAATGCAGCTTCTTGTTTAAAATTATAGTAGGTTTTTTATCACTAATTTTAGAAGCTTTTATCTATGTTAACAATAGTTTTTTCTGTTTCAATTGCACATTATGGGACTTTAACAGCATGGGTGTTCTGTCCTAGTTGAATAAGACAAATATTTTCACTTTGATGGCATGGGTGATTGAGCTAATCTTCTAAAAAAATGCGTTAACAAAGTTATAGATGTGAAGTATATCTGCAATTATTTGAAACTAGTTGCAAAATTGAAACTTGTACCTTGTGATACTCTCGTTTCATTTGATATTGTTTCACTATTTACAAATATCTCAATCCCTGAGTCAATAAATATTCTGAAGGAATGGCTTTCAAATATTAATATCCCCGATAGAAACTGCACAGACTACGTGATCCTTACGCCTTTATGTATGAAGCTATGTGGGGCGAACTAGAAGGAATATTTCAACTCAGTATAAAGAACATTTTGCCCATTTTGAATATAGTTCACACCATTTCTCAAGAAACCATATCTAGTTGATTTAAAACCTGCCTGCGTTATTATCCCCAATTACAACCTTTATATTGTCGTTTGAACATTTTCAAAGTGTCAGAAATTTCATAGACTACGCAATTATACAGAGTGTTTCAGTTTTTTCTTTCATAACTTCGGCAAACGATAGAACTTTTAAAAATAACAGGGGTCTTTTATATAAAACTTTTCTCTAAATCACTTCGTTTCCGAAATACGGGTGTTGAAGCTTTGAAAAATTATTACATTTTCTCCATTATCTTCTGAACAAATGAAGATTTTCCGTTCAAACTTAGTAAACTTCAGTTTTACTGGATGAGACATTTTTTTTGGAGACAAATACAGTAGCGTAGTTGTGGGGTTTTGTACCCATTTAAACCCCTTAATCTTCTACGCCAATAGCCGGAAATTATTATTATATACAAATTTAAAAACTTTGATTTGTTTTCTATAAAAAACTATTCTTCACAAATTTCACTTAGAGGCTTTCTGTTGAGCTATTTTGATTTTTCTAATCAGGGTTATCTGGAATTTCTTTTGTGTGTCTGGTAAAACGTATGGGCCAAAATATTGTTTTTGTAAATACCAAGCCAGACATTGACACTGAATTTTTCTTGGAAATTCCTGGATCTTGTACCACGAGTGTTTTCATTTTTGCATAAACGTAAATTGAAAATTAATAAATCCACGTCCGTTTAAAATGTGCACAATATTTGCTGGAGGAAGTTTTTGTTGTTTAGTCTTATGGGCAAATGAAAACCCATCATGGTCGAGAAGAATTCAATGTGAATGTCTGGCTTGGCATTTACAAAAACAATATTTTTGGCCCATACGTTTTTTTTTTTGGTTGGGATTATTTGAAAGATAAAATTATGCCACGCCAGTATATAATAGAGAAGATCTACTTAATCATATTCGAAGAGCTTGCGTTGAAGTAAATGGATCATTTTGTGCATTTATTATTAATTATTTTTCATTGTTACCAATAAATAGGTATCTAAATAACCTTTCAAAAGAAATTCCATAACATAACCCTGATTAGAGAAATCAAAATAGCTCGAACAGGAAGCCTCTAAGTGAAATTTATCAAGAATACTTTTTTATAGAAAATAAATCAAAATTCTTAAATTTGTATACAATAATAATTTTCGACCATTGGCGTAGAAGTTTAAGGGGTTTAAATGGGTACAAAACCCCATAACTACGCTACTGTATTTGTCTCAAGAACATTTTGTCACCTAAAAAATTTCTCATCCAGTAAAACTAAAGTTTACCAAGTTTGAACTGGAAATCTTCATTTGTTCAGAAGATAATGGAGAAAGTGTAAACATTTTTCAAAACTTCAACACCCTGTATCTCGGAAACGAAAAGATTTAGAGAAAAATTTTATATGAAAGACTCCTGTTATTTTTAGAAGTTCTATCGTTTGCCAAAGTTATGAACGAAATGACTGAAACACCCTGTATACTGGCATGGCAAAACAGAGTTACAGAGATTTCTAGCCGATATTATTAAAGAGTTATTACCTACATTATTTTATTGTCGAAATAAAATTTGTACATCCTATCAGGAAGATCAAACAAATTTTAGGACATTTCAAGCCTTTAAAACTTGTTGGAAAACATTCTATTCAAGATAACGTTATATTTCACTTTTTCTAAATCTCTTAAGACTGTTTATACCAATGATAAACATTAACTTCAACAAAATCATAATTAACTTAAAAAAGATCGTCAAAATCCTTGAAACATTACTGAAATTGCTAATTATATATTTGAGCAAGTTTTCTAAAATTGTCAACTGTCTACATTGAAAATTATCTTATATTCTGGCCTAATAAATCCTATCAATATATAAACTATTTACATACCAACATTCACTTATGTCCCACAGCCATGGTTTGTCCCACAGTATGCTGATCCCATAAATAAAACTAATAGTGTAGTACATACACCGAAAAGAATTTTCACAAAACTTAACCAAGGTAGAAGGTTTGTTTTGTCCCTTCCTCAATCGCAACCACCTTTCGACTTGTCTTTCACTCATATCGAGCTGTTTAGCCAATCCCTGTATCTGTAAAAAAAGTCGCGAAAATAAGAGAATAGCAACTTGCTACCGTAAAATTCAGAATATTAATTTGAAATTACCTGTTTGTGTTTCCATCGTTTCGCAGTGTGATAAGCCTTTTCTAAGAGAGGAACTGTGGGTGCTTTCTTAGGTCTAGAATTCCTTATTCCTAGTGAAATACCTACTGGCGTGAACCAATACCTGCAAGTCCAACACTAATAATACAGCCTCAGTCAACATAACCTCAATAATTACTTTTCTAATAAATAACGTAACAATAACAAAAAAAGCGCCATCGGCCATGGATAGAATAAGTGTCTGTAATCTGTGTGTCGTATTTCACTGTTTGAATCTGGTGCGATATCGGCCCATGTTATGTTCGGGGGCAGCCAAATTGATTCGCTCCATATAGTGTTAACTACAAAATTATAATAATCCATATTTTAAGCGATGACGGAACTTTCACTTAATTATACTTAGGTACACGGTACGACCATAATTCCGATATACTTTTGTCCGGCGTAATACTTCCGTATAATAAAAAAATAATATAGTTTAGACAACACCCCTACAGTCGGCATCAAGTTGAACATGGAACAATTCAAAATTCTCCTCACAATAGTGTCAAACAACATAGAATAGACAACATTTGACTCATTCGCACATCTATATAGAATCTATTGGGTCCACTCAATAATGATCTCAGCTGCCTGAAACATAGAAACAATTTCTATGCTTGGGTATAGATGTCGATGGTTTTAATCATTTAGATTTCCTCTATGGTCTTCATATGATTGATGAAATTCTATGAATTTTAATTTCACGACGTATTCTATGACGTAGTTCAGGAAGATTGTTACAAAATAGCGGCAAATTTAAATTATCCTACCTTTTCAGGAACAAGGTAACGTAATTGACGTTTCTCAATCTTGATCGATTATAATCAGTGCGCGTCTGCTTAAAATGAGATAAGGTCATAAATGTATTTCGAAAGATGACACGGCAGTATCCGAACGATATCAATAACCAGATAAATAATGCCATTTGGGTTTCGCTCATTGAGTTTCAGATATGCTAAAAGTGAAAGTAGCTTGACGACAAAACATACGAAGATCGGACAAGCCGGTATTCGAGCATCTCCTATAAACAATAATGTAGAAACTCCAGAAACACCAAAGATATGTACGTACAAAGGCAAGGCAGCTCTTTCGAGACAAAAATCAAGTTCTTACAAAAATTTGTCGAATCCCAATGATCTGGAGAAGCTTCTACTAACTAAATCCGCGCCCTTTCAGTCCGTTCCCACTTCAATAGCACAACATTTAACTCATTCGCACATCTATAGAGAATCAATTCGGTCCACTCAATAATGATCTCAGCCGCCTGAAACATAGAAACTATTTCTGTGCTTAGGTATAGAAGAGTGAGTTTTAATCATTCAGTATTTCCTCTATGGTCTTTATATGATTGATGAAATTCTATGAATTTTTATTACGCGACGTATTCTATGACGTAGTTCAGGAAGATTGTTAGAAAATAGCGGCAAATTTAAATTATCCTACCTTTTCAGGAACAAGGTAACGTAATTGACGTTTCTCAATCTTGATCGATTATAATCAGTGCGTGTCTGCTTAAAATGAGATAAGGTCATAAATGTATTTCGAAAGATGACACGGCAGTATCCGAACGATATCAATAACGAGATAAATAATGCCATTTGGGTTTCGCTCATTGAGTTTCAGATATGCGAAAAGTGAAAGTAGCTTGACGACGAAACATACGAAGATCGGACAAGCCGGTATTCGAGCATCTCCTATAAACAATAATGTAGAAACTCCAGAAACACCAAAGAAATGTACGTACAAAGGCAAGGCAGCTCTTTCGAGACAAAAATCAAGTTCTTACAAAAATTTGTCGAATCCCAATGATCTGGAGAAGCTTCTATTAACCAAGTCCGCGTCCTTTCAGTCCGTTCCCACTTCAAATATGGTTTCCAAGCCAAACTTTGCCTTGAATGAGAGTTTGAACCGGAATGGATTATTCAACAAACAGAAACAGCTCAATAATAAGCGCTCATTATCAGTAGATCAGCTTAATATACCTGAGGTGAGTACGCTATTTTCCATTCAACATTTACAACCAGAAACAGAATGAAGGATATTGGTTAATAATTGATTGGTTGGACGTTTTTGCTGACAAATATCAAAGCACCTATACATTTAGAAAGTTTTTAGGGTTATGCTTATAAGCACAGATTATTTCCGATAAAATACAAATCGTCATTTCATATAAATGTCTTGTATTTATATTGAAATAATGAAGCTCAAAATAGGACATTTTCAGTTGAAAATATCAAATATAAAGAGAGTTTAGCTTATTGTGTACTACATGATACTTACTAAATGCTTAAATAAAGGGACAAGATAATGATTCAAACTGTTCGGCTAATTCTATGCCTTCTAATAAGGGTAAATCTGGTAGTTATGCTAACTCAAATGAACCTATAGTTTTGCTCTAATTGAAATCCTTTTCCCATTTTGTAATGATAACAATAATACTAATAGGTAAAACGTCCTGTATAAGTTCGAAAGTAACCTTTTTTCATGCTTCGTCTTGTTGAAAATCTGTCTGTTCTGTATACTACATAAGTAAATGTATTGTATAAGTAAAGTATTTTTAAATTTAGCCCCCTCTTATCATAAAAGGTGCAATGTCTGTTAAAAATGATCATCGACAGGCTCAAATACCGTTTGTATCCTTTAAATGATATGTAAGAAACTGTAATATGCTTCACCGTTTGGTTTTCACAAAATAATCTTATTAAAAAACACAATTAAACTCAGGAGTTACTCGTTTAATCGATTTAGAAGTATGAATGGAAGTTTTATGCTGCTTGCTTCACATTGTATCCAACCATTCAGCCCCAGCCTCGGAGAGTATCTCTCTAGGAAGCTGGATATCCAACGTTCTTTTTTTTTAATTTTAAATAATTACATGCAGCTACTTTTTTCTTCGGACATTTGATAAACACTACTATTGTTTATATATAAATTCTCGGGAAATAGGTCACATTAACACTTATGCTTTATAATTTCTTGTCTTTATGTACGTTTCGGTCTCACGATCATCATCAGAAGACTTATTATGACTAAAACTGGATTACTTAAAACTAATTGTATTAAACAAAGCGTCCTTATCGTACCAATTTCAATTAAAATGCCTACGTCGCCGAAACGAACGGCAACACGAATAATCGAAACTGTAACACCTCAATGTTATAATTATAAAATATCAAGAATCCGCTGTTAAGCAGAACTTTTAATAAATGCGTGTTCATGTCAAAGACTGTGAACTACAAGAACGAGACCATTAGTGTAAATATTCACTTTCAAACCAGATGTTAGATTTATGAGCTAATAGAAAAAGGTTTGTCAGTTACTAGAGATATATTTGACATTCTACCTAAAATATACTTTTAACATTATAAAGAGGCACGTATTAATTTGCAAGAGTTTTTATTTAATTAAGTTAGTATAAATATGAATTAGAGTTTGAATATCTGTCCTATGATTTACAGATTTGGAGTCACGTCAGTACTGAGAACCTGAGTAAACTCAGGCTATTTGATAGCCGAATTCTGCACAATGACGATAAAAAAATATGAATTAAAGTGGGATTGAACCTGTCATTTTTAAAAATGTTTTTCATTTTTTTCTGGGAACTAGTTATTTATAAAAGAAACCGTCTGTATAACTTTTCACACTTTTATCATTAAGAAATAGAAATTTTGCAGAAAAATCGTGCACTATTTCAGTTTAAAAATCTGTTTAAACATTTAAAAATGGTTTTAATATATAGATTCGATATTTTTCACAATAACACTATATATATATATATATATTTTTTTTTTTTTTTTTTTTTTTTTTTACATTCAAACCTGGTCGGGGCTGCTGCGAGCTCCGACGACATCGCAGCAGTCGCGCCAGAAAAACCTAAAAGGCGGTTAACCGAAGCTACTCCTCCCCACCGGTCGGTAAGTAGCTTCAGGTTCCTAAATCGTGTGCCCTAAGTATTCTAATTGAACCCAGAATGACTGCCTTTTGCATCCGGTCTATCAAGATCTGCGCCGAGTTCCTACAGGCCGGAATGATCTTCAAGTTTGAACGCAGCGAAGACCGAATTCCGAATATATATATATATATATATATATTGCTGGTTTTTTGGACCAAAATACGGTACTCACTGAGGACCAGTATGGTTTCTGTCGAAACAGAAACACAGCAATGGCGATAAGAGCGGTTGTGGCAGAGGTAGTCCGAGGTGTCGAGGCCGGAAAATGTGCCAGTACTTATCTTTGTGACCTATCCAAGGCTTTTTACTGTGTCTGTCACAGCACTTTACTATGCAAGCTTGAAACCTATGGGGTAAGGAGCATCTGTCTGCAACTCATTCTGTCATACCTACAAAATCGTTGTCAGGTTGTAGGTGTCAGCGGAAATTTCTCTGAGCCTGCAACTTAAGAGTGGGGCGTGCCGCAGGGCTCCGTCCTTGGTCCCCTTCTCTTCATAGTTTACATAAACGATCTCCCTACGGCTCTCTTACCTCATAAATCGGCTTTATTTGCAGATGATAGCTCCGTTACATATCACTCAAATCAGGAGACCTTAAGTGAATGTAAGATGGAAATTGAAGATACGGCACAAAATTGGTTCACCAGAAATAATCTAAAATTAAATCTGGCTAAGACACAAAATATTATTTTTTCGGCAAATCCAATACATCAAACTGACGAGCCTGTACGACTTTTAGGATTCCATCTCGATCCTGGGTAAAATTGGAAGTTCCTCATCAAAAAAACTCTGCGCAATTATTCTTTCTTCGACGACTTAAAACAATTCTTTCACATGACTGCCTTTTAAATGCATATCACGCATTATTCCAGTCCTATATTACTTATGGGGTGGATCTATGGGGAAACTCTGTATATGCAAACAAAATTCTAATTCTTCAAAAAAAAGCAATCAGGATAATAGCTAGCATTAATAGTAAGGATTCATGTAGATCTTTTTTTGTCAAATTTAAAATACTGACACTTGTTAACCTGTTTATTTTACATCATGTTCTGTACATTCATAAAAATATCAACTTATTCGTTTCAAATGATAACGTACATCATTATCCCACTCGTTTGGGACAAAATCTGCGACCCCTTGAACTTAACCTGACGGTCTCTCGGAAAAATTCCTGGCAGGTCCAACTCTTTAATAAAATCCCGCTCAGTCTCAGAAACCTGCAGCACAGAAAATACAAGAGCAAACTTAAAATGTTTCTCACTGCTCATTGTTTTTACTCTATCAATGAATTTTTGAATTTTGAGGAATGGAGTGATTTATTTATATTTACCTTATATTTACATTGTATTGACTGACTATTATGCCAAATGTGAATGCAGCAATGTGGTCAATAAACTTTCTTTCTTTCTTTCTTTCTATAAATTCAACCTATCTTACGGATAGATATTCTTGTTATTTAATGGCAAACAGAAATGTTGTAAGTGTTTCCCTTTTTTTTTCGTTCTCACCAAAATTGACCCGTAGCCAGTAGCGATCACTCGACCGATTACCTTAGTATTCTTTTTTTTTAGATAAGTGGCATTGTCAAGTATTAGTTTAGTATTTGTGGTCTGTTGTAATCGAAATACAGATAATTTAATCTACACCTTGTTAGTCGAGTTCGAGTATTGTACGTATTTGTACCATGCTTTGTTGTAGCTGTGTCAAGCAAAATGTTCACGTCGCACGCCCAAAGTTATAAGTGCGAGATCGGTGGCATTTACGAATCGGTCGAAACGGTAATAGTGACGCAAAAAGATCCATTCCTTTCGCAGGACGAACTAGACGACGTCCCTGGTAGGTCAAACACTACGCTCATTACGTGACGTCGCGTCGTTAGATTAGATCGTTATTTTTTGTTTAATTTTGTGCCTTTTCGTTCCAAAGGAGTAGTTTATTTTTCGAAGGATTACTCGGTAAACATGATATGTCCTTGATAAGGACTCTCTAGTCTATTATTATCTTGTAAAAGCCTTGACGTTATTGATTCTTTAGTTCAGTTTTCCACTTTGTCGAACTTTTGAAACATGAATTAACCAAGTAAACTTTTGCGTGATTTTTGTTAGAAAGCTTCATTTAAAGAATTAACAATTGTGATATGGTATCTGTAATATATTCCAATCGCTATCCAGAAAAAAGACAACCTAATAAAGCTATCTTCAAGAGGTTAAAAGAAAGTCTTATTAGTTATGGATCTTTCAACAAGCCTAGACCAAAAAATTACAACAATGAAGATGCTGAAGAGACTATGTATTATATATCCTTCGATTTCAAGACGCATGCAAGCCTTATACAATAAGGAAACAACATCACCTGCAACCAACTGATTTCCAACGAAGATTAGAGTTTTGCATAACGCCTCTGGATATTTTCTTTTGGGACTACATTAAAGAGAAATTATGCAAGAAAACCAGTAACGACATAGACTCAAAACCAAAATTTTATGGACTGTGCGAAGTCAGTTTCAAATCTTCATGTTTATAATGCAGTTCAGAGTGTTATGAACATAAAGGACATCAATTTTGAACATTTACTGATTTGTTGGTCTTGGCTTGTTGAAGGATCCACAATTGATAAGATTTTCTTCTTTCTGGAATGCGATTGAGATATATTTCAGATGCAATATCACAATTGGTATTACTCAAATAAAGCTTTTAAAGATCGTTTTTCAGTTCGCGATTCTTGTTGCAATAGTATTGCAGCAATACACTGACCTTGCAAGAACTGGCCTGCAACTTTTTATGGCAAAATGTTTTACACTTTGCAATTTTTACTTGCAATTGCTTCAGTTCTCTACCAACCTTAAAAAATATACTAAAATGACGAACAGCTAAGATGTGTTGTATGTTTAAATTTGTTTAGTTTTATTTAACAATGAATAGTTTTTACTAAACCTTTGCCAATGATTTCTATTTAAAAAAATACAAAACTCGAAATTGCACTTTTTTTTAATTTTCTCGACGCCACTGGCTTATATAGTAATAGTCTCCTAACTTTAAAACAACCACGATATTCACATGTGTCTAAAAGTCGAAAATTGAACTTTTGTTTACAACTCGAAGACAAATGATTATAGCTTTGTTTCCGCCAGTGAATTTCTCTCAAAAAAGAAAGGGAAACTAGAATTTTTTGTATCTCCTATAGTTACCCTATACAAACATCGAAATTTGCCCATCCTGCACCAAGGGCGTAAGTTGCTTGTATGCCCTCCGATTTACTCGGCTGGCGCATTCGGGTATTCCGCCATGAAAGCCTCTTTAATACATAAATAACTATTACAGCTCTAGCTATAAGTATAATTCTATGAGCCTGACCATTGCGTTTTAATAACCACAGAATTGTCGAGCGTAGATGGAACAAAACGGGAACAAAGTAAACTGCCGTTAATGAAACGCATGATATCGGTGTCGCGCACGTTTCTGAACAAACCTTTCGAAAATGGGGCGACGCATACGTTGCGGCATCAGCGAAAGATCTCCAAAGAAATGATATCGACGCCTAACTTGATCGAAACCAGTTTTTCGAACTTTGACACGCTGAAGAGTCGGTCGCATGGTATGTTAACGGAGGTCGAGGATCGCGATGGGGCGACGCATACGTTGCCGCAACAGCGGAAGATCTCGAAACAAATGATATCGACGCCGTACTTACTCGAGACCAGTCTATCGAACTTTGACAAGCTGAAGAGTCGATCGGATGGTATGTTATCGGAGATCGATGATTGCAGATATAACGACGTGAGTTTCTTATTTGATTATTTTACCAGCACCTCGTTATTACACATTTAGTCAAGCTATTTTCTAAAATTTATGCACGAAACTTGTCTCAAAAACGAAAGTTCGTATTCACATTTTGACAAAAAATCGTTTGCTTTTCGGTGATGAACCCTAATTTTTTAGGGTAATTATGTAATAAACACCTTCTTCTGAAGGGTTGGAAATTTAAAAGCATCGTAACTCCCAAAGTATATTATTGAATCGATTCGAAACTATTACAGTTAATTCAAAATTGCTTTCACCTAAATTTCAATAAAACGTTCAACAACAACAACATAAAGTAAAGTTAAATTTACACCGTACTTTAACTGTTTATAAGAAACGGCAATTAACCAAAGTAATGGTCTAGGTGGGTAGGATAATCGGCTCATAAAGGCTCAGGTTCGATTCCCAGAAACGTAAAATTTTTTTTTGTAATAAAATTTTCTTTAAAACATTATTAATTTCAATGTTTATTTAGTTGTGACAAGATGATGGAATAAATTATTTATTTACCCAAATGCGAGAAAACTATCATATAAAATGTCAAATAATTATATAAAAACCAAACGGTAATCAAATCAAATGATTTGCGAAGAGTAACTCTGCCATTCCAAACATCTTGGTAGACTATACTTTCTCTAACAAGATTTTAGAAATTTCACAAAAAAAAATATTTTTCATTAGACTAATATTACTAATTCATTATTAAAATCATTCTAACATACTGTGTCAAAATGCACAGTCCATCATAGTCGAGGAAATAAAGCATTCCACATTTCAAACGCAGTGATTTAGAAAATTGTCCGGCATTTTCTTTTTTTTGCGGAAAATATTTATTGCATTTCTACAGTCAAACAATGCATTTTTCTGGGTGCACTTTTTGAGGTGAATATGCTATCAAGAAAATTCCCCAAGGTCCCATTGGACCCGGGGTATTCGGGCGTCCTGACACCATAGATATCGATGAAATTAATTTAAAAAAATATTTTTAATGTTTGCTAACTGTTCAAGAGGTGATATAAAGGTTGCTAGTGATGATTACGACGTGAAAAAACTCTTCTGCAATACCTGGTGTACCCTGAGTCCGGGTAATCACGTCATCCTCTAGGAATTTGTTAATTTTTCTTAATTAGATGTAACAAATTCTAGCTCTCGGGGGTTTTCAAAGTCGCCGATCACGGCTATGACACTCGCAATGTTCTGAAAATTACCTGTGGGTGTTTCCGGGTCTCTGGAGCCCTGTGTATCTACGTCATCTTCTAGGAATTTGTTAATTTTTCTTCATAAAATGTAACAATTTACCTCCAGGTAATTTGCAGAACATTGCGAGTGTCATAGTCGTGGTCGGCGACTTTGAAAACCCCCGAGAGCTAGAATTTGTTACATTTTATGAAGAGAAATTAACAAATTCCTAGAAGATGACTTGGTTACCCGGACTCAGGGTACAGCAGGTATTGTAGAAGAGTTTTTTCACGTCGTAATCATCACCCGCAACCTTTACAGTTAACAAACATTAAACATATTTTTTAAATTAATTTTATCGATATGTAGTGCGTCAGGACGCCCGGATACCCTGGGGGAGGTTCAAGGGGACCTCAGGAAATTTGTTTGATTACAACTGCGCCGGGTTTGGAATGTGGAATGCTTTATTTCCTCGACTAATACTCCAGATACAGTGAATATACCTCACCACAGGATTTTATCCTTCATGAGTATTCTTTTTAATCAAACTTAACATTTCACCGATGCAAATTGAAAAAATTAAATTAATTTTTGAATAAATTTGTTATTATTATTAATACTTGGTTAATAGAATTTTATCTAACTGAGGTTTAACCCATTAAGGAATTAAACGATAACCTGGCAACAAATCTAATTATAAAAATTAAACAAGAGAGAATTATTAAGAACTTGTTGATCGTTGTTATATTCATTATGAATGTTGAAAATCATAAGATCGTTAAATATTCTGCAAAAGTTAAACTTATAACTCTGGGGGTGTGAGATGGCAACAAACTCATAAAACACTAGGTTTGGATTAATACGGTCTGGTGTCTGCTTTCCAGTAACATAAACAAACACATTAAAATCGTCGGAATGGCTTTGATAGAACCGTTTCCACTGTGATAGTTCCCATTATGTATATCATAGTTATTTGTCGTTGTTTATAAATTAAGTTTGATCAGTGGATTATGTAAACAAACTTGGAATAACGTTGACGAAAGCACAGCATCAGTTTTTAGCTATTTGCGATATTTTTGCAGACTGTGATATCATTAATCATTATTTCTAAAGTTATAACTACAAAAACGTTCATCAGGAGCTGTAATAAAGTTACCATGTATTATTTCGTTGATACCGCATTTCTTAAAGGAATCCAAAAAATCACTAGTGTATTATTGTTGTTGTATTGACATTATTTAATCTCCATTCATTCTGACAGTTTCATTATTTACACCATTACACCACAGAGTGAACCTCTTTCCTAGTATACCTCCATAGGAAACATTACTGATAATCCAAAGTATCATAAAAACATTGTTATAATACAAGAAATATTACGCACTTTCGAATTAGGTCTTTCTCAGAATTATTTTCAATTCAATAACAATGTGTATACTACTGAGAAGGATTATCAATGGGAAACCCATTAGGTCCTTATCTAGCCGAAATATTTATGAATGAATTAGAATTGGAAATCCAATAAATCCCGATTATAAAAAGATTCATTTATTAGCATCGGTATGTTGACAATATGTTAACATGTTTTAATGGAACACAAAGACATTTAGATTCTTTCATTCAACATTTAAATAATCTGCACCCCAACATTAAATTCACGGTTGAAGTAGAAGATAATCAAATTATTAACTTTTTGGACTTAACCATTACTAAATTAAATAGTACAACTTTTCAATGTATCATAAACCTTCACATACGGACATTATTATCCACAAATATTCAAACCACCCCATACAACATAAACCGGCTGCTCTTCAAAGCATGATACATAGACTTGTTACTATCCCCATGTCAGAATTAAATTATCATAAGAAATTTTCAATTATAAAACAGATAGCAACTAATTACGGCTATAAGGAAAAATTGTGATTGATTTACTTAAGGAAAAAGATTATAATGAAGCAATGAAGTTAGTTTATCCTAATACAGTTACGACTTAATTATAGATGAATAATATATGTATGTAAACTTTCTGATAATATATGCAATTTACTTAAACACAGTGTTACTAAATCTTTTAGAACAAATAATACGGTAGGAAAATATATTAAAAACAACATAGATAGGAATAAAAAAGATCAAGAATCAGGAGTATACAAGGTAGATTGTGAAGATTGTGATAAATTCTATATAGGCCATACAGGAAGATCTTTCAAACCTAGAATTAAAGAACATTTCAATTTGAACAAAGGAGATTCAAAAGTTGTAAACCATATTAAAGATGATTTTGAAACTCTCCATAAGTCAGTTAAAAGTTAAGTATTAAACAACTTAGAGAAAATTGAAATTAAATACAGGAAACCTTTTAAATGATCAGAAAAACTTTACCAATTCTCCATTATTAAATTTATTTGTAAGCAACTTTTATGCTACTGTACAAGTACCTCACTCATCCCCTCCTTCTTAATCTAATTTTAATATTTAAGGAATAAACCATAGAGTGTAAAACCATTGTTTGATAAAGCCACCGTGTGGTGAAACATGTCGCGTTTTGTTTAATAAAAAGGAAGTTTGTTTATTACGAGTATTTTTTATTAAAACTATCATATAAATACTACGTATAGTGAAGGAAATAAAAATTGTCATATCTAATTATTTATTGACGTTATCCGGTAGAACGCTTCGATCTTTGTCATCGTCAGATTAGTTAGTCAACGTTTCCGTCGATTTGTCCAATATTAAATCATGGGTATTTGATTATTAACAAGCAGTTGAATGCAAAATTAGGTACTTATGTATCATTCTCGGAAAATAATAATATATTTTTAAACACTTGTCAGTGTATCAGGAATCGTAGTAGGTTGTGTTACAAATTACACAGATGCAACAGACAATTAAACGTTTTAATTGAACAATTATACTAACCGATGTCGTTCGCTTATCTCTCTTTCTCCCTCTATCTCTCGATTTTATATAAACTGTGACTAAGTAAAGTCTCATGAGGGAGTGCCTCGTCTTATCAATAGACTTACTGTGTACATAAAATCATGTCTCTGTAGATTATATCCCAAGTAGGAGCTTCAGTAACGTCAGTCGACTTGTGCGAATGGTTATTGGACGAAAACAAAAGTATTTGTCAGATTAGCAAAACCCGGTAAACGGATGTGGCATTTGTTTCACATCCTCGCGACCAGAAAAAAAAAACGATGACAGACCGTAGTGTGTGCGTGTGGCTGAAGAACCTACGGTACAGTACCGAAAGCTACGATTTTTGGGATTTGGACGCGACGCGAAAGGTTACTACGGGGGTGCCGTCGACGAAGACGACGTCAACCACCGGTTCGGATCTCGACGATAGCATGGTGCTTATGGAGAGGGCGATCGATCGATTGAGCGGTTCTTACGAAAATCTATGGGAGTGTGAGAGTGACGCCGTCGCTACGCTGGTAGGTGTTAATTACGGCGAGGTGTGTCGCGTGTCTGTAACATTTAGTGAGACCGTCAACGAGTTGGAAGTGTGTCCGATCGTTTTCGAGAAACTGGTGTACGAGGAGGAGGCGGACGTTATGTTGTGGAGGAGGGAACTGAGGTTCGCTTGTAGCGATGAGGGCAATGTATTAGAGAATGAGGTAACGTTTGGTCGATTATGCCTGCTTGCATGCACGATTCACGTCCGATTGACCATTTGATGTTCTAACAGTGAGGCTGCTTTTGCTAACCATCCGTCACAGATTTTGAATGTTGTCGATTGTGGGGTCTGTTTCTTCTGTTGATTGAAATCGGCCCTTGTAAAGAATAATTTACACTAAATCAGATCTTGAATAATAAACTTCGGCACAATAGCACAACCATTATAGGTGGCATCTTTAGGGCAAGCTTGAAGCTTGAACTAAAACAGACTATTTTGCTTTCTGTAGCGATATTTATTGTGGGAAACACCTTCACGCTACATAGTTCACTGCCTTTATTCCGGTGGTTTAATACGTGTGATGATGTGCGAAGAGGAATTTTCGAGGGTGGGTCGCCAAATGTTGGGAAGGTAATATCCGGAGTCGCGGTTTTTTTTTGCTAGAGGAGGGGGAATCTTGCATAGACGCCTAGGGTGCCCGTGCCCCCGGGTGTGCCGGATTCGTACCGACTTAAACCCCTCCCCCGTGAGGTTGGTCTCCTTCCCAGAGCACTGCGGTCATTGATATTGATTTTAAGGATTGGGTTTGGGATAAGTTGACAGCTCTGTGGACCAAGGAGTTTATGACAGATTGCTTTCGGGCAAGGTGGTGGTGGGAAAGGCCATTGAGGAATCTATCGGTGAGAGTAAGTTTTCCATATACAGAATGTCCCAAAGTCCCGTCAAACTGTCGACTAACTAATACATCTAGGAACGGGAGTGAATCTTTCGATTCAACTTCGATGGTGAAAGGGATATTGGGATGTAATGAATTTAAATGATTGAGGCTTGAGAACAGATAAGTCAGTACTATCTTGCTCAAAAGTTTTCATTAAGATATTAGCCATGACCGGAAAAATTGAGGAACCCATGGCATCTTAGGAGGACTGTAAAACTTGTTATCGTTCACAAAATATGTGAAAGATAGACAAAAATCAATTAACGGTAGTAAGTCCATCGAAATGTTTTTGGCATGTAACATTTGAGAAATTATGGAAATGTTCTCTGGAATAGGAACATAGGTAAAGGGTGGTTCGAAGTCGAAGCTGAAGAGCAAATCGCGTGGGTCAACTTTTAGGGTTGACTAACTAAATGAAACGGATTTAGGATAAAACTGCAAGAGGTTTGAGAATATATGAGAGATATCGAGAGTTTATAAGTAGGGGATCCGATAGGGCTGACAAGTGGTGTTAGGGCAATTGAGGGTTTATGAATTTTTGGCAAACCATATAATCTGGGAATTCGTGAACATTGAAGGATAAGAAACTTCTCCTCTGGATCGGGAAGGGAAAACTGACGCATGATTTATGAAAGTGAATGTTCTATAGAGAGGCATTTGTTATCATAATCTGAACGATTCATGACAACAGTGGAGTTTCCTTTATCAGTTTTCAAAGTAGCTAAATCAGGATTTGATTTTGATGGAATTAGAGGTGCTAAATGTGCCAGAGACATGTCGCTTTTTTCTAGAAATGAAAGATAAGAAAGTACTTGTTAAAACAGACGTTTCGGCTAAAGCATCACATAAATTAAACTCTTTAGCAAAGACTGATCATTTCTAATTATTTGTTAAGCATCGGGAGATAAACGCAGAAAAAAGGCCAAAGTAAAAAAAACTGATGAACCGATTTTGGTGAAAATATCTCTTGCATTGGAGTGAAACTTATTGGGGAGGTTCTCTTGAGGTTGCCGGTCATGGTCATGACACTTAATAGTAACCTGGTGGTGAGGATACCCTGATGACCTGGATTGTTTTTTAATATGCTCTGAAATGCAATCAAATTGGTATGTCGGGGGGTTTTTGGGGCCGCTGAACACGATTGCGGTGCCACATTTGAACTACGACGCACCTGGAGCTCAGGACATCCTGGTACTATCGACGTCTCCAGGGAATTCGCAGCGTCCCTTGATGCAAGACTCAGTCCAGGAGGCCTAAAACGGCGCCGAATACTTGGAGATTCTGACATCCTTCTTACATATTCAGAAACATCCCGTTATTTTGTAGGTATAATTATTGCAGGGTTGAAACAATTCTTTTACTATGCTTTTCGCAACAACGAAACGTAATTTTTTTGTGCCATCAGGAAAGTCCCGGC
The DNA here is from genome assembly GCA_958510875.1 of Endomychus coccineus. NCBI lineage: Eukaryota > Metazoa > Arthropoda > Insecta > Coleoptera > Endomychidae > Endomychus > Endomychus coccineus. The sequence goes on from OY294070.1 coordinate 1,367,719, forward strand.
AGATTATTGCTGTACAAGCGATCGCTGTCGTTATCATACTCATAAGTATCACCTTGTATTACTGGTACAATGTATGTTTATTGTTGACGAATGTTAAAATGATTTAGTGTATATTGTGTGACGATAACGTTATCTGTCGAGAAAGTAGGTTATCTTTGTCTGCTAACATGATTAGAACTGAATATGTAATGTGATTTCTTGTATTCCGAGCTAATTAATGTTTATTTATTTCTATTCGTGAGTAACTGAGAAAATTCAATAGCCAAAAATACAGGGTGTCCTCGAACTGCGTGGCCAAAATAAAGCCGAAGATTCTTTGATTCGAAAAAAAGTTGATGAGCCTTTTTACTTTTGCCTCAAGTGTCTTGTTTACCCGGTAGAGGGCTTCAAAATTGCAAAAATTATTTTGTTTTTTCGGTATAACTTGAGAACGTGATGAAGAACTTTTACAATACTCGTATTTAGCAGGTGAGTTACTGTCAATAATGGCCATTTTTGAGAGTGGAGCACAGAGCCTTAGAGACCATAGAAATGGCTCAAACTTGAGGATGTAACGGGAAAAGTGTCCAGAACTTTTTTGTGTGTGGTCAATGTAATTCACTCGATATTTTTTATGTAGATAGCTTATCTAATTTGAAAACTTTTCTTACTCTTAGAAAATTTTGATAAAATCAACGCATTAGCTTGAAAAAATTAATTTTCGAGTCTCTGCAATTTTGGCTTACTAATTTTACTTGATTAAAATACCTTAGTTGCCTTTGCTTTTCTAATGTCATTTTGGCATTTGAAGAATTTATTCTCAAAACTGTCAGTTTTTACTTTGCTTTCCGTAAAAATTTTATAAATTTATAGCTCAAAATTTCACTAACTAATTGCAGAGACTCGAAAATTATTTTTTCATGCTAATCCGTTGATTTTATCAAAATTTTTTGAGGGTAAAAAAAGTTTTCAAATTAGATAAGCTATCTACATAAAAAATATAGAGTGAATTACATCGACCACAAAAAAGTTCTGGACACTTTTCCCGTTACATCCTCAAGTTTGAGCCATTTCTATGGTCTCTAAGGCTCTATGCACCGCTCTCAAAAACGGCTATTATTGACAGTAACTCACCTGCCAAATATTGTAAAAGTCCTACATCACGTTCTCAAGTTATACCGAAAAAACAAAATTATTTTTGCAACTTTGAAGCCCTCTACCGGCTAAACAAGACACTTGAGGCAAAAGTAAAAAGGCTCATCAAATTTTTTTCGAATCAAAGAATTTTATTTTAGCCACGCAGTTCGAGGACATCCTGTATATAAAGACTAAGTTTAACCTGGAATTTCGTTTAGTAGTTTTTCTTTGCTCCTCGTGTTTCTTGGATTGTTTTTGCAGCGCCAAATTCTCCATAGTTGACGTTTCCTTTGCAATTTGGGTTTTTAAGATAATTTTATTGTTACTACGCGTTAGTGCCGTTTTCCACACGTTCTACATGTTTTGTTAATTACCCTATGGTATTGTCCATAAATGTTAAATAAATTGAAAATGTCCAAGTTTGAGTAATTATTTGCCATCATAACCTTAAGAAACACCAAACGTCATATTAATTAAATAGTAATCAATCCTACTAAAGTCAAATCCATCTTAAAAACGGCAGTCCTGAAAATATTCACCGACAAACTAAAAAATCCGCAAATATGCACATTTTTCTCTATATCGCATGGTTTCCTTAAATAAGTATCATACCATTAAAAAAATATTTTTTTTGGTCGATATATGTCATCGATTCGAAACGTTGCTGTAGGAGATTTTGATATTTTTTCGTGATGTTCGGCAACACCAATATTTGTTTTATTAGCATAAAAATTTCAGCATTTAATCTGTAATTGTCATAGAGATATTAACTTTTAAAATATCTATGTTTTCTATCAAAATATTTGGAAAAAAATATCTCGGAAACCTTTAACAAAATAAATTTAAACTTAATTATATATAAAATTCTCGCGATATAGATCACACTCACACATATGCTCATTATTTTCGTCTTTACGTACGTTTCGGTCTCACGACCTTCATCAGAAGACGTATCACTGTATAAAACGCGATTTCTTAAAACTAATTGTATCACCACAAGGCGCCCTTATCGCACTAATTTCAATTAAAAATGCGCACATCACCGAAACGAACAGAAACACGAACAATCGAAATAATAACACAATTAATGTTTTAAGTATATACAGTAAGAATCCGCTGCTAAGCAATATTCTATAAACATATCGAATCACATTCTGTAATACGACTAAAGAGCTAACTAAACTTGATCGGAGAATACCTCCGGTACTCCCGGAAGTGCTCACCTTGGAAATACTTTCATTCAGTAGAATGTATTCTTTCAACAAATTTTCAGATCCGTAGATATTCTGGCTCAACAGATACTTCATATCGGTCACAAAATTGAAATGTTTTATTAAAAACTCCTTTCCATCGACTATTCTTCTAAAACTTGCCTTATTCCCTCTAGAATCCAACGTGAGTTTTCTAACGAGAATTTTCTTTTTGCACTGATTGAAAACAATGTTACCTAAAACTTCTCGTAACGTGAATATAGCCTTCAAAGAAACTGGATTCACGTAATTCTTCTTGTAAAGTCTGCAGCGTTATATGTTTATCAATGAAACGAATGAAACATTAACCAAGCATCGACAACGATTGGGATACGTACATATCCTACATATGCTTTTATTTATTTGTCTATGACGTTTCTCGCTAAATTTCCGCCCACTAAAAACTGCATGGTCAGCGGGCTTTTCGAATATTATCTCGCTGCCGATTGAAACGAATCAGGAAATGTTCAAACCTCAAACCGAACTATAGATAACAGGAATGTTTCATTCGGTTTTACGAATCTACGAACTTTCAAAGCAGTGAATCACAAATAATAATAAAAAGAATGATGCGATCGAACGTCAAGGGCGGCCTTGTAATACGAGACTGGTAATTTGATGAACGCGGGAAAATATCTGTGGGACGACTATGAGCCACTGATGCGTGTTCTACTCGCTTAAATAAACAATTGGACTTGATTAATTATGTAAAAGGGTGTTTATTCCGAATAAATGCACGGTTCACATTCGTCTTCCACCGCCTTTCCTGTCACCACTGATTTCGTAGAATTATTATGGCTGTGATCTCAGCGGCTTTAGAAGGAATTTTCGTTATATCGGAACCTCCTCAAAGAACAATAGTAATAATAATAATAATAATATGTACTGTTAACTATATAAACTCTTATGAGTTTATTATTTAATTATGAATTATTATTAATTCTTCCGGCTAGCTTTTTATTTGTTTGTTTTGATTTGAATAATCTAATGATTTGAATAATGAACTTTAACCTTTTTTTATTTTTAATTTATTATATATGGAATTAAACACAAGGTTCATTGAATGCTAACTTTTAATATTTAAATTTCTATGACTCTAATTTATCTCGTGTATTAACTTCTACAATGTTGTGTTCAAATAGATCTATGATCTAACCTCAAAATGATTGTTTCGATTTATCTTTTCTTTCAGATTTACAGACAGATAATAATACAATGGAGAAATAACAAATAAACTTACGTTTAGTTTATATCCAAGAATATGTTTAAAATGTAGGCAATGTTCACTTGGCTTGATTTTCTTATTAATTTGATAATTCACTTTAACCGTAGGTACACAATTTCTTTGATATACACAAATCACAGGTAAACAGTGTGGTTACTTCTTTAGAAATCAAGAACTGTTGATAATTGTTAACTTGTCTTATTCTTTTTCAAAAGATATAAAACCTTAAATGATGTATTGGAACGTTGTCGAAGACTAACTTTTGTACGATGCTACTTGTGAATTATGGTTATAATAACTTTTAAAAACTTTGTTCGAAGACTGGGGACACTACTTGACTTGTATAAATTACTTATTTGCTTCGGTCACTTTCAACGTTACGAAGCTACTGGAACACTTGGGTTCACCGATGTTTATCCAATAATCTAAGGTTATGGAAATCTTTTGAGTAGCTTGAGTATCTTGACTCTTCAGATGTTGTTGGCTAACTGACTTGGCTTGATCTTCAGAATCCTTTTATAGGCCTTCAAAAAGGACGCCAAGTATTTTCAAAAATAACCAATGAGCTGCTTAGTTTACCTATCAAGAATGCTTTGTTGATTGTTGCAAACTGACAGAACTTTTACATTGTTACTATTCTGACGTCTATAAAATTGTATCGACCAATCAGAATTTAGTATTCTTTAAATTTTTAATTATTGGAGATTTTCAACTTATTTTAAATGATGATGATTCCTTATTTTTAAATTCATATTGCCTACATTTTTCCACACACTTTGGTATAAGATAACCTATGATTATTAGGTTATTATTAATATGATTATTCCTATAATTGTTATAAATTTGACAGTTGTCACTATTAAAAACTAATACATAATATAAAATTTCTTTAACATTATATAACTCAAATTTACTAATCCTAACTTATATCTACAACATTTTTCAATAGTTTGTGCTATTTCATGATAGTTTTTGTAATCATTTTAATTATGATTTCTGTCTTCGTAACACTGTACGTTTATTCACTTTCACTGAAGTTCTTGTTTTACACTTCTAATTCTAATTACATTGTTGTTTATTATGTTTTACATTGTTCATTATATTATACTAAATATTATTTAACTTTTAACATTGTATTTTAATTCCATATAATATCTTTTTATTAATCTTTTCTGATTTTCAATGTTCGGTAAGTTCTAATTTTATCATTTTATTGTTTAGGAAATGAAATCATAACAGTACATTGATTCTTACGTAACTCTAAGTAGCTATTTATTTTACTGTAGTTCTATAAAAGAAATTCTAAAAAATGCGTTATTGATCGGATAAAGACTATTTTTTGTTATAAACAATTTATTTATTAAAAAAATTGTTAAATTCGACCAAAACTCCGACTTTAGGGTCGTTTTCGGATAAGTTTGGTATTTTGAGTTCGATTTTATCGTCAATATCGTCGAATTTGCAAATTTATTAATAATATATTTAATAATTATATTTATTATTAAATATACGAATTTGTCGAGTTTATAGTCGTTGTCCCATAATCTTGGCCTCCTGAGTCTTTAAATGCATACTTAACGTGGGCATTTTTAATTGAAATTGGTGCGATAAAGACGCTTTGTGCTTGATACAAGTAGTTTTAAGAAATTGACATTGGCACGTCTTCTGATGTCGGTGGTCGTGAGACCGAAACGTACGTAAAGACGAAAATAATAAGCGTATGTGTTAGTGTGACCTATTTCCCAAGAATTTATATAATTCATACCTCGGTCAAGAATCATTATTAAATAAATTATGATCGAAATATCATCAGTCAACATGAAAAATATACGAGGCGAAAAGACCTCGATTGTTTCAATAAAGAATACTTTGTGTTGTGTCCGTTAGCTATTAAAATCTTAACGTGATCCTACTACCACGGTAGATGCTTCGATCGCCCTTCCCATTATAGATTCGACTTTCCTTTGACGTATTCCATTCCGTCTGAATTTATTTATCTAATATCTCAATTAGACGTTTGTTTACACTATTATATGACGATACGTATCTCTCACCCAGCATTCTCCATTATCTACCACGTAAACTATAGACTTGCAAGCAGTGTACGAAGCGGTTCGTGTCTCCATCACAACATTACGCTAAACTAAAGCTGACTCGACTCAATGGCGAGGTAGATGATAATTGGACAATGTTTGCTTTTGTATCATTAATAAGGTCAATTAGAATTTCGAAGCGGAACATCCTGTAAGTGTGAAACGAAATACGTTCCATATACGGTAACCTAGTGCAACGCGAAGGCAGGATCGCGTAGAACGTCGTCCTTATCTAATCATGCAAGGGGAGTTGTGTGTGCTCCGATAGTTGTTGTTTATAGTTAGTTCTGATTGAGAACGTTGTGTTTTTGGTGTAACATACGATTTTGAACGGTACGTGTCTTTTTCCGAATTTTCGAGGATGTAGCTGGTTACAATATGTCCAATTATGATAAACTTCCGGATAATCTCAAAGCTGAATTAGAGGTAAACCGTCATCAGTTATAACAGTTCTTTTCTTTTCCTCTTTTGGTTCAGTTACAGTACAGTTTTTTTCCCAAAGAATTTCATGCTTGGAATAGATAGGTTCATGTCTATAGTCTAGGAAATTAAAAAAAACGCGCATTGCGCTTTCGTGTTTTTGTTTCAAACTTTAACTTCGTTATTGCACGTTTTTACTATGTTTTTATTGTTGATTTGAAGAGGAATAAGCCCATTGTCAGTATTGCAATATTTGGTGAAAAGTCGTGATCGATTAATTTTTTCATCCAACACTGATAAATGACAGTGACGGCTCGTGAGTTATGACAGAGGGTGGGCACAAGAAAAAGTTACCTAAAATCCATTCTCCTAATGTTCATGCTGCAAAAAAACGTTATGACTTTGCTGTCAAAATCCGGTATAGACTGGACGAACTTCTTTTCTATTCATAGGACCGCCAATGCATTCAGTCGATCTTCTGACATTGTGCTTCTTAGAAAAATCTTAGTGCGTTTGAGGGTGGAAAAACTTCGTTCACATTCTGCTGTCGACATGGGCGTTGTACAAATAATATCCAACAGTTTATATATCTCCGTCAAAACCTTTTTTAGGTTTTGGTCTATTATAAACACTAAAAGTGCCAAAATGTCACCGCGGTCATAAATTGCACTGTCCAACATAGGACAATATTTCATAGTTTCCTGGAAATGTTTTTGTGGAAATGCATGTCTATCAGTTTTAAAATTTTGAGAATCAAATAATTTCGCTGCACTTAAGTGATCCCTTAAATCAAATCGGTCGCTAATTTGGATTAAAATAGTGTCACATACTTCTTTGCAATAACAGCTCTGTCATCTCCAGCTGTCGTTTTTTTTCTTTTTCTAACAGGTTCTTCGTTATTGCGTTCTTGATTGTCATTGTCGGTAGAATATCTAATTCGAATAATTTGCTGTTGGAATTGTTCAATTGCCTTTTGCAGTTGAGCACTGTCAATCCTGCGCATTTGAGTCTGATTAAATAATATTTCAACATGTTGCATGATGAAATGAAATATTTTCAACCAGTGGAGAAATTTCGGGCAATTCAAATGTTTCAATAAACCACTTTGCTTCACTAATAGTAACTGAATCCATCCCATCTTCGTCAATAATTTGGTCTAAACATTCTGTGAAAGAATCCTGGTGTTCAAATACTGTGTTCACAGTTCGACTTTTGAAAATCCAGCGTGTGGTAATCTACGTTTGACTATTTCATCAAGAATTACCGTTCGTTTTGGCGATCGAGAAAAAATCTTGAAAATGACTGCAAATTTGCAAAGGATTTTACTTTTTTATTGTGCTGTGCCGCTCGTCCAATAATTAAATTAAATTGATGCGCGTAACAGTGAATATAATGTGCATGTGGAAATGTTCTTTTGATAATGGCTTGGACACCATTTGTCTTAGCACTCATCACGTACGCCCCATCGTAACTTTGAGCGATTAGTTTATTGTTATCAGACCCAGAAGGATAATTTTAAATAGTTTGCAATTCATTCCGCAATATTTTTGCTAAAAAATCAGCATTATGTCCAACCAGCTTAAAATAAGACCAAAAGCATGCAAAAATTTGTCCATTAAACACGTATCGAATAATAACAACCATTTGCTGATGATTAGAGGTCTCCAAAGCGATGAAATTTGCAGATTTAATTCCTTTTGATATTTCCTGCTTGTAAATTTGCAACATTGCATCTAGCAATTCGTTCTGAATAGTTTTTGAGACGCCTTTAAACACTTGTGAACCCATATCTATTGCAAGCATAGCGTCTAATTCAGCTATAAAGTTGATTAAGCTTTTGTTTTCGACCATATTCTGTTTGTCTTAAATTTAATTCTAAATGAACCAGGACTCGTTCTCAACTTTTTATTTCTTCGCAGGAACTAATAAGTTCTATAAAAATCGAAGAGGAAGCAGTAGATCCAAGCACAAGGCCACAGAAATTCCCAAACGATGAGATCAAGCTCAGAAAGAAAACGGGACCGAACGCTGTCAGAGCTAAGACCCTCAATTATGACTTTACATCTTCGTAAGCGTACAATTTTTTCCCATATCATTCAACCAATAAATTGCTGTTACGTGTTACAGGGCCAGGACGAATGAAGTGAAAGGCGTCACAAAGATCGTCATCGGAGACGACTGTTGTGCCAAAGTGGGAGCCAACAACAAACTCTTCTTCGAAGATAACGAGATCAAAATAGTCAACGGGCTCACGGGCAAACACGAGGTAAATAAAACTGTAAGGGTTGGGATTTTTTACCATCACTCCTCGGTTGTTGTAGGTCCTGAAACGTGGGGTAGAAGTCAAACAGGTGGTTCTGAAATCGGACCGAAAATGCGTGGAGGTGTACGACTGCGAAAACGGGCGATACGAACTGCACTTCGACAGCGCCAAAGACGCCAAATCGTTCGCCGACAGCGAATCGTTTCGCGACAACGCGTACAACGAACGCACGCCGATCAAAACGAAACTGTTGCGATTGCTCGGGAAACGTTCGAGTCGCGAGATTCTGATGGAAAAGGGCATACTGCGTAACGAACAGATATTCGGCAACACAATCCACAACGTGTATCAGATGCAGAGATGCGTGCCCGAATATCTGACCAAATCGATACAGCTGATCGAGAAGCCGCAAAACATCAGCAGCATGGGGATTTATCGCACGTCGGGTAATTTGGCGACGATCCAGAAGATCCGTTGCGAAGTGGACAGGGGTAAGATGTCGATCTTGAACGATTACGCCGAAGACGTGGACGTGCTGACGGGATGCGTCAAGTTGTTTTTTCGCGAGCTGAAGGAGCCTCTGATACCGTTGAACATAAGCGACGAACTGCTGCATATTTCCGGTGAGTAAAATCCCCCCCATTCTGTTTGTTTAGAGCGGTTTTTTAACGTAGGCTCGAAGGACCAGTGATTTACCAACATTTCGAAATAACTTTGATAAATAAATTTAATAACAGGTATTTCGATAGCACAGGGCGAGGATGGTCTCTTCCCGATCCTCCTTCAAGAGGGACAGGAAATTATCATCAACATATTGGTGAAAAAGTTCCGCATTTCCATTGACACTAACCTCATTCCAGTTAAAATCTGGATTTTACTGAAACTAAGGCATTCCACCCTATTAGCAGACTTCATTTCAATTGAAGACAATGGAGACACTGATAGGGTCAATCATCGTATACATATTTTAATGAAGATTCATTAAAATCGATTAGGTCGCGATTTCTCAATCAAATTCAAAAATTTCTAAATTCTTGTACAGGATGGTCCAGTTTATATCATCAGGATTTCACCAGCCAATAGTTTATCGAGAAATAAAGTAGTTTGTATGATAAACTATGGTCGAAGAAGACTTAGTTTTCGAAATATAGGGTGTTGAAATTGAAAAAAAAATCGTTTTTTGCGAATATCTTCGGAACCGTTTATGTTTATCGTACAGAAAACAGCTTTTGTAAGCATTTTCTACTCATAGTAAACTTCTACGCCACTGGAAAAAGTACGGTTTTGAGACGCCCATTTGAACCGCCAATGTTTTCTACACAAAGAAGGTACTCTTGGTCATAAGCTCTAAAGTTGACCGTTTTCGAGAAAAATCAACTTTCATGTTGAAAATCATGGTCAATTTTTTGGTTTTGTTACTTGTTCTAACTTCATTGAATTATATAACCTAAAATTGGCAAAGTGACGTACGTCACAAACTCAAGAGAGTACTCTAGAACTACACCTTGGACTATAAGATTTGACATTCTAATTTTACACTTTTCTATGAAAACCTACTAGTCTGTCTATATAACCTATAAATGTCAAAGTGACAGACGATCTATACCATAGAATCACTTGTGACACGTGCTAATACTAAAATTTTCTATGAACGCATATTTATCTCTATATAACCTACAACTGTCAAAGTGACGTCTGTCAGAGTGACAACCTAAAGGTGCCCATACGCCTCATATAAAGGTTACCACGCACTGTCCACGACTAAACCCTTACAAAGGCGTTGCACATAAAATAAACTGTAAACAGCGGGGCGTGGCCCGTAAAATCGAACTAGTTTCAAAGAATTCACCATTTTTTTCAACATAAAAGTTGATTTTTCCCGAGAACGGTCAACTTTAGAGCTTATGACCAAGAGTACCTTTTTTGTGTAGAAAACATTGGCGATTCGAATGGTTGTCTCTAAACCGTACTTTTTCCAGTGGCGTAGAAGTTGGGGAGAAAAACACCCACTACCCCTTCAAAATCTTCACCAATTATGAGTAAAAAAAATTTTCTTAACTGGACCACCCTATATAAGTAAGCATTAGAACGATTATTTGGGATCTTGGAACACATTCCATTTTTGGATACATTTTGCCTAATAATTATGATTTTATTGGGGTCATAACCTGCAGGATGGACAGAATTTAGGTTCTCCATTAGCTGTAGCCTTCACACATCCTCTGAGGTCAAAACTAAGGCTAGAAATGATTTTATCATCTTCGAAAACAACAAAGTTACCCTTAGAAATTATTAGAGTCAAATACACATTATAACGACGTTTCATTAGAATCGCTTAGGTAGAGCTAAATCGAGATTTTTCCATTACCCCTTAATAAATTTCGAAATGTTCAAAAAAAAAATTATTCGTAGAGTAAGTACCATTTGAACTTATCTTATGTGACAATATCAATTTAAGATACGTTGTCACTCAAAATTGTTAGGGGTCATAACCTGAAAAATGAGCAGAATTCAGGGTCTCGACAAGGCGTAACTTGGTCAAACATCGCCCGTTTAGATTATCTTGCTTGACGTTGTGCTGCATCGTTTCAGGTATGAAACCGAAAGAGGTGTGGAATATCATCGAAAAATTGCCAAAACCCAATTTCGACACGCTGATGTGTCTGATTAGGCATTTGCTCAACGTGGACGAATTCAAGGAGCTGAACAAGATGGACATTTACAATCTGTCGATATGTTGGGGTCCTAGTCTCATGTTTATACCGGAGAGTTGTTGTAACATTGTGGTGCAGTCCACCAATAACAGCAAAGTACTGGAGCTGTTGCTCACCTTTTATAAGAATAATCCGAATGAACTTGGAGCCTGCGAAGCGGTAAGTGCTATTTTTTCCGCGGTTCCATGATGTTGTGATGTGAGAAATTAAAACCGTGTTTCTTTTTAGGCCGTTTATAACAAAGTATTGAGCCATCCAGTGGAAAACAAAGGATCTACTAAGAAAACAGAAATATTTGTAAAGGGGCACAAAAAGAGTAAGCAGTTTTATTTAAAATGACACTCTAATATTTCTATTCATTCTCGAATATTATCATATTCCTTTTTTTATTTTATTATATTCCAGTTTATCATCCATCAAATTATACGTTTTATTATAATTTAACATATTAATGTTTCTATTAATTAAACAAAAATTGATTTATTTTTAAATTAAATCAAATTTTTAACAGAAACTGTTACGTAAATTAAATTCAATTTATTTGTTACTAATAATTTTAATTGTTCGTTAACTCATTTTGGCATTACAATCGATTATTTTCGACTTATTATTAGAATTAATTTTAGTTTTCTTATGTAGGTTCGAGTTATAACAACATCAACGTAGTTTACGACGCGGTTTTAAAACTTGTAGAACTAATCGAAGCCCACATGAAAACGGAGGGTCTGTACAAGAAACACGGGACGAAGGTGGACAAAGTGATCGATAAGATAAATAAGAGAAAATTCAACGAACTCCACAAATATCACGTCCACGATTTCACCGGTGCCCTTAAGAAGTACGTGAACGATTTGAACGAGCCGCTAATGCCGAAGGAAATTTTCGAAGAGTTCAACTGTGGTGAGTGAAATTGTCTGAATTATCGAAAAGTACGGCTAATTTAACAGCCTGTACTCGTGTTTTACATTTTTTTTTCATGTACTTGCGTTTTCCTGTATTTTTCTTTTATTTTTTAAGACGGTCCTGGTAAGTGACAAGAGCTTTTTTGTTTGAAAATGGTTCCTTCCTTATGAATAAATAAATAAGAAATTATTTAAATAAATTAATGACATTAAATTAGATAAAAATCAAATAGGAAATAAATGAAGTACATTAAATAAATGAAATAAAATAGATTAACATAAATAAAGAAGATAAATAAATAAGAAATGAATCAAATTAAATAAATGTATAGATTAAATAAATAAATCAATTCAATGGGGTCATTCCTTTTTATGAATAAATAAATAAGAAGTTATTTAAATACATTAAATGCATTAAATTAAATAAAAATAAAATGGAAAATAAATTAAGTACATTATATGAATGAAATGAAATAGAGTAACATAAAGAAGATAAATAAATCAAATTGGATAAATGAATAGATCAAATAAGCAAAGCAATTCCATTGGATTATTCCTTTTTTATTAATAAATAAATAAGAAAGTATTTAAATAAATTTAATGAAATACAAAATACATTAAGTAAATTAAATAAATTAATCAATTCAATTGGATCATGCCTTCTTCATCAATAAATAAATAAGAAATTATTTAAATAAATTAAATATATTGAGTTAAATATGAAATAGAAAATGAATTATGTACATTAAGTAAATGAAATAAAATAGATTAGCATAAATAAATAAGAAATAAATGAATAGATTAAATAAATCCTCTATGAATAAATGAATCAGAAATTATTTAAATAAATTTAATGAAGTAAAAAGTAAATTAAATAAATGAAACAAAATAAATTAACAAATAAAGAAGATGAATAAATGAGAACTGAATCAAATTAAATAAATGGATAGATTAAATAAATGAGTAGATTAAATAAATAAATCAATTCAATCAAAATAAATGAACCAGAAATACTTTAAGTGCAGTATTTGTTAATTAATATTTTTTTAAAGCATTTCAGTGAAGAGGAATAATTAACGCAAATTTATATTTTTTAGCGTGTCTAAAATCTAAAGAATACTAGATTATGCTAAGAATTTTCATACAATTTACCATTTTTGTCTTTAATTTCCGAGTGAAGCTAAACAGTGGATATAAAGAATCCTAATTTAGTTTACTAATTTAATATCGCGGTTGATTTTTAAGTCATTTTATCGTTTTTTTCCCATACAAACGAATTAAATCAAATGTGTCTGTTGCAGATACATTTCAATATAACATCGCCAAACAAAAACTAAAGAACAAGGTGGAAACATTGGGAAGGAAAGACACTTTGGTGGTGTTACTGCGACATCTGGTGAAAGTGACGGAAACGGAAAAAGACAATAAAGTGACGTTCGAGTCGATCTGCGACGAGTGGAAGCACGTTCTGATCAGGACCGTGGGACAGGAGGACGTGGTGAAGACGAAATTACTGACGATGCTGATGGAATTGTACGGGGATCTGCAACAGGCGGAAGTGGCCAAGCCGATGGCGATGCCCGACGTGATCAAGGACATCGAGGCCAGAAGTAGATTTAGTAAATACGACAATATATCTTCGACCGGTCATCAAAGATACGATGTGCGGGGCCAGGCCAAAATATTAGAAGAAAAGACTGACAATTAAAATCCTGAATATTAAGTGATAAGTAACTATTTATATAATATTATTACAATAATTATATTAAAGACAGACTCAATACTCTGGCGTCTTGGCTTTCGGGCGAGCTTCAAAACGGAACTGTACGTTTTTGCTTAAGTTTTATCATTAATAATATTTTTTTTTTACATATTATTGACAATAATAGTTTCTATTGCTTTTTTTATCATTATTCTATCAACTCTTCAACATTCTATGAATTTTCAAATCAATTTTCATATATTTTTTGATAATTATTTTCAGTTAAATGCTAATGGAATTTTCGCTAATTGTTTCTATTTATTTGTGATAATCATTCGATTCACGTTTTAAAATCATGCATGTTTTTATTATTAATTATTAGAACTATTTATATTAATTTTATTTTACCATTCCCGGTAAATACTTCTAATTTCGAGATCAATTGTCATTATTCATGTTTAAAATTCTATTGAAAACATTTCGAAATTTTATCATTAATTATTTCATAGTATTGATTAGTATATTTCAAAATTATTTAAATAAGTTTTTCAGGGCCTTATCTATTTTTTTACCGTGGTTTTAATAATTTTTATTTTCGTAAATTCTTGTGGATGATGAATGATTTAATTTTGAGAAATAAATTTGTAATTTTTGCTAACATTTCTATCATGTACAAGTTTATTTTCAAAATTATTATTAATTTTTTTCGATGATTATTCTCCAAAATTATAATTTTCTATAAATTTTCAAATCGTGTCTTCATAATTTTATTTTTTATTTTTTTATAATTCGTTTTAGTAAATACTATTAGAAAGTTGGGAAAATATTGCTATCGCTATTTTCGATACTTGTTTTAATTAATTTTTAATATTCATTCAATTCACGTTTCTTATTATTAATTATCAGAACTATTTTTTATTAATTTTGTTTTATCATTCTTTAAATATTCGAATTTTTGAGAATTATTGTTAACAATTGTCATAATTGTCATTATTCATGTTTAAAATGATATTGAAATTATTTCGAATAATCAATGTTCCGAAATTTCATTATTAATTACAAAAATTATTTCATAGTTTTGATCAGTATATTTCAAAATTATTTAAAAAATTTCAGATCCCTATTTATTTTTTTACCGTGGTTTTAATATTTTTTCTTCTCGTAAATTCTTATGAATGATGAATGATTTAATTTTGAGAAATAAATTGCTAATTTTATCCATCAGCTACAATTTTATTTTACGAAATTATAACTGATTTTTTTAAAATAATCATCGGTATTAGGCTATTAATTTTTTTTGATGATTATTCTATCAACTCTTCAAAATTATAACTTTCTATAAATTTTCAAATCTATCTTCATATTTGCTTTTTCAATTTATTTAATTAAATACTATTAGAATTTTCGTAAAATATTGTCACTATTTTCGCTAATTGTTTCAATTGATTTTCGATAATTATTTAAATGATGGCATGCTTTTATTATTAAGTATCAGAACTATTTGATATCAAATTTGTTTTATCAATCCCGTTAAATACTTGGAATTTCGAGAATTATTGGCATAAATTGCCATAATTATTATTATTCATGTTTAAATTAATTATTTAAATTTTCAAAGATGTCATCATCAATTGGTAAAATTATTTTGTACTTTTGATTAGTATATTTCAATATTATTTAAATAATTTTTTTACCGTGGTTTTAATATTTTTTCCTTTAATCTATTAGCCATTATTTTAATTATTATGTATCCCATCCTTAGTTCTGATCAAAATTACTGTCAACTTATCAAATTATTTTTTCGAATAAATCCCAATATTTTTGTCATTCTCGTTAATTGAATTTATCGCTTTTATCGCTAATTAATTTCGAAAATAGTTTCGCAATGACAAAACTTGAAGCAAAACGAATAGTGATATTTTTTTGTAACTCGCCCGATGTTTCTTGTTATTTGTTGCGTAGTTATTATACAGTTTACTTGAACAAGAACGATTAGTGGTGCTTCGAGCCTGACACTTGTTTAAATGTAAGGCGAAGGACCCGCGGCAGTTTCGCTAGCTGGTGCTATCGTATTAGTTTTACCTTTCATATAATCGAAGACGGACAATCTCGGCACATTCCGAATTATTTATTAGTTTACGTGGTTTTGTTTTCGCGATTTACGTTTGAGGAATTTTTAAACACTGTAGAATTCAAGTTTCAATTGTAATAATTGAATAAAATGTGAGGTATCAACTGAATTACGCTTGATTACGTAATAATTGTATAAATTCATAGTCAACTATCAACAAATTAAATCAACTAGAAACTTGTCAACTAGTAATGCGTATTCAAAAAATTTATAAAAATAAAAGGTAACGCAATTAAACTTCGTTGGGTGTTTAATGTCTCGGGGGAGGCTATTTTTAAAACGGGTTGGACTAAGCCCCCCAAGTCACGTCCACGGTGCTTGAGCGTAATTCACCCCATAACTCACCGTTCTGAGGAAGCCACTATTTGGGCAAAATATTTGTGGAAATGTGAAAATTTGTTTTCTCTAGTCCCTATATACAGGGTATAACAGAAGTAGACTGTCAAAATGTAACCTCTACATTGAAAAATATTTTTAAAAGTTTATATACAGGCGGGCGTTGAAATATGTTAAAAAATATATTAATTTTGAAATATCTTTCAAAGTAACAGATATGGGAGGGAAATTTCCCTAAACCGCCATAAGATGTGATGACGTGTTGTTACTCAAGTAATCAGTGGGGGAGAAATGAAGGTATAGTCGAATTAAATTGGTAAAAATGATAGTACGGACCTGGGCGGAATAAAATAAAATTTTTGTTAAACGGTGAACAAAAAGCCTAGCAAAATTCAGCAGTAATATAGACTTTTTTTGTTATCTGTTATGCTGATAGTTTAAAATGTGCGTATTTAAATACTATTTTCAAATGATTACAATCTTTTATAATGTTAATGTCTAGGAAAGGAAGCTGATTATCTATTTTTATTTCGCCAGTGAATCAATTTTGATTTTAAGAAGGCTTCAAGTTATAATCAAAGATAATAACAACAATAAAATTATGAAAATTAATATTTTATAATAATTATTATTTAAATATTTTTTTCTCTAGTTGCTATTGTTAATAAACAAATCTAAAAACGTAATAAAATTAAAAAATAAGAAATAATTAAAAGAAAAAATTGTATTAAACAAAAATTTACTAAAAAAGATAAAGGTATAAAAAATAAACTAAAATAAAATCAATTATATCATGAAATATTAAAAGAATTAAAATAATCATTGCTATGAGTTCGAATTATTATTACTAAAATAGATAATAATAAAGCACCTTTACAAACAATAATATTCATAATTAAAATAATAACTTTTAAACTCAATTATATTAAATTATGCTAAAAAACCGTTTGGACAACACCTTTGATAAGATTTTTCCTACAAATCCTGAATTAACAACAAAATTTATGAGTCTTGTTCAAAATGCTGTGGGCCAAACTAAGTCGGAAAAAAGAAAATTTCGCCCATATAAAAGGAAAATAATGGTGAAAAATCATTTCTTAAGAAAATTGATCACTTTTAAAAGACAGTACGGACAAATATTAGGTAATTTTGAAGAGATGGAAATGTATAATCGAATTAGCAATTTATTAAATTCCAATTTATCTTCAGCTGAGGGATTGTTTACATTATTATCCCCTAATAGGATTTAAATAGGCACATTTTAAGTAAAAAAGTCTGTATTGCTGCTGAACTTTGCTAGATACGTGAAAAAAGCAAGAGATGTCTTTTATTAAAAAAAAAAAATTTGTTTTGCCCAGGTCCGTAATATCGTTTTTACCAAAAAGTAGACCCCCGTTTCTCCGCCACTGGTTACCTGAGAAACAACACGTCATCACGTTTCAAGGCCGTTTACTGTAATATGTCGTGAACGAATCTGTTTTACTATGGAAAATATTTGGGAAATAATATATTTTTTAATATATTTCAATATATCTGCATTTGTGGAATTTTTAAAATATTTTTCGATGTAGAATACGACAGTAGTTTTGTTACATCCTGTAGAAAGTATTGGTTTGCTCCCTCGATTGAGGAAGCAAAATAATACTTTTTCTCCCTACGCAGAAAAAGTAACGCTACGAGTTTCACTAAATTAGTAGTTTTTTAGTTTTATTGAAAATGCTACATGTATTAAATTGATTAAAAACGAAAATTCAATTGCTCCTCCAGAATATCTTGGGGAACATTACGAATAGAAACTTTCACGAGACTTTTTGAGAATTTGTTTATTATAAACAAATAATAACCTTAGTAACGCCCCAGCGATCTTGATAACAGTATTTATGTTACGACACAAGAAAATAATAACGGAATTGATGTAGTGAAAGCAAAGTCTATTCGCGTGAGGAAATGATGTACTTTGCTCTCTTGTACTACAAATATTTATATTACAGTTGTGTTGTTGTTGACGTTTTCGTTGGTAGACAGATTTTTTCGAGCGCTTTTTCGGCAATTGTTGGTAGAAATGATTGGGATTGAGGTTTTCAAGGCGAGATTCATCGAAAACTCGTTTTGAGCACGAATATGTTAGGTATTTTTGATCCGTATTGTATACTTTGCGTTGTGGATCGTTTCGCCACTCGATTAAATGATATTAAATGGGGAGCTTGCTGAGGTAGAAAAAAAGGATACAAAACGTAATAACCACCCCCTATGCAGGCGTAAATATGACTTTAAACGATGAAAAATCATACAGTATTTTTTTTTGGTCACTTGAACGGTGAAAATTTTCAATATATATTTCAATTAAGTTTATAATCGATTCAATTTTGACAAATTTATTATTTTAAACAATTATCTTGTTATTTTTTGATGATATACATTTTTTATCATGGTATATTGGGTTTTCGAGATCTAATTAGAAGGTTGGTTGAATGGAGAAAATTCCGCCAATTTCTTCACTCCCACTTGTTGCAGTTGTCGTAAATACGGACCTGCGTTGCCACACTTTGTTACAACGTTTTAAACATTGTGAATCATCATCAAGTCGTTTTTTCCAAAAGCGAAGTCCTGACCTGCGATTGTAGAATTGAAAAGGAAATTTCACGCTATTACATCTAAAATGTATTACAATTTATCAAAAAAAAAATGTAAGCAAAAGTATAGTAAAACAGATCAATATTTCGCCCATTATCTCATCAAAATTGCCTATCGATTTATGGCTCCAATGCCATTTCTTGTTCTTTCCTCTACAATGCTAGTATTTTCTGGCATAAGAACATGTTCAGTCAAATAGTCAATGTGCATTAACAAAACAAAAAGTGGAATTGTCAAAATGAGGGTTTTATTGTTCAATTACTGAGCAAAACATTAAATAAGATTAACTGGTCTTTTTTCTAATTTTACTAAATTTTGGATGTTATGGTGGGAAATTTCCTTTTGCATTTTTCAATTACATGCCGGGACTTCGTTTTTAGAAATTTCGACTTTGATGATTTATAATAAGATGGAAAACCGATAAAAAAAACACAGGTCCATATTCGTATTCAAAAAATTCCACTGAAAATAGTGCAAAAAGTGTATATTTGTTGCACGATGCATAAAATTTACAGCTCGAGCGCTGCAAATATAGTTTTTCTACTCTAATGTCAAAAATACTTAAAATTTGCATTGTTGATTACGAAATTAATTTATGATTAGTTTTCATAGAAAATTTATTTAATAACAAAAGCTCTCATTCGTAATTATCAATAAACATCAGCGTTTGACGATGACAACGTCTACAATTACTTTCTAGTTGCCAAATTGAAATTATGAATATTTTGTTGTATAAAAATGTTGATATAATAGAACACTTATCACTTATATTATAGAAACACTAACGTGACTGTAGTTTTGCGCAATTAGCGTGTCATCTTAAAAAAAATACTATGAACATGACACCCCAGTTGTCAAAACTATATTTAATGTTTCAAATGATTAAAAACAGAGTAATAAGGGTTTTGTTATATCAATACAATAAATTATTCACATCAATTTTTTTCTACAAACAACCTCTTGCAAATATTATTAATAACTCTTATCCATTAAAAATACTGTTCAAGTACTACCAAGTAGCCATCATCAAAGTAAACTAAATTATAAATCAAAATGTGTCTATTTAAATACTATTTGGGGATAATAATGCACAGAAGGGCTTACCTCAGCTGGCTATTTAATAAATTACTTTTTCGTTTATACATTTCTATCCCTTCTAAATTACCGAGATATTTGTTTTAAAAGTGATACATTTTCTTGAAAAATTCAAAATATGTTAGTTTAACGTTGATTTCTCACCATTATTTATTTTTCTTTATATCGGCAAAATGTTTCTTATAACGAGTTAAAATGTTCCTTCTAGTTTGACCCACATAGCATTTTGAACACCACTCACAATTGATTTTGTAAATCTTGGATTTGTCTAAATCGGAAACTTTATTAAAGCTGTTGGTTGCCTAAACGGTGTTTTAGCTTGTTCTTACATCTATAAACTGGTTGTATTGCAAATTTAGAAGACAAATTATGAAATTTATTAATTACTGAAGAATGTTTAGTTAAACTTTTGAATTTTATTGAAGTATTTGAAGGTAATGGCTCTAATTTGGTTTTTTGGCTACGTTCTAATTTCCTTTTTGATTACAAATTAAATTGTTAATCAAAGATTTGTGGTAACCATTCATTGTCCAACGCAAATGACTGAAATTTCTCAACTTCAAATTTCAAAATTATAACAACGAAGTTGAGAAACTTGAGCAAATTGCGTTGGACAATGGTTACCACAAATCTTTGATCAATACTTTAATTTCTAAACAAAAAAGGAAATTGGAACAAACCCAACTAACTAAATTAGAGTCATTACCTTCAAATACTTCCATAAAATTCAAAAGTTTCACTCATCATTCTTCAATAATTAATAAATTCCGTACTTTATTTTCTAAATTTGCTATAGAACCAGTTTATAGAAGTAACAACAAGGTAAAACCCCGTTTAGGCAACACCCATAAAGCTTCCGATTTCGACAAATTCGGGATTTACAAAATCAATTGTAATTCGTGTTAAAAATGCAATATGGGTCAAACTAGAAGAAACAAACATTTTGCCCATATAAAGAAAAGTAATGGTGAAAAATCAGTGGTAGCCAAACATATTTTGAATACAGGTCACACCACCATTTTTCAAGATCACTTTTAAAACACAGTTCAGACAAATATCTAAGTATTTTAGAATGGATGGAAATGTGTGAATGTAAAAGCAATTTATTATTTGTAATTTATAATTTAGTTTACTCTGATGATGTCCTCAGTAGTTTAATAGCATTTTTAGTGGATAATTATAATATATCCACAATGTGAACCCTTTATATTTTGAAATATATCGCTGTGAAACGCGCTTATCTCAATTGATAACTATGAATAAGCTTTTAGGGAAATGTCTATGGGAACTGATCATACATTGATTTTGTAATCAACAATGCAAATTGCAAATAACTTTTGACACTGTCAATAATGTTAAAAGTGCATATTTTAGAAACTGGACCTTGATTCTACAAAACTTTCTCAATCCAACCTCCCTTCTAACTCTTGTAGTATATTGTTTTGAATTGATAATCATGATGATTTTTTTTTAAATAGTAACATTTACAAATTGGCAAAGGGGGATAATACCTAAATTGTTTGAAAGATTATTTCTATACAGTTATACAGTTGTAATTGGTGATTCGATGTCTTTATAAAATGTTTATAGATTCGAATATGTTAAGTTTGAATCTTTTATGTTGCTTGTATGAAATTTTTAAGTTAATTCCTCGTTTATTACCAACACAGTTTGTTATATATGGGCTGTTTTTTCGATTGTATGTAGAAGCTAATATCGATCAATTCTCCCCATCTCATATTATTTATGTTTCTCAAATAGTGAATAAGACTGTTGTGACGCTTGAATTCTGTCCGTTCACCATATTTGTTGTTTATCTTGATATTAAATGCATCAAATCAGTTCAACCCCATCCCTCCAATTAAACAAACAAACTGTACATGCGATATATAAAAATCCAAGATATTCCTGATGTTTGGAACTAGCTTTAGTGCCTTTAGATGACATTTATGATATGCCTATTTTTAAATACGTTACCTACTGGATGATTTTTGTAAATGTAGTTTTTTCATGTATTGTTATTGTTTATAAAATAAAAGTTATGTATTTTTATTTAAATGAAAATATATATTTACACCTACTTGAACAAATTGTTTTCTTTATCCTTATGTTCGTTTTACTGATCTAGTTGGGGAGAACTTCTAAAAGATAGAGGGATAGAAATAATTTATAAATTAATGACTACGAGCAATATACTTAGAGATCCTAGTAGATTTGATAAGGTGGTATATTTTACAATGTCATTGTTCAAGCGTTTTCGGGAAATAGTTGTCCTTATGCTTAATAGATGGCGCCACCTTTCAGTATCACCTCAGAAATTATACTAATAATTAAATACAATTCTACCGATTGTTCCGAAAATTAGTTTCATTTATGCTCAAGAGATGGCGCCACATGTTACAATCACCTCTGACATACCAGTTGAAATTATATAAATATAGTAGCAGGTTATTGCGGACGGTGGGCGGGCTACAGTCTTTCATACACTTATTGAACATACCTTATTACCAATATTTTTCAAGTTGTATATTATATGCGAAATGATGTTCCTGTACGTACCATCAGCGCCATCTGTGTTTCGGTAGCCAAACTTTCATATTACAGAAACCTGTAATATGTAATTTTTAATAATTAGTTCCGAATGTGTTCCATAGATGGCGCCACCAATTACTATCATCCCACACATACTAGTTGAAATTTTATAAAAGAAATACTTTTTGCAAATTATTCCGAGTTATGCTCAAGAGATGGCACTACAAGTTACGATCACCTCTGACATACCAGTTGAAATAATATAGATATAATAGTAGCAGGTTCTCACACACTTGCTGAACATAACTCATTATTATTTTTCAAGTTGTATATTCGAAATGATGTTCTTGTACGTACCATCAGCGCCATATGTGTTTCGGTAGCCCAAACTTTCATATTACAGAAACATGTAATTTTCGTCGGTTCTTTTGCTCTTTATAGTTCTTTTTCGGAGCATTGGGATCAAGATGTTTAAAAAAAAGACTTGAAAATTATTGATTTTTTATTAGTAGACACATGAAAAACTAAATGTCTACACATAGCTTATGTATATGATAAGTATTCATGGTACAAATCTATCTAGGTAAAGGAAAAAATAAAAAAACATACAGTCTCATAAAACAAATCAAATAGCTTGTAAAAAGCGAGGTAAAAAGTTTATCTAACTAAACTTGAAATTTAAAAAAATTAGTAATTGCACAAATATACAAAAATCAAGAAAAATAACGCGTTACAATATTTGTTGAAAAATAAATGGGCACGTATTTAACAAAAATTAAATACCATCACATCACATGACAGTTAATGTTGTATAAAGTATAGTCTATTTTAAGAAAATTTTGGATATAAAAACACATGCACTAAATTAATTACTGACAAAATAATCACAATATAATATGGCAATTTCCTTAACAATAATATTTAAAGTATAAACAACGCATCAGACTAGTTTACATTCTACTTTTTACAATGTTTTTAGACAATTTTCAAGATAATGTTCAAGTTTTCAATGTCCTTAATCTCCCGAGAAAATATATACACTTATTTCCTGTTTTAGTTATGTTCTCGAAGATGGAAACCTTCATCAGAATACTAAATATTAATTAATCTATGTGTATTTATTGAAATTGCATCTTTATATAATCGAAATACGTTTCTCCTACTTGTCGTTACTTCGACAATAAAATAACTGTACCTCCTTGTTCAAAAATGGACCAACTTGTTAATAAATTAATGAAATAACAAAGGAACAATCGGGATTGCAATAAAATAGTTCAAACGCTGAGTAATTTTCGTAACTTTAATAAAATAACTATTGAAAGTATTATTTTATTCAAGTTTAGAATGGATTTTCATCACGTAATGGCTGATTCTATTCAATTTTTGTGTAATTTTCGTTAATGTTGGAAAAATTAAATTGATTTTGGACAAACACATTTAATACAAGAATTAGATTCCATTATGAATTGTCAATATCCAATGTTATTTATAAGGACATTGAATCAAAATTTAACATTATCTTGCGCTTATTCTATGGTTTAGCCACTTGAGTATGAACTATACCAGTAACTAATAGTAAAACACTATCATTCTCAAAACTCAACTGTTGAATATTAGGCATATCACGTCGTTCGCCACCAATACTGCAAACGCTCTTACTATTTTCATAATTTACGGGTTAATGTGTTAATTCGTTATATTCATTGATAAGAGTAAATAAAACCAACAATGTTCACCGATTAACAGAATTATTTGGACCAACTGTGTCATCCACAGATTTCGAGAGCGGAGTTAACAGAAAGGAAGTAGTACCACCGACTTCATATAAATTCATATTACGTCGCTAAGAACGGATTTTTCGAAATTCAATCTCAAAGTGGTTAAAGGGAATCGATATATTTGGACATCTTATAAGCACATAACCTATACCCGACTAATCACAGCTCCATTAATCTCTATAAAATATAAATATGAAATGTTGTTGGTATCTATGTTTAAAATTACGACAAGTTCTACCTATATAAAAATTATCACGGTCATTTAGTGTAACACAAAACGGAAAAAACATATAAGAAAACAATGTAGAAGTTCATCTAGTAGTTT
The DNA here is from genome assembly GCA_958510875.1 of Endomychus coccineus. Taxonomy (NCBI): domain Eukaryota; kingdom Metazoa; phylum Arthropoda; class Insecta; order Coleoptera; family Endomychidae; genus Endomychus; species Endomychus coccineus. Next base: position 1,392,235 of record OY294070.1, read on the forward strand.
TGAAGAAGGAGTGAATTTAATGATGAATGAAATTGTTGCAAAGCCAGCGAGTTCTTCCAAATTCGACGAAACCTAAGGCAATCAGAACGATATCGTTCTTACTCTAATATTAGAGCTAATCCCAGACATACTTCGGGAAAGCCCTCTGAAATCTGAAACGATGTATTTGCCTATAATAGTTAGCAAGTATTTCCAAAATTATCCAGAAGATAGAGGTATTCGTCTGGTTACGAATTCATTGACCTTTCTAGAAGATTGTAGAAAGGTAGGAGATCTCTCCCTTTTCTATAGATATTTCTCCATGGTCGCTGTTCATCAGAAATCTCGTCTGTTTCACCATGACAGCTCAAGCTGGTCCTTCTTCCTAACAGACTTAATTTTTGTATCGAACGGCGAAGTGGAACTTTTTGCCTAGTGGAGGTCTTACCCTATTCCTATAACCTCCAAACCTTCAAGAACAATTAGAATGCCTATCGTCTCTCTCAACATTCCACCGCTGACTCACACGATGTTCATAGAACGTTACAGGTTTCCATTTCGTGTGGTCAAAGTATAGAGAAAAAAAAGACCTTCCAATATGTCCGATCTTATCATATCTCAATGTATTGTGTTGCAAAAAAGCTGAAAAATTAGTGAGCCGATGGCTAAATTCAATCTTTCTTGAAACCATATCTGCCCGTGAAACCTATCAAACGAGATGTAAAAATTCGGGAACGTTGTGACTCGCAGACCGGTTATGTTTATGACTTCAACGTATATTCGGGGGAAGAGAATGAAGTAAAGACCAATTCAATCTTCAAATTACTAGAGAAACTTTAGGATTGTTAAAATCGTGCAAATTGTTGGTTTTATAAACCCTTACCAATAAATACCCACTTTAGTTTCGATTGAATTGAACGGTACCAATCAAACTTATTACTATGTGGGCGAAGGCAATTGATAGTTCATAATGCTGAAGTGGAGTGAGTACTAACTTTTACCGTTCATAAATACCGGGATATCAAAAATTATCTTGGTCAAGGGTGGTTGTGGAATCTAATACGTGTGTCTTACTTGACGTTTGAAATAATTATGTCACTGTCACACTGACATCATCAATTACCTACAAATTTCAGTTGTAAAACAATAATGAACTACAAATTATGAAATAACGGTTTTAGTAACAAGAAAAACTAAATTACAGTAATTGTTGGAAATGTCCCCCGTTTTGTTTGATGCACATTAACTAGCGCACCCGTTCGAAAATAGGTTTCAATCATGAAAATTTTGTGCTGTGTGGTAAGAGGCTTGATTCAAAAACTGGATTAGAAAATGTCAGCACAATGACTTGACAGATTCTGACACAACAAAACATATTCACAAAAATTTAAAGTAAGACACACGTTTTACATTCTACAACCACCCTTGACCAAGATAATTTTTAATTTGTAGTTCATTATTGTTTTACAACTGAAATAAATAGGTATGAAATTTGTAGGTTATTGATGATGTCAGTATGACAGTGACATAATTATTTCAAACGTAAAGTAAGACACACGTTTTAGATTCCACAACCACCCTTGACCAAGATAATTTTTGATATCCCGGTACTTAGAAACACACATAATTTGGATAGAAAAGCTCACTTCCTCAATTTTCAAAACGTTATTTCAAAAGTAAGACCCTCGCGCCTACGGCATAAATATCATCACCACTTTTTTTTCAACCAAATAAACAAGTAATCACTCGTAAAATGATAAATTTCACGACGACATTCAAATAGAAGCGTTCAATGTCAAGAATATAACGAGATCAGACGATTTTCCGCACGGAAGCTATCCTAAAATTAAACACACCCTATTTACATACAAAACCTTATCAAGCTGAAGTTTTGATTTCAATTTGTACAAGCTATAATATACAGCTGTTCGCAAATAAACGATACATTCATAAATTACCTAACTATTGGTTTAATATACAAAAATCATCATAATAAAATGATGGGTAATTTGGAGATTGCGTCACAGAGGATGGTTACTTGTTGTTGGAACATTTTCAAACAGACCAACGGTCAAATCGGATTCAACCAAGTCAACATTCAATCCACAAAATAAGGACATTTCGGCTATCAAGTAGCCATCATCAGAGTTAACTAAATTATAAATCAAAATGGGCCTGTTTAAATACTATTTGGTGATAATAATGTAAACAATCGGTTACCCTCAGCTGGAGATGCATAAGAATTTTATAAATTGTCTTTTTTCCATCCCTTCTACATTTTGGGTGGTTTTAGTGCTTACTTGTTGAAAATTCATATCTATAGAAAGTCCTCATCTGCCCGAAATGTTTATGAGTGAATTGAATTCATTTATTGGCATCTAGTCGAGAAAATTAAACACAAAAATAGGCCAAAGGTCCGAAAACTTGTGCAGTAAGATGAATCGAAATGCAGTTTTTTGCATCTGATTCCTTGATGCATTTACTCCATTTGCCCACTTTTATAATCTTATACAAATGAGAAACTGCATTTCTGCATCGAAAAAATGCATTTTTTATGTGCAATTCTTGAAGCAAATAAAAAAAATTCATTATTCGGTAATACATTGAGGAAATCGACCTAAATTTGTTACTCGGGGGTTTTTGGGGTCGCTGAACACGAATATGTCACAAATACCATATAATGTACCTGGGGACCAGGACATCCTGGTTGCGAGGGTCATCCACGAGGTTTTTTCGAAATTGAAAAAATTTCACAATATACCTGGACGCTAGGATGTCGTGGTTGTTTAGGTCATCTCTAGGATAGGTGAACGAGCTTTTTTCATAAATAAAATTGGTTGTAGCGATATAATAAAATATGATAAGAATCGATGGACAGGTAATTGAGTTTTCATTAAAACGCATTGAATATTATCATTCATGAATACGGTGATGAAAATATTCGTCAATTTTTTTGGAAATTCAAATTAAACGTCAAGTGAAAGATATTTTATATTCGAAATATTGTGACATTTGAAAAGATTTTATTTTGAAGCGAGTAATCAAAAATGTATGCCTATGTGTAATTGAAAAAAATGTTATGGTATAATAAAGTTTGATATTTTGTTAAATAATTTGTAAGATATAAATATAGACATACAGGGTGACATAGAAAAAAGTACCGTGCATAGTGTCAGGCGATAGATGACACTAAAATAAGAAAAAAAGTTCCTACGAACGTAGATCCTCAACGCCTTCGTTCAAAAGATACAGGGTGTTGAATTTAAATTTTTGTTTGGTTTTTTTTGAATATTTTTGGATAAACATGTGATAATCGGACGAAATTTAGTATACAAGGGTTTTTTATCACGCTGAATTCAAATATGATCTTAGTTTTTTGATTACTGATAGGAGGCGCCACATACAGGGTTCCCTTGTACTTCAATACATTTTATCATTCTTCTTGTTAATGATTGACGACATCTTTGAAATATTCCTGGGTTATTACGGAATCTATCTGCCGATTCCATAATTTTTAACCATAATTGTTCTTCATTATGTATTTCCACAGCATAAACATAATTTTTCATAAATCCCCAAAATGAAAAATCTAGGGGATTAAGGTCGGGACTACGAGCTGGCCAGGGTACAGGCCCCCCTCGACCAAACCATCTATTTCCAAATCTCCTGTCCAAATATTCCCTTGCCACTTGAGAAAAGTGAGCTGGCGCCCCATCATGCATGTAGTACATCCTCTAATAATGTGTTTAAATCGTTCTCCAAGAAATTTCGATACAGTGCACCTGTCAATCGAAATGGGCCAATTAAGTAATTGTCCACTATACTTGCCCACACATTAATAGAAAACCCATATTGGTGACTTCGAATTACGGTTTGATGAGGAGTTTCATCACTCCAATGGTGCATGTTATGTAGGTTCAGAATACCTTCACGGCTAAAACCAGCTTCGTCAGTAAACAATATTGATGAAATGCTATTTTGTCTTTGATTTTGCAACCATTCGCGAAATTGTACACGAGGAAAAAAGTCATGTTCCAATAGTGAATGAATTTTTTGGAAATGATATGAGCGAAGAAGTTGTTCATTGAAAATTTGTCTTACTGATTCACGGTTAACGTTTCGTACCGCTGAACTTGTTTTCCTGGTGCTTGTTCTCGGATTATTTTCCACCATTCGTAAAACAGTTTCTTCGTTTCGCAGAGTGCGACGACTTCTGGAAACCCCACCATTAACTTTTGGTTTTTTAAAACAGCCATCTTCTCCCAAACGCCTATACACGCCAATAAATGTTTTAGCATTAGGAATCTGCCGTAATGGATATCTTTCTCGATAGATACGTTGAGCTTCGAAAGAATTTGATCTAGCTTCGCCGTAACACATAATCATGTCCCTATATTCTTCGAAAGTGTAGTGAACCATTTTTGAAAGCAATTTTGAAAAATCAATAAGAAAATCAATGAAAAACTTAAGCAACAACACAAAATACCTCTAACAATTATTACATTAGTTTGGCAAGTGTCATAGATTTCATTTGTTTTTTCGTAGCACTCTGCGAAACGGAAAAACTGTTTTACGAATGGTAAAGTGTATTGAAGTACAAGGGCAACAATTTGAACATCTTTTAAAAACTTAATGTTTTGTTTTGATTGATCATTATTTTTCATATTAAAATTTAATTATTGAAGTATTATAACATTGTATTTGCAAATAATTTTTGAATAATTTTCGTGAATTGTCGGCTTTAGATGCATTTTTACCGGAAACCATTGCTTCTAGCGACTTAGACTAGGTATACCTTTCTTAAGCATAAAAGATGGGAAAACAAATTTTTCTGGTTGATATTGACATACAGTGTGAGGCAAAAAAGTTAGGACCGATTCAAAGGAGATGGAACCCTGTATGTGGCGCCTCCTATCAGTAATCAAAAAACTAAGATCATATTTGAATTCAGCGTGATAAAAAACCCCTGTATACTAAATTTCCTCCGATTATCACATGTTTATCCAAAAATATTCAAAAAAACCAAACAAAAAATTAAAATTCAACACCCTGTATCTTTTGAACGAAGGCGTTGAGGACCTACGTACATAGGAACTTTTTTCTTATTTTAGTGTCATCTATCGCCTGACACTATGCACGGTACTTTTTTCTATGTCACCCTATATATGACAATAAGATAAACAAATGACTGCAGAAAATTCATTAAATTTAATGACTAAAATAATTGTTACGTAAAAAAATATGTTTATTTAAAAAATTCTTAATCTGATAAATGGAAAAAATGTATTTTACACGTTTTTTTTTTCAAAAATCCATGTGTAAACAATATGGAGTTTTTTTTCATATATTCCTCTTCATACAATAATATCATAGCGTAGAATTGATTCAATAAGAAATTTATAGATCAGAATTAATAATTTTTCATGATACAAAATTTGTGAATTAATCTTCCGATCCTATTGATAAGATATTCTATGTGTGGGAACCATTCAAGATGTTGATCTATGATAATTCCTAAATATCTAATTTTATTATTTTCAAATATATCTTTAGAATTATTTATTTCAATGATATTAAATTCAGGACGATTAACTGAAGTAACTGAAAATGCAATATAATGATTTTTTTTGAATATTTAATGATAGTTTTAAAGAATTAAGCCAGTTTTCAGTTTTTAACATTCCTTCAATAACCTTATATTTAGTTTGATTCCAGGTTTTTTCTGCAAAAATGAGCACTGTATCATCAGCATAACATAATATTTTTCCATCGATATCTAGGTCTAAATAGTCATTTTTGTATTAAGTGCTTAAAATGAGTGTTTTTTTAATGGCACATGAGAGTGTTAATTTTTAGTTTTTTAATAAAAATGCTCTCAAATGTGCCATGAAAACATGAATTTTATACACGAAATACAAACAACATTTTTTGTACAACTGTGAATGTGAATTTACATCGTCTGAAATATATTAAAAATAAATATTTCCAATATAATTTCACAGCATCCAGTGGTCTTTCTGTGTCGTTACTATTGAAACGGTTTGTTGGCACGCCGCCGCGTTTGACTGTTTGACTGTGTTTGCTCGTAGTTGCTTCAATTTCAAGTTATTTTCAAGAAGATGAATGTTGAAACAAATTAAAATATCTGAAAAAATTGTGGAATCAACTCTTCAAGAAATATCTAACGTTTCTGATCAGCAGCAACATGAAACATCTTCGGGAGTTTATGTTGGAAGTAATTGTTCAAACTTTACTATCAATTATTTTTTCAATAAATGAATTTGTTTTATGATAAATAATCAATTAATAATTGACTCTGTTAAAAATAAATCCTTCAAAAAGTAATATTTCATGTTTATTTTGTGAATTATTTTGGCAGTGAAAAAAAGTATTTTTTTCACGGTGAAAAAAAGTAAATATTTCTGCATCAATAGAGATGCAGAAACGTCAAGTTGTACAAAAAGAGAATTTATATAGGCTATAAACAGAATGGGTCCGAGTACTGTCCCTTGTGGTATGCCGGTTCTAATAGTTAACGGATCACTTATAGTTTTATTTATGCTGAGGTTTTGTTTTCGATCTGTTAGATGATTCTGAAACACCTCTAACACAATTCCTTTAATACCATAGCGTGACAATACCTCGAGAAGTTTGTCATGGGGAACAATGTCGAAAGCCTTCGCTAAGTACATAAAGACTGCTATGCATTTATTATCGTCAATTATTCCTTAACCAGTGCAGGAGTGATAATACTTTTCTGAAGGGAATAATGCATATAAATGGAATGTTCACTGTACAAGGAGATAAAACTGCCATCCAAAGATGCAAAAACCCCTTGCTACTCTTGTGACTCTTGTAGGCGCCTAATATGCCTGGAATGCAGCGAACTTTCTTCGTCAGAAATAAGATGTTTACCATTACAACGGCGTTTACTGATGTTTCACTGCAAATCTTGTCGTAATAACGATTATGTGAATCTTTTACAAAGTAAAATTGAAGATAAAGAAGCGTATAAAAAATTCTCGGGAATTAGGTCACATTAACACTCTGTTATAAATGTTCGTCTTTACGTACGTTTCGGTCTCACGACCATCATCAGAAGACTTATTTTGTTAAAAGGGGTTAACTAAAACTAATTAGCACAAGCGTCCATATCGCACAATCTTCAATCAAAAAGCTCACGCCGTCGAAACGAACAGAACCACGAATAATCGAAAATTGTATCGTTAATAGTTTTTTTTGTAACAAGAAACCACTGTTAAGTAATATTCTCATAATGTACAAACGCATATTGCTATGGTCTCAAAGCAACTGGAGTTCTAAGCTATTTGTTTGTAATAACACGACCCAGATGTAGATTTATGACGTACTTGAAAAGGTTTTAGACCTGCATTGGAATTTAGTTTACTTTAAGCGTTCTTCCTAAAATATACTTTTAACATTATAAAGACATATGTAGGAATTTGTAAGAGTTTTAATTAATCAAGTTAGTATAAATCTGACTCAATCCTTGTATATCATTCCTATGATTTACAGAATTTGAATCCCTTTTTATGTGAATCATCTCCAGGATAGATCTTTTATAATAATTGGTTTCTTTAGTTAAAATATTAACATTTTTGTAATCAAATTGATGGTTATAATCAAAACAGTGCTTAGCAAGGGCGGTGGAATTTTCTAAGTTATTATTTCTTGTGCTATACTTATGGCCGTACATTCTTTTTTGTAAATATTGTTTAGAGATTCCAGTATAAGTTCCATCACAATCTAAACAATTCAATTTATATACTGTGTGGGTTTGTTTATCTTTAGGTATTACAGGTTTTAGATTTGAGAAATATTTCCCAACACAGTTAGTAGGTTTATGCGCAACATTTATATCGTACTTTTTAAAACATTTCTTAATTTTTTCTGAGGTCTCCGGAATGTATGGTAAAGTTATATAATTGTCTGTATTACCTGTTATGTTATTTTTATAAGAAGAACCATTATAGATTTTGTTTATTCTCTCTTTAATGATAGGATTGTAGAAAGTTTTTGGGTAGCCATTCATTTCCAATGCATTACGAACAATTTTTAAATTTTTGGGACGGTCCTCTGCGTGGGATAATTTTACCGCGCGGTCTGTGAGGCTGTTTATGACACTTTTTTTATAACAAGCTGGTGCAACAGAATTGAAATGAAGATAACGTTGAGACCAGACTTCTTTAGTAAACCAAGAAGTTTTTATTTTTCCATCTGCATCATGCCTAATGGTCATATCTAGGAAATTAATGTTATTGTTTATTTCTATTTTTCTGTTCGTTTCGACGGCGTGAGCTTTTTGATTGAAGATTGTGCGATATGGACGCTTGTGCTAATTAGTTTTAGTTAACCCCTTTTAACAAAATAAGTTTTCTGATGATGGTCGTAAGACCGAAACGTACGTAAAGACAAAAAAAAATAATTTTAAAACAGAGTGTTAATGTGACCTAATTCCCGAGAATTTTTTATATAATTCATACTGGGTCAAGAATCTTATTATATTGATAAAGAAGCGTTAATCAACGACAAACTTGAGATCATCAAACTGCTTCAAGAAAAATTGCATAACTATGAAAATGAAATGATGAATAAACACTCTTATGCGAAGGTATTAATTACAAATGGTAATCAGAAACTAAATTCCAAACCAATAAATGTACCTGACTTAATTATTAAACCAAAAATCAAACAGCAATCAATAATAACCAAACAGGATATAGACAACAAAATAAAATTAGCTGAATTAAAAATTGGTGTAAAGAAATGTATAACTACAAAAACAGGCTCAGTTGTTATAAAATGCCAGAGTACTACAGAATTGGAAGTCTTGGAAAATGTTGTACGTAATAAGTTACAGGATGAATATAACATCGAACGAAGTAAATTAAGAAAACCCAGAATTAAAATTCCGAATTTTGACCAAGAAATGACCTTGGAAGAAATTGAAAAGTCTATTATCAATCAGAATGATTTGCCTGATGATTTAAAGATTACTTACATTAAGAAAGGTCGTACCGGTAAGAATATAGTATTTGGTGAATGTTCAGCTGCAATATTCAAAAAGCACTCTACGAAGACTTAAATATACCTCGATGCCACAACTGTCATGGATTCTACCACAAAAAAGAAAAATGCCTCATTGATCACGTTATCTGTCCCAAATGCAGTGGGAATCATCAAGAAAATGAGTGTACAAAAAGTACTACTTGCTGCGTGAACTGTGTGAAAAGTAATCAGATAGACAAGGTGAATTATAATGTGAGTCATTGGAATGTCCCTCTCTGGAACATCAGGTTAAGATACTACAAAGCAAAACCGACTATTACACATAATGGTTCTACTGGACGAAGAAGTTATTTTAGAAGACCTAAGTTTAGTCTACGAAGAACATAAGGAAAATTACCTCAACCCAGAAGAGTATGCCACTCTATTCAATAATACGCCCAATAAAGTGCTGAATATCATGCATTCTAACATAAGAAGTATAAGAAAGAACTTCAATGAGTTCTTGGCCATGTATAAAACATATGCATTTCACAGTTGTGACATTTTTATTTTGAGTGAGTGCTTTCGGCTGGAATCTACTGATAACTTCAATATTCCTGGATATGATACCACATACAATGGTGCTGACTTCAATAAAAATGATGGGACAGTGATTTTAATCAAATCTAATTTAAATTATAATGTCGAAAACATCAAGCTTGCGGTAAGTGGTGTAACCTTATCCATTTTGAAACTTGCTTGCAATGGCTTATCTTATAGGATCATTGGCGTATACAGGCCCTGTCCTAGCAATTTGACTGCATTCATTGAAGAGATTGACAACTTTTTCATGATGAGCGAAGTTAGTCCCAAATTTGAATTTTTCATGGGTGACATTAATATAGATATTATGGAAGAAGATGATGTAAATATAAATAAATATATTTCCGTCATGGCTAAATATGGCTTTAAACCATACATTCGAAGGCCCACTCGTATAACAACAGATAATGCCGCATGTTTAGATCATATATTTGTTAAAATGGAATTCAACCTAACTGGAAAATATATACCAAGCTCATTCATTATTGAATGTAATATCACAGATCATCCTGTAATGATTAATATTAACAGGGAAGGCAATAGTAATAAACATAACAAAAATAATAAAACTACCTTCTGCGGATATAATATTGCAAAACTAAATAACGTATTATCACTAGAAAATTGGCATAATGTTTTACAATCTGGCCATGCACAACATGCTACTAACATACTCTATGCAACCTTTAATAATCATTTAGAGGCAAGTAAAAAGATATTCAAGAAAAATACTAATGAATCTAAAAAAATTAAGCCTTGGATAACAGCAGGTTTAATACAATCAATAAAACATAGAGACAAAATGAAAAAAATGCTCAATTGTAGATACTCACCTCTTCTAGAATTAGAGTACAAACGTTATAGAAATCATTTAGATAAACTTCTAAAGCAGACAAAAAACGAATATTACTTGAACGAAATACAAAATAATCAATATGACATGAAGAAAATTTACCGTATTATGAGTGAGGCTACCAATGAAAAAAATAATAGATTATCCAACAAATTCCAGGTTGTTGACGAACATGGCAATGATTTTGATGATGATAACGAAAGGGCAAACTATTGTGTCAAATATTTCACCAATATAGGTATCGATATGCTAAAAAATGTCCCTATTCAACAATTTATGTCGCCACCACTTACTCCAAATCGAAATTCCATGTTCTTAACCCCCGTAACTGATACTGAATTGATACAACAAATATCTTCACTAAAAAAACAATTGTTCGCCCGGAATAGATAATATTACCACCAAGATGATCAAAAATATCCGATAAGTGTTTTAAACAACTTCGGTAAAATCTTTGAAAAATGACTCAAAAATCGTTTAATGGAATTCCTCAAAGCTAAATGGATCTTGAATGACTATCAATTTGGCTTTCAAGCAGGTAAATCAACAAGTGATGCCATGTACACTGTAGTGAACGAAACTATAAGCATCCTGGACAAGAGTAGTAAATGTATAGGGGTCTTTCTATTCTTGAAACAAATGGGATTCGAGGTACTGTGTTGGATGTTTTCAGCAATTATTTAGATAATAGACAAGTTAAAATCCATGACTCGCTAAGTGTTCCGACTACCGTCAAGATAGGAGTACCTCAAGGAACGGTACTGGGACCAGTACTCTTTCTGCTCTACATTAATTCAATGCTTTCACTATCCAATGTTTCCTATGCTGATGACACTGTTATCTTATTCGAGGGTGATTCTTGCTCACAAGTTAAATTACATGTCCAAAGTGAACTAAACATAATAACGAATTGGCTAAATGCTTTCCAACTATCTCTGAATGTCGAAAAAACGCACTATATAGCTTTTTCTGCCAATAATGCAAATAGACCAGAGTTCCAGAATATTAGCATCACTAATCTAAATAAAAACATCACTGAAGTTAACCAAATCAAATACTTAGGCATTATAATCGACAAAAATCTCAGGTGGGAAACTCACATCAACTACTTAACAAAAAAACTCAGAAAACTGATTTACAAATTTTATATACCGAGAGAGAGATACTGTCGATTAAACTGTTACTTATAATATACAAATCACTTGTGGAGTCACTCCTGCGCTATGGTATACTAGTGTGGGGTGGTCTGTATGAGAACTCATTACAAAATCTCAAAGTGATCCAGAATTTTATATTAAAAATCATTTTTAGACGAAAAAAACGTTCCTCGATATATTTAATATTCGGTCATTATATTTTAATATCGGCCTATAAGAGTAGTCATTGTCAGCAAACTTTAAATCATGGTTACAATACTCGCGGCACGTTGAATCAGCTACTTGTTACACCACTTAACAACAAGAACATAAGTCACCGTTTTGTAACATTTATTCAACCTAAAGCCTATAATCTATTACCTTTTGCCATTCGAAAATGTGCTAACCTCAAGAAATACATTTCAGCTATTAAACTTTATATTTATAGTAATTACAGGGACTTCTTGAGAATTATAGAAACATAAACATAGTATATTTATTATATTTACCAGCTTACAGCCAGGGCCGTAACTAGGGTGGGGCAAAGGAGGCTTTTGCCGCGGGCGCCAGCCCGAAGGGGCGCCAAAAATCGAACGTAAAGTTTCAATGAATACGTAGAATGGCGGTAGGTAATTTTTTTTTTTAATCTGTGTTTTTATAATGAATAATGTATAAAAACAAGAGAATTGTTTAAAGCAGCTACTGTTGCCCAAACTTGTATTGTGACACTACATTCAATCGTCGGAATCCGACGTTTCCCGATTATGCGTTTGTGTTGTTGCATATTCGATAACATGATAACACAGTTTAAATCACGATTTGCCAATCTGAAAGAAATTAGTGATGATTTTGAATTTCTCAAAGGCCAATTCATATCGCTGGCGACAATAGAAGACTTGAAACGATATGCTGAAAATTTAGTTCGGAAGTATGAGGATGACCTAGATGCTTCTGAATTCATAGATGAAATAGAGAGTTTTAAATTCCAAGCATCAACTCTTGTTGAAAACTTTGGGAAATTAGATCATATTCAAACTCTCCAAATCATTCATGAAAATGAATTGGAGAAAATATATCCGAATATTGACATTTCAATAAGAATATTCCTCTGTATTCCTGTTACGAATGCTTCTTGTGAAAGAGCTTTCAGCAAACTAAAACTAGTAAAAAATTATTTGAGGTCTTCAATAGGCCAGGAAAGATTATCTGATTTGGCTATACTCAGCATTGATAAAGAAACAGCTGCTTCAGTAGATTTTGATGACGTGATTAATGATTTCGCCATAGCTAAATCAAGAAAAGTTCATCTTTAATCTTCAATAATTGCCTATCCAAAGTACCTACTACGGAAATGGTTCCTTTATTTTTTGTGACTGATTTATTATCGACTGAGTACCCTAGTTGATATATGTATTTATGTTTTTCAGTTTTTCATTTGAGTTGTAAGAATCTTTATTTATTTATTTTATTTTTGTTACATACTTTGAGGAAATAATAAACAGTTATTTGGATACCACAGAAATTTTTATATTTGTATAAAAAAATTGCTTTTGATCTGAATAATATTAGCTATATGAGGTTTTACTATTGTTAGGGGGCGCAAACCTACATGTTCGCCACGGGCGCCATCCACCTAGTTACGGCTCTGCTTACAGCCGCAACTGCACTGTTGAATTTTGATTCACACAAATACTGCATATTGTAATATTGTACCCTTTCACCCTTCATCTTTTATATTATTTATACTGTTCCTTTTCTTATCCTTATTTCTTAATTGTCTTGTATTCATTTTATGCTGTTCTTTTTTTCTCACTACACAATACAAGTGTGGGAGAAAAAAAAATCACAGTATGTGAAATTATTATTATACTGGGTGTCCCATTTTAATCCGCCAGTAGCGATAATTCTGAAGCAGTGCATTGAAGCAAAAAATGTTCCGAATAAAAAGTTAACGGTTATGAGGGGGACATCTGATGCCGTCGACTTTGCCCCCCCCAGCCCCCCGAGGGTGGCGGGAACAGGGGGCAACTTTCAAATCTTAAATAGAAACCCCTATTTTGTATTGCAGATTCGGATAGAGCGTTAAAAAGTAGGTACATTTTATCCGGGTTGTTTTCCACAATTGATGATAGATGGCGCTGCAAACGTGAAAATGTGTTTGTGTGGTTGTTCGTGTGTTGCATGGGCATGTGAGTGTACGTGTTGCGTGTGTGTGAGTCCGTCGCCATTGCAATTCACATGTACTGCTCAAAATTGTGTCCATGATGGTCTCGACACAATCGTACACGTTTAGCGAAATTCTCCACGCACGCCCGCAACGTGTTTGGAGAAATTTCATGACAGACATTAGTTATTCGCTCCGTCATGTTCTCGCGCGTGGTTGGAGGATCGCGGAAGACGACGTTTTTCAGATAACCCCAAAGGAAAAAATCTTGCTATTTAATAGATAAAAAACACATTTTCACGTTTGCAGCGCCATCTATCATCAATTGTGGAAAACAACCCGGATAAACTTTACCTACTTTTTAACGCTCTATCCGAATCTGCAATACAAAATAGGGGTTTCCGTTTAAGATTTGAAAGTTTCCCCCTGTTTCCGCCACCCCCGGGGGGCTGAGGGGGCAAAGTCGACGGCATTAGATGTCCCCCTCATAACCGTTAACTTTTTATTCAGAACACTTTTTGCTTCAATGCACTGCTTGAGAATTATCGCTACTGGCGGATTAAAATGGGACACCCAGTATTATATTGCTTCATATTTGTAATATTTTGTAATATATATTATATTGATAAATTATATTGATGAATATTGATATGTCGATAGTTGAAACATATCTAAGCAATAGTGGATAATAAAAACATTCATTGATTATTTAGTGTAAAAAAAAAAAATTAGGTTTTGTGCTAGCTCTGATGTAAGTTTATACATTACGTCTTGTGAATTGATACCTTCTTTGCAACCAAACTGGTTTTCTAATAATATATTAGTCTCATTTAAATACGTTGTAAGTCGTTTTTTTAGGCATTTCTCAAATATCTTGGCAAAATTATTTATATTGAGCTTCGCTGTGAATAAAAAATTATAAATGAATAAATTATTATCCATTATTATTAGTTTCTAAGATACCGAAAGGTTTGAAGGTCTCTTTAATTCAGCCACCGTAACCAACTTGACAAGGTTTTTTTTATTTTTATTTTATTTGTTTGTTTAAGTAGGCAAGCCTAATATACAAAGAAAATTACAAATGTATAAATATCTTACAAAAAGAAAAAAATAATAAAATATAATATATATAAAAAGAAAAAAATAAAGGCAGAGTGCTAAGTATCACAATGAGCCGTCATTAATATACTTCTTTAATGATGACTTGAATTGTTTTACTGAATTAGATTCTTTTACAAGTTGAGGTAGTTTGTTGAATTCATTTAAGCCTTTATGGAACATACTATTCATTCCAAATTTAGTGTTAGTTTTTTTAATGTAGAAATTGTTATTACTTCTTGTATTGTAATCATGAACTTCTGAAATCTTCTTACAAAAACATTAATCACACCTTTTTTATAAATCCAACTAACAGTATAGAGATTCTTTCGATTTGCCAATCAATGAAATCTAAAACATCTTCAGGCTACGACAATATTTCTACAAAATTACTAAAAGAGTGTATAAACGTTCTGGCTGAACCATTGTCATTTTATTTTAATAAGTCAATTGAATACGGCATGTTTCCTGATGCACTAAAAATCTCACATATCATACCAATTCCAAAAAAAGGTGATAAACATCAAATTACCAGTTATCGACCCATATCATTATTAACAAGTGTCTCGAAAGTTTTTGAAAAATTAATGTACAGTAGATTATCAAACTTCTTAAAAAAGTTCAACATTATTTCAGAAAATCAACATGGCTTTCAAACCAACAAATCCACTTCCTCGGCCATGTTTGACATAACTACCTTCATAAATAAACATCTTGATCAAAAAAACCTTGTGGGGGCAATTTCGTGTGATTTCTCCAAAGCTTTTGATAGCATTTGTCATGAGATTATTTTACATAAATTGGAGTATATAGAAATACGCGGACTGAGCCTGGAATGGTTCAGATCTTACTTAACGGATCGCAAACAATATACGTTAATAAATAATAGACACGAAAATAAACAAATTTTTTCAAATTGTGGAAACATAGTAGGTGGTGTACCCCAAGGCTCTATATTAGGACCCATATTGTTTACAATCTTTATAAATGACTTACCATCAGCTGTGTCGTCCGCAGTCTTAACACTTTTTGCTGATGATGCTATCTCTTTAAATATTAGTAATTCGAAAGAAGAACTCACTCATAATATAAATAATACAATATGTGAAATAGATACTTGGTGTAAAGTCAATCACATCAACCTAAACATGGGCAAAACTCAATGCATTAAATTTAATTTATTTTTTTACAACCAAAATCTGAATGAGCCAGCTGTCTTCGACATTCAATATGTCGATTATATTAAATGTCTGGGATTTATATTAGATTCTAATATAAATTGGAAATTGCATGTTAGGGAAGTAAACAAAAAATTAACTAAGGCATGTTACTGTCTACGAGTAATGAAAGCAAAGGGTCTTGATTATGAAACTTGCAAACTCGTATATTATTCCAACTTCGTTTCAGTGATGTCATATGGCATTCTGTTTTGGGGTTATTCGACAGAGTGGAAATCTACTTTTATTTTGCAAAAATATGCAATGCGAATATTAAACAATCTTAAGTTTGGTAATTCCTGCAAACCATTTTTTAAGGAAAAGAAAATTTTGACATTTCCCTCTCTATTTATCCAAGAATCATTGAAATTTGTTCACAGAAACAGACAGTTATATAATTTTTCCACTTCAAATACTCGTCAACTAAACAATCTTATCATTTTTCCAAAACATAATACAACTACCTTTCAAAAAAGTTTCTATTACACGAGTTCATCTTTATACAATAGACTTCCTAATAAGTATAAATCATTTTCACTACCTAAATTTAAATCATGTATATATAAAAAAGCTCTTGTTAGAAAAAGCTTACTACTCTGTAAACGATTACTTATCGGAAACTAGCCTAGTCTAATAGCTTAAGTTCTTGTTTTATATACTTGGGTATCTCTTCTAATACTATATATATGTTTGTTATATGTATTCATAGATGCAATATTCATGGTGTATTCCACATACATTATTGTAATGTTTTTTATTTTGGAATAAATTGAAATTGAAATTGAATTGAAATTATTTCTCAATAAGAATTTTTGAAAGTAGTTGGGTAGCAATCCTTTTTGAAGCTTAAATATAAAGATCATAGTCATAAATAATATACGTTCATCAACTGAAAACCAGTTTAGACAATCTAACATCAGTGTAATTGCTGTGTAACGGCTACATCCCAATATTAACCTCATACCCCGATTTTGAAGCTTTTGCAATTGTGCTATTTTATTTTTACCAAGTAGAAAAAGTAAAGTTGAACAATAATCAAAATGAGGTTGAATTAAACTTTTTAAATCTGTTTGGTAGTTCAAACGTACATCCAACACACATTCACAACAACGCCACCCTCAAATCTCACTTTTTTGCATTGTAAAATGTATAAAGTAGTCGTAACCTCAATGTATGTTATTTCGATCGAACCCACCCAACATTCCCCGGACCCTATTCCAACATCAAGTAACCGTCTTCGTACCTAACCTGTTACCTGCATTAAGCGAACTCTTTCTTATCCACGTGTTGCTTATCGATGTGTTTCTTCATTTGATAAGGCGAAACACACTGATAATCGCACACCGGACACTTGTGAGGTTTATCTTTGGTGTGCGTGTACTGATGTTTTTTAAAATTGCTACGATCCGTCGTTTCGTACGGACAAAACTCGCACGTCAACAAGGACGGTTGAAAGTGCATCGCCCTGACGTGCTTTTGCAAAAACGTCGAATTGATCGCCTTGAACGGACACGATTTACAATCGTACGTGATTTCGCGTTTAACGTGCGCGTTCTGTTTGTGTTTGTTGATGATTTCGGCGCTTCGCGTTTTGAAGCTACATTGCGTGCAGTCGAACATGGCGTGCGCCATGTACTTGTGACTTTCCAGCAGTTTGATGTTTTTGTGCGTGGTCGGACACAAGTTACACTTGAGCGTGGCCAGTTTCTTTTTCGTATCCTGGAAACACTTGTGCTTTTTCAATTTTATATTGTCCGTTGTCATGTACGAACAAACGTTACACGAAAACAACACCACGTCCCTGTTAGCTTTAACTGGTACGGGCGCATCTTGACCGTTTAAAACGTAACTATTAAACTCACAATCGTTATCCGAATCACTGATGACTTCCACTTCGTGCTCTGCTTTCTGGGCAGGCGGTTTGTTTGGTTCAACCGGAACTTCTTCATCGTCACAGCTCGCATTCATGCTTATGATGATCCCGTTGCTTTGAATCACGTCCAGCAGGTCCACTTTTTTAGTTTTCGATCGGTTATATTGTAACTTGTCTATGGGGGTGCAATGATTTCTCACTTTATTTTCCGTTTCGATACAGCAGTTTTTGAAATTGTAAAAACTTTCCACTTTCTGGTAGCAGCCCTTGCATATTTTCGGTTTGCACGTCAGTTCCAGATCCTTAAATGCATAAAATAGAAAACAAAACATTAACAAAAACATCGAGATGTGTTACCATTTCTGGAATGCAAAGCTGAAGCATATCCCGTATCATTGTGTTTACTGTGGCTATCGTGTCGTCTACATCGTAAAATTGATTGTGTTTCGTGAATACTAAACAAACTCTGCATACTTTCGGTAATTCCAGTTCAGAAGACATGTTTACAGTCATAAAAATAACAACAATAAGTGGGAAAGAAAATTTGAATGTCAAACAAATGTTTCAGGTTAAGATATCGATCGGCCATCTATGAGCACAAGTTGTAATTTCAAAGCAGAACAGCTGAAAAGCAGTTAAACATGGGGAATATTCAAATTTAAGAATATAAAGATTCTTGACCCAGTATGAATTTATATAAAAATTCTCGGGAAATAGATCACAATAACGCTCTGTTTTAAATTTTCGTCTTTACGTACGTTTCGGTCTTACGACCTTCATCAGAAGACTTATTATGAAAAAAGGGGTTAATTAAAACTAATTAGCACAAGCGTCCATATCGCACAATTTTCAATCAAAAAGCTCACGCCGTCGAAACGAACAGAACCACGAATAATCGAAAATTGTATCGTTAATATTAAAGAATAGATTTTTTTGTAACAAGAATCCACTGTTCAGTAAAATTCTCATAATATACAAACGCATATTGCTATGGTCTCAAAGCAACTGAAGTTCGAAGCTATTTGTTGATATTTACTCGAACCAGATGTAGATTTATGACGTACTTGAAAAGGTTTTAGACCTGCATTGGAATTTACTTTAAGCGTTCTTCCTAAAATATACTTTTAACATTATAAAGACGCATGTAGGAATTTGCAAGAGTTTTAATTAATCAAGTTAGTATAAATCTGACTCAATCCCTGAATATCATTCCTATGATTTACAGAATTGGATTCCCTTTTTATGTGAATCATCTCCAGGATAGATCTTTTATAATAATTGATTTCTTTAGTTAAAATATTAACATTTTTGTAATCAAATTGATGGTTATAATCAAAACAGTGCTTAGCAAGGGCGGTGGAATTTTCTAAGTTATTATTTCTTGTGCTATACTTATGGCCGTACATTCTTTTTTGTAAATATTGTTTAGAGATTCCCGTATAAGTTCCATCACAATCTAAACAATTCAATTTATATACTGTGTGGGTTTGTTTATCTTTAGGTATTACAGGTTTAAGATTTGAGAAATATTTCCCAACACAGTTAGTAGGTTTATGCGCAACATTTATATCGTACTTTTTCAAACATTTCTTAATTTTTTCTGAGGTCTCCGGAATGTATAGTAAAGTTATATAATTGTCTGTATTACCTGTTATGTTATTTTTATATGAAGAACCATTATAGATTTTGTTTATTCTCTCTTTAATGATAGATTGAAGAACGTTTTTGGGTAGCCATTCATTTCTAGTGTATTACGAACAATTTTTAAATTTTTGGGACAGTCTTCTGCGTGGGACAATTTCACCACGCCGTCTGTAAGGCTGTTAATGACACTTTTTTTATAACAAGCTGGTGCAACGGAATTGAAATGAAGATAACGTTGAGACCAAACTTCTTTAGTAAACCAAGAAGTTTTTATTTTTCCATCTGCATCATGTCTAATGTTCATATCTAGGAAATTTATGTTTTTGTTCACTTCTATTTCACAAGTGAATTGAAGTTTACAGTGGAAATTGTTAAATTTATTAATCACATATTGAACTTTATCGTTGGGAACACACAAAAGGCAATCATCTACATATCGTTTAAAGAATACAGGCTGAAAATCTAATGAATTTATAACGGATTCCTCTAGGCATTCCATAACGAGGTTAGCAATGGTAGCTGAAATAGGAGATCCCATTGCTGTGCCGAAAATTTGTCCTAAATATTGCTCAACGTACTGAAAATAAGTGCATTCTAAACAAAACTTTACCGCATTTATAAAATCCGATTGATCAAGAGGTGTGTGGTTTTTAATCTCTGCCCAACGTTTTTTGATGCAATTCAATGCCAAAACGACAGGTATATTTGTAAATAAAGAAACAACGTCCAAGGAAATTAGTTGATGGTTTACTGGTACGGACTAATTTTTTATAAATTCATTAAAATGCCATGAGTCTTTCACATAAAATTCATTTTTTCCTATTATATTATTGATAGATTTTGATAGAAATTTTGATAAATTGTAAGTAGGAGCTCCAATATTACTTACAATGGGTCTTAGGGGTATATCATTTTTATGTAGTTTTGGAAGCCCATAGATATAAGGTGCTAGCCCATTATGGCAAATTAATTTATTTTTTAATTCAATAGGGATTATCTTATCTTTATGCCATTTATTTATCAATTTATTCATGTTACTTTGTACTGATAAAGTAGGGTCAGATTTTAATTTCTTATAAGTTGTTTCATCATTTAAAAGGATTCTCTAAACAATATTTACAAAAAAGAATGTACGGCCATAAGTATAGCACAAGAAATAATAACTTAGAAAATTCCACCGCCCTTGCTAAACACTGCTTTGATTATAACCATCAATTTGATTACAAAAATGTTAATATTTTAACTAAAGAAACCAATTATTATAAAAGATCTATCCTGGAGATGATTCACATAAAAAGGGAATCCAATTCTGTGAACCATAGGAATAATATTCAGATATTGAGTCAGATTTATACTAACTTGATTAATTAAGACGCTTGCAAACTCCTACATGCGTCTTTATAATGTTAAAAGTATATTTTAGGAAGAACGCTTAAAGTAAATTCCAATGCAGGTCTAAAACCTTTTCAAGTACGTCATAAATCTGCATCTGGTTCGAGTAAATATCAACAAATAGCTTCGAACTTCAGTTACTTTGAGACCATAGCAATATGCGTTTGTATATTATGAGAATTTTACTGAACAGTGGATTCTTGTTACAAAAAAATTATACTTTAATATTAACGATAGAATTTTCAATTATTCGTGGTTCTGTTCGTTTCGACGGCGTGAGCTTTTTGATTGAAAATTGTGCGATATGGACGCTTGTGCTAATTAGTTTTAATTATCTCCTTTTTACATAATAAGTCTTCTGATGAAGGTCGTGAGACCGAAACGTACGTAAAGACGAAAATTTAAAACAGAGTGTTATTGTGACCTATTTCCCGACAATTTTTATATTCAAATTTAAGCAATAATTATTCGATTCAATATATTATTTTTCTATAATTTACAGGATGTCCAGAAATAACGCTAGTATAAATCATATTCCCCGGATAATTTAAAAGAAGCATATAAACAAGAGTCTAAAATTGCCTCTTTACCTGAAGATCCAATTTTATTAATATCTTCGTACCCACTCATGATAAAATTATGAAATTTGAAATCAGAAACAGCAATTTATTAAATTCCGATTTATCTCCAGCTGAGGCTAACCCATTATTTACATTATTATCCCCAAATAATAATTTTTAAACAGGCACATTTTGATTACTCTGATGATGGCTATTTGGTAGCCGAAACGTCCTCAGTACTTTAATAGTATATTTAGTGGATAAGGGTGATTATTTCTTAACAATAGTATGACATGGATGTCTAGTACTAGTGGAGGGGCAAGATAAAATACCCCAACTTTTTTGTATGTGAGTTTCACAATTTTGCTCGAAAACTATTGAAATTTGGACTTATTTTGACAAAAAGGTCGCCATGTTTTGTTTCGATTGGACGCACCAGTATCGGATAAAATCGATTAAAAAAATTATCTGACTTTAAATTAAGGTTGACGCCAAAACACTAGTTCAATTTTTTTTCCTAAGTCGCGATAATTTTTTGATGAGAAATTGAGGACATTGTTAAAGCAATTGTTGTGCAGTATTGACCGCCTTGAATTTTCATAATAGGCGTGATGCCTAATAAGGAGGGGATATTTTTGTTTTTCGTCTTATCTTTAAATGAATACAAATTTTTAATAATTTGATTCCGTAATATGACTCCCTGACTGAATTTACACATATGACATAATTCAGTATTTTGTATTAAAGTAATGAAAATCAAACTTCTAATAGCTACTTTATTTTTTTTTTATTTCTGCAGGTAATGCATGATTTTATTTAATTTTAGATAAAAATATAATCACTACATTGAATATTACCACGTTAATGTTGAATTACATGTTCATTTATAAAAAATGAATTCTAATATTAGAAATAACAAGATCAACGGTTAAAAAAAGCAGATTGATATTTAACAAAGTAACTGTATTTTTACTTAATCGATAAAATAATAATAAGAGAAACAATTTACCCTAAGTTTCATTTTGATAACCGGTGTATTTAAGAAAATTACATATTTTGTTGAGTATACAAAACACTTGACTTTAACATACTAATAACTCATAGAATATATTATTGTGTTAGAAAAAACATAAATATCATTCAAATATTAGTATTTTTTTTATACTACACGACAGGGAATCCTTTGATGTTCGAAGAACATCGTGCGGCCAGCAGTGGAATGTAGAGTCGAGAAGGTATTCGAATTTTTCTAGAAGGGTTGGGATTACCAAATACCTCATTAAATAGAAATAACTAGTAACATAATTATAATATTCATCAGTTGAATCAACATCTTCGTATTTTTTATTAGTTGTTGATGTTCATATAAGAATTATGTTCAATTACTAAAATATGGGCCGATCCCGGAGGTACTGCAATACCGGGCCAACCCGTGACGGAGATGGAGCAAGCCCCGAGTCTCCGTCAATTTCCAAAAATCAGATTAATATACTGGCCCCGCATGCGGGGCGTATCAGATATTAAGCTGATAAGAACAGATACTACACTTTGATCTTAGCCATAGGGCCGAGAAGCGATACTGAATCAACGTTCGCGGGACCGCTACATCAATTCCATCACGCTATGTAAAAACATCAAAATATTAAGCGCCATCTATGTTTCACTAGCCGTAACACGTTTGAAACGTTGGAACTAATAATATCTCGTTCAGTACGATATACGGCGAAATACGATAGACAATACACTAGAGTCAAATCATTCTATTTTGCTCTAATGTACCAATAATAATTCATTATGAAGTAGTTCTCATAATCATAATATGTTATTGTACCATTCGCCGGAATAGACGCACCAATTGATAAGATTACAGGTTTCTGTATGAACAATATTCTTGAGAAAACTGTCGTATATGTTACAAGTGAAATAGTTTGTATTTAAAACGTTAGATGGCTGTACAATCACAAACGTTTCAACTTTTTGCTTTTACTTCTGTCTTCACAAATGCCATTTATCGCATGTTTCCCTGATGCTAAGTGTTTATGTAAATATCATCTGAACTAAACAGAAACAAAGATTCATTCCTACCGGCGTTGTATTTTCGTTTCGGTATTAAATTTTCATTGAATGTTACACTTGATGTATATTATTGTCAGAAAATGGACATAAAAGCACAAACAGTGCCATCCTCAGAATGAGTTGACGTGAAATTTTTGTTTTTTTTTTACATTTTACAATGCAACAAAGTTAATTTTCATTCAGCAGTGTTTATTTTGTTATCCATTACTTGTACTATTTACTTCTATTATTGAAATAGATTTGTTAATGTTAGTGGATTTCATTAAAAATACTAAGATTTTTCCTGATTTCTATGGTGTATTTACCTCTACGGACATTTTGAATGTCCAAGCACAGCTGACTTTGGTAGGCAGCTTTGTCCTGAGTCTAACTCCTCAGTTAGTGAGCAAATGTATCTGTGTTTCTTCAGAAGGAGAACTTCAATGCTTAGTAGTGAGTTATTGACTTCTGCTCTGAAGATTTCCTGTATAGAATGTGTTCCTATACCTATACCTACCAGTTAATATAGGTGTTCCTCAATGATAAGTCATGGAACCAATTTTTTGTTTAATTTTTAATAACGATCTCCCACAAAGCAGTCCGGGTACAACCATTATTTTGTTTGCAGATGAAGCGACTGGAGCAAGGAGTGATACGGGTTTTTTCATTAACCTCAGAAAGAAAGAGCGGCCAAAATCATCATCAAAAGCGTCCTTATCGCACCAATTTCATTTAAAATGCCAACGTCGCCGAAACGAACAGAAACACGTTACAATTTCGATTTCGTGTTTCTGTTCGTTTCGGCCACGTTGGCATTTTAAATGAAATTGGTGCGATAAGGACGCTTTGTGTTAATACAATTAGTTTTAAGTAATCAGGTTATTGAAATAATAAGTCTTCTGATGATGGTCGTGAGACCGAAATGTACTGGTTACATAAATGGACACTATATACCGCTAGTGTTTAGTTTACTGAAAAACAAATCGGAAGAAACTTATAGACTGTGTTTGGAAAAGTTAATTTGTTCTCTTAACAACTTAAGTTCTATTCCTGAGAAAGTAGTGGTTGATTTTGAAATGCAGTTCGTAAAGTGTGGGATAACATTACAATTATTGGTTGCCGCTTCCATCTTACTCAGTCTTGGTGGCGTAAAATACAAAAGTTAGGGTTAAGTGGTGAATACAAAAACAAAAATTGGTAAACTGGAAAGTGAATAAAACTAATTTAGCATTGTTTGGGATTACAATATTTTGGATTTTATCAATTAAATCATCAAATGTTGACAATTTCAATAGCAATATCATCGCTATATTAGTCCCAGCTTGAATAGTTATTTGGACACCTCAAAAAGCACTTTATCAATATATTCACATAAATACCTGGACTACAACATAATTATACGTTTACATCTAGTAATGAATTCCCGCTGAATTTAAATGATTCATAATTATGAATTATTCACGACGTGACGCCCAAATTTTCTTCGAAACACTGGATGTATAGTTATATCTCTCTTCTGGGGGGTTTATTAGCTTTAACCTTCAACAGTGACCAATTATATGTAAATAGAAGAAGAAAACAGGTTTAAAGATACGAGTCTGTTGTTTTTATTCGAATTAACATCATATAGTTATTGTTGTTTGCGGTAAAGTTGATTTCGTAATAATTTTCCGTTTCAATCGTTTCCACTTTGTAGGTACGTTGCGTTTTCAAATGAACATTAACACAGCAGGTACATTATTTGAAACACTAGCACCCTTATTCCGGTAAATTGCTTGAGGTATAGTTGTTATACTCAATTATACTTTAAGTGAACCGTTCTGAAGACAATGAAACAAAGGTTTTTGACCTACTTAAACTACCTAGCTAGCACCTTGAACACGTGACCATCTCAGGCCTACTTTACGGGAGCTCGAATCGTTTTTAGTGGAAAATTTCATCCTGTGTCCAAGTAATACCCTCTTGGTACACAAGGCTTAATCGCAGACAACAAACGTAAGTGCTACGTCATCAATACAAGCTTTTGACAGTACCGTAGGTGATAAATATTAGAATTTAACAAAGTTTTATCAGTTTCTTGTGGAAAATTATATGTTTTACCTGTTCCTAGGTGTCCTTGTGTGATTGGAAAGGATTTTACCAGTAAATAAGCGTGTATAAAGGTGTTTTGACTGAATAAAGTGCGTTGCAAAATGGCTTCCTAAGTTAATGTTCATGTTGATGTTCTATCAGAGCACTGTAGACGGCTTGCAAAGAAAGGTATGAATATTCTGCAAATACTGTGATTTTATCCTCACTTATACATATAATCAGTTTGTAAGAACTTCAAACGGTGCTCTGTCGAGATAAATGCCAAAGGTTGGCCCAGGTCTGCCCACGCTTTAGCGAGTACGACGACAGTTTCAGTCCGTTCTCGTCTGATTTCCTCAGAATATCATACTAGTGTCACTCTATTGGGGTTCTTTACTAGTGCCGTTAGTTCTTTTACACAGTCGAGTACCCATTGTGAGGTGATTGTGTATGACTCCAGTTGAAATTCTGTCGCTAGATTCAAAGAAAGTATTTCTTCTTGGTCCGTTGTCTCGACTATTCCAGCACCTGTAGTTTTTGTCGGTATTGGTGCGTTCGGTAAATGATACGGAATCTCCTGGTATCATCTGAGGATTGCCCTCAGCGTCCTCCCGCCCATACAAGGTTTGAATCATGAAGGGTGCGGACGTGCTGTGAACCTTGATCCTGTCGGATTTCATCCCCAATGGCCCAGGTGATCTAAGCAATCCAAAAATGCTTCAACCTTTTTGGTCGGCCTTTTTTTGTCCAATAAGATCAAGGCGATACGCTCCTCTTATGGCTTCTGCCTGAACGGCGAGGTGCAGTGGCTCCAACCCAAACAGCCTTTTCATCGCAACCGTTGGGGTGGTCGACATTGCACCTGTTATTCCTAAGCAACTCAGTTCAGGGAATGCTGGTATACTTTCGTTTTTGTTTTTGGCCACCACACGATTGCGGCGTATGTTACAATGGTGGTGTACACCCAGTGCACCATCAATGGTGTGAGTCCCCAAGTTTTTCCGACTGTACGACGGCAGGTTCACAGGGCCCTTATTACTTTATTAATGATTTTCTCCAGATGCTTCTCAAAGGTCAGCCTTTGATCTAGGCTTACCTCAAGGTACTTGACATTGAAACCGCTCACAAAAAAGAAGCAGTAGCAGGTGAGGACCTAGGGGATTTTAGCCTAAATTGTCGTGCGCAATGTATCAACGTTTTCGGAATGTGTTTACAGTTGGTTCTGTATCTACCCAAAGGATGCGGTTTAATGGCTATATTTAGCGTATCGTGCGTCAAAACAGATTTATGATAGAAGCGAGTTAAACGAGTATTATGATTGGCATGTAGTTTATTTTCGATCATCGTCATTATGGGTTTTCCTGCAAGTTCTTTGCCACTAGTATATTTAAACATTCTTAATACTCAAATCACGGTTCACGTCGCTCTTCGCTGTTCCCACAAAGCTTCACTGACCTGCTTCATATGTATTATCGTGGCGGACAACCTGTGGGCCTGTGACGCTAGAGACGAGACGACACGATCGTTAAAATCAAATAAGTGAAATACAGGAAAATCGTTTAATCGCTACGTTTAGTTGAATTGTGATAAGTCCGAGGTTCGGGTGATCTATGCGTGGACATGCAGGTTCAAAACGATTGTATCGATTTTATAATCCATTTGAATTGTATTGTTAAGTTCGCTTTGTAGTGCCAGCGAACGATATCGACGTAAAATTGGTGAGTGTTCCGTTTACGTGATTCTAAATCGTTAAATGTCGCAAATTCTATTATACCAAACGGTCCAATTTGTAAAACATTAATTTTAGGAGCTAAAACATCAGAAATGAAGCTCAGAAAATAACTTTAATAACCGAGATAATAGCTCTAAAAGTTGGAAATAAATAATCGTTTATTTCTCGTAACTTTCAAACCGTTCAATCGATTTTGTTCAAATATTAAACAAGGTTTACTAAAGAGTCTATGATTAAATGAAATAACAGTTACTTTCCTTTTATACTATATTCTCAGGGAATAAGTCACACTAGCATTTATGCTTATTATTTTCGTCTTCACGTACGTTTCGGTCTCACGACCACCATCAAAAGAAGTATCAATGTCTAAACTAATTGTACCAAGCACAAAGCGTCCTTATTGCAATAATAATTCAATAAGAAGTCGTTTTGCAACGCACTTTATTCAGTCATGAAACACTCTTATACATGCTTATTTACAGGTGAAAAACTTATAAGCCATATTTCCAGATTGTCTATTTATATATTTGACTTATATTGGTTTTTGTAGGTTCATTCAATTCTACAATAAAGGCATCATCTCAAGAATAAAGATATTCTCCTTTTATAGGACTCAATACATCATAATAAGTTTCCCCTTTGCGAATTATAACACGAATCGATCTTCAGATGACAGATGACGAAGGCAGCATTTGTTCAGGATGGTTGATGTCCCGGGAAATTTACTTCATACATAAAGAGGACTGGACAGACAGGAAGGTCCCGATGACCACACATGAAGCAGCCCAGGATGTGACCTCATGAATCAATCGCGTAGTGTTACATCGTATTTAGGATATAAGTGTAGTTGAAAATGTATTCAAAAGTGTTGCTATTGAGTTTGATATTCGTGTTTGATGTTAATTCGCAAGAACTGGTGTCTCCGTGTCCGGGATTGTTCACATACGAAAGTTCGTCGTCGGAAAACGATCGATGGTACGGAAATATGGTACTTGTGAGTAGCTCGGAGTTGAATGGCATTTGGTTAAGGATAATACTCGATAAACCGTCGATACAACTAGGGGTAAGTGATAAATCCAGTTCCACTTCCCACCACCGCCACCGATACCACCGTCTCCCGCAAGGATCATTTATTGGTGCTGCTCTAGTTATTTTGGTTTTAAGCCAAGTCCAGTTTCGGGAGTTTCTGTATATTTGCAATAACAAAAGTTAAGTGGCCTTATTAAAAAAAAAAGGATTTGGAGACCGATGAGCAACGAAATGAATACTTTCAACGCCATTCATAACAAATCATACCAAAATCTGAAGAACTCATAAATTAATAGTGAATGTAAAGATGTACTTCTCAGGACGTATTTAACCATTCCAGGTAATATTGAAAAACAAGCTGTTCAAATTGAAACTGGCTACATCATTAACCTATTCTGGTAATGTCTATAATTTAAAAATAAGTGGTGATTACCAACGATTAACAATTGTCTACAATCAAGATAATGTTAAATATACTCTTTTATTTCCACTTCAATATGAAGTATTTAGGAAATACAAACTATAATTATTACCAGCAATTATCGATGAATTTCTGGGGAACTAGAGAAAAAATTAACCAACCTTTGAAGATCATCTATGATATTGAAGCGTAAAGATGGTATTTTGGCACAGTAATATTTTAAATACAACTCAATGCAGCCCTTAAATTAGTTGAATTCGCGTTATTCTTCTTGGAAAGTCTGTAGCATTAGGCCTATATCTAAGAAACAGATGAAACATCAACCAAACATCGAGAATTATCTTATTGTATATTGCATATATTCAATAGGAACGACGCAATTGTCTAAATAGTGGTTTACAATAGCACATTATGTGAGGGAAGTAAAAAAAGAGCAACTGGTGATTTTTTAACATAGATGCCACGCTTTTTTCACATCCAAATGTTCACAATCTTCATTTTTTACAACTCCTGATTACAGAACTGGTTCGGAGAGATCGAAACGACGGACAACAAGGACTACTTACTCAAAAATCGCAACATCAAATTGAAACCCAACGAACAGTTTCCCTGGCGATTCTTCATCAGATACAATCCCGCCGAAACGCCTCCCCGTTTGGTTTCTTTTCGACTGAACGCGAGAACTGTATGTCCGATAGGAGCTACTACGACGACACCTCCACCTCCCATTTTTGGAGTTCTCATTACGAGTAGCGAGTTATCGACCACAGTAGCACCCAGACCGGCAGAAGTGATACCATCGGGAGATTTGTAAGTTGCCACAAGTATACTAAATCCTAATTTAAGAAAGAAATGACGTCATGGCAAGTGAACCAGATTTCCGTTGTTTTTTAACACAACACCATTTGATTCAATAAGTTGCATTAGAAATAAAATAAGGAGTTCTTTACTTAGGATCAGAGGAAAGAAAAATCACTTTATTGGTAAGAAATAATCACCCTTATCCATTAAAAATACTATTAAAGTACTGAGTAGAGATTCTTAGTTTTTCCTTGAGCCAGAGCATCCTCGCTTTTTCCAACAAATGTATGTTGCTGTTTGTCTGAAATGTTTGAAGCAAAAAGTAAAGTAAGTGCATGTAAATATTTACCAACTATTAAAATGAGATGATCCTAGTTTGACGAAGATAGCGAGGCACTTATTTGGGATAATTGCTCAAATGATTGGTTGCACAAAATCACTAAACATGACGTCATTTATTTCTAAACGTAAACAGGGTTTACAAAAAACGGGCTGAGCATTTTTTAATTGTTTCAGTATTTTCCCTGGTGACATTTTCAATAAAGAAGGCAACAATCAACCCGATCGAGAACAATGTGGAACAGTTGTTGTAAGTATTACAGAAAAAAAAATAATGGGAAAACCGGTGCCGATCACGATTTCACTGCATCGCGAATTTCTTTATTCCACGACCGGTCATGTTTGTCAGATCAAAAGGCCAAAGCATCCAATTAAAGTCCCATATCCCTCGAATAAAATTTCGGACGCCGTCATGAATTTATCCCATAGATCACAGCTTGCCACATAACTCTATGAAGGGAGCGCTTACTTTGAACATTCAGCGTCGTTCGTAATTTTTCCCTCGTTGAAACAGATGGGGAATTTCTTATCCCCTATTATTTTCGTATTTTTTTTCACACTTCGACTTTGTGAAACGTTGAGAGAGGAGTCATTCGAATTTTTTTCTTGAAGGTTTGGAGGTTATAGACATAGGGAAAGACCTCACTAGGTATACTTACTTCATATATATGCTCAAGACCAAGACTAGTTAGAATTATCTATCAATCATCTTTCATCCAAACTCTTTTAGATAAATCCTATAGATATGTTTTGGCACATATGTGTCCACATTTCCAAATGCATGTTAGTTATTTATCTATAGGGTTACTCCCAGATATTTATCCTTTTCCACGAATGGTATCTTGTGAAATCTTCCATTCTTCGAATGATATTCTTAGGCCAAACTATTTTACCTCGTAGAGAATTTCTGAACGTTATGTTCTCAGTCAAACTACGACGACACAAGAATTTGGGCAACATAACCTTTACGTGAAATATAAATTTCAGACTCAACCCAGACCTTTAATCACCTACGGCCAAGCGACCGACGAAGCAGAGTTTCCCTGGCACGCCGCTTTGTACCATGCTAGGGGCATAGGTCTAACCTACACTTGCGGGGCCAATCTACTAACGAAATATCATCTCATTACCGTAGCCCACTGCGTTACCAGAAGAACTTCTCCAATTCCGATCAATCCAGAAAATTTACAGGTATTCCTAGGTATGTATAAATTATCATATACTTAACAACGACTGCTAATGTCGTTTTTCAGTTATTGCTTTTATTTTAGATAAGGTAACGGACAATCAGTTCTATCAAAAGGTCCTAATTTCGTTTTCTTCCTCAAAAATATTCCTACGACATCCATTGTTACTGATGTAGAAGCATCCCTACATAAAATTCCCCAATCCGCAGCATCCAAATTACCCTAAACCTTCATTCTAAGCTCTTAATTACCTCAAATCCAATCCTGATTTCGCTATTTTAAAAGCTGATAGAGGAAACTCTACTGTTGTCATGAGCGCTATTTATATTATACATATCCCTACCCTATACTCCTTGTTGAGATTTTATGTTATTTTTATTTACATTATAATAAAGATTCTTGACCCAGTAAGAATTATATATAAAAATTCTCGGGAAATAGGTCACATTAACACTCTGTTTTAAATTTTCGTCTTTACGTACGTTTTTGTCTCACGACCATCATCAGAAGACTTATTATGTTTAAAACTTGATTACTTAAAACTAATTGTATTACACAAAGCGTCCAAATCGCACCAATTTCAATTAAAATGCCCACGTCGCCGAAACGAACAGAAACACGATTGAACGAAATTGTAAACCTCAATGCTATAGTAAAATTATCAAAAATCCACTGCTAAGAAGATTTCTTAATAAAAGCGTATTCATGTCAACACAGTAAGTGATCGACTGAGACGAGACTAATAAAATTTAAAACAGAGTGTTAATGTGACCTATTTCCCGAGAATTTTTATATATAATTTACATTTATAAAACGCATATCAAAAATACCACCTAAAATGGGACTAGAGCACCCAGAAACAATACAGCTCCTATTTATCGATGCGATTTCTAAAATTTCAAATCCGTGCTCGACAATTCATGCATTCTTGCTGCAGACAAAACAAAATTATTACGTATCGTATAACTTAGACATCATAAGTAGATATTTTGTCAACTTAGTTGCTCGTATTGTCGTGAAGCTTTCAGTTACTTTCTAAATGTCCGTGCATCCTTTCATTAATGTCTTAAATCTTTACAGGTAAATATTACTTAGAAAAGTGGCACTCGATTGGAACTCAGAAGAGACTAGTAGAAAAAGTCATCCCTCATCCTTCCTACAATCCGCAGAGTTACTTCGACAGTGACATAGCATTGATAAAATTGAAACAACCTGTAGATATAACGAGTTACGTACGTCCTATATGTTTGTGGACCGGTAGTTCCGATTTGAAAACAGTCGTTGGCAGGGAAGGTAAAGCTTTTGTATTACCAATAAAAAAATAATTTTATTTTCACACTTTAATGACCTTGAAACCGTTCACTAAAATTACGACCTGGGTATACAGGGTGTCCCAGGTTTTAGTAGTAGAACTTCAACAGGCGATAGAAAATTTGATTTTGAGAAAAAAAGTTCCTATTAACATATATGCACAGACGCTTAGTAATGATTGGTGCAGATTTTGAAGGGTAGTGGGTGCTTTTCCCCAACTTCTACGCCACTGGAAAGAGTACGGTTTTGAGACGCCCATTTGAACCACCAATGTTTTCTACACAAAAAAGATGATCTTGGTCATAAGCTCTAAAGTTGACCGTTTTCGAGAAAAATCAACTTTTATGTTGAAAAACATGGTAAATTTTTTGGTTTTGTTACTTGTTCTAACGTTTGGATAAATTTTGTTTAATTAGTAAGAATTGACCAGGTTTTTCAACATAAAAGTTGATTTTCCTCAAAAACGGTCAACTTTAGAGCTTATGACCAAGAGTACCTTTTTTGTGTAGAAAACATTGGCCGTTCTCAAAACCGTACTTTTTCCAGTGGCTTAGAAGTTAGGGAGAAAAACACCAACTACCCCTTCAAAATCTTCACAAATTATGATTAAAAAAACAATTTTTATCATACAGAACATAGCTATGATACATGACTAAAAAATGCTTGCAAAAGCTGTTTTCTGTACGATAAACGGTTCCGGAAATATTCGCAAAAACAGAATTTTTTTTTTCAATTTCAACACCCTGTATCTCAAAAATTAAGCGTCTGGGCATATATGTTAATAGGAACTTTTTTTCTCAAAATCAAATTTTCTATCGACTGTTAAAGTTCTGCTACTAAAACCTGGGACACCCTGTATGCAAGGTGTCTTGAGGTCAGAGGAGAGTTACCACAAAAAAACTCCTAAAAGGTGACAATAAAGTATTGCAGACTGAGAATGAAAATGTGGTAAATCCGATTGTAACTTAGTTCTTATTGTAACGCAGATAAGTTCCCATTTTATTAAAAATAACATTAGAATTATGTGGAAAATTAAAAACAACATTAAAAAAATACAAGCATCTTTGTTTTAATTCATACAAGTTTGTTACTGTTTATTTGAAGCTACAATATTGAAATATGATTCGTCATTTTCAATGTTTAAAATAAATTCTGTAATCAATATTATATATACGAGTACACATTTATAATTTAATTATTCATAATATAAAATTTTTATAATAATCATAATCTATATAATTAAACTGTATGGGGAGTGGATTGCCCATTGCACATCCTTATAGTAATTGTTGTTAAAAGTGAAATAATTTTGCTCCATACATTATGATGTAAGACTCACGTAATCTGTACAGTTTCTATCAGGGATATTAATATTTGAAAGCCATTTCTTCAGAATGTTTATCGACTTAGGGATGGATTGGAGTATTTGTAAATAGTGAAACAATATCAAATGAAACGAGAGTATCATCAGGTTCAAGTTTGATATTTTTCAATTTTGCCATAAGTTCCAAAGAATTTTTCACAGACAAAGTTGGTGCGGCTTGGAAGATGCTAAATTCCTTCACTAACCATTTTGCTATGTTATACGTGGGACAATTAATGTTTGACATGATTGGTCTCATGGAATTACCCGGTTTATGAATTCTAGGTAACCAATACGATTTAGGAAGATTACGATTTGAAAGTCTAAGTTTGTATTTTAAATTATCGGAGATTACATCTGATGATAGCTACTTGGTAGCCGAAAAGTCCTCAGTACTTCAATAGTATTTTTAGTGGATAAGAGTGATTATTTTATTATCAATAGTGTTTGAAAGACTTGTTTGATATAAAAAATAAATTTAATTTACAGGGACATTAGCAGGCTGGGGTTTCGATGAATCTGGAAAATTCTCGGATCAACTGAAAAAGGCCGCGATGCCAGTGGTGTCACAGGAAACTTGTTTGTTCTCCTTTCCGGTTTTCTCTCAAATTACCTCACAGAAAACATTCTGCGCCGGTTACCGAAACGGTAAGTTCAACTTTTGTAGAAATTCTACAGTTACGATTTAAAACATAAACCCCAGTTTTTTATCGATGTACATATTGGCGAAGGCGCTAGAAAAATATCTAAAAACGTCAACGTGTTTTTGCGACGAAATGGATAGTTGACTAAGATTATACGGCCTTTCAGGTTGATGTTAAGCATGTTGACTATTCAATGTAAATTAAGCTGTAACGTACCACGTAACCCGATTTCCCTTACGCCGACCCTGTTAGAGGTCAGACAATTGACAGGGAGTTGGGAACCGTCATATTTATTTTAAGAAAGTAGCATTAGTTGGAATTTCACTTTGGATTGAAATAAAACATAATTTTCGTACGTAATTATTCTTTCAAATGAAGAACCCAAACAATATGCCCCACGTTGGGCGCCATTGTGTGTTTTAGGGTTACTTTTCCATATGAATGGCCATAATTTTCTGACGTTATGATAATGATGAACGACTTCAAACTTCAAATTGAAACTGTTAATGTTATTTCAGGAACGACGGCTTGTAACGGCGACTCGGGTGGTGGATTGGTGTTTTCGAGAAGGAGCGGCGGACAAACGATCTGGCACTTGCGTGGTCTGGTGTCGATCAGTGTGGCGTTACAGAATCGAGCGAAATGCGACACTTCACATTACGTTGTGTTCACCGACGTTGCCAAATATTTGGAATGGGTGCGTTCGAATTTGAACTGATACAGTTCGAGAGGAACGAAGCGATTGGTATCGATCGTATTAATCAGGCGTAACGCCAGATGTCGCTTGAGCTATACCATGGTCCTATTGTATATGGATTTAATGAAGGGAACGAGCGACGTCTGGCGTTCAATCGGCAACGCTGATTTGACCCCAATTCAGTGATTGTTTTTCCCCAAATATATAGACTCAACGCTGATACCAATGATCGAAAGCTAATTGGTAAAATGTAATGTAAAACGTGAGACGCAGTTATTGTGATATAACTATAAGTGCAAGATTTTTTTTAGTTTCAGTTCAACAGATGTTATGTAAATATTTCACTGTAAAATAAATGAATACTGTTATATATTTTTTTAATAAAGTGGTGAATTTTTGTCAGTTAAATCGTTTAATTTGGACTCCCTGAAAAGTTTTCAGTTCTTCTAGTGTTCTGACTAGGACGTTTATGATCAGAGAAGATACAACGAAAATTACGAAAATCGATAAAATGTCTAGAAATCTGCTATAAAAAAAGATACTTGAATTGCCTAAGGGCCCTGTAACATGGTCAAACATCGTCCGAGGCTAAAACTAAGGTTAGAACCGATTATAATAAAGTTTCATTAGGATCGATTTGAAATAACCGTTGGAACTGATTTCATGTGATCTTAGAACACCACCGATGCTAATTTTAGATACAGCATGCCTCAAAAGTATGACTTTATTAGGGTCATAACCTGCAGGATGAACAGAATTTAGGATCTCGACAAGGCGTCTGAGGTTAAAACTAAGGTTAGAAACGATTTAGTCATCATCGAAAACATTTTATAACAGAGTTGAGAAAATCGAGATTTTTCCATACCCCTTATAAGTTTCGAAAAATTCAAAGGTTTTAAACTCTTAGATAACAGTTGGAACTGTTATTAATATCTACCGTTATGAGTTTTAAATAGCTGCAGTCTGGATAAGATGATTATGAAGCAAAGATGATTATGAAGCAAAACTAGACAAGTTGAAGTAGTCAGTTTTTTTCACAAAGTAAACTGTGGAGAAGGGGAATGAAGTTTCATTTGAGCATCTCCAAAGACCTATCCAACAAAGTAGCTGACGACAGTGCTAGTTCATTATTTGAAAGAAAATTTTTGACAAACTTGAATTATTACAATGTTCATTAATTGTAATAAGTATAAATGACATCGCAATATCTTATGGGGTATACTATCAAGAAGCACAACAGAACAATCTTCAATTTCTACATCGACATCGTGCAAATCTGCGTCTGCCTTGACCTTCTCATCAGCTGGGATCGCTGCAACGTGCCCTTGAGGTAAGCGAATAAATTTATGGAAAACGAGTTCTTCATAGCTACGCAAGTTTATCATCGCGTTGAACATACAACGACTTAACAGAGCTTGGAGTGCGTATCGAACTGCATGTCATCGTGAAGTTCAACGGTTCCTAAGAAGGATTGAAAGTGTGATCTTAAAAATTATACGCTTCCCGTAATAGCAAATTTGAAATATCATTTCTGTCTGGTTGTTATATACAGCGTCGTGGCTAGGGTTGGACACTGGGGTGACTGCCAGAGGCGTAAACCCTAGAGGGATGCATTCATGTTGATTTTTACAAACGTTAAAAAATTGGTTGGGTATAAAAAAAAATACGTGTGGCACTCGGGGACTGCCGCGGTAAAGCTATTGCATAGCATTTTTTATCAACTTATGCAATTATAATTATTTATTTTTTTTTAATTTATGCAGTATTTTTTTTTTCTTTGATATTTAAATTCAAGTTTTTTCTTTGATATTAATTCAAATTACACTTTTTGAGCGTGGTGAACGATAAGAAAACAATTTTTTTTCTTTTATTGAATAAATGAGAAGTTAATATCGTTTAAAATATTTTTATTATCTTACAATACATGTAGGTTATTCGGGAATTTGTTATCATTGAAACTATAGGTTTATGGTAACTGAATAACTGAAATAAGAAACATAAGTTTGAGACTTGATATCCTCTAAATATCTGGAAAATACCGCGTCAATGGTGGTCCCATATTTTGTTGTGGATTCTTGTGGATCATTATTCATTTTCAAATTCAATTTTTCCGAAAGAAAAGTTGTCAACCGCTCTGATTTTTCATCAGAGAAGTTGATGTTAAAATCGCCAGCCAAGATAAGTGGAAATTTATTACCATTTGTACCAAGTATTTTCGACCCTTCTTCAGTGTACTCCAGTAAAGTGCGATGAATAAAATGCTCTACCTCGTCCAATTTTGGATTCGGAGAAATATAAATTGCTACCATGACTATGTGTAGGCCATTTCTAAGTTTGCATGAGCACGCACAAATATCTCCAACAAATGAGCGCCTAACATTAACATCGCTAACGTATGCAATATTTATTTCAATATTCGGATTCATAATATTAGTTACATTATTATTATTTTGGTAAATAGCTACCACACCTTCTGGAACAGTATCTCGTTTGAATTGAACAATACAATTGAAATTAGGTATTTCAATCGGATTATCATGCGCCATGCAAGTTTCGGTAAGAAGTAACACGTTTGTTTGTCTCGTAACTGAATCTTGTAAATCGTATTTGTGACTATTTAGACTTTGGCAATTGAAAGTCATTATTGAAATGCCATTTCTATTACTAATGAAATCTAAGACACTTTGAGCTGTCGTCTGAACACTATTTAAAGGCAGTCTTTTGAATTCTTGCAACAAAGATGCAGCCGATGCAGCTTGCCTTCGATTATTATAAAACTTGAATGTAGAATTATCGTTTTTTGTCGTGATATACAATTTTTCAATATTAGTCACCCGAGAGAGCGCAACATAAACGAGTTCCTGTTATTTTTCGTTACGGAATTTCTTGATTCGGTCGTCGCGCTCAAAGCCCGCGATAAAAGCTATATGCAATATATGCAATAGCTTAATAGAAACAGGTACTCTCAGGTCTCTGCTACGCGCGTCTAACGTATAAACTCTAACTGACGCGTAGCGAGCTCCTAGAGGCATATGTCAAAATGATTTCGTTCGTAGCTAATTACAGAGGACGTCTGGAGTTGATGAAATTATGTTTTTAGATAATTCGAACCTTCTAATTTCGATAGGCCACGTGAAAATCCCGGAGTCTAAAGCGCTAGAGTGTTATAACATTCGTATAAAATAGCGAAATTTTTGACTTTTAGAAACTTCAAATTAATTAATTAATTTGACACATGTTAGGTGTTTAGGTCTTACATTATTTTTCGTTACGGAATTTCTTGATTCGGTCGTCGCGCTCAAAGCCCGCGATAAAAGCTATATGCAATATATGCAATAGCTTAATAGAAACAGGTACTCTCAGGTCTCTGCTACGCGCGTCTAACGTATAAACTCTAACTGACGCGTAGCGAGCTCCTAGAGGCATATGTCAAAATGATTTCGTTCGTAGCTAATTACAGAGGACGTCTGGAGTTGATGAAATTATGTTTTTAGATAATTCGAACCTTCTAATTTCGATAGGCCACGTGAAAATCCCGGAGTCTAAAGCGCTAGAGTGTTATAACATTCGTATAAAATAGCGAAATTTTTGACTTTTAGAAACTTCAAATTAATTAATTAATTTGACACATGTTAGGTGTTTAGGTCTTACATTATTTTTCGTTACGGAATTTCTTGATTCGGTCGTCGCGCTCAAAGCCCGCGATAAAAGCTATATGCAATATATGCAATAGCTTAATAGAAACAGGTACTCTCAGGTCTCTGCTACGCGCGTCTAACGTATAAACTCTAACTGACGCGTAGCGAGCTCCTAGAGGCATATGTCAAAATGATTTCGTTCGTAGCTAATTACAGAGGACGTCTGGAGTTGATGAAATTATGTTTTTAGATAATTCGAACCTTCTAATTTCGATAGGCCACGTGAAAATCCCGGAGTCTAAAGCGCTAGAGTGTTATAACATTCGTATAAAATAGCGAAATTTTTGACTTTTAGAAACTTCAAATTAATTAATTAATTTGACACATGTTAGGTGTTTAGGTCTTACATTATTTTTCGTTACGGAATTTCTTGATTCGGTCGTCGCGCTCAAAGCCCGCGATAAAAGCTATATGCAATATATGCAATAGCTTAATAGAAACAGGTACTCTCAGGTCTCTGCTACGCGCGTCTAACGTATAAACTCTAACTGACGCGTAGCGAGCTCCTAGAGGCATATGTCAAAATGATTTCGTTCGTAGCTAATTACAGAGGACGTCTGGAGTTGATGAAATTATGTTTTTAGATAATTCGAACCTTCTAATTTCGATAGGCCACGTGAAAATCCCGGAGTCTAAAGCGCTAGAGTGTTATAACATTCGTATAAAATAGCGAAATTTTTGACTTTTAGAAACTTCAAATTAATTAATTAATTTGACACATGTTAGGTGTTTAGGTCTTACATTATTTTTCGTTACGGAATTTCTTGATTCGGTCGTCGCGCTCAAAGCCCGCGATAAAAGCTATATGCAATATATGCAATAGCTTAATAGAAACAGGTACTCTCAGGTCTCTGCTACGCGCGTCTAACGTATAAACTCTAACTGACGCGTAGCGAGCTCCTAGAGGCATATGTCAAAATGATTTCGTTCGTAGCTAATTACAGAGGACGTCTGGAGTTGATGAAATTATGTTTTTAGATAATTCGAACCTTCTAATTTCGATAGGCCACGTGAAAATCCCGGAGTCTAAAGCGCTAGAGTGTTATAACATTCGTATAAAATAGCGAAATTTTTGACTTTTAGAAACTTCAAATTAATTAATTAATTTGACACATGTTAGGTGTTTAGGTCTTACATTATTTTTCGTTACGGAATTTCTTGATTCGGTCGTCGCGCTCAAAGCCCGCGATAAAAGCTATATGCAATATATGCAATAGCTTAATAGAAACAGGTACTCTCAGGTCTCTGCTACGCGCGTCTAACGTATAAACTCTAACTGACGCGTAGCGAGCTCCTAGAGGCATATGTCAAAATGATTTCGTTCGTAGCTAATTACAGAGGACGTCTGGAGTTGATGAAATTATGTTTTTAGATAATTCGAACCTTCTAATTTCGATAGGCCACGTGAAAATCCCGGAGTCTAAAGCGCTAGAGTGTTATAACATTCGTATAAAATAGCGAAATTTTTGACTTTTAGAAACTTCAAATTAATTAATTAATTTGACACATGTTAGGTGTTTAGGTCTTACATTATTTTTCGTTACGGAATTTCTTGATTCGGTCGTCGCGCTCAAAGCCCGCGATAAAAGCTATATGCAATATATGCAATAGCTTAATAGAAACAGGTACTCTCAGGTCTCTGCTACGCGCGTCTAACGTATAAACTCTAACTGACGCGTAGCGAGCTCCTAGAGGCATATGTCAAAATGATTTCGTTCGTAGCTAATTACAGAGGACGTCTGGAGTTGATGCAATTATGTTTTTAGATAATTCGAACCTTCTAATTTCGATAGGCCACGTGAAAATCCCGGAGTCTAAAGCGCTAGAGTGTTATAACATTCGTATAAAATAGCGAAATTTTTGACTTTTAGAAACTTCAAATTAATTAATTAATTTGACACATGTTAGGTGTTTAGGTCTTACATTATTTTTCGTTACGGAATTTCTTGATTCGGTCGTCGCGCTCAAAGCCCGCGATAAAAGCTATAAGCAATATATGCAATAGCTTAATAGAAACAGGTACTCTCAGGTCTCTGCTACGCGCGTCTAACGTATAAACTCTAACTGACGCGTAGCGAGCTCCTAGAGGCATATGTCAAAATGATTTCGTTCGTAGCTAATTACAGAGGACGTCTGGAGTTGATGAAATTATGTTTTTAGATAATTCGAACCTTCTAATTTCGATAGGCCACGTGAAAATCCCGGAGTCTAAAGCGCTAGAGTGTTATAACATTCGTATAAAATAGCGAAATTTTTGACTTTTAGAAACTTCAAATTAATTAATTAATTTGACACATGTTAGGTGTTTAGGTCTTACATTATTTTTCGTTACGGAATTTCTTGATTCGGTCGTCGCGCTCAAAGCCCGCGATAAAAGCTATATGCAATATATGCAATAGCTTAATAGAAACAGGTACTCTCAGGTCTCTGCTACGCGCGTCTAACGTATAAACTCTAACTGACGCGTAGCGAGCTCCTAGAGGCATATGTCAAAATGATTTCGTTCGTAGCTAATTACAGAGGACGTCTGGAGTTGATGAAATTATGTTTTTAGATAATTCGAACCTTCTAATTTCGATAGGCCACGTGAAAATCCCGGAGTCTAAAGCGCTAGAGTGTTATAACATTCGTATAAAATAGCGAAATTTTTGACTTTTAGAAACTTCAAATTAATTAATTAATTTGACACATGTTAGGTGTTTAGGTCTTACATTATTTTTCGTTACGGAATTTCTTGATTCGGTCGTCGCGCTCAAAGCCCGCGATAAAAGCTATATGCAATATATGCAATAGCTTAATAGAAACAGGTACTCTCAGGTCTCTGCTACGCGCGTCTAACGTATAAACTCTAACTGACGCGTAGCGAGCTCCTAG
Organism: Endomychus coccineus; assembly: GCA_958510875.1. NCBI lineage: Eukaryota > Metazoa > Arthropoda > Insecta > Coleoptera > Endomychidae > Endomychus > Endomychus coccineus. The sequence goes on from OY294070.1 coordinate 1,433,984, forward strand.
AGGCATATGTCAAAATGATTTCGTTCGTAGCTAATTACAGAGGACGTCTGGAGTTGATGAAATTATGTTTTTAGATAATTCGAACCTTCTAATTTCGATAGGCCACGTGAAAATCCCGGAGTCTAAAGCGCTAGAGTGTTATAACATTCGTATAAAATAGCGAAATTTTTGACTTTTAGAAACTTCAAATTAATTAATTAATTTGACACATGTTAGGTGTTTAGGTCTTACATTATTTTTCGTTACGGAATTTCTTGATTCGGTCGTCGCGCTCAAAGCCCGCGATAAAAGCTATATGCAATATATGCAATAGCTTAATAGAAACAGGTACTCTCAGGTCTCTGCTACGCGCGTCTAACGTATAAACTCTAACTGACGCGTAGCGAGCTCCTAGAGGCATATGTCAAAATGATTTCGTTCGTAGCTAATTACAGAGGACGTCTGGAGTTGATGAAATTATGTTTTTAGATAATTCGAACCTTCTAATTTCGATAGGCCACGTGAAAATCCCGGAGTCTAAAGCGCTAGAGTGTTATAACATTCGTATAAAATAGCGAAATTTTTGACTTTTAGAAACTTCAAATTAATTAATTAATTTGACACATGTTAGGTGTTTAGGTCTTACATTATTTTTCGTTACGGAATTTCTTGATTCGGTCGTCGCGCTCAAAGCCCGCGATAAAAGCTATAAGCAATATATGCAATAGCTTAATAGAAACAGGTACTCTCAGGTCTCTGCTACGCGCGTCTAACGTATAAACTCTAACTGACGCGTAGCGAGCTCCTAGAGGCATATGTCAAAATGATTTCGTTCGTAGCTAATTACAGAGGACGTCTGGAGTTGATGAAATTATGTTTTTAGATAATTCGAACCTTCTAATTTCGATAGGCCACGTGAAAATCCCGGAGTCTAAAGCGCTAGAGTGTTATAACATTCGTATAAAATAGCGAAATTTTTGACTTTTAGAAACTTCAAATTAATTAATTAATTTGACACATGTTAGGTGTTTAGGTCTTACATTATTTTTCGTTACGGAATTTCTTGATTCGGTCGTCGCGCTCAAAGCCCGCGATAAAAGCTATATGCAATATATGCAATAGCTTAATAGAAACAGGTACTCTCAGGTCTCTGCTACGCGCGTCTAACGTATAAACTCTAACTGACGCGTAGCGAGCTCCTAGAGGCATATGTCAAAATGATTTCGTTCGTAGCTAATTACAGAGGACGTCTGGAGTTGATGAAATTATGTTTTTAGATAATTCGAACCTTCTAATTTCGATAGGCCACGTGAAAATCCCGGAGTCTAAAGCGCTAGAGTGTTATAACATTCGTATAAAATAGCGAAATTTTTGACTTTTAGAAACTTCAAATTAATTAATTAATTTGACACATGTTAGGTGTTTAGGTCTTACATTATTTTTCGTTACGGAATTTCTTGATTCGGTCGTCGCGCTCAAAGCCCGCGATAAAAGCTATATGCAATATATGCAATAGCTTAATAGAAACAGGTACTCTCAGGTCTCTGCTACGCGCGTCTAACGTATAAACTCTAACTGACGCGTAGCGAGCTCCTAGAGGCATATGTCAAAATGATTTCGTTCGTAGCTAATTACAGAGGACGTCTGGAGTTGATGAAATTATGTTTTTAGATAATTCGAACCTTCTAATTTCGATAGGCCACGTGAAAATCCCGGAGTCTAAAGCGCTAGAGTGTTATAACATTCGTATAAAATAGCGAAATTTTTGACTTTTAGAAACTTCAAATTAATTAATTAATTTGACACATGTTAGGTGTTTAGGTCTTACATTATTTTTCGTTACGGAATTTCTTGATTCGGTCGTCGCGCTCAAAGCCCGCGATAAAAGCTATATGCAATATATGCAATAGCTTAATAGAAACAGGTACTCTCAGGTCTCTGCTACGCGCGTCTAACGTATAAACTCTAACTGACGCGTAGCGAGCTCCTAGAGGCATATGTCAAAATGATTTCGTTCGTAGCTAATTACAGAGGACGTCTGGAGTTGATGAAATTATGTTTTTAGATAATTCGAACCTTCTAATTTCGATAGGCCACGTGAAAATCCCGGAGTCTAAAGCGCTAGAGTGTTATAACATTCGTATAAAATAGCGAAATTTTTGACTTTTAGAAACTTCAAATTAATTAATTAATTTGACACATGTTAGGTGTTTAGGTCTTACATTATTTTTCGTTACGGAATTTCTTGATTCGGTCGTCGCGCTCAAAGCCCGCGATAAAAGCTATATGCAATATATGCAATAGCTTAATAGAAACAGGTACTCTCAGGTCTCTGCTACGCGCGTCTAACGTATAAACTCTAACTGACGCGTAGCGAGCTCCTAGAGGCATATGTCAAAATGATTTCGTTCGTAGCTAATTACAGAGGACGTCTGGAGTTGATGCAATTATGTTTTTAGATAATTCGAACCTTCTAATTTCGATAGGCCACGTGAAAATCCCGGAGTCTAAAGCGCTAGAGTGTTATAACATTCGTATAAAATAGCGAAATTTTTGACTTTTAGAAACTTCAAATTAATTAATTAATTTGACACATGTTAGGTGTTTAGGTCTTACATTATTTTTCGTTACGGAATTTCTTGATTCGGTCGTCGCGCTCAAAGCCCGCGATAAAAGCTATAAGCAATATATGCAATAGCTTAATAGAAACAGGTACTCTCAGGTCTCTGCTACGCGCGTCTAACGTATAAACTCTAACTGACGCGTAGCGAGCTCCTAGAGGCATATGTCAAAATGATTTCGTTCGTAGCTAATTACAGAGGACGTCTGGAGTTGATGAAATTATGTTTTTAGATAATTCGAACCTTCTAATTTCGATAGGACACGTGAAAATCCCGGAGTCTAAAGCGCTAGAGTGTTATAACATTCGTATAAAATAGCGAAATTTTTGACTTTTAGAAACTTCAAATTAATTAATTAATTTGACACATGTTAGGTGTTTAGGTCTTACATTATTTTTCGTTACGGAATTTCTTGATTCGGTCGTCGCGCTCAAAGCCCGCGATAAAAGCTATATGCAATAGCTTAATATATGCAATAGCTTAAAAATGAATGGAAATTTCCTAAATGACGCGAAAGAAAGGTAACGGTCTAAGATAGCAAGATCTATACGTCTCACTCCTCCCAAAATCCTCATCCCGGATAGAGGAGACTGGAGTAACGAAACTCTCACCTTACTGCCACAAGATGGACCTGAAAGGACCGGAGATGAACTTAAAAAATCCGCAACCGATATCGGAATAAAATACAATAATTACTTAAATGCCAATTAGTTACGAAGATTGGAAGTTGCGAATACATAATAATAAAATCCTTACTGCCCAATTTGAAGAAAGCAGATTACATTGTCTTGAATAATATGGTTTATTATAATTTATCCCAATTTAGTGATAGCTCTTCGCACTGGTCCCATGCTACCCTATGCTACGCTATCCAAGAAGGTCTTAAGATCACAGAGAAATGGTGTAAATCAACAGGAAAAGACAAATGGATCACATGAAGCAAATCGAGCTGAAAGGAACCACTATCATGGTGAAAGATGGAAGATCCATGCTGGGGATCACCACCGACAGCATCCTTTCTTGGGATGATCTACGCATTATACTAGACAAGAGTCTCACCTTCAGCCAGCACCTAAAGCATGTAACTAAGAAAGCGACCCGTGCCCTAATGGTACGCAGAAGGATGGCAGGAAAAACAAGGGGTTGTTCATCCAAAATACTACTCTGGATGTACAACATGATGGCGAGACATATTCTCACCTATAGGGGACTAACCCATACGTAGGGCAGCGGAAAATGCTACGCTCAATATAAGCAGAGAAGAATCTCAAGGAAATATTAAACTTCGGTGGAAGAACAAGTCTCTCTAAAGAACAAACTCCCAATATTCATGGCACCAAGAGATGACATGCGCAAGTTGATTTTTTTATATTCTTAACGTAGAACGTACAAACGAATGAATGAGGTCGTGAGTCATTCTTTGAAGGTCAACGACGGTGTAGGCCTTTTGACATTGATAGATTCATAACAAATTTGTGTCAAGAATACAAAAAACGTCAGTGGTGAATTTGAAACAAATCGCTGCACTAGCAAAACAGTTATTGCAAAAAGTTGATTGAACAAATTTTAAGCCCTATAACTCCGTTATGTTTGAATTTTTGTATGTAATAAGAACTTGTGGCATTAGTTTTTCAAGTAAAATCACCTCCTGAACTTAGTGCTCACGCTGATTTCTGGTCATCCTGTATATTAAATAAACTAAGCAATAAACAATAATAGCTACTGCAATTCCAAACATTCTACAGAAACAGATCGTAGCATTTTCGAGGTGGCTGTTTATTGTTGTTCCGTTATTTAACGTGTAAAAAAACAGTAAAATACCTGAATAATCGAATAGGCTGAACAACGCTGATTCAATGTTTCAAGGTACTTCTTCTATTAACAGGTTTTTAAGTCGAAAACTAGTTTTTACATTTCGACTAAATTTAGCCTGACGTGTAATGTTATTTCCCCGTAGTACCGCTTGGATTTATTATCAATAAAAAGCAGATTTGAATAAGCGATAATACATCGCAACCAGTGGCGGCGTGTACATAAGGGGTCGCTGGTTCGCGTAGATTTTACAATCTGTTACTGTTCACACGTTTGGAGTTCGGGTCTCAAACATAGCAAGCATTAGCCTGGTAAACAGGAGTCTATTGTGCGGAGTCTGAAACCGCATCTAGACGCGTCCCCAAGTGGTGGATAGGGAAATGCTCAAGGCCCTGTTTCCAGGGTCGTGGGTAGGAGTGAAACGCTCCCGCGGACCAACAGGCACCATGACTCTGAGAAGAAGGCGATAGATAGATTGTGATTGGCACAGATGATCCATATGTTCCAGTAGAGTAAGTTATCCCATCAAAGATAACTTACTGAAACAACGTAGTAAATTATCCAATCGAGATAAAGTACTAAGACACAGAAACCATAAAATTGGGTATCAACCATATTATGGCAGAAACCGAAACAACATAGGAAGTTATTCCATCGAGATAAATGACTAAGACACAAAAAACCATATTATGGTACAAACCAACGAAATCGAGACACTAAGACACTAATATAGACAATTAGCACTAAACACTAACTCAAACACGAACGAAACATAAACGTGAACGGAAACACACAATGAAACAGAGTCGAGAAACACAGAAGAGACATAGTCCATATCCTGAAGTATGAAGTATGGATGAAGAACGGAGAGGTTTTAGCAGGTATGCTGTAATTTAGAGTGAGTCCTTCACTACCAGGAGTGATAGATTAAAAGCTCTTGGTGTGTATAGTGCATTTCCTCTCCACAGAAAAAAAAACATAACATTAGCAGACTTCGTTTTTCAATCGAACGGCGAAGCTATTATGCCTATAACCTCCAAACCTTGAAGAAAAAGTAGTCGAAGAATAGAAAAAAAGCTAGAGAAAAATTCGAAAGTTTGTAGCATTTTTACATCGCAAAACTAGTTGATATAGTGCTGATACCATAGCAAATTCAAACAATTTTCCCAAAGTACTCTTAAATATAAAGCAGTGTAAACGTTTCCCCCTTTCGGCTCATACGTCACGTTGTTGGATTCTACATTGCGGTGGAACGGTGACCCCGATTTATTGTACCTTAAGCCATTTTCGAATAACAGATTTTAAACGTCCATCCATTACTTTGACAGTGCTAAAGAATCGAACTGTGGCATCTAGACAGACTGTAGCTCGCGCTCTTGATCAGTTTATGCGAAGTCTTCCTTCCTTTCGACTTCTTTGGGCATATACGCAGCGTACCTTCTAGTAAAATAAAAGTCGAGGACGCGATTTACGATGGGGCTGCTTTACGCAACTTGGATGGGGTTCCAAATGAATTGAGAAAACTGTCTTCTACATAACTAGAGGAAAAATATTTTTAAGAACGCGCTATCAATCGGAAAAGACATATAGATGTGAAAAATATAAACACTAAATTGAAAATTTGTAGGTGAATGGACTTTATTGTCGGCGAATATATTAACCATATATTCTACATCTTTAACCTGACCTCTGTATTTTTGTATCGCTGTTTAATTTTTCCTAATGCTTTTTGCACAAGCATTTACATTTAAAAGTTTTAAAAACGAAAACATAGGCCCCTATGTGGAACTAATCTCCAACCCGCTACTGATCACAACAACGGGAAATAAATGACGTATCGACATTCCTGGGAATAACGAAGTCTAAATTTTACTTATGTCTGTGGTAAGCGAAGAAGATCGGAGATTGAAATACAAGACTATCGGATCGAATTCGAGTAGTACTCTCATCGTGGCGAAAGAAATTCACAATAACAAAGGTCGTCTAAGATATCGGAATTACCTGTGGTTCAAATGATTTTGAGAACTTACAAATCTAATATTTAACTTTTAACGTGCCTGTCTCTATTTTAATTAGTTATATTGATAATTTTATAAGTGAACTGTGATATTCATTGAAGTTATAGGAAAATAACTGTAGGTAAGTAGTTTTGTATAAATTATAATAGATAACTTAAACAACATGAAATTTAATACCTAGGACGTCAATAAAAATAATACCGATTGTTTAGTTTACACACTTATTAATAAATAGGTACGTAAAAAATATAATAAAATATAAAACTTTTTACTTTGTTGCTTATCACTATTATAAACACTATCTTAACTATAGTTTCGACAACTAGTGAATAGGGGATAAAAACAAATGGAAATGAATGGCTACCCAAAAACATTTTTCAAATCCATCATTAAAGACAGAATAAACAAAATCTATAATGGAACGCCATTTATGAGTAACATAAACGGTAATACAGATAATTTTATAACATTACCATACATTCCGGTGACCTCAGAGAAAATTAAGAAATGTTAAAAAAAGTATGATATAAACGTTACGCATAAACCTACTAACTGTGTTGGGAAATATTTTTCAAATCTAAAACCTTTAATACCTAAAGATAAACAAACTCACACAGTATACAAACTAAATTGTTTAGATTGCGATGCAACTTTACACATAATATTTACAAAAAAGAATGTATGGCTATAAGTATAATACAAGAAACAACAAAAATTCCTTGCTAAAAACTGCTTTGATTATAACCATCAATTTGATTACAAAAATGTTAATATTTTAACTAAGGAAACCAATTATTATAAAAGATCTATTCTGGAGATGATTCACATGGAACGTGACTTCAAATCTGTAAATAATAGAACAGATATTCAGTCATTAAGTCAGATTTATACTAATTTAATTAGTTAAAGCCCTTGCAAATTCCTACATGCGTCTTTATAATGCTTAAGTATGTTAGTACGAGGAGTTTGGAGGTAGAAAGTATTTATAGACCGTGAGTTCAGCCGACGAACTAGGAAATTGACTCTTTCCAGCAACATGGGGCAGTCAATTAGGTTATTGAGCAACTTGAACAAACTGGCCTGGAGTACATAATTAGTTTTGCGAAAAAGTGATGACATATTGAATCTATCTGACAGGAAAGAATTAGGAATGCCCTTGTGAAGATAAAAACCGTCTATCCTGAAGCACAGGCATTTTAAAAAGCGGCGCTGAACATATTCGAGGACATCTCTATGAACGGCATAACCATACTATCTGATCGAAGAATTGAATTATACTATATGCTCTTGTTATTAAGAAAACTATGGTTACTATTTATAAACCTGATAACTTGATATAAATATAAAAGTTGATAACCATAAATTAAAATGTATCCCACGGTGCCACCGATTGATATTACGATTGATGTATATATAACCAGACAACAGAACGTACTAGAGAGGGATAGAACAACTAACGCCATCTACCCGCGACTAGATGTACCGTTGGTTTTTCTAATGGGCAACTTAATAAATCTACTTTTTATTCTAGATGGCACAGAATTGACACATTTTCTATCATGTTGGAGAAAATTCTGTTTTTACTTTGCGCCTTGACGCTAGTGAAAAATGCCAAAACGCAGCAGTTGGTCTCTCCTTGTCCCAGACTGTTCTCATACGAACCTCGCAATTCGGAAACGGACCGATGGTATGGCAACGTTGTTTTGCTGAGCGATTCCGAACTGACCGGCATCTGGCTCAGGGTAATTTTCGATAAACCGTCGACACAATTGGGGGTAAGTAAGAAAAATAATTTACACTTTAACTTTATCATTCTAAACTAGGTCCTATTTTCGAATATCCTTCAGATCGTTCAGAGGGGTGAGGGTTATGGGAGGAAATGATATATGTTCATGCATGGTGTTCCAAGGAACAACCCCATCTCTCTTATTTTGTTAAATTTGAACACACTTTTTTATTTATTAATACTAACTTATAGTATCCGAAAATTTATGAGAAATTTTATAACCTTTACAACGATTTATAATTTGATGGTATTATTTTTATAATTGGGCAATGTTTAAGATTACAAATAATTTGTATTTTAAGCAAAATGTATTATTTGATATAAGAACTTATTTTGTTTGTAATACAGTTTATTGAATCAAATGGTCAGTTGTATTAAGAAACATTGAAAATTCGGCCAACCTGACAACACTGTATGACCTTCAGCTATGACGTCAGTTCTTTGCTTCCACGTTCTACGTTGAAAAGTCAACATGATCATAATTTTGTATGTATTTGAGATCGAGGGTTATTCCAAAGTCATTAAAACCTGAAGGGATTATGCCAATCGGTAAATATTGACAGACTTAAAAGGTCGTAAACATATCATTAGTGAAGCTCGTTCAATGTCCGACAATCTGTGATACAATGTGTATGAACTACAAATTGAAATTTAGCAAATTTGTGCTTTCTATCAAAAATATACTTCTAGATCCATACTTTCCGAATGGTCGAGAAAGTCTATCCATCGATTAATAATTCCAGAGAACCTAAAAAATAGCAGATACTGGGGAGATATTCAAATTTAAACGAAAAAAAGTTCGATTCTATAACTGCCACCCTCTCAAATCACCCTTTGAGCCGATGTTTAACGATTTATTCCAATAAATGTTCAGAATACCTTATTTAGGGATTAATTATTTTGGGGGAAGTTGCCGAAATCTTTAAATTTGTAAATGGTATTCGTCAATTTTAACCAATTTGTATTTTTGAACCAACAACCTTCATCCAGACAACTTCATAACAACATTTCCTACAAAATTCTCACTAAAGTTCATAGAGTTTTCGAGCTCTAACTCTGACTGTATGTAGCATTGGATATTTCCAAAGCACAGAGTCTGGCAGCAAGGTCTTCTCGAGAAACTTCTATATGGGTTTGCCCCCACAACTTTGTCGTTCAATATCAAGTTTTCTCTCAGATAGGTCACCCCATGTGATGTGGTTGACGGAGACCCCTCCCATACAATGTCGATTAACGCTGGTATTCCACATGGGTCTGCCTTGGCGCTAACTTTTCTCCATATCAACGATATAAAAATCATTTACAGGCCATATTCTTTCCACCGTGTAGTCACGTCGTATAAACAAAAGAAAATTGAGTTTCGCATAATTAACGTTGTCATCTTTCTTCCAGAATTGGTTCGGTGAAGTAGTAACCACGGACAACACCGAATATTTAATAAAGAATCGAAATTTCAAGTTGCAACCGAATCAGCCGTATACGTTGCGATTTTACTTGAAATACAACCCGTCGGAAGCTCCACCGCAGCTTGTGAGGTTCCGTCTGAACGCCAAGACAGTTTGCCCTGAAGGTGGCAGCACTACACTAGCATCGGTGACCTTGGGACAACTTATTACGAGCAACGAACTGTCAACTACCCCCGCCCCCGTTCCTGTAAATCCGGTCACAGAAGTGTTCACGTGAGTACATAGAATATACCAAGTTTCCCCTCAACTACCCTACATACAAATTCCACTCAAAACGTCAATTTAAGAAGGATAAACTTGATTGATGAAATTGTGCAATTTCACGATTCCTTTTTAGTTTCTTCTGATAGAATCAGTGGCCAACAACATGGTCAAAAGACCAAAATTATCTCACGCCATCTATGAATAGATCTAAGAAATGAAGCAATACTCATATATTCATTTGTTTCTAATTCTTTTACACTATATGTGTGTACTTAAATTTCTAAATTTAAATTTGAATGTGTTGTTTTGTTAAATTGCAGTGAACAAAATGGCAACGTATTTCAACAGAACCGCCCGCCAATAACAGAGGACGACGATTACTTCCAAGGAGATTTCAATTGGTCGCCGAATCGCAATCAAACGAATAACAACAACAATTTCGAGGCAGCTTGCGGCACCGTTATCGTAAGTATGCCTTCTTTATCGAGGATTACAAACCTGCATTCGCGTTGGTCAACTTTCATTAATTCAGTCACATTAGACATAAACGTGGCTTATGTTACAAAGAAATAGTAACCAATTGTTTTTTGTATTCAGTTCGGAGACAAAATAGAGATTCTCTTAAAAAAGTATACAGCTAGTCTTTCAACTGTTGCCGAAGATGGTAAAATTGTATTGTGAATTTTGAAGATCGCTAGTATAATTTTATACTTTTTCAGTACCTTTAGTTCCTTTATTTTGTTATCTTTTAAATATTGAAGAAACTGCAAAGTACAAACTGATGAAGACATTATTTCTTTGTCTTTCCCACTAGTTTGAGATGAACATGGATTTATGTATTTCAATTTTACTTGGATGTGTAAGATACTAAAAAAATCGTCTTCTTCCATTCTGAGAGAAATAGAGATTAGACTATATCATAACATGGATCAATTCTTGCTAACCACTTGAGCTTAAATTTTGGCAATGACACAGTAGCCAGTATGAATTGTTTGGAAGCGCTGCTCTTCCAATTTAAGATTTCACCAAATCTTTTAGAGAGACCTTTCAATATTATATTTCTCCGGGAATAACAACAGACTAAATGAGTCAGAAAATTCAAAGTTTATCTTATTTGGATGAGTAGGCAAAACATATCCAAGGAACCATTTGACTTCACCTTGTGAACACTGTTATCATAGAATGAATTTAGTGTTTCACAAAGTGCAAGTAATTAACATTTTTACAAATCTGTTCAACTGTATGAGAGGGACGAACGATGACCAAGATTCTATAAGCCAGTTAATTCAGCAAAAGATCGGAGCCTTCCGAGGGTTGGGAGGGAGAAGACACCAGCGAGGAGCCTTCCGAGAGTTGGGAGGAGAAAGGCATCCCTGAGGAGCCTTCTTCCAGGGAGGAAGGAGAAGATTTTGGGTTTCATATTGTTTCCCACGAGTAACGGGGAAAGGTTGGTCGCCATCCACAGAGCCCGATACGGATAGAGGGTCTGCATACTGTTGGGATTCGACCCGTCTTCCCAGAGGAACCGTTCGTGACATTGTTTCCCAATGCCATTAAGCCCTCGCCACTGTAGTCTCACACCTTGGCTTGGGTGTTAGGGGCATTTGGTCCGCGACCCCTTATTCAGTTGATTCAGTATTTCCGGGGCTGTCCAGGTACATTCAAGTCTGTTCCTGGACGTTCGGCTATCCGCCACCTGCCGACCCGCCTTGTAGCTGACACCCCGAAGCCTCAGATACTGTATATTACAGATAACTGTATTTTCCCTTTTCCAACCAGTTTCGTAGATTTAGTAGATTTCTTCACTCAACGACAGTAGATTTGTTGAAATTAAAAAAAAATAAGCCCAGTCATTGAAGGCGGTAATACTAAGAGGTATTTAATTAGTAGTTGCTAGATAGATAAAAAGTATCTAGTTATTTGTAACTAGATAAGTTACAACAATGCTTCCTGTGATACACCTTTTATTTTGTCAAACACCTGCAATGTTTTTAGATTCCACCAAAACCCTTGATCACCCACGGTCAAGGCACCAACGAAGGTGAATTTCCGTGGCACGCTGCGTTGTACCATTCAAGAGGTATCGATCTAACCTACATCTGCGGAGCGTCTCTGATAAATAAACAATATTTGGTCACTGTGGCACATTGCGTAACCAGACCTAGAAGTCAGGCACCTATAAATCCGGAAAATCTGGTCATATATTTAGGTACGATCCGAGATAGCGAGCTTAGATGTTGCGTCTGATAACTGTCCGTTTTTTTTTTGCAGGAAAATATTATCTGAAACGTTGGGCCAATCCGGGGATTCAAGACAGACAGATAGAAAAAATAATCGCACATCCCAATTACAACTCGCAGAGTTATAGCAACGACATAGCCGTCTTAAAATTAACGTCACCAGCCGAAATTACCAACTATGTTAGACCTATATGTCTATGGGAGGATAATGTCAACCTCGAACATGTCATAAGCAAGCTTGGTAGGTACCTGTATTTCTGTAAATAATTGCAATTGACTCCGATAGTGTGACGTCATACCCCCCTTTCCGCATTCCGTAGATTCTGTAACAAGGGTATGTCATGGAGCTATTGAATAGAGTTTATCTAAATGTACTTAAATAGTGCAGTTGAATGGGTATTGGACCTGTAAATCCTGGAAATGGATCAATTTTGATGGGACAACGTGCATTCTCCTCACAATGTCATCAGAAAAAAGTTGACTACAAATAAAGTTGCACGAATTGTTTATAAACAATTTAAATTAACAAATTTTCCAAATCCCAAAAAAATTGTTATTTTGAGACAGAAATACCCAATTGGGGGGGTTTTTGGGTCTCTAATTACGATTCCGAAGTCAAAAATAACAGAATTATTCATCAACACCTGGAAATTGGCCAATTGGCACCGGAAGTTGATGATATTTAACATAATTTATACCTTTTTCTTGCAAAAAAATGGACTCAATTGTTGTTTTTTTTTGAGCTAGCAATCACTATACCGAATCCAAAGATGACAAGGTCATTCATATTGCCCGGAAGTTGGCCAACTGGAACCGGAAGTTCATGGAATTCACCATAATTTAACATCAGCTTGTCCATGCTTACCCACACATTCAAGGCTCTCTTGATGTATTCTGCACCTCTGTTATTCGTAACGATTTAAAACTGTACTTTGTTTTCAGGAACTGTCGTCGGCTGGGGATTCGACGAGACCGGTAAAGTTACCGAACAATTAACTAAAGCCCAAATGCCTGTAGTTTCTCTTGAAACTTGCATATATTCCTTCCCCGAATTCTATTCGAGATTTACGTCGAGCAAAACGTTCTGCGCCGGATTTCAAAATGGTAAGTTTTCATTGGTTTAAAACGAAATTTTCAAACTGGAGAGTGAGCACATAGATGGAGCTGCTGTACAATTAGTAATATCTAATGGATCATTTAGCGTCAGGTAAACGTGCGATAAATTGCATTTCAAAGATGGGAGTGGGAAATCGTTGTATATGAACAAAACGTCAGAATCTATCCAATTTTTCATGTTAAAATCCGGATAAAAAGAGTTGGAACGTTCGCAGCCACCTAGCGTTCAAAATACAAACTTTCACTTGCAATAGATAAGATAGTTTTCTGTATAATATTATTGTAGCTAAAGAAATCTGTATTGTTATCGATCGGTGCCTAGTACATTATTTCGCCACCATCGCCGTTCTCATATTATTAGCTCAATTTCAATATGCGATATTTTTTGTAGCATATATGAGATATTAATTGCAATAAAAGAATTGCATATCGTTTTCTACGTTTGGCAGAAAATGAACGAATTTCTACTGAACGAAGCATTATTAGTTCCAGTTTCAGTCGTGTATAGTGAAACATAGATGGCGCTTAATATTTTGGTGTTTTTACATAGCGTGATTGAATTGATGTAGCGTTAACGCAAACTATGTTTCGGTATCGCTTCTCGGCCCTATGGCTAAGATCAAAGTGTAGTATCTGTTCTTATCAGCTTAATATCTGATACGCCCCGCATGCGGGGCCAGTATATTAATCTGATTTTTGGAAATTGACGGAGACTCGGGGCTTGCTCCATCTCCGTCACGGGTTGGCCCGGTATTGCAGTACCTCCGGGATCGGCCCATATTTAACTAATCAAACATAACCATTCTCAATAGGCACTACTACTAAGCGTATACTCTATTGATTCTTGACCAAATCATTTCAAAGTGTAATTGCAGGAACATCCGTGTGCAATGGAGATTCGGGTGGAGGAATGGTCTTCCCGAAAAGAACATCACCCAACGGGAACACTGTTTGGCAATTAAGGGGCCTGGTTTCTATCAGTGTTGCCCTACAGAATCAATATAAATGCGACAGCAAACATTACGTCGTTTTCACAGACGTCGCCAAATATTTGGATTGGATTAGAACCTCCATGGCCAGTTAGGTTCTTTCCTGAAGCCATATATTTATACTCATCTGAAGAGACTGATATTCACGTGTAATCTTACTGTTTGGAGAAAGTATTACTTGCTTCTCAAATATCTCAATACTCAATGAATTTGTTTTAAAAATATTGAAGCTTGTCGTTGACAAGCTTATTTTATAAAAGGAACAATTCATAATAAACTTATATTTCCTAATTGTATTATTATTTCAATTATAAATGCGAGTGTATTACACTGTGCCTACAATGTATGGTACACTTTTTTTTTTCTGTTTGTAATCAATTTTAAACATATAGAGGTATCTGGAAATAACCTTAATATACCTCAGAATACTTATGTTATCAAGACATCAAACACTTCTAATTGATGGTTTAAAATTTTATTATCATTATTTTTAATACCTTTGAAAATGTCTATTGATTCCAGTATGTTTAATTTGAAACCCCTACTCTGGTTATGTAAAATTTTAACTTCATCTAAATTTGTGCCATGTTTCTAAAATATGGTTAGATAAAGATGAATATGTTTTATTAAGTCTAAAAGATCGAAAGTGTTCCTAGTATCTAATTTCTTAATGTGTCCAAAATTACGTCTTAAAAATAATATTAAACAAATATAAAAGATTTTCCACACGGATATTTTATACAAACAAATGAATGTGCTAAATGTAAGAGCACTTTACATATATCAATAATTCGGGCAATGAGCCAGGATTTCAGCTATAATAAAAAAAAACATGTAGGTCAGAATCGAACATTTTTTTTGCGGGATTCGATTCGTGGGGTTATCAGGATTATTCATAACTCATAAGTCATAAAACCTCACCGGTGAACCCTTGTAAAAAAGGGTAATTTCGAATTTAAAATGCACCAAGGAGGTTTTTTGGGTCACTGATCACGATTTTGAAGTCAGATTTACTTGAAATCATCTGGGGGTGGAAAATCGATC
Source organism: Endomychus coccineus (assembly GCA_958510875.1). NCBI lineage: Eukaryota > Metazoa > Arthropoda > Insecta > Coleoptera > Endomychidae > Endomychus > Endomychus coccineus. The sequence continues at coordinate 1,449,259 of OY294070.1, forward strand.
AAATTGGCCATTTTTGCACCCTTATAGATTATTTTGGCAATACATATTATTTTAAAGAGGTTTTTTGGGTCGCCGATCACGATTTTGACGTCAGATTTACTTTCAATCAATTCTGGGGGTGGGAAATCGGCAAGTTTTGGCCATTTCTGGCCCCCAATGGTGGGAGGATGACCGATAAGGTTTTATGTGTTATGAATGATCCTGATAACCCCAATCGAATCCCACAAAAATTTTTCGATTATGACCTGAATGTCTTTTTTTTCCGGTTCGTTGCCTGGACCATTAAAGACTACTACACTAATTACTGAGACACGGACTTTATGCATCTTGCATATATGTGCAAACTTTGCTTAAATTGGCAGAATTGTAATTTTTTTGCATATTATAACATATTGTTAATAAACACTCTACTCATATTAATTGCCCCACGTTGGGCGCCATTTGTTAATAAACAATACTTTATTTATTAGTTTCAATGAATTATACGTTTTGTTGTTGTTTTCAAATTTACTTCCGGCTATATATTTAACTTTTAAATAACGTTTTTTTATTCCATATCATATACTTTTTAATACTTAAGAATGGGTCGGGCAAGTAGCGATTTACGACTAGCATATTCTTGGAAGGGAAGATTGGGAAAGTCCCAGGGTAGGTTACGGTACATATTATGTTTGATACTATAAAGAGTGTACCGTAGTTGTTCGGTAGTAGTTCGATACATCAGTACTCGTTTCAGTCTGACCTTAATATGAGCAATATATTTTTATTGCAGATCAGATGCGAAAAGAAATTTCAATTCCTTTTCAAATGTCACTACTAAGGACATTGAAGGAAACATTGGAAAGGGCATTGAAAGGATTAGAGTCTGTTTAATGAACATTTATGCCAAGCTTTAGTTTCTGCTAATATACCACTAAAAAACTGAAATAACGTACAGTTTAAATCATTTTTGTAAAACTATTGCAATTTCAACAATACCCGATGAATCGACTATCAGGAAAAGTGCACTTGAATCAGTTTACAAGACTTGTTGAAAAAAATAAAATACTAATTACAAATACCACAGCAAAGTTAAAATAGAGAGAGAGAGAGAGAGAGAGAGAGAGAGAGAGAGAGAGAGAGAGAAAAGAGTGTCTTATGAAATCACAACTTTGTATTTTCTAAATTAGGTTCGTTTCTACATATCACAGATAATCGTCTATCTTTAAATACTTTATTTCCCTTGAACACGCTGAACTTATTGTCCAATATCTCATGCGTATAATCATATCTAGCTGTTCCCTTCATTACATACAAGGATCTCCTACTAAGTAATATATCGGCATATAGTTCTTTTTCTTTATCGTGTACCAACCTCATAACGCTGTCAGTCAGTAAACTTAAACCTGCTATAGTATCCCCGCAGAACTGGAAACATTTTTTTTTTGATCGAAACAAACTAAAAGTTATATATTATATGTAACTTACTCGTATGGCATCAATATGTGGCTTAATGTACCCATTCTTATCCAAATCTAATACGTGTACATGTTTCAACTGAGCCACACCCGGAGGAAACGCCAATTCTCGAACCCTATTCAATATCTTACTATTGTCAACGTTCCATTGCAATCGTTCCGTTTCACGATAACCATGAATAGCCTTAAAATTAAAAATTAAGCTTCAAATGGTGTTCAACAGTTAACATCCATTATTGCAGTTCAAAGATGAAGTAATAACTTAGACCTACATCGTCCCAATGATCGAATTCGTATCTCAACTTGCCCATGTAAGGTTCGATTTCATTCAAAATGCTAGTTTCTTCGTTTTCGTTCAGAAACTGAAGATGTACATTCATGCTGTCTATAAAATTATAGGCAAGATCAACATGGTCTTCGTAAAACTTGTCACATAAATGTATAAACGGTGGGCATCTGTTTATGACTGGAAACAATAGCCGAATTTATTCGAAATCGAGTATCGACAAATAAAAATGTACCTTCGTTTTTAGTCAGCGTTTGGGAATAATTGCGTACGCTACTAAAAAGTGTGGATTTCAGGAAAATTATATAATTCATAATTAATAACGATGATATACTTAATTCAAGTAAAACAGTTCATTTTGTTTATCTTTTATTTTAGATTTTAGGTTATAGAAATGTTCTTACTCTATTTTTATTCTCTATGAATTAATTTCAGTTAGCCAGTTGGCCTTTGCATTCTTGATTTACATCCAGGAACATTTCCAATCTCAACTTTTCAACGTTGGTTGACTTTCTAAACTATTTACATCATCATAATACCACATAACATACTAGCTATTGTAGCGATAGAGCGTAGAGCTCCGTCCCGACGTCATTTCCCGAGTTTCAATACTTAATAACAATATTTCGAATGAGAGATATAAATTCTAGGGAAATAAGTCACACTAACACATACGTTAATATCTAAGTATTTGTGCAAGTTATTTTCTCCTAAGAACTATTCTTATCATGAATAAAAGAATTTTTTTTTAAAGATTTAAAATGAACAACCCTTGGTTGTTTTAATTTTTCATAAATAATGTATCACACATATTTATGATTTACACAAATGATTAGATATTCTAATCATTTATGTAACTTATTTTCCCTGAAAATCATTTTTTGGAAGGTAAGTATTGGATTGATCCAATTTTATTTCTAATATCGCATTCAAAAGAAAATCTATGCCATAGATCACACAAATCAAAATTTGTTCCAATGATTGCTTAAACTTAACGATTAACCTTGAGGTTACTCTGTAAAGCAAATGTTCTATGGATTCTATGGTAGGTAAGCTGTAGGTAGTAAAATGAAAATTTCGTTATTCACTTCATCTCTCTAGTAGATACCCTTTTCGCAAACATCTCTCCCACATATATAATATCTAATCTATGCAAACACCCCATCTAATCATCACTAAACATGTTATCAACATCAACAATCAAGAATGATCCAGAGTGGGGAGAACAGATTGAAATTGAATACGAAAATATTCCAGAATACGTAGATATAAAGGAGATTAAAGAGGAGTCTGCAGATTGTCACAAATTACAGTTAAAGTAAGTTTATTTCAATGTAAATAAAGAACTGGTCAATATTTACTACTTGTTCAAATAGAAGATGAATTACGTATTTGTAATATTCATATTTGGCTCCGTTTAAAAAGTGATGAAAGATAAATATTGAAAACTTATGAAAAATATCAAAAACAATTAAATTAACGATGAAAAATAAATTTGGGAAGGTTTGGGTATCTTCATTAGTCAATTTCTACGAATCTTTGAATCTTACATGAGTGGACAAGTAGAAATATTAATAATTTTTTATCCAAGTAGAAATATTCTTTGATCCTTTCGTTTTTAGAATTGAGAAGTGCGAAGTAGATGAGGAATTAGAAGATTTGTTGCCACAGGAATGTATCAAAGACGATGGAGATATAAATGGACGTGATCATGACAATTTCGATTGTTCAGATGACAAATGCTTGAACAGTTCTATTGAAATTGTGGGTTCAAAGGACTCGGAATGTCAATCTTTGGGGTATAATCGTGAAAATGTGAAAAACGTGGACAACAATCATTGCGATTCGGGAAGAAAAAAGATGCACAAGTGTCCTTACTGCGATTATGGAAACTCTCGCGTGTCAAATTTGAACAATCACATCAACTCTAGGCACACGAGAGAGTACACACACAATTGTCAGTTTTGCGATTACAAAAGCCTTCTGAAGGCAAATTTAAAAAACCACATCAACTGTAAACACACAAGAGAGAACATATACAAGTGTCAGCATTGCGATTACGTAAGCCCTTACAGCTCGGCTTTAAAACGTCACATCAACTCGATACACACAAGAGAGAAGGTACACAAGTGTCAGTGTTGCGATTACGAAAGCCCTCTGTTGGCAAATTTGAAAAGTCACATCAACTTTAAACACACAAAGAACATACACAAGTGTCAGTATTGCGATTATGCAAACCCGGTAATGTCAAATTTGAAACATCACATTAACTCGAAACACACAAAAGAGAAGATGCACAAGTGCCCGTACTGCGATTATGGAAACTCTCAGGTGTCAAATTTAAAAAATCACATCAATTCTAGGCACACGAGAGCTAATATACACGAATGTCGGTTTTGCGATTACAAAAGCCCCCTGAAGTCGAATCTAAAAATTCACATCAACTCGAAACACACGAGGGAGAATATATACAAGTGTCAGTATTGCGATTACGGGAACCCTAATAGTTCGGCTTTAAAACGTCACATCAACTCGATACATACGAGAGAGAAGATACACAAGTGTCAGTATTGCGATCATGAAAGCTCGTATAGATCAGCTTTACAACGTCACATCAACTCTCAACATACAAGAGCGAACATACACAAGTGTCAGCATTGCGATTACGAAAGCCCTCTGTTGGCACGTTTGAAAAGTCACATCCACTTCAAACACACGATCGAGAATATACACAAGTGTCAGTATTGCGATTATGAAAGCCCTTATAGCTCGGTTTTAAAAAACCATATCGACTCTAAACACACAATAAAGAATAAACACAAGTGTCAGTATTGCGATCATGAAACCTCTTATAGTTCGGCTTTAAAACGTCACATCAACTCGCAACACACGAGAGAGAAGATACACAAGTGTCAACATTGCGATTATGAAAGCCCTCTGTTGGCACATTTAAAAAGTCACGTGAACTTCAAACACACAATCGGGAATATACACAAGTGTCAGTATTGCAATTATGGAAACTCCGTAAAATCGAATTTAAAAAAACACATCAACTCGGAGCACACAAGAGAGAAGATGCACAAGTGTCCCTACTGCGATTATGGCAACTCACAGGTGTCAAATTTGAAAAATCACATAAACTCTATACACACAAGAGAGAATATACACAAGTGTCAGTGTTGCGATTATGAAAGTCTTTACAGCTCAAATTTGAAAAGTCACGTCAAGCTTAAACATGAGGAAGTCGTAAGAAAAGATATATAAATGTGAATGTACAGAAAAAAATCAAAACACTTGTTGCCGTTGATTTACAGGATGTGAATGTTTACACATCAAGAAAGACGAGAGAAAATATTAATGTAAATATTGCAATTATGAGAGAAACTTATACCTCAAGTTAAGACAATACATACATATTTGCTTTCTCATCTCTGAAAAATCAATAAATTAATTAATGTTGAGTAAAATAAGATAGCACTACTGTTGATGATTATATCAGAAATAAAGACAAGTTTCAACTTAACAATTTGGTTTTAATCCTTTAGGGAACAAAATTAGTTTGATTAATAACATACTTATTTTATAAATTAAAAAAGTTCAATACTAGAAAAATTGGAAGTGAAACAAACTAGAATTCTTAATGATTTGAGTAATTAAATTATAGATTTAATAGGAAATAGATAAATGTACATTCTAATAATAATCGATATTACAATAGTAATAGTTATATAGTACACATAGTGTAAGTATTTACATTTACTCAAAAGAGAGGGCGAAAGGTAAACTGGGCTCGTCTGCGATTATCATTAAGAAATCAAAAATCAAATGGGCAATAAATTTATTTAAACCATAAAAAATAAAATTATAATTCCTTCTACAATGAAAAATGAAAATGAACAAATGCATAAGGAAGATCAAATAGTTGAGGGACTTGATGAATTCTTTTCTCAAGTTGATAAATTGAACAAAAAATTAAAGTTAAAACTAAGTAAAAAGATAGATCCATGCTCGAAAATTGATAGAAATCTCAAATCTATTTACCTGAGAGCAGTGACAACTGACGAGATCATTAAACTTATTACAGATTTAGATAGCAAAAAAGCAGTCGGCTCTGATGAAATATCACCCATAATGATTAAGAACCTCGCAACTATAATCGCCAAACCTCTTATGATTATATTTAACAATGCCATGGAAAAAGGTGTTTATCCAGAAGATCTAAAATCCTCTTATACTATTCCTATATATAAAAATGGAGATCCACAATGTTATGGGAATTACAGGCCAATAACAATAATAAATGTGATAGCAAAGCTCTTTGAAAAATGTACATATGACCATCTTACAAGTTTCCTAGAAAAAGAAATTTTTTTTCTCCGGCCCAGTTTGGTTTTAGGAAGAAAAGATCGACCACAGATGCCTTAGCTCATGTAACGAGTAAATTGACGACAGCTTTAGACAAAAAGAAAAAAGTTATTGGTGTTTTTATCGATTTACAAAAGGCATTCGACTCGCTGGATATTCTGCTTCAAAAACTTGAGTTAATTGGAATCAGCTTATCAAAGCCTATCTGAAAAATAGATATCAGATGGTCAAAATATATAAGAAATACAGTGACAGAAAGGAAATAAAGTACGGCGTTCCTCAAGGCTCCATCTTAGGGCCGCTCCTATTTATAATTTACTTAAATGACCTTTTTAACATAGAGACTAATTTCAACATAACATGCTACGCGGATGACACCTTCCTATACATGGAAGCTGATACTTGGGAAGCGGTCCTTGAAACTGCAAAAGAAGACTTAATTGCTGTCTTTGACTGGTTTGAAAGCAACAGCCTAACTGTTAACGTCAATAAAACCCAAGCTATGTGTTTTGGCTGCTACAAGGATAGCATTCCAAATATCAAAGAATTAATGATCTCTGAAAATACCAAAATAGATGTGGTCACTGAAGCAAAGCACTTGGGGGTCATCATGGATCCTCATCTTAGATGGGACAGTCATATAGTCAACAAGATTAGATACTTATCAAGCTCATTCATGCAACTAAGAAATGTTATGTCAAGAAATCTACTTGTTTTCAGGTCTTTATGCGAATCTGTATGGTGTTACGGTATTGTGGCATGGAGAGGTACACATGAGCACATCCTGAAACCATTTGAGGTATTAAACAGAAAAATAATCAAGATAATATTATTTAGACCAACATTACACTGTACCAAAAGTTTATACGAAGAAATGGGCACTTTAAGCATAAGAAAAACTTTTCTTATAAACTCCCTTGCTTATCTCTTAAAAAATAGAAATCTTAATTTTCAAGTAACGGCAAGATCAGTGAGAGGAAAGAGCAAATATCATGTTATAATTGATTATAAAAGAACACTCTTAGCGGAAACATGCTTCTCTCACTTGGGGAGAAAATTATTTAACTCTCTACCTGTAGAAATCAGAGATAAATTCTACAGAGACACTTCGATGGCTTATTTTACAGAGGCAATAAACTGGATCAGAACAATTGATATTGACAGTTACAACTAATACACAATTCTCGGGAAATAGGTCACATTAACACATATATTTTTATTTTTACCCTCGTCTTTACGTACGTTTCGGTCTCACGACCATCATCAGAAGACTTATTAATACAATAACCTGATTACTTAGAAATACTGTAATAACACAAAGCGAGATTAAAAACCACACACCTCTAGATCAATCGGAATTTATAAATGCTGTGAAATTTTGTTTAGAATGCACTTATTTTCAGTACGGTGAACAATATTTTGGACAAATATTCGGCACAGCAATGGGATCTCCTATTTCTGCTACCATTGCCTTATGTGTGTTCCCAATGACAAAATTCAGTACGTGATTAATAAATTTAACAATTTCCACTGTAAACTTCAATTTACCTGTGAAATAGAAGTTAACAAAAACATAAATTTCTTAGATATGAACATTAGGCATGATGCAGATGGAGAAATAAAAACTTCGTGGTTTACTAAAGAAGTTTGGTCTCAACGCTATCTTCACTTCAATTCCGTTGCACCAACTTGTTATAAAAAAAGCGTCATAAACAGTCTTACAGACCGCGCGGTTAAATTGTCCCACCCAGAGGACCGTCCCAAAAATCTAAAAATTGTTCGTAATACACTGGAATTGAATGGCTACCCAAAAACTTTTTTCAATCCTATTATTAAAGAGAGAATAAACAAAATTTATAATGGAGCGTCATATAAAAATAACGTAAAAGGTAATACAGACAATTATATAACTTTACCATACATTCCGGAGACCTCAGAGAAAATTAAGAAATGTTTGAAAAAGTATGATATAAACGTAGCGCATAAACCTACTAACTGTGTTGGGAAATATTTCTCAAATCTAAAACCTGTAATTCCTAAAGATAAACAAACCCACACAGTATACAAATTAAATTGTTTAGATTGTGATGGAACCTATACTGGTATCTCTAAACAATATTTACAAAAAAGAATGTATGGCCATAAGTATAGCACAAGAAACAAAAACTTAGAAAATTCCACCGCGCTTGCTAAACATTGCTTTGATTATAACCATCAATTTGATTACAAGAATGTTAATATTTTAACTAAGGAAACCAATTATTATAAAAGATCTATTCTGGAGATGATTCATATAAAACGTGACTCCAAGTCTGTTAATCATAGGAGTGACGTTCAAACACTAAGTCATATTTATACTAATTTAATTAATTAATATTCTTGCAAATTCCTACTTACGTCCTTATAATGTAAAAGTTTACTTTAGGTAGAATTGTCTAAAGTATTTCTCACAAGCCAGAGACCTTCTTTTATCACCTAATAAATTATGACATCTGGCGCTTAAATGAACACTTGAGATGGTCTCGTCTGTTAGCAAAGAGGATAGAACTCTTTGTCTGTTAGTCTCTCGCAGACATTTATGAAATGTGTTCGTATTTATTGATGATTCTACTTAATAGTGGATTTTTAATTTTTACGCTGCAACATTGCTGTGTTATAGTTCCGATTTCATGTCTCCGTTCGTTTCGCGGCGTTGGCATTTAAACGAAATTTGTGCGATAAGGACGCTTTGTGTTATTACAGTATTTCTAAGTAATCAGGTTATTGTATTAATAAGTCTTCTGATGATGGTCGTGAGACCGAAACGTACGTAAAGACGAGGGTAAAAATAAAAATATATGTGTTAATGTGACCTATTTCCCGAGAATTGTGTATTAATTCATACGTGGGTCAAGAATCTTTATTATGACAGTTACAACTTAGGATAAGCTTAAAGAAACAATTAATGACCCGAAAGCATAAACAAATAAAAACACAAATACTGTTAAAAAGTTCAAACAGGGTCCTCAGTGATAGCCATGCTCCCAGTTTGTAGCAGGATACATCGGCCTGAATGATACAAGTACTGAATGTACTTACTGTTCAACTCGATGTGTCACGTGAGGATGGGGTCAATGAGCTGGAGCTCCGGATCTTGCAGGGTTCGTGAGAATTTGGTTTTTAAAGTGTTTTAGTGAAAATGTGATAATGTGATAGTAAACCAAAGAGTGACTTTATTGTATTTGTTAATAATTTTAACTTGTTCACATATGAATATTTTTGTTAGATTGTGCAAACATAATTAAGTTGATTATAAATGTTAATTTGAAAATACGTGTAACTATAAATAATTTGGAAAATAAAGTTAATAATAATAATAATAATAATATAAGTTGCCAGGAACCGATGGGATACTGCCAGCTTTACTGCATCAGCAGGCAATCGCTATACTGACCCCTATCCTGTGTGAAATGCTGAGAGCCAGCCTGGCCCTGAGCTACATACCGGAAGAGTGGAGGGTGGCAAAAGTGGTATTTATACCAAAGCCAGGGCGAGAGTCTTACGCCCAGCCAAAATCTTTACGTCCGATCAGTCTAACTCTCGGTCGTATATACAGGTCCGGAAAAGTGTAAACTCTATGTTTGACATGAGTCTTTCACATGTCGCCAAACTCGTAGACCCTCGCTCAGTCACCAGCTGGCGCATGGATCGAAGTATGTTGTCAGGATTAGGTGCCATATCGTTCAAACACGGTCGTATACTTGCCAGAGAACATCCCTCGACTCATGCGCCACCCTTTTGGAACTATGCAACAGATGACGCTTAGCGGACTCACTTCTCACATAGGAAAGAGCCTCGAGTTTACAGAACTGTATATACGACCGTGGTCTAACTTCGTTTCTCCTTTAAACCCTAGAGAAACTGATCAATAGGCATGTTAGAGATGGAACTTATGAGAAATCCCCTACATCGCAATCAGTATGCTCACCAAACCGGGAAATCCTGTGAAATGGCAGTATACGAGTTGATACAGAGAAGAGAAAAATCGCTGGAATGCAAAGAAATTGCGCTAGCGAGCTTTCTGGACATAGAGGGAGCTTTTGACAACACCTCATTCGAATCAATCGCCCGAGCAACGCGAGAGCGAGGGATGGAAGATCTGCTGTGCAGATGGATCCACAACATGCTCCGATGCAGGACAAACATAGGGACTCTCAATGAGGTTGAAAAGAAGGTGCGGGTCACTGGAGGATGTCCGCAGGGAGGTGTACTGTCACCTCTGCTGTGGAGTCTGGTGATGGACGAACTTCTCATACTCCTTGAGAGTAAAGGATTCTGCGTAATCGGATTGTACCCTTCACAAGGAGAAGGCACATTGGAAACATACGAGACTTAGTTTTGTATGGAAAAAATATACAGATGACTGACACGGTCAAGTATCTTGAGGTAAGCCTAGATAAAAGGCTGACCTTTGAGAAGCATGTGGAGAAAACCGCTAACAAAGCGATAAGGGCCCTGTGGACCTGTCGTCGTACAGTCGGGAGAACCTGGGGAGTAGCAGATGCAATGTCGACCACCCCAACGGCTGCGATGGAGAAGCTGTTGGGGTTGGAGCCACTTGTAGTATAGGAATCTTCCATCCCTATAAGAGTTTACCTAGAATCCCCGAATAGACCTTAATTATATTAATTATTATGTAAGTATATGTTTAGATCTCGGATCTGGGTTACCAAGCAATATGTTACATAACGGCTAACCTAGATACCTTGCATCGTAGATTAGTTTAGTAGAACATTAAACAATAAACAGTGACATAACATGTATATATAGTAATGTGGAGCATATCAGTACATATAGTAGTATACAGTATATTCATTGTCCACGCATCTGACAGTATAGTCAATGTACCTGCCTAAGTTGTAATTTCTGAGAGTAAGGCATTAAGCCATAATGGCGCCGAGCTCTACCTTAAGTAAAGTGACTCTTTTTTATACGTGATGTGTTTCCTTCCCCTATACCTCTACCAGGACCACGGGACAGTTTAGGGCAAACCGCCCAACCAAAGAGCTGATCCCCCACACACTGCACCTCGCCGTTCAGGCAGAGGCCATAAGAGGAGCGTATCGCTTCGATCTTATCGGCCAAGGAAAGGTTGACCAAAAAGGCCGATGCATCCTCGGATCATCTAGGCCATTGGGGATGAGATCCGACAGGATCGAGGTTCACAGCACTTCCGTTTCTTTCATGATTCAAACCTTGAATGGGCGGGAGAACGCTAGGGGCAATCCTCATATGATACCAGGGGATTCCATATGGCTTACCGAAGGCACCAAGACGGAAAAAAGTACGGGTGGTGGAATAGTCGAGAAAACGAACCAAGGGGAAAGAATTTCTTTGAACCTAAGAACTTTTGCTCAAATTATGAGGAAGAGAGCCTATGAAAATAGACAAATCACAATCATAGTGAGCAACCTGTCAGTGCTTAAGGTACTGGAGTCATACACAATCACCTCACAATGTGTACTTGATTGCGTTAAAGAACTAACGGCACTAGTAATGAACCCCAATAGAGTCTGAGGAAATCAAACGAGTGCCGTCGCACTCGCTAAAGCGGGGACGGAAAACCACTCATTGGACCAGAGCCAACCTGTGGCATTTCTCATGCCACAGGGAAATCTGTAATCCAAAAATGGCTCGAGATAGAGCATCGTTCCTACTGGAGAGAACTGCCCCGTATGTCGCACTCCAAGCGTGAAAAATCTGCTGACGTTCGGCAGAGAAGAAATACGGAATCTTGTTACATTCCTGACCGGACACGCCCCATGCAACAAACACCTCTCTCTACACGATGGACTTGCAGCGTAGAAGATGAGACACATATGCATGGACTGTGTCAGTGCACGGCATACGCGGTTGGTCGTCGGACATACCTCTGAGACGATAAAACTACACCCGAGGAAATCAGAAGTATCCCCTATATCAGGCTACTGAAATTCATAGAATACACCGGACTGAGGAGGAGGTAGCAATATGTGAGGGCACAGTAGGACTATAATGGCCGCAGTGCAGTGGGGCTCTCCTTAGGATGGAGAACCAACATCACGGAGGAGGGGCTTTTGTCGGTAGGAATCCGGCACACCCGGGGGCACGGGCATCCGAGGCGTCTATTCAAGATTTTCCCTCCCCTACGCAAAAAAAAAATTATGACACTTTTGAGTAATGAAGCATTTTTAGCATTGCTCTCCAAAGAATATTTATCAAAAATGTTTTTCCTCGCCCTAGAATCACATTTTGCGTTACATTTTTCACGACACAAACAAGGTTCCTTCAATAATAAAAGGCGAAATTTCACTATTCAAATATAAGTTCATTTAACTTTTTCTTACCTGTAGCATTGATTAAAATTATCCTATTCTTTCAATCAATTGTTCATCTGAGGACTCGTCAAAGTTATAATAAGTTAACACTGATCAAATAGGGATGAAGTTGGTTTGAGGTAAAAAAAAATGGTCAGATACAATATCATATGTTTATTCAATAATAATATTTATATTATACACATTTCAATATAACCTTCTAATGAAACATACAATTTTGGAAAATGTTCAATTGTTTTTAAAGAAAATATACTTTATATTGTACTGTAGATAGTAGTTAACAATTATTTTTTCGGGATAAGATTACTACAAACAGCTGTAAATTACTAATTACTATAGTTAAAGTAACAACTATACATAAAAATTTTCCTTAACTCAACCTTTAAAAGCCTTATTATATCGTGGGCAACAAACGCTATTTACATAAATTAAAATATTGCGTAAAACTAATTTACTATGGATCATATGAGCTTAGTCAGAGAGTATTCTACACCTTATAAAACCAGGTAAAAAAATTATCGGAATATGACAGTTATTGGTATCACATTTGTGATGATTTGCTTGAATAAATTATATTTCTATCAATCAGTTTAAACAGTCTGTTCGTTTCTTATTTGGCAGTTTAATAAAATAACTATTAGAGAAGTTTGATTTCAACTAATTTAATGCATTAACTTAGTTAAAATCAAACTTCTAAAAGTTATTTTACTCAAGTTTATAATTCTATTCAATTTTATTTAGGGGTATTTGAAAATGCATTGTTGTATTTACAAAAATCAGTTTCAACCGCCACTCATTTTTTACTCAGTAATTTAGCAATAGTGATTCTGAAATCTAGTTTTTAGTAGTTATAATAACATTTTTTAAGATATTTTAATGACTATGTTATTTGCAACCATTTGGTTCAAATACCTCAATCTTTTTTGTTACTAATTCCAACATTAGTAATTTAGAGCCATATTTTTCTAACATTTAATGAATAATTTCGATTTTCAACGATTTCAAGTGATTAGTCATTTAAAATGACCACATTTTAGTAACAAAAACGATGATACCAAGATACTTCTTAGTTTAAAACCCGTCGATTAGTAAATTACCATATTTTAGTAAGAAAAAACGATGATTTTAGATACTAATTAGTTTTAAAATTAACGATTAGTAATTTTAAACAACGCCTCCAACTATTTCGGTAGTTCCAATCACTCTGATTACGAATTTACCCTTTTTTTTTAGCAAAAACGATGATTCCAAGATACTACTTCGTTTTAAAATTAGCGATTAGTAATTTTAAACTACGCCTCCAACTGTTTTGGTAGTTCCAATGACTTTAATTACGAAATTACCACATTTTAGTAACAAAAACAATGATTCCAAGATACTCTTTAGTTTTAAAACCGTCGATTTACCATATTTTAGTAACAAAAAACGATGATTTTAGATACTAATTAGTTTTAAAACTAACGATTAGTAATTTTAAACTAAGCCTCCAAGTATTTCGGTAGTTCCAATGACTTTGATTTCGAAATTACCATATTTTACTAGCAAAAACGATCATCCAAGATACTAAATCGTTTTAAACGTAGCGATTAGTAATTTAAAATAACGCCTACAAGTATTTTTCTAGTTGTAATTAGTTTGTTTGCGAAATAACCACATTTTAGTATCAAAACCGATACTTCAAAGATACTCTTTAGTTTTAAAACCGTTGATTTAGCATATTTTAGTAACATAAAGCGATGATTTTAGATACTTATTAGTTTTAAAACTAACGATTAGTAATTTTAAATTACGCCTCTAACTGTTTCGGTAGTTCCAATGACTTTGATTACGAAATAACCAATTTTAGTATCAAAAACGATGATTCCAAGATACTATCGTTTTAAAATAGCGATTAGTAATTTAAATCATCGCCTCAAACTATTTTTTTAGTTCCAATTAGTTTGTTTGCGAAATAACCACATTTTAGTAACAAAAACGATGCTGTCAAGATACTCTTTAGTTTTAAAATCGTCGATTTACCATATTTTAGTAACAAAAAACGATTATTTTGGATACTAATTAGTTTTAAAACTAACGATTAGCAATTTTAAACTACGCCTTCAACTGTTTCGGTAGTTCCAATGACTGATTACGAAATTACCAAATTTTCGTAACAAAAACGATGCTTCCAAGATACTCTGTAGTTTTAAAACCGTCGGTTTACCATATTTTAGTAACAATAAACGGTGAATTTAGATACTAATTTGTTTAAAAACGTACGATTAGTAATTTTAGGCTACGCCTCCAACTGTTTTGGTAGTTTCAATGACTTTGATTAAGAAATTACCAATTTTAGTATCAAAAACGATGATTCCAAGATACTAATGAGTTTTAAAGTTAGCGGTTAATTGTTTGTAACAACGCCTCCAACTGCTTGTATAATTCCAATGACTTTGTTCTTAATTATCATATTTTTGCCACTAAGCACGATGGTTCCAAGATATTAATGCCTTTTTAAATAAGTGGTAACCAATTTAAAATGATACTAGTTAGTTTAAAAACATTGTATCCAATCAGTTGATGTTTGAACTGTTTTTCCTTCCAATTTTGAAAATATTCACACAATTCCAACGCTTCCAAAAAGAAAGGAACAGACTGTACGACCAACATATAACTTAATACACGATGATGATATACTATATTTATAAGATTCATTTTATTGATTTAATTTTTACATGTTTCATCTCGCAATTAAAAATTATCCTAGCATGCGCAAGAATCACCATTACTGCTTGGCTTATTCGTGTTAGTTAACTTTATTTGGTCGGGGAATTCGTTATATAAATCTACGGCCGAATTTTGTTGAGCCAGAGCGTTTTTAGCTATAGCGATGAAAGCTTGTTCCACGTTCATACCGTCCTTGGCCGACGTTTCGAAATAGGGAATATTGTTCTTAGATTGGCACCATTGTTGGGCTCTCTTCATAGAAATCGATCGCATTTCCATGTCGACCTTGTTACCCAGTAGGACGAACGGGAAATTTTCCGGTTCCCTCGGGGACGCTTGAACCAGAAACTCGTCTCGCCAACTGTCCAGCGATTTGAAGGTATTCGGAGCCGACACGTCGAATACTGAAACATAAAGCGATCGTAATAATAATAATTCGACGTCCAATCGAATTCAACTGGGCTTTTGTAATACTAATACACTGTATTGCAAATTTTCCAACGTAATCGATCTAATGTTACAGTTTCCGTCAAATGACCCCATAAAAAGTCGAGGGAAATCAAGTCCGGGAATCTATAAGGCCAGCGTCGAGTTGTTTGACTGGAGGTATAATTTTCTGGACCGAAAACGCCCTAATGACGGTTTGTAAGGTAATTAACATTATAGGTATCTGCTTTTATTACGGATGGAATAAGGAATTATTGTTTCTTGATGTAATTCAAATTATACCGCACAGAAGTTTATTTCTGAAATGAGTAGGCAAAAGTTGCCAAGTAGTTCTGCAAAATCACAAGTTCCGACTTAATCATATCACGACCTAGTGATGGAGAACCCTTTTACTACAGCACAACCATTCTATAGAAGAATGCATGCAAATAAAAGCCGTTGACAATTTATATGAGAACCCTTACAAATACAAATTAAGCCAATTGATAGAAGATATATTTGACAAGTTAAGTAACCAGTGATATTAAGAAAGAACATTCACCATGCACAAACATGCCGGCGTTACCCAAGCGCATCAAGTCCTAATTTAAGAACTAATAACAATCAAGACTTTTGTCTCTAACAATAACATAGGAGTGTTTTTTGGGCTCAACAAATCTGAAATTTCTATGCGACCTGGAAACAGTATTTATGGATGGCCTATGTTCGGGGATCGTCAAGCAATTCGAATGTAGCGTAATAAAAATGTAAAATCATAACCTCAGAGCCAGTTTCTCCGAGAATTACAGGTTTATACGGGATGATCCAGAGTTCCGAAAAAGTCCAATAGCTCCGTTGCTGTTACGAGATATTGCCAAGCATTTACGACCAAGAGCTGTGGGTAAATATTGTCTTCGAGGTCCTGAATCGTAGCTTTAGCATCAGCGTACACTTTATTTTGAACGTAGTGTCGAACAAAAGATGGCGAAAGTGTCAAATCGCAAGATTTAGGAGGGCAAAGTAAATTTCGCAATAGTCAAATTAGACGCCCTGCATTTCCAATCAACAAACGTCGTAATTGAAGTAAGAAGGCAATATGTTTGATTTGCAATGAAACCATAGCCGTTCTCAAAGAATATAACATTCCAAGATACTACTTCGTTTTAAAAGTAGCGATTAGTAATTTTAAACCACGCCTCCAACTATGTTTGTAGTTCCAATTAGTTTGTTTTCGAAGTAACCGCATTTTAGTAACAAAAACGATGATTCCAAGATACTACTTAGTTTTAAAACCGTCGATTTATCATATTTTAGTAACAAAAAACGATGATTTTAGATACTAATTAGTTTTAAAACTAACGATTAGTGATTTTGAACTACGCCTCCAACTGTTTCGGTAGTTCCAATGACTTTGATTACGAAATTATCATATTTTAGTAGCAAAAAAAACGATTCCAAGGTACTACTTATTTTTAAAAGTAGCGATTAGTAATTTAAAACAACGCCTCCAACAATGTTTGGCAACTTCAGAAGTTGGAGAATAAAACTCAAATTTTACACAAAACTGTTAACATTTAATTTAAAAATGCTGACAAATTGTTTCACCACACTGTGGCATTATCAAAGCGAGGAGTTATCAACTAAAGCTAAATCTAAAAGTATGTCCTTAAATATCAGGGATCAGAATGTGGTGCAAATTGAGGGATGGGGGTGGATAATGGTGGGAGTGTGTTTACAAAATTGTTAACAAGCGGTGAATTATATGTGTCGATTTGATCATTTAATATTACATTATTATTGTTTTTTGCGTGTTTCAAAATTTCTATGGATTCTAATATATTAAGTTTATGTCCTTTTTCCTGAATATGTAGAATATCAGGATTAAGGGTGAAATTGTGGTTATGTTCTAACAGGTGATTTGCGTAATTAGAGTCTTCTTTTTTGAGCCTGTAACTTCTCAAATGTTCATTGAACCTTACGCTGAAACTGCGTCCAGTTTGTCCTATGTACAAAGCACTACAGTCATCACATCTCAGTCTGTAAACTCCAGATTTCTTTAAGTTATCTTTTTTAGATTTCGAGTTATTAATATACGAGCATAGGTTATTTGTTGTTTTAAAGGCGACGTTTTTATTCTGTTTTTTAAGGAATTGAGATATTTTTAGTGAATGTTTACCTAAATATGTTAGACATGTGTAATTTGATTTTGTATTATTATTAATTTGCGGATAAATTATGCTTAAGGCTTTTTTATTGAGTTTATTTTGGAGTATTTTATTAATTATATTGACATTATAACCGTTATTTTTGGTAATATCTACGATTCTGTTTAATTCTAAATGGAAATTATCTTTACTTAATGGGACATTAATTAATCTATGTATCATACAATTATATGCTGCTAGCTTATGTGATTGTGGATGTAAAGAAGTGTTGTGTATTGTGGTATCTGTGTGGGTGGGCTTGTGATAAATAGCGAAAGAAAAGTAATTATTTGTGTGTGAAATTGTCAGATCTAAAAAGTTTAAGGACTTGTTGTTTTCCATCTCTAATGTGAATTCTATATTTGGGTGTAAGTTGTTGATATAGGTGAGAAAAGAATTTATTTGACGGTTACTGCCTGTATAGCAAGCGATTACGTCGTCAACATAGCGATACCAATATACAAACATGTGCTGAAAATTGGAATTTAAAATCTTAGTTTCCAAGTAATTCATAAATATTTCTGCTAGCAAACGGAGATAATGGCGAACCCATGGGGAGTCCGGTGTTCTGTTTGTAATATTTATCGTTAATTGTGAAATAATTTTGGTCTATGCAAAGTGAGATTAAACTTAATATTTCCTGTGTTATTGCCGGTAAAGTATTATTGCGGATTAAAATCACTCTTCAATTAGAGTGATGGTCAATTGTGTGGGAATACTTGGAAAAAGGTTCTTGACATCAAAAGATACAAGTTTGATATTTGTCTTTAGTTCTACATCTTTTATTTTTTCTATTAACTGGAAAAGATTTTAAATTCCAATTTTCAGCACATGTTTGTATATTGGTATCGCTATGTTGACGACGTAATCGCTTGGTATACAGGCAGTAACCGTCAAATAAATTCTTTTCTCACCTATATCAACAACTTACACCCAAATATAGAATTCACATTAGAGATGGAAAACAACAAGTCCTTAAACTTTTTAGATCTGACAATTTCACACACAAATAATTACTTTTCTTTCGCTATTTATCACAAGCCCACCCACACAGATACCACAATACACAACACTTCTTTACATCCACAATCACATAAGCTAGCAGCATATAATTGTATGATACATAGATTAATTAATGTCCCATTAAGTAAAGATAATTTCCATTTAGAATTAAACAGAATCGTAGATATTGCCAAAAATAACGGTTATAATGTCAAGATAATTAATAAAATACTCCAAAATAAACTCAATAAAAAAGCCTTAAGCATAATTTATCCGCAAATTAATAATAATACAAAATCAAATTTCACATGTCTAACATATTTAGGTAAACATTCACTAAAAATATCTCAATTCCTTAAAAAACAGAATAAAAACGTCGCCTTTAAAACAACAAATAACCTATGCTCGTATATTAATAACTCGAAATCTAAAAACGATAACTTAAAGAAATCTGGAGTTTACAGACTGAGATGTGATGACTGTAGTGCTTTGTACATAGGACAAACTGGACGCAGTTTCAGCGTAAGGTTCAATGAACATTTGAGAAGTTACAGGCTCAAAAAAGAAGACTCTAATTACGCAAATCACCTGTTAGAACATAACCACAATTTCACCCTTAATCCTGATATTCTACATATTCAGGAAAAAGGACATAAACTTAATATATTAGAATCCATAGAAATTTTGAAACACGCAAAAAACAATAATAATGTAATATTAAATGATCAAATCGACACATATAATTCACCGCTTGTTAACAATTTTGTAAACACACTCCCACCATTATCCACCCCCATCCCTCAATTTGCACCACATTCTGATCCCTGATATTTAAGGACATACTTTTAGATTTAGCTTTAGTTGATAACTCCTCGCTTTGATAATGCCACAGTGTGGTGAAACAATTTGTCAGCATTTTTAAATTAAATTTTAAAAGTTTTGTGTAAAATTTGAGTTTTATTCTCCAACTTCTGAAGTATTATGAATTTACACTACGTAAACGCCGAAACCATAGATATATAATGTTTGGCAATATCTTCAATAGCAACTGAACTATTGTACGCATTTCTTATCGCACGCTCAGATATTGTTTTTCTATGATTCCTGTAACAAATATTTGTCTAAATAAATATGGTATCTTACCTAGTACACAACAATCTGCCCCTCTGTAAAACGCCACGCCGAGCGATTGAAACCTTTCCTGTCCCGCAGTGTCCCATATTTGCATCGTCACTGACCTATCGTCGACGGTCACTTCTTTCGTCAAGAAATCAGCACCGATAGTGGCCTTATACTGATTGGAGAATTTACGATTGACATATTGATTCATCAACGATGTTTTGCCCACGCTGGAGTCTCCAAGGATGATGACTTTTAGTAGAACTTTTTTGCGACTTGCCATCTGTAAACACAGAAGAAATACTTAATTTAATTATATCTATTGAATTTGTAGCCCTGCATAAGAGGTCCCTTGTCTATTATCCGAAATTTTCGATGTCAATACAATAAATTCAAGGGATTCTGACAAAAATACTCTTTATTTTCTCCCTTTTCTAGCGAAAACTTGATCTATTTTAAGCATAGACCTATTATCCTAAGGAGACGTAACATCTCATTCATAAAACTCCATTTGACTTGTCGTAATGATTACATGAAGTATGACAAAGAAAACCAACGGACCTTTTTGTCGTCGAGTCATAATTACTCCTTATTGGCAACGCTGTAACTATGATTGAAAACTTGGTACCACTTGTAAGGCAACAAATGATGCAATGGAATGGAATAGTTTACATTTAAAAATTTAAATATTCTACAATTTGATTGTGTATTCCAAGTTACCATACATATGGAATATTTTTCAGAAAAAAACGACATTTCAACAGTACAGCTTCTAATATAACCAATAAATAATTTTAATTTAATTTTCAATTTAATTTCAATTTATTCCAAAATAAAAAACATTACAATAATGTATGTGGAATACACTATGAATATTGCATCTATGAATACATACAACATAACATATTATATAGTATTAGAAGAGATACCCAAGTATATAAAACAAGAACTTAAGCTATTAGACTAGGCTAGTTTCCGATAAGTAATCGTTTACAGAGTAGTAAGCTTTTTCTAACAAGAGCTTTTTTATATATACATGATTTAAATTTAGGTAGTGAAAATGATTTATACTTATTAGGAAGTCTATTGTATAAAGATGAACTCGTGTAATAGAAACTTTTTTGAAAGGTAGTTGTATTATGCTTTGGAAAAATGATAAGATTGTTTAGTTGACGAGTATTTGAAGTGGAAAAATTATATAACTGTCTGTTTCTGTGAACAAATTTCAATGATTCTTGGATAAATAGAGAGGGAAAAGTCAAAATTTTCTTTTCCTTAAAAAATGGTTTGCAGGAATTACCAAACTCTTTAGATTGTTTAATATTCGCATTGCATATTTTTGCAAAATAAAAGTAGATTTCCACTCTGTCGAATAACCCCAAAACAGAATGCCATATGACATCACTGAAACAAAGTTGGAATAATATACAAGTTTGCAAGTTTCATAATCAAGGCCCTTTGCTTTCATTACTCGTAGACAGTAACATGCCTTAGTTAATTTTTTGTTTACTTCCCTAACATGCAATTTCCAATTTATATTAGAATCTAATATAAATCCCAGACATTTAATATAATCAACATATTGAATGTCGAAGACAGCTGGCTCATTCAGATTTTGGTTGTAAAAAAATAAATTAAATTTAATGCATTGAGTTTTGCCCATGTTTAGGTTGATGTGATTGATTTTACACCAAGTATCTATTTCACATATTGTATTATTTATATTATGAGTGAGTTCTTCTTTTGAATTACTATTATTTAAAGAGATAGCATCATCAGCAAAAAGTGTTAAAACTGCAGACGACACAGCTGATGGTAAGTCATTTATAAAGATTGTAAACAATATGGGTCCTAATATAGAGCCTTGGGGTACACCACCTACTATGTTTCCACAATTTGAAAAAATTTGTTTATTTTCGTGTCTATTATTTATTAACGTATATTGTTTGCGATCCGTTAAGTAAGATCTGAACCATTCCAGGCTCAGTCCGCGTATTTCTATATACTCCAATTTATGTAAAATAATCTCATGACAAATGCTATCAAAAGCTTTGGAGAAATCACACGAAATTGCCCCCACAAGTTTTTTTTGATCAAGATGTTTATTTATGAAGGTAGTTATGTCAAACATTTGTTGGTTTGAAAGCCATGTTGATTTTCTGAAATAATGTTGAACTTTTTTAAGAAGTTTGATAATCTACTGTACATTAATTTTTCAAAAACTTTCGAGACACTTGTTAATAATGATATGGGTCGATAACTGGTAATTTGATGTTTATTACCTTTTTTTTGGAATTGGTATGATATGTGAGATTTTTAGTGCATCAGGAAACATGCCGTATTCAATTGACTTATTAAAATAAAATGACAATGGTTCAGCCAGAACGTTTATACACTCTTTTAGTAATTTTGTAGAAATATTGTCGTAGCCTGAAGATGTTTTAGATTTCATTGATTGGCAAATCGAAAGAATCTCTATACTGTTAGTTGGATTTATAAAAAAGGTGTGATTAATGTTTTTGTAAGAAGATTTCAGATATTGATTAATGCATAACTGATCATGTTTGCTCATTTTTGAATGATTACTTGTGTTTAAGAAGTATTTATTGAATTCTTCAGCTACAACATTTGAGTTTGTTTCAATTTTTCCATTAATGTACAATTCAATATTTTTGTGGTTTCCTTTTTCTTTATTTTTCATTGTTTATTATTTGCCAGATTTTTTAAGTTTTATTTTCGCACTGATGTAAATCTCGCTTTATCTCATGATTTTTAGCAAGAATTATTACTTTTTTTAAGATTTTATTATATTTTTTAGTATAATTTGTAAAATTTACGTCATTAACAATCTTTTTTTGTTTAATACGATACCTTTTTTGTCTACAGGAAGTTTTGATACCACTAGTCATCCAATTATTGTTTTTGTTTTTATTCTGAAACTTTTTTAGTGGGAAACAATGTTTGAAGCAGTTCTGCATTTCGTCAACAAAGAATTGAAAATATTCATTATAGTTTTCCGCATTTATTGAACTTATTGTTAATGCTATGGACGTTTTTATAATAATTACAAATCTCAATCCGGCACACAGAGCAACTAATCCGGCAACACCACATTCCATACGGCCATACTTGTAATATATAGCGGTCTGAGTGACCCGAAATTTTGCCAATGCCTGATCGTGTTTAAATGTAAACAATTCTGTCTCCTTAGGATAATAGGTCTATGATTTTAAGGTACATTTTGTATCTATTTCCAGAAGTGATGTACAATACTACAAAATAATCTTCTAAAAAAAAATTTGTTTGCTTAGTGCTTCAAATTACATGAGGAAATTCCAGTTTATTAAGCGAGTAAAACTCCTTTTCTATTGATAACAATGGAGATACTGATATAGTGAAGAATTGTACAGGTTAAAATTATATAGAAACAATTTTCTCATTATCGAAAAAAAAATCGAAAAATTAATTTTAGAAAATTCAAAACCTATGATTTTATTGGGGCCATAACATACAGGATGAGTACTATTTTGGGTCCCGACAAGCTGTAACTTGGTCAAACATCGTGTGATGTTTAAACTAAGGTCAGAAACGATTTTTTAATCATCGAAAATATGTTTTAACGAAATTTCAGTAGAATCGATCGAGTCTAGCAAAATCGAGATTTTTCCATATCATTCTATGTGATCTTAGAACACTTTCAAAGCAAATTTTTGATACAGCATTCCTCAAAAGTATGATTTTATTAGGGTCATAACCTGCAGGATGAGCATTTTCTCTATCCTAAACAATATACACTTGTACCAATTAAAAATACATAAGAAGTTACCAGTATGTCCAACAGGTTTACTTACAAATGTTTATTTCCTATTTATAGTCTACAAATGTTTGATATTTGAACAAATAAATACCGGGATATCAAAAAGTATCTTGGTCAAGGGTGGTTGTGGAATCTAAAACGTATGTCTTAGTTTACGTTTGAAATAATTATGTCAGTGTCACACTGATATCAATAACCTACAAATGTCATACCTATTTATTTCAGTTGTAAAACAATAGTGAATACAAATTAATATAGTAATAAAAATTGTCGAAATGTTAACTTTGAACCTTTTAAAAGGTCGAAATAGCCACAAACCGGGTCGAAAACGGTTTTAAAATAGTTAATTTTCGATAAATGGAATGACGTTCACGTGAGAAGCCCGTAGCTTGCGAGTTGGAAAAGTGCAAAAGTTAGGAACATAGAACTTCTTTACGAGGGCTTTTTGCGTACCGTTTTCGCTCCATGTAGTTAGATTTAGTCGCGATACGCACCCGACGGCCCTTCTTTTTTCCAAAAATTCCGTTTAAATAGGAAAATGTAATTAAAATAGAAGCAGGTACTCTCAGGTCTCAACTGACGCGTAGCGAGCTTCTCGAGGGAAACGTCAAAATGATTTCGTTCGTAGCTAATTACATAGGACATCTGGCGTTCATGCAATTATGTTTTCAGATAATTCGAACCTTCTAATTTCGATAGGCCAAGTGAAAATCCCGGAGTCTGAAGCGCTAGAGACTTCTGAGTGTTATAACATTCGTATAAAATTACGAAATTTCGCACTTTTAGAAACTTCAAATTAAACTTTTTGATGTCCCGGTATATTGATTGATTGATTTTCTAAGAATTGCCTAGATCAAGCAAAATTTATATTTTTCCATACCCATACTCTTAAAACTGAAGCTGTAAAAATTTATACCAGCATTTCGGCTTGCAGTGCTTTATGGTAAATACATATTTCATGTGACATAATTATGTGGTAAAGCTGATAAGTTGAAGTTTTCACAAAGTAAGCCGTGGGGAAGAGGAATCGGGTCCAATTAAATTCAAATACATAATTGTTCAATGTATCAGCAATCCTCAAATGGATCATTTCCAAAGTTCAACAATCTTAATGTTAAATCAACCAGTAAATGATAAAAGTTGCTTCAATGTTGTGAAAAAAAGCAATTAATGAAAAATAAAGTCTACATCTATTGCATCAAAGTTCCTTATTAATAGTTATTATTGAACCCTAATGAAACAATCCTTAGTAGTTTGATATGAGTCAATTGAAGAGATAAAAGAATGTGGCCTAATCTTTATGTAAGTATAAGTTTGTAGGTCAAGATGAGTAGTAAATTTGGATGAAGGACTTCAGTTTTAATAACACTGAGATTAGTGCTTATGTTTTCCAATAGATCTGTTAGGATTTCAATTAAACAATCAATCTAAATGGGGCGGACAAGTTCAGAGGACTTAGACCTCTTGATTGGGTCCATTGTGCGCCCTTTGATACGAGACTATGTTCACTAGGCCCAAGGCAGTGCTGAAGGCTAAGATTCTGCTTAGGCTGATGTCTCTCATGGCCTAAGGTGACATCTACGCACTGCTGAGATGTTCTAGCGTAAGAGAAACCAGTGCTGGATACTCTACAAGTGTACGAGAGGCAGTTTCATCTACCTCTTCATCACCAACGATGCCCATTGTGTATACATGTTTAGTCAGATGACAGGGTCCTGTAACGAATTCTGTCACAAGTTTTGAGCCTCTCCTACCCACAGAGAGAAGGATTTTCAAGCGTTTGGATGTGAAGCTTTGTCTGCCTCATCTTGGGGGCTCTGCGACAAACCGAGAGCCACTGTATATACAGTAGCTCTCTGAGTGTGGTTCCTGGTTATCATTTAAAATTACATATTTCCTAATATAAAGATACAACTATGGCTTCACCAGTTTTTTTACAATATTAAGTATAAATTGGTTTTGTAATTGTATTCATTTTGTCCTTCCTGGAATTTCCCCAGAAACAGGAAAGGTTAAACACAAAATAATCATACCTTTACGAGTGATTTTTGAATATGTCCAACCAGGAACTGAAAAAAATAAACAACGGTAGCACCGAACAGATGTAGTTGACCACAACCTACAACAGCAAAAGAAACTTGCAGCAATCACTGCTGAACTCTTCACTTTTCACGTACTTGTATAAGAACGTTGACGGGGGCGTTAATATAAGTACTATTGAACGTTATTTTGGATTACTCTATAATGACTCATTTGCGACTATAGAACAACAATGAAGTCAGACCTTAACAAAGAAAATCAGCTGATTATCACTAATTGGTTTGCAATATTCCAAAGTTATCGCATTGTAAACATCTGTCTCATAGGAAATCTTATCTCAATTATTCGAAATATTGAACTTACTTTTATCTAACTTAGATATATAACACACACTTTAATTTATTTATTTAATTGCGTATTCTAAATTACTGACAACAGTGACAAAACAACTGACAGACAACGAGACAACTAGGAACTAGAAAATGGCGTTTCATTCCATTCCCATAAATCACTGAACCACATTATACAATATTAATTTCACCAGGTGAAACCACAGAGATCGATTGTATATTTATAGGATCGATTGCAAGTAGCACTCTTACGTCCGCTCTTCGTACTAGGACCTAAGACTATAATTAATTATTATTATATTATCTTCTCGTTTTATCTCGAGCAAACAGGATAAGGAAAACAAAACAAATTATTGACGTTCTTTATTATTCACATGGATGTATATCTCTAATATTATATATTGTACATTTTTAATAACAACTACAATTGAATTCGTGTTCAAGCCATAACACCACAGCATAATTCGTTGGAAAACTGATTGATGAGATCCTTGAAAAGTTCACTTTAAATTTGGCCATGTTACACGAATTTTACCAAGAAATTTAAACGTTCTAAACGCACTGCATTCGACATAAGAATGCATAACAACTTAAAAATAGCTACATCTAGTAACTAGCTACAAGAACTAAAACAAAATCGAGTTCAAAAGATCTTGTAAAATCAGCCTTCATTAACTTACAACTTTGAAATATTTTTAACAACGTTTTGTTTAAATTTTTCAACCACTCTGATTATTTGAAGTGTAGCTTAAAATATACATAAATATAAATATGTTATAGCTTTATATCTGCGCTAATCAACTTATAAACTATCAGAAGATAGGACAATGTCAGTTAAAATAACAAATTAAAATGTATTAAAACATGTTTTCAATTAGTAATCAAAAATTTAAATATGCAATCATATGAATCAATATTTTTAATAGGGCTTTATCTATGCTTTATTTTATCAACAGAAATAAGGTTAAAATATCCTATTTCATGGAATTATTCTTCAGTAAATCATATAATATACTCCTGATATGTGATATTAAAAAAAAATGATATATTGTAAAATATTACCACTATTAGTAACTAAATTGAAAATTCATATCTATAGTTTTAATAAAAAATACACTTGTAATAAATTTTCACAAACTTCATTTTTATTAAACAAAAGTGACAAGTAAAGTATTAAACAACTCAGAGAAAATTGAAATTAATAAGTTCAAAAATATAGGAAGAACCCTTTTAAATGATCAGAAAGACTTTACCAATTCTCCATTATTAAATTTATTTGTCAGTAACTCTTATCTTACATCACTCATCCCCTCCTTCTTAATCTTAATTTTAATATTTAAGCCATAGTTTGTAAAACCATTGTTTGATAAAACCACAGTGTGGTGTAACAGTTCACGATTTGTTTAATAAAAACAAAATTTGTGAAAATTTATTACATTAGTTTATTAAAACTAATTAAAACTTCATTATTCATAACACCTCGGAAATGAATAGATTGATAAATATTTCATAAAATAAATATTAATGATATGAAGGTTGTAAATCCAAACTAAAACTAAAATATTAGGGAAACTATCACATCTACAGCTGCCATAAATATATATACAAATGTATACAAACAATGCAGAAAAGATTTTGGCACATATTTTTCTCAAATAAACAAATATTATAGAGAATTTAAAAAAAGTGTATTCAATTACGAATAAAATTCCTACAGTTTATAGTAAAATATATATACCAATTTAAAATCATTGAATAATTAATAGATGTAAAAATTACATCAAATCAACTATTTCATATTTTTTTAATGCTTCAAGTGAATTAAAAAATTAATAACAAACTGTAATATTAATAAGAATAAATTCTTTATCTTAATTATTCCAATGCAATAATTTTTAAGATATGCCACGCTGAGGTAAACAATCAAAATAAAGCTAAAAATGCTATGAAAAAAGCAAAAAAATCTTATTTAAATTTAATTTGTGCATTAAAGCTTGCACAAATGTAGCAGAGGTTGAAAACAAAATTAAGCGCGTTAAACAATTCTGTTATCTGATTTTTGTTAGCAACTTATCACCCAATTTTTTCAAAATAAGCAGAACAATTTCAAACAAAAATTCAGCGAAATCAAAGCCATTCAATCAAAAAAGATAAATAATTTGATGAAAGTAACTAATGAAAAATAAATCAAATATTTTATATTCTTTCAATGCTTCAAATAAATTAAAAAATGAATATTACACAATTATATTTCAAATACAGCATTATGTAAAAAATCATATGCAATTTGAAATTAATAACATACTGAAATATTAATAAGAATAATTTTTTATCTTAAGGTAGTTGTCGTGGTACAATATTGTAAGAAAGTCTTGTATCATGCGCGCGGTCAGAGAGCACACGAGCTTGTAGCAGAATGTGCTATAATTTTTGTGTAAGACTGTTCCCATGGAGACGTAACCCACACAGTACTCAAGTTGTTTCTGTCCAACTCGCTAGTACGTATACTTTCTCATAAATTGTTGAACTTGAAATTAATATTTCTTGACAATGAGAAGGTCAATAATTTTTTTTTTTTTTTTTTAATTCAGAATACAAACATTAAGTGACTGTTAGTTTTTTAAAAATTTCTGACAGTTAGTTTCTTATAAAAACTGATAAACTGGTACAAACTCTATGTAGTGCCTATACTCTCCATGTTAATGGACCGATTTTTAATTAAGTGTATCTTGAGTTAGAAACGGTCAATTGACTTCAAATTTTAATAGTAATTGTATTATCATGTCCTTATTAAATATAAAAAAATTCAGAATTTTCTGACTGTACGCGTTTTTCACGACAACTACCTTAATTATTTCAATTTCAGATGGATTCAAGAAAATTACCCATTAATTGTAAGTAAAAATCAATTTTTTCTATATGCCAAGGTGAGGTAAACAATCAAAATAAAGCTAAAAATGTCTTGAAAAAGCAAAAAATGTCAGTTATATTATTCTCACGCTAATTCAAATTAAATTTAGTTTAAATTTGTGCATTAAAGAAGCTTGCACAAAAAAAACAATCCTGTTATCTGAATTTTGATACCAATTTTAGCACTCAATTTGTTCAAAATATGAGGAACAATTTCAACGAAATCAAAGCCATTCAATCAAATAGAGATAATTCAAAATGCGGAATTAGAAATGAAAATTTAGAAGAAAAAAATTAAATTAAAAATAAAATTTGTAACATCTTGACAAATAAAAAGATATAAAGCAGAAATAGGCATAGCAAAAAATCGTTTTAAGTATCACACAAAAAAGACAAAAGAGTTCTTAGATGCTAACCCTCAAATATTAGTTTTGAATGCGGATAAATGTAATAAAACCGTCATAAATCTATTAAATGATGAAACAATTATAAAAAATTACTCTACATTATCAGTACAAAATAACATGAATAAATTAATGAAAAAATGGTGCAAAAATATGATAATCCCTATTGATTTGAAAAATAAATTAATTTGCCATAATGGGCAAGCATCTTATATCCACGGGTTTTCTAAACTGCACCTTTAAGACCCATTGGAAGTAATATTGAAGCGCCTACCTACAATTTATCAACATTTTTCACATAATTTCCACTATTTCCATTAATAAATCGATAAATTGTCAAATGAAAATACACAAAAATAAACGAAAAGATTTAATTGTGTTAAATTCCACGTACAGGGGAAGTTACATAATTATAACTACCACCCTGTTATTTTAAACCTAAATAGCCAATTAATGAATTAAAATAAAAATATCAAAATCTGCAAATGGTTTTTCAAAACAATGTAAAGCATACAGGTCAAAAATATAAGTTATATTGGACCTTATGTTAAAAAAAACACAAAATCAGCCAACTTGTATCATAACGCTTATAATATTTTCCAATATTAACCGTTACAGTCCAAAATAACAGGATGGTCGGCCGACACTTAGGTCACACAACCTGTATTTCCAATGTTTGTATAATTTGTATATTTATATCGAAAAAAAAATTTTTTTAAATAAGGAGCAATTATATAGACATATAGTTTAATTTAGCAAAATTAGGTTTTTTTTCCCACATTTTTACTTTTATTCGATGAAGGAGATGCACCTGCCGAAGGAACTATGGGTGCTGCAGTTCGAGCGGGGGAAGGGCATCTCGGTGGAAGTGGTTCATCGTCATCATCGTCCTCGTCTTCTTCCAACAATTTCTTCGCCAATTGCACCGCATAAAATTCATTGTAGTGTTTTTTTCTCCTCTGTTGGAATTCTTTTCTTTTCAGTCGCTCCTCTGGTGTTAAATCTGCGTCGTCATCGTCTTCTTCAGTTTCTTCGGGTATATAACTATTCGCCTTTTTCATTGATGCCTCTCTTATTCTGAAAACCAATTTTTTTATTTAATAATTCAGCATAATTCCAAAAATAGCTTGCAGATTAAAGTAAGCTTAAATCAGGATAAGATAACTACAGAATAGTTCACACTGTGGATATACAATAGCACTATAAATGAGAAATAATCACTCTTGTTCACTAAAAATACTGTTAAAGTACTGAGGACCTTTTGGCTAGCCAGTAGCCATCATCAGAGTAAACTAAATCATAAATTATAATGTGCCTGTTTAAATATTATTTGGGGATACTAATGCAAACAAGGGGTTACCCCCAGCAGGAGAGAAGTAGGAATTTAATAAATTACTGTTTTAATAGTGATAAACTTTCTTGAGAAATGGTATGACCTGTATTCAAAATATGTTCAGCTAACGCTGATTTTTCACTATTATTTTTCTTTATATGGGCAAAATGTTCTTTATACTAAGTTAAAATGTTCCTTTTAGTTTGACCCATATAGCGTTTTGAACACGACGTGTAATATTTTGCTGAAAATCTTTTGTGACGATTTCATTGTTTTGGTTTTTTTTGGTGTTATTATTAGACTGGGAATCCGTGTGTACATTAACTTATGAAATCTGATGCATTTACTTACTTTTGCGCCAATTGTGCCGCATCCAAACCATCGTATTCGTTAACACCATCATAACTGAACGGTGTTTTAGGCTCATCAATTTTCATGTGACCATAATCTTTATCCGGAGGATGTAGTGTTGCTATTATATTCATTTCATCCCATTTCGTTTCTTTTGCTTTCCTGCATCACAAATAAAATCACAATCAATAGTTGGAAACGATAAGTTTCAGCGGGACGCGTTTCATAACAGTTTAACGTAATCACATTAGCGAATCGGATAATGGAAAAAAAATGGGATGGGCAAAATAAAGTAAAAACGTAACGTTAAAAACCTGTGGAATTAACTGGAAATTTGCTCACTTCGCATTAGAATGGGCTTCTTGCTTGTCGAAACTGCTTGAATTTTTTAAAATGCCTTTTGCAGGCCGCTTCTGCAAATTGTCTGCCATTTAATATTTATGAAACGTCAAAATGTTTTCCAGTTGTCATTTAATCAACATTAGGGTTATGTTCAATGTTGTCAGGTTGAAAAAATATTCAAGCAATAGATGCAATTTACATTTAATCGCTAGTTCTAATTTCACGAATCATATTTACAGGTTTATTGAATTTGTGGTTCTTTTGGTGTTTATATTTTCCATTCCAAGTATTCGTATCTAACTTTTATTTAAATAGTTGAATGCTTTAATCGAAAGTGGTTTGAAACAATAACATTTACATTTCTCTTGCTATAGTCACTGATTTGAATTATTGGTATCATTGACGCTTTGATTGTGGGAACAGGAAACTATTTACGTTTCTATAATCAAAGTGTTAAGATGCGACAGCAGTGATCGCACCTTAAAGTGATTGGATGCGAAATGTTTAGATGCGACAGCATTGATCGCACCTTGAAATGATTGAATATTCTTCCCAACACTTGTAATAAAACACGACTTGATTATATTTGCTTGTATTTAGTAATAGTAATGGTGAAATATAAAAGCGAGTGACAAATTCAATAGTTGGAAATATACTCCAAATTACAGCCTGATAGAAATTCTAAACTAAACAGTTATCCCTACTACACTCCTCATGGGGTTGTTTGTCATTCGGTATAATATTTAGAGGTAGAAGTTCATTCTATGTCTTATTGGAAAATTCCGCTTAATCGTTTATTGCTATGCAACCTTTCTGCGAATTCTTACTTTGTGTTTACGACAGGAAAGTCCAGTATCACTTTGTTCCAAAATACCTATTATAAACGGATTAAGCTCATTTCGGTTCACTTAAATAATTACGATACCTAATATAATACAGGAATATTTACAATTGAGTTTTATGGATCTTTCAAAGGATGTCTTTGGTTTGGAACAAACATACTCCCCCCCTTGAAAGATCTGTGGGTTTACTACCCATGAGCTGGTAGTGCAATGGAGTTCCACGAAGGTCAATAGGTCATGGATATACATTCATATGGACATTATATCATAATACAAATATATACATTTACATAGAATAATATGTTACAAATACAATATATACAGATCAATAATACGAGTATGTTCCAGATACATTGTAGATCATTTGTTGCAGTCGACCGGGTTCACTTAAACATTATCATCGATGGGTAATAAACACACACGGGACACTGCACGTTTAATAATGCCGTTGGATGTTTTTATTGAAATCACTCTAGTGTTGTTGTCCTTTCCTGGATGTAATTCCGTTACTCTACCCGTCAGCCATCGTAATGGTGGTAGATGATCTTCTTTAAGTATGACCATGTTTCCCACTTGAAGTTCCATGGCATTTTCCGGTTGAGTCTTCCATTTACTTCGTTGCTGCAAGGAAGAAATATATTCCTTGCTCCACCGCTTCCAAAAGTGTTGACGCAGTTGCTCAATGTACTGCCATCGGGATAACCTATTTTGCTGTATGTGGGTGATGTCAGGATGTGGGGAAGATAATAGCGAGTCACCAATTAAAAAATGTCCAGGAGTGAGATAAAGGAGGTCATGTGGGTCATTAGACAAGGGTGTGATGGGTCGAGAATTTAATATAGCTTCAATTTGTGTTAATATCGTAGTAAATGCTTCAAACGTTAAATTGGCGTTTCCTATTATTCGTTTTAAATGATGTGTTATGGATTTTACTGATGCTTCCCAGAGTCCTCCAAAGTGAGGTGCTCTAGGTGGTATGAAATGCCACTTTATGCTGTCTTCAGTCAAGATGTTGATTATGTGGGTACCATTGATCTCGTTATCAAATAATTCTTTCAACGATTTCAATTCATTATTTGCGCCTACGAAATTTGTCCCATTGTCTGAAAATATATCGGTGACCTTGCCGCGGCGGGCCATAAAACGATATAACGCAGCGAGAAATGCGTCGGTTGTCAGATCACTGACTAATTCTATGTGAAGTGCTTTAGTAGCCATACATACAAACACTGCAATGTAGGCCTTGACTAAACGCTTACGTGATTTTGAACCTTCTTTTATTAGAAAAGGACCTGCATAGTCTATTCCCGTTTTGATGAAGGGGCGGCATGATTCTAAACGATATGATGGTAAATCTCCCATGACGGGATTAATGATTCTTGGCTTAACTCGAAAACAAGGAATACATTTTCTTAAAACATTTCGAACACTGCTTTTACCTGCAATCAGCCAATATTTGCACCTTAACGATGCTAACGTAGCGCCACACCCGGCGTGCATTAAACGCTTGTGTTCATTGCTGATTAACAAATTTGTAAAATGGTCACTGCTAGGTAAAACAATGGGGTGTTTCTGTTGAAACTCCAGATTAGATTGACTTAATCTGCCACCTACCCGAATTACTTCATTTTCATCTAAAAATGGTTTCAATGATAACAATTTGCTATGATTATTTACTCGCATATTTTTTTTGAGGGCTTGAATTTCGCCATTGAAATGAATGTTTTGAATAATTTTTATAATGGCGGTCTCTGCGCCTTTTAACTCGTCAATCGAAAGTAACCCAGTACGTGTGCCGACGCTGTTAATCTTAGCCTTGATGTTATTACTGAACCGTAACACATATGCGGTAATTCTTTTCAGCTTTTTATAACAGGAAAATTTAGTTATTAAATTGAAATTATTATGATTCGTTTGTGCTATAAGACATGTCTCGTCTGATAGTTTCTGTTCTGGAATGATGTCTTTGGTAGCTGGTGTCACTGGCCAGTACTTCTCAATCCTTTGTAGAAAATCTGGACCTTCCCACCACAATTTGGACTCTTTTAGTTGCCCCGGAGTAAGACCCCGTGATATTATGTCCGCGGGATTATCAGCACTGGGTACATGCCGCCAGTATGAGTTATGAGACTGTGTAAGTTCTTGTATTTCCGACACTCGGTTGGCTACAAATTGTTTAAAACGATTGGGTGCTCCTGCTATCCAAGACAATGTTATAGTGGAATCGCACCAATAATATTCGCGGATGGCGGTAATAGTTAATGAGTTTTTTACCTTTTTTGCTAATTGAGCAAGTAATAGGGCTCCACTCAATTCTAAACGTGGTAAAGAAATAATTTTTAGTGGAGCGACCCGTGATTTCGCGCAGATCAATTTAACCGATATATTTTCGAATTGATTTGTTGTTTTTAAGTATAAACATGCACCGTATGCGCGCTCAGATGCATCACAAAATCCATGGAGTTCTATGATGTGTGGTTTTTTGCAACTAATGTGTCGCGGTATGAGAATATCGTTTAGAACTGGTAATGTTTGTTTAAATTGACACCATTGAGTGTTTAGAGCTAAAGGAATAGGTTCGTCCCATCCGAGCTCTAGTTGCCATAGGGTTTGTAATATCAGCTTTGCTAGTATAGTAGTTGGACCTATTAAACCTAGGGGATCGAAGAGTTGAGAAATTTCGGATAATATCGAACGTTTTGTGATGCGATTTGTTTTTTCCAATTGTACTTTATATTGCAGTGAGTCAGACAAATTATTCCAAAGAACGCCTAATGTTTTTGATTCTGTTATGTTTTCCGTAAGTAATGATTGCACAATGTGAACTGGTTGTGCTTCGATCGGCTCGTAATTTGTATTTGATACCCATTTTCTTAAGTCAAATCCTGCCGTTGCTAGTAAATCAGTCACATTAGTTTTGATTTGAGTAAGCTCTTCTACTGTTTCAGCCCCAGTTAAAAGATCGTCAACATAAAAATCATTAGTGATAATATTATTTGTAATCTTTGAATTAGTGTGATGATTTTCTGCAGCTAGGTGCTTTAAAGATTTTATAGCTAGATATGGTGCACTTCCGGTGCCATATGTCACTGTATTGAGACTGTAAACTTTTACAGGTTGAGTAGCGTCCGAGCGCCAAAATATTTTCTGGTACTCGCGTTGATCGGGCTCAATTAATATCTGCCTATACATTTTTGCGATGTCCGCTTTAATCACGAATGAATGCTGTCTAAAGCGTACTAAAATGCTGAATAAATCATTTTGAAGCGCGGGTCCTATCATTTGAACATCGTTTAATGATAGACCGGATGTTGTTTTGGCGGAACCGTCAAAAACCACCCTTAACTTGGTAGTTGAACTGTCCTGTTTAAAAACTGCATGATGAGGCAGGTAAAATCCGCGATCATGACTGTCTTGGTCAGTTACATTCGTCATGTGGCCTAATGCTTCATATTCGGACATGAAATCACCATATTGTTGTTTTAATGCCAAATTTTTATCGAGCTTCCGTTCCAGAGTATAAAACCGTTTCAATGCATTTGTATATGAGTTGCCTAAGGCTTGCACATTTGATTTGAAGGGAATGCTTACAATAAACTGACCATTATTGTGACGCCTTGTGGTTTGTGAAAAATGATTTTCGCTCATTTTCTCTTCACGTGATAAGTTTGATCTGCCTTCTTGATAATTTTCAAGTTCCCAAAATTTGGATATTTGATTGTGAATTTTGTCATTTATACTCAAATTGCATTGAATATGATATCTAGGAAAAACATGACTACCTGAGACTATCCAGCCCAATTTTGTTTTATGTAATATTAAATTTGAATCAGAAATCTTAATTTGACCTATGCATAACAAATCCCAAAATAGATTTGCACCTATCAATAAATCTATATTAGCGGGCTTATAAAATGTCGGATCTGCTAGCTGTATGTTTGTGGGAATATGTATATGTGAAATATCAATTGGTTCACTTGGTAGATGTGCTGTAATTTTAGGCAAGACCAAACATTGCAATTCAACTTGAAAATCGTTTGTATTTGATTTCAAGTTTATAGAAGTGCTAGAAGTAATATTTGATTTAGATTGGTTAATTCCTATCACCGGAATAAAAGTTTTGTTTTGTTCTAACTTTAAGCGACTACATGTTTCAGCAGATATAAAGTTTGATTGCGAGCCTGAATCAAGTAGAACCCGACATTGATGTTTCTGACCTGTGATATCAAAAATTGAAACCATTGCGGTTGATAACAATGTTTGTGCTTGCATTGCATGTGCACAATGGGTCACGGTAGGAGAGCTACCTTGCTGTGACGTCGATGGTTGATTGATTTGTATTGGTGTGATTAAGTTTTCATTGTGCAACAATGTATGATGTTTTTTATGACATATCTTGCATGAATACCTTGATTTGCAACTTTGCACATCATGACCCTGGTATAAGCAATTCTGACATAACTTACGAATTTTTGATTGTGTTATCCGCGACTCTAAGGTCAACGATAGAAATTTTTGGCATGTAAAAATGGAATGCGGTTTTTCTGCATCTTTGCAGAATGAACAAACCTTTTGTTGTGCAACGAGATAATTGAAATTGGGTTTCGAATTACCGGGCAACTTGGTCTTGTCACGACCAGTATTTGATAGGTTATGATTTAGAGACTTATTATTGAACAATTTATCTAATAGTTTTGCTCTATTTGCTAAAAATGTTGTAAGACATTCAATGGTGGGAGCTTTTTGTTCAACGATGTGGCGTTCCCATTCGCGCTTTGTGCTATAGTCTAGCTTTTGACAAACTAAATGAATTAGCAGCCTGTTTGCTAAATTGTTTGGGTCATCTATAGTTTTAATCGCCTCTAATTGATTTGAAATATCGTCCGATAGTTGACGTAATAACGCTGATGATTCTTTGACTACAGGTGGTAATTCAAACAGGCATTTTATATGTTTTATGATAATGCTTTCCCTGTCTTCAAATCTCTCTATTAATTTATTCCAAGCAATTGGATAATTAGCATCTGAGATAGATATTGCTTGAATAACTCGAGCAGCATCTCCACTCAAAGCTGCTTTCAGGTATTGAAATTTATCGATATTAGTAATATTAGTATTTGAATGTATTAACGAAAAGAATGAATCATGAAAATTTAACCATTCATTAAAACGTCCATCAAAGCCGGGAATTTTAATTTCAGGTAACTTCACACGTTGTTGATATGGTGGAGATCCAGGAACAATATTGCTTTGAATGTTTGTAAGTAAACGCTTTCCGATACCAAGATTCTGATAATAATGAGTTTCAAAAGCTTCGCGTTGACTTAATGCCTCATCTTCGTCATCGTTTAATTCTTCAATATCATTTTGAATTTCATTGAATTGACTATAAATTATTTCGATATCATTGTAGCGTATTTGTAACTCCTCAGACATGTGATCGGGTTCAAACTTATTTAGAAAATTTCTGAAAGAAGTTAATTTTGCTTTCAAAGTACCCCGTTTCTTTATTAATGATTTCAATCTGTTAGCATTTTCATTTGAATCAGGCATGTTGATATTGACTTTATTAACACAAACGAAACAATACTAAATGGGAATATTAGGAATACTTATACAGGAAGGACTCACCCACGCTATTTCTTCCTTTGATGATATGTATGCGATGTTAAGCCCCGTCTTCGTACTAGCGGCTTATCTTGAATTGTTGAAGTACCTATATATGCATTATAGGCAAATGATGTGATGTTGTTCCATTGACACTCACACTGGTCTAGGTTGATGCTTCCGACAGTTTAAGTGAATGGATGTGTTGAATTGTAAAAAACCAAAAGGCACTGGAATTTTTACAATCCGGTTCGAAGGACCAAAATGTTAAGATGCGACAGCAGTGATCGCACCTTAAAGTGATTGGATGCGAAATGTTTAGATGCGACAGCATTGATCGCACCTTGAAATGATTGAATATTCTTCCCAACACTTGTAATAAAACACGACTTGATTATATTTGCTTGTATTTAGTAATAGTAATGGTGAAATATAAAAGCGAGTGACAAATTCAATAGTTGGAAATATACTCCAAATTACAGCCTGATAGAAATTCTAAACTAAACAGTTATCCCTACTACACTCCTCATGGGGTTGTTTGTCATTCGGTATAATATTTAGAGGTAGAAGTTCATTCTATGTCTTATTGGAAAATTCCGCTTAATCGTTTATTGCTATGCAACCTTTCTGCGAATTCTTACTTTGTGTTTACGACAGGAAAGTCCAGTATCACTTTGTTCCAAAATACCTATTATAAACGGATTAAGCTCATTTCGGTTCACTTAAATAATTACGATACCTAATATAATACAGGAATATTTACAATTGAGTTTTATGGATCTTTCAAAGGATGTCTTTGGTT
The DNA here is from genome assembly GCA_958510875.1 of Endomychus coccineus. NCBI lineage: Eukaryota > Metazoa > Arthropoda > Insecta > Coleoptera > Endomychidae > Endomychus > Endomychus coccineus. Next base: position 1,487,978 of record OY294070.1, read on the forward strand.
TGGAACAAACACAAAGATTGACGTTAAAATGTGGAAAAGTCTGATTCAGGAATCTCAACAAACTTGGCAACAAGGGAGTTGTCATTTAATATAGGGTTATGTGTCCAGTTCAAGCTTATAGATCATTTTGAGTCACGTGACTTTGACAGAGCGGCCATTTTGTCGGTAGGGCATACAAGGGCGCGTCTGCCATAAGGTTTTCATTGTTATCTGCAGTTTTGAGGTGTTTACTTCGAGTTTTTAGTGTGTGTATTGCGTTTCGTATAAACTTTTTCTACAATATGGCTTGGAGTGAATACTACTTATCTCTCAAAGGAGACGTGAAATCGCGTTACGAGTCTAAACTTGGAATTATAGACAATGTTGATCCCTATTCTCTTGGTGCAAGTGAACTGGCCAGCAATTTAAGTTTTTTACCAACTGTGAGCATTATGGACATGGTGAATTACTTAATTTTAACTCATAGTTTCTATACTGGACAACAGTTGAAGGCCTACAAGTCCCTACAGGCTTACAAGTATTATGAGGCTGGATTTGTTGTTGACGTATTGGCCAAGAGAATAAATGAAAATTTTGTTGTAGTTGGCAAGGTAAGCTTTTTTATTCCAATGAAGTTAAACTCACAAGCTATTATAATTAGCAAAAAATGTTCTGTGACACCCAAGATGACCTTTATTAATTTCCTCTTTTGTTGGTTTAGGTGAAACATTCCCAAAGAACACGGGAAAAGCCCCTGCATGTATGGGTCATCATCTTACCGGACGGAGCTGTATCCTGTGGGCATTGTACCTGTATGGCAGGCTTGAGCGAAGTTTGCAGCCATGTGGCAGCAATTTTATTCTATTTACAAGCCCGTCCAAGCAACGAAGAGGTGTCTTGCACAGAAACCCTAGCTCGGTGGCCAGTACCGTCTACCAAAACCGTTGACATGGTAAGGATCCGAGACATGGACTGGACTAGGAAACCAAAACCAGTGGTGTTACCCCAAGGTGGAGTACCAGCCTTAGAAGGTGAGGAGTTGGTGACATTTATCCGAGGTTTTGAAAAATTCAATATTACACCAGCAATTGCCAGAGTATATGAGCCATTTGTATCTGAAATGTACCAGCCCCCAAAAAGTTTACCCAATGGTTTGGAGACTCTTTTTAGTGACGATTTCAGAGAGTATACATACAAAGAACTTGTAGCACAACCCATTGATTTTACTATAAGCGAAGAGCACATCAAAGAAATAGAATCTGCAACCCGAGAGCAAGCTCAAAACAATATTTGGTTTAAATATAGGGCTGGTAGAATAACTGCATCCAAATTTAAAACTGCATGCAGGGCTAAATTGGAGAAGCCTCCGTTATCTCTCATAAAAGGTGTATGTTATCCTCAGAAGGTGATATTTGAGTCTAAACAAACTTCATATGGCATAAAATATGAAAAAACCGCTTTGGAAGACTATTTAAGTGAAGTTAAGAAGTACCACGAAGGAATGTCACTAAAACCTGCTGGGTTCTTCATTTCACATGAACATCCAGAGTTAGGTGCTTCTCCGGACGGAATTGTACAATGTGAATGTTGTGGTTTGGGATGTGTTGAGGTGAAGTGCCCCTACTTGCTGAAAGAGTTGAGTATTTCAGATTTTGCAAAGAAGAAAAATACATGTTTAGTGTATCATAATGAAAATGAATTTTCTCTAGATAAAAACCATTTATATTTCTATCAAATGCAATTACAAATGTTCATCACAAAGACTAAATATTGTGATTTTGTTATTTGGTCAAAAGAATGTTTATTTATTGACAGAGTGGGTTTTAATGAGGAGTTTTTTAATGAATGTTTGAGGAAATCATTAGATTTTCATAAATTTGTCATTAAGCCTGAATTGCTTGCAAGATTTTTTACCACCAAATGTGGTGTGGAAAAGGTTGAGACATGGTGCATCTGCAAAACACCTGATGATGGTCGACATATGTTAAGTGGCGATAATGATGACTGTGAAATAGGTTGGTTCCATTTCAATTGCATTGGAATAATGGAGGAACCACAAAACGCCTGGTTTTGTGATACTTGCCAGTAAATAGGAGTTTTTTTCAGGATTTTTTGGTGTACGAGTTAGATTTTAAGTTAAGTAAAAGTGTCCTTCAATAGAATAGAATAGAATAGAACACGGATTTATTTTCAGGAATGACAATCACAGTGACATTACATCTAAAAACATATCTTATCACAGTAACTGAAATTAAAGAAAATAGTGTCAGGTACAGTTGATTGAATCAATATAAGAATTTTATAAGTATGTTTATAAATAAAATGTATAAAGTTGTATTTAAAATAGACAAATAGAAAAGTAGACAAAGTAAACATTTATTTTATTTCCATTGCAGGCTATCTTCCTCAGAGTATCTACTTTTCCAAATATTCTTTAATAGAGTATGGTTCCAGATCCACAATAATATTTATTATAAGTCTCTTGAGTACTTTTATGTTAACTTCTTGTTTGATTGGATGGGGCCAAGTCAATTGAAGGATAATCGAATGCTTAACTGCCAAAAGGGTACTTTGACTTTGTCGATGTCATAATATCATCTTGGATAGGTGAAAAATTAAAAACTGATTCGTTTTTTGCAATACATCTTTTTATTTAAAAGTTTTAACTTCCAAGCATTTTGGCATAACAATAATGATCAGTAATTAAATGGATAAATGCCCATTATACTTTTTATAAAAATCACACATAATAAATTGTCATTACAAAAATACAAAGTCTATAATTAAAAATATTTCATGTTTAGCAAACAAGGTGAATAGCACTAAACCTGTTTAAAATAAAATTAGGGACTTTTTTAATTCATGGGGATAACAGAAGGGCATAAATTGAGAAAGGCACCACATACAACTATAATCTTATCTAAAGCACTTAAATCATCTCTAGATGCTGATAACATGCTTATAGGAATGGGACCTTGACAAATTTTGAATTTCCTCTTAAGCAGGCCTATTATTCGTTCCACATGAATCCTTACATTTGCAATCTTACGGGTGCTTTCTATATCAGCAGGGTCAAGTTGATTTTTTCCTTTTGTGAAGGCTGGAATTTCCAGGTGTCCTCTTAGAGTTTCAACAGAGTCTCTTATCAAAAATCCTCTATCAGCTAATATTACATCTCCAGGCACAATTAAATTTAAGAATCCACAGTTTTCTGTCAAAAACTTATCACTAGTTCGGCCGCCCCAGGCTTCTGAGATATATGATATTGTTCCTTGAGGAGTGATCCCAATTAAAAACTTAACAGTCTCATGATGTTTGTAATTAGACCAACAACGAGCTGCATTTAACATACCAGATGGTGTTTCTGTATATATTTCAAAGCAGTCAATTATTACTGCTACACGATCACCAAAATTTTCTTTGAAGCAATCAGGCATACTTTTTTTTAATATCTCTCTATCTGGCCAAAATATAAGTTTTTGGTACCTAGCATAGAGTACATCAATACACTTGTAAAATGATTCTGATGCAGTTGATGGAGCTATAGCAAATCGGTAAGACAAATACTTGAATGGCAAGTTGAGCCTCAATTTCATTAATGTCAAAATAAATTGATGAAACGGAGATAGAACACTTTTAGTTGATAAGTAGGGAGCCACACTGTGAAATACTTGAAACATCAGCTCAGCTTTTGGGAACCCAGTGAAGTACAATGTTCTTGAATCGTTCTTAAATGACTCCTCTGTTAAATCTGATGCATTCAATTTTTCTTCCAAAGCATACATTTTTTGATTAGAAAAATCGAGATCTTCAAAGAGCTTGTTTAAGTGGTCCATAGTTAAATCCGTTTGACTGCTAGCAGGTCTGTGACTTTCGTGTTCATTGCACAGTTCAGGAGTTTCTGTAGATGGACCTGCTGTGGGTTCTATATTCAATGCAGTATGCCCAGCTTCATCCTAAAGAAAATGAAGAATTGATTGGGATTACAACTTTTTTAAATAACAGTAATACTGACCACTTTAAGACGTTTCGTTTGACGTTTAACCAATCTAACATGCCTTTTTACACTTTGCTCATCCTGTGTTTTGATGCTAGTGTATCCCATATTTACAGAAGGGACCCAATCGGGGCTATCTCTATCTTCCACTTTAGCTGGTTCTCCTAAAAAGTTGAACAAAAAACGTTTACTTTAACACCATATTTAACTATAAATTCAAACATTTTGGACCATAATATTTGTATTTCTTATGTATTAATATTATTTACATACCTGATACAAAATGATCTGCACAAATTCGTGCATGTTTAAGGAATGTATCGGTCAAATTGCCCCGTCTTAAAGCCCTAACCCAACAATCTCGACGTTCTTTTGATAAGGCGTCCAGCATTTCTCCTCGGTTTTGTAAGGCTTTGGGAACTCTAAAAAACGAATTTGATCCCTTTCTGCCCTTTTAGAACACCCCACAACAGAACAAAACGCCGGCATTTTAAATAATTCACACTTTAAAAATCGATCTTTTCTATTGTTTCTAATGACAGGAACGTTTTGTGTGCCCTACCGGCAATATGGCGGACCTGTCGTGACGTCACCTCAAAATGATCTATTTGAATTCGTTCAAGAAAGGTAAATATACACTTCCTTGCAATACTAAAAATTGAGGAAAACTCCATAATTAATCGAGAGTTTCGTTAGAACTAATACACATTATGTGACATTCCCAATACAAGGTTAATATAATAATAATAATAATACAGTTCAATAACTTGATTATATAGCACAGATTCCCATGAAGTTCGTTGATCTGTGTCAAAATAGGAATTCTAAACTGTCAACCCTACTAATTTTTTTGTTTTCTTTCATCAAAATCTATTTCAGTTCAACAAAATATTAAATGCAAAACACAAAAAGCAACATTTATTCAATTTAAACACCGCGAGTCATGTGCGCATGCCCGTATTATTAATAGAGTACATCTCGGTGTCAAATTTCCAGTTTCATTGCAGTCAGTTTATTTGTGCGAAGCAAAGAGAAATACTTCGTAACGTGCGGTGTAGGGGTGTAGTCGTTTGAATATAAGTGCAAGTGCCAGTTTTTACCGAAACTAAATTACACTAAAGCCACAAGGTAAGCGTTAGTACGTAATTTTTTAACGTTTCATTCAGCATTTTGACGAGACTTTGTAATGAACATACCATGAAACGTCTTTGGAATAGCAAATTGTTACCTTTTGATTGTTTCTTGTGGGGTAGCACCAAATATCAAGGCAGCAGGTGTCAATTATGTCGTTCGAAATCGGATTAATGCGAAATATCCAGTATGTCAATTCAATAATTTTATTATTTTTTTTAACAAAATCGTTATTAATACAAAAAGTCATTTAGTTATGCAGGTGTTGTGTGCCTTGGTCTTTTCAATTAGACCATAACCATCTCGATAACAATAATAAATGAAGGTCATTTTACTGATTAGTGATCATAAAGCTCTTTTTATATGATAATCCATTCACTTTAAATATAGACAGTGAATCTAATATCTAGGATGTAGCTATGAGGGCGAATACTCATTCTTGCGTTCTTGTTCCAGTATAGCCTGGTCGTAAAGTACTCGCATTTGCTATGTACGAATAAGATTCATATAATATGAAGTGAGTTACTACAAATGTATCCATGATTCGAGAATTTAACAAGTAGGAAAACGCGATGCGGGAAAAGAATATGTTTTCCTTCGAAGCTGTCACTTGACATCTAGCGCTTATTTTCATTTAGTAATATAGTAAGATTGCCGTATTTATGATTGACAATTGAATATTAACTGCAAACTTAATGAAAATTCCTCCATAATACATTATAATTACCGCAAAAATAAGAACAAATGCAAATAATAATGGTCATTCTCTTTATCCAGAGTCAGGGTTGACAATCAATTGTTTAGATGAGCGTGCCTTGAATGTTGCTTGTTTTGTTTATCGTAATTCTGCAATACTATAGAATATAATATACATTATTTACAAACTTGGTGATTACCTTGTTCAAGAAATTCCAAATGAAATTGAAGAACGTTCTAATTTTTCTCGTATGAGTCTTGACCTTTTTACATACTGTTATGAAGAATTAAAATAATGAATCCTCAAATGTTTGGAACTATAAACCCTATTTTGAAATGAACAAACCATAGAAAACAGCAATAATTCTTGGCATATTCATTTGTGACAGCGAAAGAATTTTGTCAAATCGGAAATACTATCTTATTATATCTTCATGTCTTGGCAAGCGATACCAATTCTTACAGAAAATTCTGGACATCATCTGGACACATATGGTTAATTTTCGTTAAAATAAATAAACGATCCGATGGATATCTGAAGGTATTGCCATCCTCACTGGTTATTCTCAAGGGCGGCTCGTGAGTTATGAAAGACTTATGAAAGAAAAACTTGGCTATTTTTTTACATAAAATCCATTCTCCTATTTTTTATGCTGGAAAAAACGTCTATGACTTCGTTGTCAAAATCCGGGATAGACTGGACGAACTTATTTTCTATTGATAGGACCGTCAATGCATTCAGTCGTTCTTCTGACATTGTGCTTCTCAGAAAAGTTTTAATGCGTTTGAGGGTGGAAAAACAACGTTCACATTCTGCTGTCGACATGGGCGTTCTACAAATAATATGCAACAGTTTGTATGTTTCCGTCAAAATCTTTTTTAGGTTGTTGTCTATTATGAAAACTAAAAGTGGCAAAATACCACCTACGTCACACGCGCTCATAAATTGCTGAAAGTTCACTTTTTAATTTTACGCTGTCCAACGTAGCATAAGATTTCACAGTTTCATGAAAATGTTTTTGTGGAAATGCATGTCTATAAGTTTTAAATTTTTGAGAATCATATAATTTTGCTGCACTTAAGTGATCCCTAAAATCAAATCGGTCGCTAATTTGGCTTAAAATAGTGTCATATACTTCCTTTGCAATAACAGCTCTGTTATCTCCAGGCGTCGTTTTTTTTGTTTTCCTAACAGGTTATTCATTATTGCCTTCTTGTTTGTCATTGTCAGTAGAATTTCTAATTCGAATAAATTGCTGTTGGAATTGTTCAATGGCCTTTTGCAGTTGAGCACAACAATAATATTTCAACATGTGTCATGATGAAATGAAATATTTTCAACCAGTGGAGAAATTCCGAGCAATTCAAATGTTTCAATAAACCACTTGCTTCACTAATAGTAACTGAATCCATCTCATCTTCACAGTTCGACTTTTGAAAATTCAGCGTGTAGGAACAGCGCGTGGTAATCTACGATTGACTATTTCATCAAGAATTACCGTTCGTGTTGACGATCGAGAAAAAAAACTTGAAAATGACTGCAAATTTGCAAACAAAATTTCTACATTTTTATTGCACTTTGCCGCTCTTTCAATAATCAAATGAAATTGATGTGGAAATGTTCTTTTGATAATGACTGGGACACCATTTGTCTTACCACTCATCACGGACGCCCCATCGTAACTTTGAGCGATTAGTTTATGTTTTGAGACACAGAAGGAGATTTTAAAATAGTTTGCAACTTATTCAGCAATGTTCTTGCTGATACATCAGCATTATGTCCACCCGGCTTGAAAAAAAACCAAAAGCGTTAAAAAATGTGTTCATTAAACACGTATCGAATAATCACAACCATTTGCTGATGATTAGAGGCGTCCAAAGCAATGAAATTTGCAGATTCAATTTCTTTTAATATGTCCTGCTTGTAAATTAGCAACATTGCATCTCGCAATTCGTTCTGAATAATTTTTGAGGCGCCTTTAAACACCTTTCATATGTATTGCAAGCACAGCGTCTAATTCAGCTTCAAAGTTGATTAAGCCTACATTAAGCCTACAGTTGATTTTCCGACGTCAATCTCTTATCATGGCCTCGTAAAGTCAATTCATGTACACTATGAAGACAAGACGTTTACTGGAGCTACGGCGCTTTGTGCCCCAAACCGACGGAATAAGCGCGTATGGCGAACGTTCCCCGGTACATAGTTTTGAGCGTCAGCATTGAATTACATGCGAATTTCTTTCTGTGTTTATTTTGGTGGGTACGTGTCCATGTGCCCTTTAGTACCAACCGCCACTGGTTATTCTTTCGTATAGTGTTCGGTATCATAGTTATGTTTATTTTTCCGATTGAATGTTTACATAAGCTTGCGTTGCATGGAATATTGGCAGGTGAAACGAGTAATAATTAGGGCAGCTAACATTAGACTAAGGTTGCAGTTCCTTGAAAAGTTTGATAATCTCGCTATTGTGAAAGTTTGCATCGTACACGGATAGATGCAGACATATTTTATATGGATTTAGGTACTAAGGAATTTGGGTGATTTGGCTTCTTTCCGTGCTGGCCGAGTTTATAGGAATGCCTCTTCATTTGGAATCTGTCCAGATCCTATATTTAATTGTGATATACATCACATACCTTCGCGTAAGAGATCATACCTACACGACCATCGAATCGTTACGACGCCAAAATTTAAATTTGCTTACGACCATTTTTATTATTATCATTCGTTTGTATCTTGAGGGGGTACGTTATCTGTTTTAAGTGGTTGTACAAGAGGTAAAGAAAAGGTATGAAAAATTAATCATCAAAAGAGAAAGCGTATAGCTTCAAATCGACATCATTAATTTGAATTAAATTTGGTATAGTAACCTGCGGATATTGAACAATCCGAAAGCAAAATGATAAATATCACTTCACTACCTTAAACACTATAGCCCCTTCAAATATTTTAGATTAACAATAACACAAAATTATTCACTTTAACGGTATGTCGAAAAGCCAATATTTGTGGTTTGTTTTTTCCTAGATCCTTTTTCTACATAGCAACTGATTTTCTGCATATGTACCAACGTTGTCCCTCTAGTAGCTTTTAGTTTTATTCCAGATGTCTTCAATGGTTCTTTATCAAAGACGAGCGGGTTTCAATGTCGCTGAATACGAATTTGGTGGTTCTTTTTTAGTTTAAATTATTATTAATTCTTGATGTTGACAAAGGTCAAGTAGCATAAATTAAATTTTCTCTCTCAGGCAAAGATTGCGACCAAACACTTCAGCTGTTTATTGCGATATATCAATATTAACTCTTTGAACAAATACAATTAGGTAAATGTATTATTATTATTATCATTTTGTGAGTCACGAATATTTTTCTATTAAACTTCAATTCTTACTGAGTAAAGTGTAACCGCCTGTCAGAAAGCGCTTTAACGATATACAAACTCCACCATACACTGTTGCGGAGGAGTTCAACCACGTTGCCAAATCTACCCAACATGACCACGGTATTTAGTTAGGTCTTTGTTCTAGTGTAGTAAATACTTTACTGCAGCGTGGAGTGGATGCACATTCTATAAAGCGTATACGGACACAGTATTTAAAAGGCAACTTTATGCAACAAGGTACTTGGTCTTGTTTATTTTAGTGTGAATCCGGTTTTAATTAATAACTCCGTAATTTTATTCAATCTGCTATGCGAAATAATTCCTTATTTCAAGCTTTCAACGAGCCATGTGCAACAATTAAACGTAAATTGTTCGCCGAGAGGAATCATATTGCAATATTCCGAGAAATATAACCAAAAAAAAGGACATTCTTTAGAAATGTCGATTAACTGGATTTTGTTATTGTTTTCAAAGTTTTAATGTTATGTTCTCATTTTAATGGGTGATTTTTGGACTAATTTTAAGTGAAAAATTTCATATGTGAACTCCTTTTAGGCCAATAGAGAAGTTTGCTATCAAAGACATGTTTATGGATGATCTCTTCGATATGCTTCATAAAAACTAAGTGGTCAACCCATGGCAAGTCCATATTTTTGATTTTATCCGCCATTTACGGACTCCATGTTGGTTTTTTTCGTTCCACCATCTTATTCGAAATCAGCGACCTCAAAAACCCGAAGATGATCCATCCGATATTCGCCCAGTCCATCGATTAGTTTATCAAATTGTTAATAATTTGGATATACCCTTGTGTCATTGCAGAAGGCTTAAAACAATTCAGATCACTGATTCAGAATTTAAAGGTTTCACCTTTTTTTAAATTTCATTTACGGTACTGTTATCATTAGATGTTTATTAGTAAAGACACGTTAACGAATTTGTTAAACAACAATGATGTTATAAGAAAGGTCTGTGTGTTTGTTATTCAAATCGTATTGTCAATTATTATCACATCCTATATGTCGAGTCAGCGAATAATTTGAGCGTTAAATTGGTCATGTTATTTAGTAATCTTCACGTTCGGTTATTAATTAATCGGTTGCTTCTCAAATAAGTTGCAAAATGCACGGTTTACAAATAAAACAGGTGAATAACAGTCTGACATATATCTTCTTAGCAGTAGCGGCTTCTCGGGGGAGGCAAAAGAGGATCATCTACCTTATCAATTGACAGCAAATAAGAAAATAAATTTCCAGTTTGATGATCTTCATTATATATCTTATACTGAGGGTGTAAAATAGTGTCAAATAGGCGTCAGTCATAAAAAATGCAGGTGGTGGAATCGTTTGTTAGTGGAATTGTATTGTTTTTGGGATCATCACCGAAAATGCGGTTCCGATCGTAAAAATAGTCGTCGCGAATATTGTTTTGCTGTTGGAAAAAGACTCGACACTTTTATTTTCGGGTCATAGCTTTAGAAATTTATATCCGAAACAGGGACTCTTAAAGGCTTCGCCCTAGACGTGGTTGTCCAAGAGCAAGGATGGATGTACTGTATTTTCCCTTTTATATGAACCAATAGTCCCATTTTGAAATATCCAAGTTCAATATAGAAATAAGAACGTTTATATAGGTATTCTATGATACGCAACATTTTTCGTAGCGACTCAATAGAGCCTTTGATTAAATTGGATTCTCGTAATTCTTCTTGTAAAGTCTGCAGCGTCATCTGTTTATCTATGAAACAAATAAAGCATTAACTAACCAAATGTCTACAGTGTTCGTACATGTGGCAAATCTTGTTCCTTATTGTTGCCTCATAAAAATTAATTAATTATGTTATTATATTTTGGTGCTGTGAGATGAACTGTCAAAACTACTACGTAGCCGAAAGGTTTGGTGAGTTACCTCGGAGCCATCCTCGATGCTAAACTGTAAATAAGCACCAAAACCATCGAAAATATAGTTGAAAAAAAATCTGAAAAACATGCATATATTCGAAACGCACTAAGAAGACAAAAATAATAGTTCATTCAATACACTATGTGCTATTATTAATATTATCCTTTCCAATGTTAAGTAGGTGACTGTAAGAACATGAGGCGCTTTCTGATCACATTTCTTTGAGAAGAGTATTATGATTTAATGTTAACAAAAAGCGTGTCATGCTTTGATACTCGACTACTCAACATTGTAATTGATAATATTAATAAGAGAACATGGTAACAAACAAACAATAATTATTGTTGTTTCTTTAGTGCGTTTACAATATGAGCGTGTTGTACTTTTTTTTTAATATAATGTAGTTATTTTTGTGCTGCCCTCGTAAGTATTTGCTCGCCTCTTTGACATAAAAGTACATTTTATAAGATATAATGTTTCGCCTTATTAAAGTTGACACCTCGTGAAGAATAACTAGGAACCGCCACAGCCAATTGATTTTGCAATCAGGCCAATAGAACTATTGCAAACAAACAATCGTAATTTCTAAAACATACTCCGCATACATATCATACATCCGCGGGGTTGAACGAATATCCGGAACGCTTTCAATATCTCGGTTTACTTTGCTTTCGGTAAAAATGTCAAGAGTAACGTTATCAAGATCGCCGAAGGAAAATAAACAAACGCGCGCGCATGACGACCAGTTACAGAGTTTCCAACGTGTTTATAATTTGCATCTCATAAATTGTACAGTTACTTCATTGTGAAGTTGGCAGAAACGTGTAATTTAGTAATTGGGCAATGCACTGCCCAAGAAGTCGATATGGGTTGTCCGATGAACATTCATATTAATTGTTAGCAAAATGGAAGTACAGGGTTAGCCCTGAATATTTTCCTTTTCCTACACCGTCCCGGCTGGGTGTTGAATGGGTGGCTGTTCGCCCACCTCGGGAGCCTGGTGAACACTCTTGAGTGGGAACTGGCTGTTGGTAGGTGACACGTGAACCAGGGAACAAAGGGCTTCGGCCGGGGCATTAAGTGACCGCAATGCTACCGCCTTCAATATCTAGGAAAACAGATTGGGATATTTCCCGTCCAGGTTAAGTGCTAGTTCTGTTGATTTGCCCATCTGGTATGCGTATTGGTGGACACTAAGGGAGCGTGCGTGTCGATCCAGTGTGTTTCAGGAGCAATGATATCAGGGTAAATAGGTCTGAGTGCTTTGGGGCGTATTTTTTGTATAAATATACCACCCTAATTATCGACCTGCTGGATGGTACGTAATTCCATGCCAGACTAGCTATGAACATTTCCATGAGGAATGGTAATAACATCTACAGTCCGTTTTGGGATAGAGCCAGCAGATGCCGTCCTGGCCAGACGATTCGAATGGTTCAAAAGATTTGGTTGTCCATTTAATCGTGGCTGCTTTAGCCACGTTGTGGCCAGCGTCCTCCATGATTGGTTCTGCTGGTCCAGAATCGACTTACCTTGGAAGGGTTTTGCGTCGAGAGTTGGAAGAGTCAGTGAAACAGCCATCTGGTAATTTTTACGATCCAATTTCTCTCTAGAGAGGATCTTGTGAGAAATACTCTCAGAACTTCTTCTTCTTAGTTCTTTGTTGCAGCCCGTTGAAGCTTTGGGTCGATTAAAGAGTCGGCGAACTTTTTTTCTCAGTGTGATGTCCGTGGTCCGAAGCCTATTCTATTCTAGCAGGTTTGTGGCCCGCCAGAAACTCAGAATATTGTCTTCTATAAGTTCTTTTGATTTTCCGAAGTGGCGGTGTCTGAGGTTTGTCAACGCAGGGCATTCCAACAGGATGTGAGAGGCAGTTTCTTCCGTCTGTCTGCTATTCCTATATATGGAATCATTCGCGATGTCCATAGTATGAAGGTGTTTGTTAAGACAACAGTGACCGGTTAGGATTTTTGGTGCATTTTGGTCCAGTGACCTAGGTCCTTTAACCTATACGCCGTTCTCATGGCCTCAGTTTTTATATATAAGTGTAGAGGTGGTAGTTCCACGAGCGATTCAAGGGCCCTCGTCGGAACCAACCTCATACCGCTCAATATACTTACGGTCTATCCAAGTGGCTCTGGGGCATACCAGTCCTTGTCCCGAACCACCACACCACCGCAGCATTGGTATAGATCGAATAAAGCATATTTGGCTCTAATGTGCTGCTGAAAGCTCTACTGGACGCCCAAAAGGAAGCAGAGGCCTTCCCATACAACCAGGACGTGTTGCCTTTCTTTGTGGTGATAGTCCTTTCTTTTGGCAAAGATTTTAGTACGCTTTCGGATAATTGAGGCCCTATTTCCAGCAATTCCACGCCTGGTGTTTCATTTTACCTCTAGAATCTTAGCTGGTTTGTGTACGTAAAAATGCATGAGGCCTTTCCTTCAAATATGTCCCCAGGCCTTGATGGCCAATCGATCGATTAACAAAACGTTTCTATTAAAATTTAACCAACCAACTTGAATGAATTCGTACGCACATTGCTTTGTTAATAGTACAAATTACATACACATCTTCATGCTTTAATTCGACAACTTCAGGTATTTCGTATTTTCGTTAGAGTATTTTGTATGTGCGGTGGTAAAGTTTATTGCTCCTCTGCTTGCGGTATGTTAATGACCCAATGCATTTCACGTTGTAAGCACGTAATCTGTACATTGTCATCTTATAAACAGCCTTCGGATGGACGTTTTTAAGTAAACGCGTACACACATTTTGCCTTCAAATAGTTCGACGTATGCGTTGCAAAAAAAAATCGTTACGGAAGTTGAAGAAAGAGGACCAGAAGCGTTTTAGAAAATGCGTTACTTTCACACGATTGCAAAATTTCGAGAAAAACAACGAATATAGGAACCAGAACTGCATCTTCGGATTACGATACATTAGAAGAAGCATACGCAACAACATCATTTCACCTACCGTTGGTACCGATACGACTATCTAACTTTTTGCACCGAATAAGTAGATTAAATACACAATAATTATGAACTTTCAACTGTAAAGTTTTCAGAACACTGTATCATAAAAAAAAGAAGCGTGTGTCTCGGTGTGTGAAAGAACGACAGAACCGCGACCGAAATTAAATTTGCCTTGAAATATCAACAACATCTGCCACCACGAACTTTATTTGATTTGATCACTTGATTGATCAATAATACTGCATGATTTTAGATAATTAAGACTATAATATAACCTTTGAACATGTAGAAAGTGTGACTTGACTCTTCTATTTGTATAGACAACGAACTTAGCGACACATTTTCTAGATTTGGCACCTGGCTTTTGATCGCGTCCCACATTCTATCCTTGGGAAAATATCATCTTGATGATGCTAGTTTAGCTACGATTCGCTCATACCTTACCGACAGATACCAAGCTGTCTATGTAAATGAAAATTGATCTGACCTTGAACTTGTTGATATCGGGATAACTCAGGGCTCTGTGCTAGGTCCATTCATATCCTTGATCTACGCAAACGATCTGTTTTGTGCAGATGACAACAATGTTTTTTTAATCTTCTGATATCAATACGGATGCCATAAGCAGGGCAGGACTTGTTTTGAACCGTGAAAAAATAGAGAAACCAATCTTTAGTCTGAAACATGTCTTTGCCGACGTGAAATTCCTTGCAATGCGCTCAGACTCGAGGCTTGCCTATTTCGTATTATAAAACTGTTGGAATTACCTACAAGAGGTTTGAAAATAGATGAAAGATATCGAGAGAGTTTATAAGTAAGGGATCCGATAGTGCTGACAATTGGTCTCAGGGGAACTGAGGGCTTACGAATTTTAGGCAAACTATATAATCGGGGGCTTCTTGAACAATGAGGGATAAGAAATTTCTTATCTGGATCAGGAAGGGAAAATGACGGATGAGTTGTGAAATTGAACGTTGTATAGAGGGGGTGGGATCTTTTGGTAGGAGTTTATAGCAATTAGTTTGGAGATGTTGCAGGATTTTGTTATCATAATTTGAACGATTCATGCAAACTCTGAAGTTTCCTTTATAAGCTTTTAAAATAGTTAGATTAAGATTTGATTTGGGGGAATTAAGAGCTTGGATTAAAGGTTTAAGGCAATTTGATTTAGGAATGTTGGAATTTCATCTGCTGCCGAATGGGGAACTTTATGTAGGGATGCTTCTACACCAGTAATAATGGATGTCGTAGGAATATTTTTGGGGGAGAAAACGACCTTTAGATAGAACTAATTGTTCGGCGTCGGAAAGGGTATGTGAAGATAAATTAACCACAGTATTTACAAGGAGAAGGTTGGTGCTGAGGGCGTTGGGAGGGTATTTGGAAGTTCAAGATGAAGGCCAAAGAGGCTTTTTCCAATAGACTCCCTTAGTGACAACTGAACAGGAACTGATTTCATGTTCCGCACTTTTGCGACTGCGAAGGAGTTCTTGCATGTTGATCGACTTGTTATGGGGTTTAGTACCCATTTAAAAACCTGTTTCCATTTGCCCATAAACGTAAATAAATCCATGTCTGTGTAAAGTGTGCTTCATCTGTCCACAATATTTGCTGGAGAATGATTTCGTTGTTGTTCAGTTACTTATAGGCAAATGAAAACTCATCAAGGTACAAGATGTATGAATTTCAAGAAGAATTCAATCTCAATGTCTAGCTTGGCATTTACAAAAACAACATTTTTGGCCCATACGTTTTACCTGACAGACTAACGGCCGCTCCATTTACCGAATTTTTGGAAACTCATCACGAAGACATGTGGGAAAACAATGAGGGAACAAATGCATGAATACTATTGGATGATTGTCCTGCCCATTTTGATAGACAATTAGGAGAATGGCTGAATATGAAGTACGGTGAAAGATGGATTGGTAGAGGTGGTCCAGTTGCATGGCATCACCTGACCTAAATCCTCTGGACTTTTTTCCTTGGGGTTATTTGAAAGATGAAGTTTATGCCACGCTGGTTCATAATAGAGAAGATCTACTAAATCGTATTCGAAGACCTTGTGGTGAAATAAATAATAAAATGTTAATTCGAACAAGAAGGTCGTTCAGAAATCTATGTCGCCGTTGCGTTGAAGTAAATAAATCATTTTGAGTATTTAGCATGAATTATTATTAAATAATTTTTACTTTTTAAAGATTTTAAATCGAAATATCTCGAACAGAAAGTCTCTAAGTGAAATTTATCACGAATACTTTTTTATAGAAAATAAATCAAAGTTTTTAAATTTGCATACAATAAACATTGGCGTTAATTTAAGGGGTTTTAATGGGTACAAAACCCCATAACTACGCTACTGTACTTATCTCAAGAATATTTTGTAACCAAAAAAATTTCTTATCAAGTAAAACTGAAGTTTACCAAGTTTGAACTAAAAATCTCCATTTGTTTAGAAGATAATGAAGAAAATGTAATAATTTTTCAAAACTTCAACACCCTTTATGTCGGAAACGAAGTGATTTAGAGAAAAATTTTATATGAAAGACCCCTATTATTTTTAGAAGTTCTATCGCTTACCGAATTTATGAACGAAAAAACCGAAACACCCTGTATATGCATGGTGCATAAAATCCGCGCCTTAGTTATATTGATTCATTTCGAATGCATATCTTTGCGGTTTGGAATCCGCACGGTCGGAAACGCCATCGAATAAAATATTTCGGAATTCGGTCGCGGAGCTCCTCGTCGACGAATGAGTATATTGCAACAATTAAAACAGGAAATCTGTTTCCTCTTTTCAATCAATTACCTCATCCTCGCTACGATTCTAAGTAGTCTAACAGGTTTTCGAAAGAAGCGCGATACCGAGACGTCCTGTGCGATAAAGATGAAGAGCCTATGTACGGGGCCACCATTAACATGCAACGTTCGATGGATTCTTGGAATTTTTGTGGGCATTTAGCTTGGACGAGTCAATCGAAACCGCGGGTGTCGCATCGAGTGTGAAACATGGACATGGATGTTGAATTGAAATTGCAAAATCGATGGGTATGCCACATATTCCGCCCATCCAAGATATGTTACAACACTGTTCTTCAATAGATTCTGCAGAAAATTACGATATTTGGGAGTGTTCAGTGAATTGTGGTACAATTTTTTGGTTTTGTTACTTGTTCTAACATTAGAATAAATTTTGTTTAATTAGTAAGAATTGACTATGTTTTTCAACATAAAAGTTGATTTTTCTCGAAAATGGTCAACTTTAGAGCTTATGACCAAGAGTACCTTTTTTGTGTAGAAAACATTGGCGGTTCAAATGGTTGTCTCAAAACCGTACTATTTTCAGTGGCGTAGAAGTTGGGGAGAAAAACACCCACTACCCCTTCAAAATCTTCACAAATTATGACTAAAAAAAAATTTGTTACCGCACAGAACATAGCTTACTATGAGTAGAAAATGCTCACAAAAGTTGTTTTCTGTACGATAAACGGTTCCGGAGATATTCGCAAAAAACTAAATTTTTTTTTCAATTTCAATACCCTGTATCTCGAAAACGAAGCCTTCTACGACATATGTTTATAGGAACTTTACTCCTTAAAAACATCTGTTCTATCTCCTGTTGAAGTTTGTCTACAAAAAACTGACTCACCCTGTATACAGGTGTCCCAGGTTTTAGTCGGAGAACAACAGTCGATAGAAAATTTGATTTTGAGAAAAGTTACTATTACAGGGTGTTGAAATTGAAAAAAAAATTAATTTTTTGCGAATATCTCCGGAACCCTTCATCGTACAGAAAACAACTTTTGCAAGCATTTTCTACTCATAGTAAGTTATGTTCTGTGCGATACAAATTTTTTTTTAGTCATAATTGGTGAAGATTTTGAAGGGGTAGTGGTTGTTTATCTCCCCAACTTCTACGTCACTGGAAAAAGTACGGTTTTGAGATGCCCATTTGAACCGCCAATGTTTTCTACACAAAAAAGGTACTCTTGGTCATAAGCTCTAAAGTTGACCATTTTCGAGAAAAATCAACTTTTATGTTGAAAAACATAGTCAATTTTTTGGTTTTGTTACTTGTTAAAGAAATTCCGTTTAATTGGTGAAAAATAAATTTTATTTCAAAGAATTGACAATGTGTTTCAACATAAAAGTTGATTTTTCTCGAAAACGGTCAAGTTTGGAGCTTATGACCAAGAGTACCTTTTTTGGGAAGAAAACATTGGCGGTTCAAATGGGCATCTCAAAACCGTACTTTTTCCAGTGGCGTAGAAGTTGGGGGAAAAAACAACCACTACCCCTTCAAAATCTTCACCTATTATGAATAAAAAAAAAATTATCGCACAAAACATAGCTTAGAGATTGCTTACAAAAGTAGTTTTCTGTACGATGAACGGTTCCGGAGATATTATCAAAAAACTAGTTTTTTTTTTCAATTTCAACACCACCGTATCTCGAAAACGAAGTGATTTAGAGAAAAATTTTATATGAAAGACCCCTATTATTTTTAGAAGTTCTATCGTTTGCCGAAGTTATGAACGAAAAAACTGAAACACCCTGTATAAGTAACATAAAAGGTAATACAGATAATTATATAACATACAGATAATTATATTACATTCCGGAGACCTCAGAGAAAATTAAAAAATGTTTAAAAAAAGTATGATATAAATGTAGCGTATAAACCTTCTAATTGAAGATCTATTCTGGAGATGATTCACATAAAACGTGACAAACAAATGTTATCGTAATTTCTTTTGGTTGTGCCTACGCACTTTTTACACATAAGGTTGTTCAAACTTTGATGCCTTAATTTACCAGATCCCCGTTTTTGCAACATAGGTTTATCGGAATGAATGCAATTTTTTAAGCGGGCATGAATGCACGATGTACGATTCATTTATTGAAATAATTACACTTATTCAAAATTACGGAGATTTAGAAAAGTGACTATCACGGAATACACATTCGTTCACGTATATCTGTTGAAATAATGAACTGAACAACCTGAGTTTACGTGTTATATTCGTATTTATTGCCTGATCTAAAATAAATGATATTTCAAAATTTAAGCTTCGTTACAGTACATTGTTGCAAATACTTTATATCAGTTGAGGGTGGTCTGTATATGGCTGATAGCAGGTATTTTTTATTGTTACAACTGATGGTTAATTGGAGAAAATTATGATTCTTTTTTATAAGTGTAATTCTTTATATTAAATATAGACATATCATTAGTTTTCCAAGTTTCAGTCAAGATTCAAGACTAATTGGACTATTCGATCTCTCATCACTAATAATTAGCATATACACTTACCAAGTTATAACTAGAATCGAACTCTGACGCTAACAAACAAGTAACAAAATTGAATAGAAGGCACGTGTAGCGTGTAGGAGTTGCTGGACTTATATCTTCCCCTACTTTCTTACAGCTTGCTCTACAACTTCTTTTCCAGAGTCTACGAATTTCGAAAAATTGTCTGGTGGACGCATTAGAGAGATAATCTACCTTTAACTAAAATTCCCTAGAACGACCATGAAAATATCTATAGAAAAGGGAGAGATCTCCCACCTTTCTACGATGTTCTACAGACGTCAAGGAATTCGTAAGTGTGATATCATCAATCAAACGAATAGCTTTCTTCTGGATAGAATCCAAAGGAAACGAACTCCAAACGTGTGAACAGTTCTCCAGGACATGTCGAATCTTTGCGTACGAAATAGAGAACCTCGATTCTGTGAAGCGGTTCTCACAATGACCTCACATGATTGTTCCATGAGAAGTTGCAGTTGGTGGTGAGTTCGAGGATATGGAAACTTCATAGGATTAGTTGTATCTGACATCATCATATTAGGGGTGGTGGGATACGCTTTCCTGCGGAAAATGCTAGCTTGAGTTTTGATTGCATTAAAATCTACTAGTTTATCAGATCACCATTTTAAAATCATTGCCAGATTCAACATGTCTCTGCCTCGCTTCTCTGGCTTCATTGGATGGTATAGGGGCTCTAGATGAGTACCACCATCTGCATAGATGTGGACAGGACAAGGGTCACTGCCAACAGATGGTTGATATGGGGCAGAAACAAAGTTGGTGCCAAGACAGGTCCCTGTGTAACACCAGCGTTGATAGCCATTGTATCGGAGGATACTTTGTCATTTATGAGTGACCTATGCGAGAGAAAACTCGATAGTAATCGACATAGTTTAGTCGGCAAACCCAAGGAGTGCCAGACTCGGTCAAATGGATATATCCAATAATACAGCTAGAGATTCCCCATATTTTTCAATAGATTTCTGTCATACATGTGTTACGTGGACAAGCAGGTTTTCTGTACTGGAACCCTCTAGGAATTGGATATAATTATTAGGAAGGGTCCTCTTTCCTTTTTGTTTCGATTGATTTTTAATTTTTCTAATATTTTTGCCTAAACAGTGTTCAGTAATTTAGAATAAACGGAGTCGAATTCTAATCATGTTGCTTCAAGATTGGGCGAATTATAAACATTCAGATTTGTCTCCAGCTGATGTTTGTTCCTTATATATCCTACTAATTACTAATATTAATTAAACAGACACATTTTGTTTTATAATTTGGTTTACTCTGATGATGGCTACTTGGTACTTTAATAGTATTTTTAGTGGATAAGGGTGATTATTTCGTAGTGTACCCAGACTGTATTTGCGATATTAAGTTTTGATATTTCACACCAGAATTAGGTTTTAATAAGAATTATATACGATATAGCCAACCCGTATGGCTTGTTGAATAGCAGCGACTATAATTCTAGTTATTTATTTCATCCATATTTGTTCTTATTTCGCCAAGAAGAATTAACTTGTTGTGACAAGAACTGTTTTTAACATTCGTGAGATTATTTTGCCCGAAGAACTGCAATCGAATAATATAATATGCACGATAAACAATTTCTTGCAATGTAGAATGAACTCGTCTATGGAAATAGATAAATTATAAATCAAATACGAATTTCATGGTTCGGTAACTTGATGTATCCTGTCGTTTTTTATTAGATATTCTTCTATTGTCGAATTAATATGAATTAAACGAGTTCCTCATTTCATTCTTAGTGGTATTACTTACAGTCTTCTTTCGCAGTTTCTTTTCTAACCGATCAACCACCACACTTGCGACTACGTCAAAAGATTTTATAATTTCCGTATTTGAATATTAAACGATTATTTGATTATGCATCATCAGCGAACTAAAGGATAATCCAAATTGAACTGCAAGTACGGTTTTCAGAATGTAATTGCTATCACTACATAAAGCAGTTACTATTATTATTATTATAACGAACCAGGTCCCTTAAGGGCAGCAACCAAAGATCTTTCGGTTCGCCGGGTGAGGTCACATAGACTTGTGAAATGGACTTCACAAGTCTATGTGACCCCGTTTTCATTAAGCCCGTCTTCCAAAAGACTGGCACCGTGAGCAACAAGTTGTGACCCCCAAAATGCTTATGGATTTGATTTTCCGGAAGAACGATAGGTCGTAGAGAGAAATTTTACTATCAAATATTGTAGAAAACAATATTCTGTCATGTAGTTGCTGTGCTACAACCAATAACGCCCAAGGGTGTGGGGTAATAACCTTTTTGGTTTCAAGCTAACGATTTATTAAAAAAAATAGTTCCGGTTTTTTCCTGACAGACTTACTGTACCTAATCTCCCACCTATTAAGTTTTAAAGCTTCGGTGTCTCTTGTCCCGCTGGGCTGTTGCCCCAGCAGAGCTCCCGCGTGCTTACATCGATCCAGGGATTACGATATTCGCTCTGGATTCATTCCTGAATACATACCATGCTACCAGGCCAGTCGATCTGCCACTTGACGCTTGATGGTCCTCTGATAATTTCTTCAAGGCTGTACGACATTCCATCACACCACAGTCTTGATGTAATTTTTGGGACTGCCGTCCGAGCAAATGGTTAACGTCGTCTCTTGTATCTACTTCATTTGCAGCCTTTGCGCTTTTCACCCCTGCCTGGAAAACCGTGGCGATTTTTTTCTTTACTTACTGTTCGAAGATTATCGTGTGAACCAGCGGTGGAATGTTGTCAGAGGAGATAGGCATTCGAATTATTCTTGAAGGTTTGGAGGTTTGTGGAATGTAGGGAAAGGAGATAGGCATTCGTATTTTTCTTGAAGGTTTGGAGGTTATAGGCATAGGGAAAGACCTCACTAGGTAAAGATTTCCACAACTTCGCTGTTCGATAAAAAAGTCTGGTGGGAAGAAGTTCTACAGATCTCGAGCTTGACAGTGAAGTGGTGACTGGTTTGAGCTTGTCTAGTCCGTCCTTACACCCCCCGGCTTCCGTCCTCTCCTACATCCTGGAGACGTCTATGTACCAGTCGCCTCCATTTTACAAGGAGGTGCCCTGCCTCAGTACCGTCTTCCCTATGGGTTACATGAACCTTATATTGAGACCTGAACTCGAAACTAATTCCCACCCTGTCCATAAGATCTCGGTTAGCCTCCTCGTACTGGGTATTGACCTTTACTCTGGCATCCCTCTTTCCAAGGTCAAGGCTATCAATCGCTATCCATTTGACTGTAAAGTGAAGGGGTTTCCCGTTTAAACGTCTCTTAATCCCCTGAGAAGTTCATACACTACGAGACACCACATTAGGAGTGATACCCCTCCCCCGTGTGAACAGTCACACCAAAGCATTTTTTCTCGGGGGTG
Source organism: Endomychus coccineus (assembly GCA_958510875.1). Classification (NCBI taxonomy): domain Eukaryota; kingdom Metazoa; phylum Arthropoda; class Insecta; order Coleoptera; family Endomychidae; genus Endomychus; species Endomychus coccineus. The sequence continues at coordinate 1,510,750 of OY294070.1, forward strand.
CCATTAACGTTAGCAGTTGAGCATGCAATAAATAACTGCAAATACCCTCCAGTACACCACTGACATGACATCATTCTTTCAGTGCAGTTCTCCTAATGCTTGGGCTTAATTGCGTTCTCGCTTCAGCAATTGCACGCACGTCAAATATTCTCTTTTACCAATTGGAACCATAGCAGGTTCCTTGACATCAACCCTTTCGTTTAAATAGTCCCAGACCTCGGCAATTATATTTGATGAAAGTCCCTACGTTTTATAACTCACGTATGGAACTATTTAATATGCACTCTAAGATAGATTCAATTGTACATTGAAAAGCATTAAGACTTCGAAAACAAAATACATTTTACTATTTATTGGAGTTAAATAAGCCCGAATCGGTCATATATTCTCGTCGCCAATAAATAGAAAGAACGTTTTTATAGGATGCAGGTGGAAGTTCATCGGCGATATCTTCACCATTATCATCGTTTCTTCACTCTTCTATTCAACACAATGCGGTCAACGAACGTGCAAACCTTGAATTTTCATAAACGTTCCACCGTAGTAATTATTACAACTGATTCGATTAAAATGTATCGTAGAGAGAATTCAATTTTCACGTTACGTATTTTGTTATTGAATTCCTATCAAATCGAGGACCCACGTTTCTGTGTGACATTCATTCTTAGATATCCATTGGAACTTATCCTATATGATCTAAGGACACTACCGATGCCAACTTCAGATACAAATACGAAAAATCTTTGAAAGTTTTTTGAAAATTTCATAAGGGGTAGGTATGGAAAAATCTCGATTTTTCTCGACCCAATCGATTCTCATGAAACTTCGTGATAATACGTTTTCGATGATGAGAAATTCGATTCTAACGTTAGTTATAACCTCAGCAGACGATTAGTCAAGTTACAGCATGTCGAGACCTAGAATTCTTCCCATTCCATAACCAATAACCCCAATAAAATCATATTTTTGAAGAATAATGAATCCAAAATTGGCAACGATAGTGTTCTAAGATCCAATAGAATAAGTTCCAGCGGTTATTAAAGGATTGTGAAAGCTTTGGATTTTTGAAAATTTCTTAAGGGGTAGGTATGGAAAAATCTCGATTTTGCACGACCTAATCGATTCTCATGAAACTTCGTGATAATACGTTTTCGATGATGAGAAAATCGATTCTAACGTTAGTTTTAACCTCAGCATACGATTAAACAAGTTACAGCATGTCGAGACCCAGAATTCTACCCATTCCATAACCAATAACCCCAATAAAATCATATTTTTGAAGAATAATGAATCCAAAATTGGCAACGATAGTGTTCTAAGATCCCATAGAATAAGTTCCAGCGGTTATTAAAGGATTGTGAAAGCTTCGGATTTTTGAAAATTTCATAAGGTATGGAAAAATCTCGATTTTGCTCGACCTAATCGATTCTCATGAAACTTCGTGATAATACGTTTTCGATGATGAGAAATTCGATTCTAACGTTAGTTTTAACCTCAGCTGACGATTAAACAAGTTACAGCATGTCGAGACCCAGAATTCTACCCATTCCATAACCAATAACCCCAATAAAATCATATTTTTGAAGAATAATGAATCCAAAATTGGCAACGATAGTGTTCTAAGATCCCATAGAATAAGTTCCAGCGGTTATTAAAGGATTGTGAAAGCTTTGGATTTTTGAAAATTTCATAAGGGGTAGGTATGGAAAAATCTCGATTTTGCTCGACCTAATCGATTCTCATGAAACTTCGTGATAATACGTTTTCGATGATGAGAAAATCGATTCTAACGTTAGTTTTAACCTCAGCGGACGATTAAACAAGTTACAGCATGTCGAGACCCAGAATTCTACCCATTCCATAACCAATAACCCCAATAAAATCATATTTTTGAAGAATAATGAATCCAAAATTGGCAACGATAGTGTTCTAAGATCCCATAGAATAAGTTCCAGCGGTTATTAAAGGATTGTGAAAGCTTTGGATTTTTGAAAATTTCATAAGGGGTAGGTATGGAAAAATCTCGATTTTGCTCGACCTAATCGATTCTCATGAAACTTCGTGATAATACGTTTTCGATGATGAGAAAATCGATTCTAACGTTAGTTTTAACCTCAGCGGACGATTAAACAAGTTACAGCATGTCGAGACCCAGAATTCTACCCATTCCATAACCAATAACCCCAATAAAATCATATTTTTGAAGAATAATGAATCCAAAATTGGCAACGATAGTGTTCTAAGATCCCATAGAATAAGTTCCAGCGGTTATTAAAGGATTGTGAAAGCTTTGGATTTTTGAAAATTTCATAAGGGGTAGGGTATGGAAAAATCTCGATTTTGCTCGACCTAATCGATTCTCATGAAACTTCGTGATAATACGTTTTCGATGATGAGAAATTCGATTCTAACGTTAGTTTTAACCTCAGCGGACGATTAAACAAGTTACAGCATGTCGAGACCCAGAATTTTACCCATTCCATAACCAATAACCCCAATAAAATCATATTTTTGAAGAATAATGAATCCAAAATTGGCAACGATAGTGTTCTAAGATCCCATAGAATAAGTTCCAGCGGTTATTAAAGGATTGTGAAAGCTTTGGATTTTTGAAAATTTCATAAGGGGTAGGTAGTAGGTATGGAAAAATCTCGATTTTGCTCGACCTAATCGATTCTCATGAAACTTCGTGATAATACGTTTTCGATGATGAGAAAATCGATTCTAACGTTAGTTTTAACCTCAGCGGACGATTAAACAAGTTACAGCATGTCGAGACCCAGAATTTTACCCATTCCATAACCAATAACCCCAATAAAATCATACTTTTCACGAATAATGAATCCAAAATTGGGAAGGTAGTGTTCTAAGATCCCATAGCATAAGTTCCAACGATTATTAAACGCATCGATTTTAATGAAATAGGAATAGGGGATTTATTTCGTATTCTCTTAACAATCGAGTTCAAACGCGAATCGCAACAGCTCAGGTGCATAACCACGGTCGAAATCGTTGATTCCATGTCTCGTTTCATCTTAATTTGAGGAGAACGCCGTTAACCCCTCATTATATAAAATTGTAGGGCATCGAGCATGTAAGATGAGTCAAAACATGTGCAGAGTAACGTCTTCCTTTGTATATTATTACGCGCTCAACTTATCGTTCGAATCCGGCAGTATCATCCGTATCATATTAAACATGTGTTTATTTCCGTTCTACATATTAATAAGTAATAACTCTACAGAGCTACGCTGGCTGTAATACGTTCTCCGTTGGCTTTTGCTGCCAACTCGACCCAAGAATGAATGGGTTCTTTTAGAAGTACTGCCTGTGGGCTTTGCGTGTCTGTTTCCGATCAAGTCGCGGCTTAATGAAAATTCGTTAGTTTCAACACTACATCGTTAATCGATTCGAGGAAAAACGTCTGGGTTGGTAATGAAATCAGTCGCACACCGTGTTAGAACGGCACCGTTCTTTTCACACCGAACGTCTTGTAGACAGGCTGGTCGTTCTTGTCGCGTTACTCATTTTTATTGTTAAATTTGTCTTCGTTTTGGTTCGACTCCGTCTTTCAACAGAAGCCGCACGATTTTTCAAATTTCTACTAAAAAAGTAATGTGAAAAATAAAAAAAAATATCCATCAAGGTATTTGTACTTCCCTCACTATAAGTAGTAATACAGGGTGTCTCACCAAGAACTGCTTCGATCGATATGTCAAAAAGTAAACGTAGAATTATTTTGAAAATTCGGCAGCTGACCAAAGTCAATGAGGAAGTCGTTGCCAACTTCGTTATTTTAAATGGAACACCCTATAATTTATTGCATTTTTGGAATCGGAAAATTGTAGGTGGTACATTTCATTTTTCAAAAATCTATAAATATTGTTGAAATAAAGAAATGATGCGATTAAAAATATAGCAGAAAATCTATTCTTAAAGGTTTGGAGGTTAGGACATAGGGAAAGACCTCGCTAGGTAAAGAATTCCACAAGTTAGGTTAGGTTAGGTACCTTGTTCGAATTATCAAAGTTGAAAGATGCAAAACCATCTTTAAAGCCCCCATAGCTCTTTTGTGAAATATTTCCGGAGATATATTGATGTGAAATTTTTTTCTCATTTTTTTACCTACTGAAGTTTGGCATATGAATTTACGGACAGCCTGTATATTGCTAGCACATTTGAACATTATTTAATGTCTAAAATATAATGAAAATTATTTCAGAAATATAATACCTGATGATGTCAGGTATTATATTTCTATAAAGCCCTCAATATCCATGCTTGTTATCACCACAATTACTCTGTTTTGGGATGATCATGTGAGGTCCATTGCGGTACAAAAACTAATATTGATAGAATATAGACATTACAACAATGATACGACAATTTAGACATACTAAAAATTTTTAAGGACAATTTAGATACACTAAAAATTAATTGTTTGTTTTTTTATGGTTCATGTATTCATCTACAGTATAAGCCGCATTCTTGAGCAGTGGCGGCTCCTCGAAGGAGGCTAAGGAGGCTCAGCCTCCTCACCAATTTATCTTAATGATCATTCTCCATTTTATTTCCTGTTTCTCTGATAATTTTTAAAATTTTACAATTAATTCCCCGTTCTCAGTAGTTATTTTTAATCTGGCAACAGTGGCCAGAGGCTAGATTCTCTATATATCTCAAACGCTAAATACGTGTGGTCAACACAGTTGCCGTTTTTTCAACCAGTCCAACTGCCAAATAGGGTAAAACAGCGAATATGGCAACATTCTCTGTAGGCTAGCTTCTCGTTCGCACTCGGTCGGAATACGATTACTTCCTGCCCTGCGAGCTGCGAGGCGGCGACACGAGACACGTGCTCCGCAGTTATTGTTTTTTTTCGCGACCCGAAGTAAGATTAAGTTATAATTTATCTGTTCCCTGAGTTATTTAACGTTAAAATGTGCAGTTGCTGACTTCTTAGAAAATCCATTTAGTGGATTAACATATTACAGAAAAGTGTTTTTTTTTTAATAAACGGCCTTTACCGGATTTGAAAGGATTAGTGATGACAGGTATGTTTCAAAATCGAAATACATAATAAATTATATTGCTTGCTATTTACATCTGATACAACTTCATGTTGGGGGCACTCGGGTTATGATGATTTGAAAAATTTAGCTCGTGGTATAGACATGAAAAATCGGAGGAACATATTACATCGAGTATTAAGTTTAAATTAACCGTTAAACAGAATATTGTTGAAGGAGGAAAACATATAATTTGATAGACAAGAAACTACATTATAAACAACTTTTTTTATGAAATTTTAGATACTATTAAAGGTCAAACTGAGATTCGATTTTCCGATTTACATGAATTGAAGTTTTTCGACTTGACGAATAGAAGATTTTTCGAATCTTTTTCAAAAGAGTTTCCCAATACACTTTTAGATAACTTAGTTCTAAAATATAAATTTGTTGATAAAATGAATTATGGGTTATATACCTACTCGGATAAAGATATTCACGCCGATATGATAAAATATATGATAGACAGTGATTTGCAACAAGTTTTACCTCAGTTTTATAAACTACTTTGTTTGACAGTCACCATTCCTGTCACGTCGGCATCGGTGGAGAGATCATTTTCTACTCTCAAACGAATTAAATAAAACTTACATGCAAAATACAATGGGCCAAAATCGTTTATACAATGTTAGTTTGATATCTATTGAAAAAGATTTAGTAAAACACTTAAAACAAAATGATACATTTTATGATAATATTATTGATCATTTTTCGCAAACTAAAGACCGTAGAATTCCGTTAATATATAAAAAAAGTTAATAAAAATAATAAAAAGAAACAAAATATGAAAAATTTCAATTAAAAGAAAAAATATCAAAAACCCAAAGAAAAAAAAACGAACAAAAAAATTTTTTGCCAAGAGAAACTCTACACCTCCACGTTGGTTCTTGCTTGGCAACAATTAATTTTGCCATTGAAGTAGCTGGTACGGTCGCTATGCAAAGGTTAAATTTATTGGCTGAATAGAGTATATTTTTACAAAAACGTTTTATGTCCAGCCTCCTCTCTTAAAAAGTTCACGAGCCGCCACTGTTCTTGAGAAGCATGGTTTTAACTGATGACTCGAACTTTCGCAATTCCAGAGTTCTTATATTTTCGGGCAAATGATTAAAGAGTTTGATGTCTATATAGGAAGTGGCTTCTTCATATTTACAAGTATTACGTATTTTGATGGCAAATGCTGACTGAATGATAGTTGGCATTTGTTTTATAGTTATCCAAATTATTTCTTATTGCTAATAGGCATTTATAGATATAGATGCAGGGAAATATCATCAATTGGTTTAAGACGAAAATAAGTCGACAGGAATCCCTTTTTCCCATGCTGAACATTAGTCTAATCACTCGCTTTTGAGCGACGAAAACTCGCTGGTGGTTCCCCCACAGAGTGACATTGTTACAAAGATGACAATATACCATTACATTTATGAGACCTTTTCGGTCTATTATTGATTTTAATTGAGACATGGCATAGAAGCTTTTATATATTTTTTTTCAACCTTGCTTAACCATGAGTATATTATCTAAATATAAGCACAGAAATTTAGAACACTTTTGTGGCTTCAAGATAACATTATTTATTAGAAAATTACAATTCTTCAATTGTTTGAACGAAAAGAGAAGTATTGTTCACATGTTTTGAAGCTCTTGGATTCTATCCAGAAAAAAGCTATTCGTAAAAATAGGAGAAAACTCTCTAATCCTCAGGAAAAATCACTTTATGGTGAAACAATTGTTTGTTTATCACCGCTACTGTTGTTCTTATTCAACGTTCGATTTCTCGAACACAGCAGTTTGCGGATATCTTAACTAGTTCAATGTAATAGTTACATTATATTCATCCATTAAGATACAAGTCGAACGATATACCGAATGACTAAATTAGTGGTTTCGTTGTTTACACCGAATAACCTAGTTTAACTTTTTAACATTTTAATGCCGACCGAAACCATCAAGATTCCGCCCATTCTAATGAATAAATTGAATTGTTCACGACTGATAAACACGAAAACCGAAAAGCGTAACGCGTTCATTTGTTCTTTCTTCGTGGTCCTCGTTAGTACATACTGGGTGCCGTAGAAATCGGCCCCCAATTATCTCTATTTCGTTTCGAACTGAAGAAACGAATTAAATTAAATATCTATTACATTAGATCGTCGAAAATATCTGGAATACATTTTACACCTAAGCATAGGCGTCCGGATGGGGGCTAGCGTGACAAGGAGGGGCTTTTAACAGGTCATAGTGACTCTAGTACAGTAAGTGAACATTTTAGGAGTTTTAGAAATAACATACAGGTGATATGAATAAAGATAGCCTATTAGATAACTTAGAACACTCAGAAATTAGTAAATATTAGCACAGGAATCTTTTAGTGAACAATCAGGTAGATTTTCAGTCTTCTCCGCTTTTCAGTATCTTCCCAAGCAAATTAATTATTACATTTTAATCCCTTAGATGTGAAAAACCTGTATTATTTCAATCAATAAGTAAGCCTTGAACAATCTGAATTCCTGATCACCTCTCAAGTACCATTTGTCACCTGTCGAAGTCACTGTGTGGCGAAACATGCTCGTATATTTTATTTTAATTAAGTTAAGGAATTAGAGGTTTAATCGTGCATTGAATAATTTTTGCCATTATTTAAACGATCCTCCAAAAGATTTATCGTATTAATATGTTTTTTTTATCGAAATCGTCTTCTACATATTTTTCCCTGATCAAAATGGCTTGATGAACAAAAATCCATTAATTGAAATGACCAAATTTCATCGGCTCGCAGTGTAAGACGACTTCCGATTCAATTATTCGTTTCCCAGAAATCTGACACTAGAGTAGTTAGTTCTGTTTGGGATTATTCGAGTGTCAAGGACCTATGAATTCGTCGCTTTAATGTCCGAGTTAAGTCTGTAAGAAGACGAAGAAATTGGTAACGTCTCGGAAATTAAAAAACAAACGCGATACGATATAAATATTCGAACGCACACAAACAGTGTGTGCATGTATTTGTGTGGTGTCTGTTTGTGTGTGAGATGATGAATGGAGTTTTGATTTACGACTAAATATAAAATGAATTGTAAATTCGAATCTTTTCTATTTTACTTTGCCGGAATAATATAACCCGAGACAAGTTTTCTTTGTTGGTGTTGTTCTTGCCGATTTATTTTTTCGGATTAACTTAATTATCTGCAAGTCTACCTCGATAAAATACCTTTCGCTATTGTGAACCAGACATCTTTGACTTTATGGTTTTAGAAGACAGCTGGAAAATTATCTTCGGATAAATTTAATGCGGCATTAATACTCTGGTAGACTTGCAGAAACATAAATCTTTTTATTTATGAATCATTCTGCTTTATTTCTATAAAATATACTCAAAAAACCTGATTAGTTATTGTGAGCGTTTTAATTTTATAATGTCATTTCTTAAGATGGCTTTTTTCGGAGATCGCAAGCATGGAAGATTCGTGGTCCAGCGACCGTACAAAACAGGATATGTCAAATTAACCCCCTTTTCCAAAACTTCAAAGCCTCAAATTAGAAGTATTCTTGCGATTCTTACCAATGTACACGTTATTATTATTATTTAAGGGGACCATTGCGGTTTCCTCTAAAAGATCATCTTACAAACGATTGATAAAACCATCTATTCATAACACGAAACACTGTACCAGGTTAATGAAATCAAAATGGTCAAATAAAACATTAGGTCTTTATTCTAGTACTGTATTTTCTGTAAATAAATATGATTCACCGACTGACTAACGAATACTCCACTGCCCTCGAACCGTCTGAAATACGTTGAACGTATGGGGCATGCTGCTGCGATAGGCCCGAGTTGAACATATGCCATGGGCGTCACAGTAAGTCAACGTACCGGCCTTCCATTCTAATAGGCTATGAGTTTACCATCATCTGCAAAGCTTTGGAGGGGCAGGTAACTTTCAACAGATCGTTGGTTCCAAGTCAGGTCCCTGTGGAATACCATGTTTTCGTTTATAAGCAACCTGAATCAAGTGACTTTTATTCACATTAGCTCTGAGCTCATTGTCGCAACAAATATATTGATTCAATGATACTTTGACTTTATTCTAAGTATCTTACCCAAGGACCATGGACGTTTCGTTTGCAAACTGTATAAAATATTAAACAACATCTCTGGTAGATCATTGTATAATAGAAACAGTAGTGGGCCAATATGTATAAGTGGATCAATCTTTCTATATTCATGGATATGAATATAGTATGTGATGGATCCAAACGCAATTAAAGCTCAAACTTTCTTGAATTTGTTGAGTTCGAAGTCAATATTAAAGTAATACCCGATTGGGAAGTGAATGTAGTCCTAAACCAACTTCTTATTTTCTATCACTAACGTGTATGCCCCAGATTTGTCTATTAAATGTGTAAATTATCATGACAATTAACGATACTTTGTTATTTTTTGTTTCGAATAGATGCATTTTATAGTATTGGCGAAATTGAGTGAAAGGAGAGAAAATAGTGCATACATTTGACTACAGATTCTTCATTAATTCATCATATGATTCGCTTAGTTACCGTATTTGAACTAGATAATCTTTACAAGTTCTCTTAGTTTCTTTTGTTCAATTACATGATTATAAATATTACACTTGGTCAGTATGCCGCAATTGCCAGAATGGTAAAGACTGAGTGAGCGAGTGAGTGTGCCGAAAATATCGGCTTATGCATCCGCTACGGTCACGCCGTTTTCCGCGAAAGTCGATAGAGAGCGCGCACCGTAGTCTGTCCATTTACGCGAGCAATATTCCGCTATGTAAAAACCAACAACGTGCCATATGAACCAAGTTCCTTTTCATTCAATTTCAAAGTTGTTCACCAGGGATTTTATCGTTAAAGAAATATATAATAAACATTCACGAAAAATGTCAGAGAGCTAGAGTAGGTACAATAAAAGTTATGGATGAAATCAATTTCGTTAGATTAACATTATCTCTTATGGAAAAATGACTCAATGTCAGATTGCTCCGGAAGTACTGATACAAATTTGATGTCGCCTAACGTACGGAATAAAATAACGCACTGAATCACATGCGAATTTCTTTCTTTGTTTATGTCGGTGGTTGTGTGGGCACGTTGGTGGTTGGTTACCATTTAGTACCAACCGCCACTGTCAATAGAACAAACATCCAATTTTGTTTGAAACAGACAGACTGCTGCGCGCCCTCTTCATCATCTTTCGTGAAAGACGGCGTGATCATAGCGGAAGCATAAGCCGATCTTTCGCCACACTCCTAGTAATATTTATAATCATGTAACTGAACGGAAGAAAAATTTGTAAATGTGGACGCGTGGCCCTTTAATAATAAACGATTCACTTACAAAAATAACGCGAATCGGAAGCCACCAAACATCATTTCCACAACGTTGATTATTACTTAGTCCTTGAATATCACCCCGGCAATAACGTTTGATTTCTACAACGAACGTTTCTTCCTCTTATGAATAATTTGATTGCTTCCGTGTTAATTTCGTCATAATTTAAAAATATCTGGCATTCAAAAAGGAACAATGACACACAAATTCATATTCGGTCACGGTCTGATGATGTGGATACGAGTAGCTTTCCTAATGCTTCGAAATGTGCACACAAATAAGTGATAATTTAGCAACTAATTGTTTACTTTCACGGAAATTGTCTAATTTAGATAAAACAGCGTATAAAGCGCTTGATTCCAAACAAAATAGCATTTTGTGAAATCACCAACAGATTTATTGTTTCATTAAAAACGTTACGATTGTTTTGGATTTATCGCTTGGAATTGCTCGATAACGTTTATTATATTTACCTGGGTATTTAGTTTAGTGTTTATTATCAATGAGGAAAGGCTATTGTATAGTTTGCTCCAGTCCAACTAGTATATTAGGAATTTCTTGATACCATCAAGTGAAAATATTGGAGAAAAGCAATGTATTACTTATCTAAAGTGTATTGAAATCTATAACTAGCACGAGAGGTATATTGTAGAAGTCGAAACTATTTTATAGCTTGATCGCATGTTATAGGAAAACTCGTTACAAATAGTGGAGACGTGTTAGATTTGCTTAAAGCAGTGGCGGCTCCTCGAAGGAGGCTAAGGAGGCTCAGCCTCCTCACCAATTTATCTTAATGATCATTCTCCATTTTATTTCCTGTTTCTCTGATAATTCTTTAAATTTTACAATTAATTCCCCGTTCTCAGTAGTTATTTTCAATCCGACAACAGTGGTCAGAGGCTAGATTCTCTAGATATCTCAAACGCTGAGTTGTGTTGTTCAACACAGTTGCCGTTTTTCCGACCAGTCAATCGCCAAATAGCGTGAAACGGCGAAAACGGCAACAGGGTAGAGAGGCTAGCTTTTCGTATCCATTCGTCGGTCGAATGAAATACGATTACTTGCGCTCCCGCCTCCCGCTGCTAGAAGAATGCGGTTAGTTGTTGTTTTTATTCCACGAGGCGTAGTAAGGTTAAGTAGTTAGACTTAGTTGCAAAGTTCTTAGAAAATCCATTTAGTGGATTAACATATGATAGAAAAGTGTTCTTCAAAAACAAACGGCCTTTACCGGATTTGAAAGAATTAGTGATGGCAGGGAAGTATCAAAATCGATCGTTTAATACTGATAATTATAAAAAATATGTTTGGTTAACGGGATCTGATGTACACAATAAATTATATTGCTGGTATTGCTTGCTATTCACATTAGATACAACTTCATGTTGGGGGCACTTGGGTTATAATGATTTGAAAAATTTAGCTCGTGGCCTAGAAAGACATGAAAAATCGCAGGAACATATTACATCGTGTATTAAGTTTAAATTAACCGGTAAACAAAATATTGTTAATGCGATTGATTCTACACGAACACGCGAAATCGAAAATCATAATAATACAGTTAAAGAAAACCGCGAAGTTTTAAAAAAAATCATTGATTTCTTATTGTATTTATCATTTCAAGATTTGGCTTTTAGAGGGCATGATGAAACTGAAAATTCAGTTAATAAAGGTAATTGTTAGATTTGTTTTGTAAATACGACAGTAAGCTTCGCGATTTTATGACTAACGCGTCAGTATTTGCAGGCATTTGTTTTGTTTTATGCGGGTATAATGGTTGAGTGACACCACGCGAAATAAGGTTAGATTAGAATTCGTCTGTTCGGTAAATTATTAATTGTAAAAATGGACAACTAGTGGAAAGATTTTTAGGGTTCTACGATGTTAGTTCGGGAAGAACAGCGGTCAATTTATTCAATTTTTCAATGGAAACATTTCAACGATTCGACTTTGCGAATAAATCAGACTTACGACGGCATCTGTAATGGCGGGACATTTAAACGGTCTTCAAACAAACGTAAGTTTTAAATAACATAGTAGGAAACAGAATTCCCTGTAATGCTCGAACTCGTTGGAATTTTACATCACATGCAATGTTTAGTTTACCATCCATAAAAATAAAGACAAATTAATTGAAATATTTGATTTTATATTAAACAGTGATGACTTTTCAACAGATCAGGTTTCATTGAATGCTGCTGTTGGTTTAAAATCTTATTTAGAAAATGAAGAATTTTTGTTATTTCTTGATACTTTTAAATTAATATTTCAACAAACTGATCTTATTTTTCGAATTTTACAACATAAATTCACTAATATAATTCATTCAAGAGATCGTTTAACACATCTCATTGATAAAATTCAAGTTTCCGTTATACAGAATTTCATTTTAATATTTTATTTGGAAATTATTCAACTGATGAGGCTTCTCCCGTGAAAAGGAGGAAAACATATAATTTGGTAGACAAGAAACTAAATTATAAACAACTTTTTTATGAAATTTTAGATACTATTAAAGGTCAAATATTGAGATTCGATTTTCCGATTTACATGAATTGAAGTTTTTCGATTTGACGAATAGAAGATTTTTCGAATCTTTTTCAAAAGAGTTTCTCAATACACTTTCAGATAACTTAGTTCTAAAATATAATTTTTTTGATAAAATAGCGCTGCACAATGAATTATGCGTTGTATACTGGGATAAAGATATTTTAGGCCAGTACGACAGTCACGCCGATATGATAAAATATATGATAGATAATGATTTGCAACAAGTTTTACCTCAGTTTTATAAACTACTTTGTTTGACAGTCACCATTCCTGTCACGTCGGCATCGGTGGAGAGATCATTTTCTACGAAAACGAATTAAAACATACATGCGAAATACAATGGGCCAAAATCGTTTATACAATGTTAGTTTAATATCTATTGAAAAAGATTTAGTAAAACACTTAAAACATAATGATACATTTTATGATAATATTATTGATCATTTTTCGTAAATTAAAGACCGTAGAATTTCGTTAATATATAGAAAAGTTGATAAAATTATTAACAAAAAACAAAATATGAAAAATTCCAAAAAAAAAAGAAAAAAAATTAAAAATCCAAATAAAAATAAAAAACAAAAAACGAAAAAAAAAAATTCGTGGGCAAGAGAAACTCTATACCTCCACGTTGGTTCTTGCTGGGTAACAATCAATTTTGTCACTGAAGGTTATATTAATTGGCTGAGTAGAGTATATTTTTACAAAAACGTTTTATGTCCAGCCTCCTCTCTCAAAAAGTTCACGAGCCGTCACTGGCTTAAAGTTACATGCAGATTTCGATAATACCCATACAGTTAGGCGGAGTAATCTCTAAATTCTTTGTATCATGTTTCACGTCCTTTACATAATTGAATAGTACAGGGTGTCCCATTTTGGGTACTTTTGCGGGGTATCTCCTTTATTTTTAAAGATAGAGAGTTGCGGTTTTCGCGACACTGTGCTACTTTTTCATAAAACTCAAGATGCCGTCAACAGAATTTTCATAGCCCTTTTAGTTTTTAATATACAGGGCATTTCTGAAAATGTTGCATTTTGTGACCCCCCTCGTATCTCCGTTATCCTTCAACTTATCGAAAAGGTAAAATAACATTCTAATAGTTTTTTTTTCCGTAGAATGCAGTGGGGTAGATAACTTTTGTTACATATTTACTGTTTTTGAGTTATAAAGTAAACTTATGTTTTTTTAAATGGAACACCCTGTATATTTATAGACTATAAAATTTGTCTTTTTTTTACCTTTTCAAAAATATATGATAGTATAAACTGTTTTTCAGAAACACGCAAATAATTGACAATTTTCAGAAATTAAATACATATTTTAATAGTAGGCTATGGATAACAATAATAAACAAGTGCAACTTACATATTACTAACAAATAATTGGATACCTTGTATATAGGTATCTATTAAAAAAAATTCCCATAGATCTTTTTTCTAACAGTAAGTTTGTAACAACAGTTTTGTGGCGTAAAGTGACAATATAACAAAAACACAAAAAAATAACATTATTAAAAAAAATTAAATGTGATGTTCAAATTGACCACCATTTTCTCTAATGCAAAATTGGCACATCTTTGAGATTCTTTGAATAGCGTTCAAAAGAACCATTGTTCTCATTCGCAGATTTCGAAAAGCTAAATGAATTGCCTCTCGAAGTTTTGCAATGCCGTCATATCGAGTTTTATATACTTCATTTTGTATATAACCCCATAAAAAAAATCTAAAATTGAGAGATCTGGTGATCGTGGAGGCCATCTAACAGGTCCGTTGGTACCTATCCATCTTTGAGGAAAGTTATTATTTAGAAAGGCCCTTAAGAGCCTAGAGTTATGACTTGGGGCACCATCTTGCTGTAGGTAAACAGCATTATACTGGGCTAATGGAATGTTTTCGAGCAGTTCTGGAATAACTTCCTCAAGAATTTCTAGGTATCTACGTGCTGTAAGACCTCCTTCAAAAATCCTATAAACTATATGTCTACCCAAAATAAAACATGAAACCTCAACTCCAAAGCGTCTTTGTTGTGCCCTTTCAAACATTAAATGCAGATTTTCACTACGCCAGTTCCTGGTATTGTGACGATTGAAAATGCCAGCACTTGAAATAAAGCATTCGTCTGACCAAAAAACAAGTCTGCCAAATAAATCGTTAGCATCGATTTGTTGCAAATACCACTGGCAAAACACTGCCCGGCGCTCGGCATCGCCAGGATGCAAATGTTGTAGTATATTAAATTTGTATGAATGATACTTATATTTCTTCAAGATCCTCTGAGCGTTAGTTTTTGGCACACCAATTTCCTTCTAAATTTTTCTACATGAGGACGAAGATGTTGCTTCTATATATCCTAAAGTATCTATCGCTTTTCTTTCCCTGTTCTCTTTGTTGTATGTTTTAGGGCGCGGGTGAACAAATGATCCGTGCTCAACTAAATTTGCTTTTAAACGGGCAAATATCCCAAAAAACGGTTGCCTTCTTTCTGGATATCTAACAAGCAAAAATTAAAATGATAATAGAGATTTTCATAGCCATAATAGCTTACTCACCTTTGGAAATATAATTCCGAAGCTTCTTCAGAATTTTCATTACTCTGTATAAAACATACCATCATATCATATTTCTCATAATCATATATTTTTGAAAAGGTAAAAAAAAGACAAATTTTATAGTCTATAAATATACAGGGTGTTCCATTTAAAAAAACATAAGTTTGCTATATAACTCAAAAACAGTAAATATGTAACAAAAGTTATCTACACCACTGCATTCTACGGAAAAAAAACTATCAGAATGTTATTTTACCTTTTCGATAAGTTGAAGGATAACGGAGATACGAGGGGGGTGTCACAAAATGCAACATTTTCAGAAATGCCCTGTATCTTAAAAACTAAAAGGGCTATGAAAATTTTGTTGACGGCATCTTGAGTTTTACGAAAAAGTAGCACAGTGTCGCGAAAACCGCAACTCTCTATCTTTAAAAATAAAGGAGATACCTCGCAAAAGTACCCAAAATGGGACACCCTGTACAGGACGGCTAAATTTTGATGCTTTAGTATCAATCAATCAATCGATCAAAACGGGGGCGGACAAGTCCGGAGCATTTGGGCCGCTTGCCGGAGTGCCGAAGGCTAAAATTTTGCATGTACTGATCTCTCTTATGGCTTTATATGTGTGCTGCCGAGGTGTTGTAGCCTAAGAGAAGCCAGTGCTGAACATTCTGCTAGGATGTGAGAGAAGGTTTCGCCCGCCTCTACACATCGACTACAAGCTAGGTCTTCAACAATGCCCATTGTGGGCAGATGTTCATTGTTTTGATATGGAGCTGTAGAGGGACGATACCCACCAGAACCTCTAGAGCCCTGGTGGGGGCGGACCTCATAGCTCCCGTTATCCCCACGCAGGCAAGTCGTTGAGCCTTGTCCAACGCCCAGCGATAGACAGAGCCGTCTCTGTCGCCGGCCACCACACACCGGCGATGTAGGTTATGATTGGGCGGATCATGGCCGTTCAGATCCAGTGCAGAACCTGTGGTCGTAGATCTCATGTGTTCACGAAGACTATCTTGCATGCCCATAAGGATGCAAATGTCTCTTTCC
The DNA here is from genome assembly GCA_958510875.1 of Endomychus coccineus. Classification (NCBI taxonomy): domain Eukaryota; kingdom Metazoa; phylum Arthropoda; class Insecta; order Coleoptera; family Endomychidae; genus Endomychus; species Endomychus coccineus. Next base: position 1,527,317 of record OY294070.1, read on the forward strand.
AGGTGCATATCCCAGCTCAGTATGGCATCGAGGATAACTCGCCGAGTCTATCATGTGCAGAAAGACGAATGTCTGGTAGTGGTCCCAGTTTTCGTCGACGTAGCACCAGCGACCCACGATGGCAAGTGTAGTGTTCTGAAGCTCATTCAGCTCGACTAACAAGCTGTCCACCACCGGACATCAAAGGACCGGAGACAGTACTTCTCCCTGAGGGCCACCCTCGGGTGACGTGTGTACGTGTGACGCTGCCATTATGGTGCACCATTACCAGTCTCTGCATGACACATAGACTCGAAGGAGGTATTGTCGAACGCCCCTTCGACATCCAGGAAAACCCCTATGGCGCACTGTCCGAGACTGGGTAACCAGATGATGAAGGGAATATGGTATAAGAGATATCAAGCAGGAAATGTCAATGGCGGAATCAAATATTGGCCATCGCCTTTTGTTCACGTGTTATTTGCGAAAATTCGAGTTTTCGCTTTTTAGGTATATCTCTGTTATTTAGGGAATTGGAATAAAATTATTTCTTCATTATTTGACACTATCTGAACACTCTGGATGCACTGAATAAATGGTGGTGCAGCGATAAAGGGTTGAAGATTAACCCTAAGAAAACGGAAACTGTAGTTTTCACTGGGAAGCACAGAACAGTACCCACCAGAGAACTGATCATTGTTGGTCAACTGATTAAAATCAGCGACCAAGTTGTCTTAGACTAGAAACTTCTATGGAAACCACAACTAGAACAACAATGCCGTAAATTCACTGCAGCCTTCTTGTTTTGCAGAAGGGCTATTGGCCACAATTAGGGCCTCTCCCCAAACACCATAATATGGATCTTGGAAGGCATCCTTCGAGCGTTCAGGCCTTTTACTATAGAGGGTATTAAGTAGCCCTTCCTTGATGGCAAGCCCCCACTCCTCGTCACCACTGTGGTCTCTCGGCAGTGTCCTACAAGTGTTTTCAGCGAGAGAAGAACCCGCTTGCCTTTTTTTTCGGTATCTATTAAGCTTTAAGCATAAGAAACAATCGCCCTTATCAATATAACAATATATTGTTTGTATTGCAAATTAATATCCGTCAAGGTGAATTGTTATTAACTCATATGTTAGGATATTGCTAACTTTCATATTGATATGAATAATTTAATATTTGCTAATAAAACGTAATCACGCGCAGTGTGAATCGTATTCATTTAATCCAACTTATTTCGTACATTATCTAAGTATATGCGGAAATGACCCGGCTGAAGGCATAGCAATTCGAATCGTTACATTAGTTTCTTCGAATCGTTCAAAATTTTTATTATCCTTTCGATTCGCACAACCGCAAATAACATTTACCCATTACCGAAAACAATATTTAATATCTCGTCGAAACACACGTATCTCTTCATTCCATTAAGTACTAACGCGAAGTTATTGGTTCGCAGGTTGGCAATTTCCTTTCCCATGTCTCTTTTAGAGATGCACGTCGTCGATAATTACTTTTGGCACAATTTCATATTCGAAATCAGCTACACGACGCCATAGTGCGATTTCAAATTGTCTGTGTCTTTATATCAAAACGTGGCGTCACTTATAATTAATTAAAAGGTGGCACATTTGTTATGTGGATGGTTCTCAACATTTTTTTATGTGAGCGTTAGCGGCGAATAGAGTTGTTTCTTGATCCATTTGGAAAACCATTAGGCAAACTTATGCCTAAAAGGGTACATGCAATCCACAAACCAGCTACGTTGTTCGCAATTTACTGGCATATAAATGTAACGTCCTACCTTGAGCCGTTTTCGAGTTATTGAGCAGAGTGGTCCGTCGAAATACTCGACGCTATTCGCTTTGTTTCGCGCACTGCTGTATGCGCTAACTATCTGGCCTATTGTAGGCGGTCGTTGAGAGCACTAGGTTTGCCAGATTTGTGTGCTATCGTCTGATTCATCTTCATGGATCTTAAGAAGCTCGAATTGGTAGAAGAAAACAAGTGCAGGTTCTGCGAAGAGAAAGACGTAACCTCCATCCACATCCTCGCAGAATGCACCACCTTGCAAAACCCAAGGGCACCTCGGAGGAAATGATGATGATACTTGGGCGCCTGGTACGCACCCACTGCCCCCCATACATCATCAATAATAAACGAATGAAAGTGATTCAATTGGACAAGTGGCGATGTTTTATGAAGTGGCGGCTCGAAGGACCAAAATGACTAGGGAAATGTGTAGCACGCACGGCGACTAGCTCTGACCGGTATATGAACAAAAGAAAAAACAGCAGCTGGTCGTGTTTGCGATGAGTCTATTTGATACATCCGTTCGTCGAAGATCATTTCGCGCCATTCGTATTCGAGACGCGACTACACGATTGTTGTCGTCTTAATTGTTGTGTGTCGAATCCTAAACGAAATCGTACTGATTTAGACTGACTGCGTACAAATTCGATTAAAGACAATTAAGATCAATTAAACCGTCGGACCGTGTTGCTTGTTTACATTATTAACAATTCTTTCTCAACTTAACTTATCACGGGAGACGAGTATATCGCTCGATCTCATATTTAGCACTATTGGAATGAAAAATTCGCGCGTAGTTTTTGTCATTCACGCATCGAGTTAATTTCGCATCGCACGCCAATTCTGTTTATTAAACGTATACGAGAATGGAGCCAAAAATTCCCAGCCTGATTTAGATGCAGGTTACGCGGGGGGTCCAATGTTGTTGATAACTTGTATTGTATTGCGTTGGGGGTGCACTCTGCGACCTAATAGATATTGCGTCCCCTTCTATGCTGCCCTGTTCACCATATCTCAGCGGTTGTAGCAGTTCCTCCAACCATGTAGCTTTACATTCAATTTACATTAGGTACGAAGGACCTAATTGATAGAAAGCGTTCCGCGAGAACCGTTACCTGAATCCGTAACAGGTCTGATTGATCGAGACCACCATAGGCTCCTCCTTCTCTTATACCAGCGCCGAAATTTCTATCGACTACTCGAGGTGAGCTGATATCAAATTACATATTCGACTAGGTCTTTCTCCTCAAAGCATCAAAGATCGTCTAAATGGGGTGTACGGCGAAAATTCACATGCCTTGTTCGGTTGTGAAAGATTGGTCTAAACGGTTTCCCTTGGAAAAGGACGCCTCAAGTTGTGACAGACGACAAAATTGTCCTTGCTGTTAAGGATTTCGAATTAGGCGATCGACGCTTGAAGGTGTAAGAAAAGACATCATCCACGAACCGTTGATGGCCTCTAGTAGAGACGACTATGAATGCTTCTAATGACGTAAATACTCTAACCAATAGGTCACCCTCCTCGATTGATCCAGAATGTCTTGACAGGGAATCTTTGTTATTCTCTACGCTTATTTCGTCTGTCCAGTTCACGACAACAACCAATAGAAGTTTGTGAAACCCCAATCGTTGAAGGAAAATTGTTTTTCTTCAGAAAACTGTGACCTTTAGGAAGCCAGGGGAATTCTATTTTGTATCCTTTTGTGATTCAATCATTTCAAACGGAAATAGATTCGTTTTTGTCATCGAGAACGACTAACCTGATTTCCATTGTCCAATAATAAAACGCTGGAATTCGTCGACAAGGACGAAGGAAGCTGTGGATTGCTGGGAGAAAGATAGCGATATTTGTTTGTTTTTCATTTCGAAGAATGTCTAGTTGTATTATACAAATAACAAGTATATCAATCGTCTTTGTAAATATGTACCCGTTTATTGGATTCGAGACACAATAAAACGGAATATGCTATCTGTACTTGCTACGTAAATTAATTGTGGTAAGATAAGAATATCTCATGATTAACAATTAAACATAATTTCCGTTCTCGCGTATATTTATTCATATTCTCGACGGACTTGGGAAAAAAACACTGAGATCAACTGCATGCACACTACCGGAAACGTACGTGTATTCTCCCCGGATTTATCGATTGTCCGGCCGTTCCGTCCCACATTTCCATGATGAATTAATTATAAACTTGTGCGAAACCGTTTCTATCCACTAGGTTGTACCCTCATGCGGGAGAGCTTTTGTGCAATACAGAGATCGTTTTAACAATTTTTGCAAACTTATTCGAAAAAAGAACGTTCGACGACGAAGCCAATACGTTATCAGATATCCCGCAACGCTCGTAGATGTATCTTATGTTGCCTACCTATGTGAAACAGGAGCGGCTAGCGAATAAACTGTGGATATACCGAATTCAATGTTCAACCTGCAGGGGCGGCTGTTGCCGAGGTGCTTAGAAACCGGGAAATGCATTTTATAGATTTTGACAAATATTACCTAAAATAACCATCAAATAACATTTTGGTATATATGCCGAGTTTGGCGCGACTTTCAAAATTTTTGACCTCGGAAAATTGGAGAAATTTAGAGGTTAGAAAATTTGAAAAAAAAATAAAAATTCGAGATACTGTTAGAGCTCTTCAATACGCGTATTTTGAGCTATTGTAGATGAGTTTTGCTTCAGTTGAAGTCTAAATATTCATGTAAACGTGTTTGAGTCTGTAGCTGCTCCAATTTTGGGCCCAGCATATAAAACCAAAATTTAATGAAATGGAGATGGACATTGAAAAAAATCTAGAGCGAGTCAAAGATAAAGAAATTATCATTTTTTATGTAGATAAAATAAATTTTACGTTATAACGTTCTTTATAGAAAAAAAAAAAAATGGAACGCATGAAATTCTCAAAACAATTTTGGTCATAATATACAGCACGATGGGTCTCACCTTTTATGGTTTTTTCTTAATTTCTTATATATGGGTCAGCTGAATCACAATTACAATGACATCTGTGTCTTCTGCAATAATAACAATGTTTTTATCATTACATTGATCTAAACAATTGATGTACGAACAATCAATTCATCTGCATCAGCTTCAGCATGTAAAACTTCAATTTTTTTGATCCAACAACATAGCAGACAAATGGTCTATGTATGAACTGTTTTATTGCTATTATTTGATAAAAATTTTCCTTGTACATGCATTTATTATCTAATTTTATTTGAACATGGGGTACAAGTTGGGTTTTCTTCTATTTCTTTCGGCATCTTTTGTACTGCCTGCATAACCGTCGAAAACTACAATGCAGCTTTCATAATGCCTTGTTCTGTTTTATTTTTAAAATAAAAAAAAATATTTGAAAATTCAAAATATGACGTAAAATCTACTTTATTGACATAAAAAATGATAGTTAGCATAATAATCTTTACTTATTAATATCATCGACATATCTATACCAAACTTTTGGAAGCTAATTGATTGTGAATATTGGATGGTAGACTTCCGTCGATAGCTAATGTTGAAAATTCTGGGCTTCTGGATGGATTCAGCGCCACGACTTGATGCCGACGTTTCGCTAACCATTACAGCTGGCATCTTCAGGATAGGCTTGAGGCTTGAACCGTTTCAGTTTCTGAAACAATCCGGAAGCCAAGAATGTTTATGTAAATAATAGTTTCCATGGTTTTCTCCTAAACTTATTGTGAATAAATCCATCAGTATCCATTATTCGTATTGGAGTTATTGATTTAAACGAGAATTAAATACAAGGGGATTCGAATGTAAGCTTTGAAGCACCCCGTATGTAAATTGTATACCTCACAAACCTTCAATTTAATTACAAACGGAAGCAAAACTATCAAACACGTCGTAGTTTCTGGCAACGAAAGCGAATGGTTGTTGGTTCGAATGTGAAATGGAAACAATAAACAGTTACATTTTGAAGCGAACGTTTTATTAACATAATTACTTTACGCCTTATTATTTTAAATACTCTTAAAGCTTTCTCGATTGACTAATAATTTGCCATTAATCCGCCGAATGTGTATTTTAATTGGCAAACGGAAATAAAATACGAGAGGCCCGCACACGTTCCAACGACGTCGGTGAAAGCATTATAATTTTCCACATCGATTCGATATTTCGGCATGCATTCCTGCCATTATCGGTTGCTCGATTTACGACTTCTATATTTAAAATTTCGTACGTCGATCGCTCACCGACTAACCGTTCGTGAGAGCATCTTGCCGTCGTGCTGATCGTTTGGTACGCTCTTCGTGGTGTCTTCGGCATGTCAAATTAAAAAAAATAGCTGCCAACAAAAAAATTCCCGTAGGATGTGTTGGTTTTGAGCATGCGGGGTGCAGGTCCAAGGTACCATTCTGATTGCTCGGTTGAGATGGAAGGGGGCGGGTCTATAGAGATTGGAACAGAGAAGTGGGGGGTCTGTCAAGTGGCACAATACCTACTAATACGTACGGCTGCTTCTGGATGTGGGAATATCACTGGTAGAAGTAACTGGTACCGATTTTGATGCAGTTTTCACTATTTTATTTGCTCAGCTATTTGTTATAATGGACCCGGAATATATCTGGGTGAATTTTGAGGCGATAAAGGGCAAACGGTATTATATATAGACTTTCGGTGGAAGAAGAAACCAGTAGAAAGTTTGATTATTGTTAGAATTCATCTCGTAAGCTATCTCCTCTTTAGTTGTAATAAAAAATACACTTGAATAAATTTTCACAAACTTCGTTTTTATTAAACAAAACGTGACATGTTTCACCACAAGGTGGCTTTATCAAACAATGGTTTTACAAACTATGGTTCCTTCCTTAAATATTAAAATTAAGATTAAGGAGGAGGGGATGAGTGTTAAGAGAATAATATCTATAACATAGACGATTCTGATTTTTTGAAATACGATCTAGCTAAGAAAATCAAAACGAAGTTTGTGAAAACTTATTATTAGAACTATAGATATAGATTTTCAACAAGTAAGCCCCAAAACCATCCAAAGTCTCCTCTTTCTATTAACACTCTTTCTTGAAACCTGTGCATTAATACATCTTTGCTCAACATTATACTATCAATTGTAAGACGGGTTACGAAGCGCGACTATGTGATGTTAAAAACCGTCCGCATGGATTCCTATTTTAGTCAGAGCTCCGTAAAATTCAAGGTACCATATGGTATATGATTCAACGTGATTTATAACCGACTTTATATTTGTACAGCCGATATAGGTAAACAGATGGTTCGTAAAAGGAATTTAATTATTGATGAAACATCATCGCATCGTGCTAGTTTTGGTGACACATTTCACTCTCGACTTTGATCAGATTAGATTTGAGGATCGTTGAAGGAAAGGCGTTTTCCGACGATTCATATTCGCGTAAACCTTCTTCATCGTTGTATTCGGTATACAATATATCCTAAACTGCTTCCCAATCACCGAATAATTTCTCTACCAACAGGTTTAAAAAAAAATTGCCGAACAAATTAATTTGATTTCTTGATAGTTTTCAACAATAGTCAACACGGTTATCGATGTGAAAAATCTACGAGCTATTCGTCAGATTGATTTCTCTAGAACATCGTAGAAAGGTGAACGATCTGTTTCAAATAATTTCGAAAATGCAGTATGTGTCGTTGTTAATTTATTCAAAACCTTTGACGAGAGGTTCCTCCCTTAACTGTTGGCTTTTGAGGGGAGTTTCTACATTCATTATTTTCCATCAAGTTAATATAAACTGGGCTGTGAATTTGAGATGCTCTATATTTGAACCCAATTGAAGTAGAGCCTGTATATATTGTTATAAAAAGGTCTTTTGGTTTATATTGCCCCACGTTGTGGTGACAATTGATATAAAAACTCTTTACTGAGTTTATTTTTTAAATTATGATTTGAATTAATTTGAATATTGATTTGAATATTTCAATGTTTTGAAATCTACCGGCTAACTTTTATTTGTATTTTAAATCTTATGTTTGTTTTGATTTGAATAATCTAATGATTTGAATAATGAACTTTTACCTTTTTATTTTATATCTATGGAATTAAACACAATGTTCTTTGAATGTTAAAAACTTTTATATTTAAATTTCTATGACGCTATTTTTTTTATCTCGAGTATTAATTTTAACAATTTTATGTTCAAATAGATCTATGATCTAACCTCAAAATTATTTACTATTAATATTTGTTTACAAAGTTATAATCTACAATCTTTCTTTCAGATTTACAGACAGATAATAATACAATGGAGAAATAACAAATAAACTTACGTTTAGTTTATATCCAAGAATATGTTTTAAAATGTAGGCAATGTTCAATAGGCTTGATCTTCTTATTAATTTGATAATTCACTTTAACCGTAGGTACACAATTTCTTTGATATACACAAATCACAGGTAAACAATGTGGTTACTTCTTTAGAAATCAGGAACTGTTGATAATTGTTAACTTGTCTTATTCTTTTTCAAAAGATATAAAACCTTAAATGATGTCTTGGAACGTTGTCGAAGACTAACTATTATACGATGCTACTTGTGAATTATGGTTATAATAACTTTTAAAAACTTTGTTCGAAGACTGGGAACACTACTTGACTTGTATAAATTACTTATTTGCTTCGGTTACTTCCAACCTTACGAAGCTATTGGAACACTTGGGTTCACCGATGTTTATCCAAAAACTAAGGTTATGGAAATCTTTTGAGTAGCTTGAGTATCTTGACTCTTCAGATGTTGATGGCTAACTCTCTTGGCTTGATCTTCAGAATCCTTTTATAGGCCTTCAAAACCGACGTTAAGTATTTTCAGAATTAACCAATGAGGTGCTTAGTTTACCTATCAAGAATGCTTTGTTGATTGTTGAAAACTGACAGAACTTTTACATTGTTACTTCTGACGTTTATTAAATTGCATCGACCAATCAGAATTTAGTATTCTTTAAATTTTTAATTATTGGAGATTTTCATCTTATTTTAAATGATAATGATTCCTTCTTTTTAAATTCATATTGCCTACATTTTTCCACACACTTTGGTATAAGATAACCTATGATTAGGTTATAAGTAATATGATTATTCCTATAATTATTATAAATTTGACAGTTGCCATTATTAAAAACTAATACATAATATAACATATCAATAACATTTCTTTAACATTATATAACTCAAATTTACTAATCCTAACTTATATCTATAACATTTTTCAATAGTTTGTGCTATCTCATGATAGTTTTTGTAATCATTTTAATTATGATTTCTGTCTTCGTAACACTGTACGTTTATTCACTTTTACTGAAGTTCTTGTTTTACACTTTTATTCTAATTACATTGTTGTTTATTATGTTTTACATTGTCCATTATATTATGCTAACTATTATTTAACTTTTAACATTGTATTTAATTCCATATAATATCTTTTTATTAATCTTTTCTGATTTTCAATGTTCGGTAAGTTCTAATTGTATCATTTTATTGTTTAGGAAATGAAATCATAACAATATTTATTGAATACTTTAAGGACTATTTTAATATTTTGACGTTCCAAATTTGTAGGATAGAGTGCTATCACATTCAAAGAATATTCCAATGTTAACAATTCGCCATGTTCTAGTTCATTCATTTTTTTAAAGCATAATATGAGGCAATGTCTGTATCCCTAGTCAAAAGTTGGCATACTGCATAACTTGATTGGGTTTTGAATTCAGCCAATTATTACTTACACATTTGATGATGTGAACCGAATCGAATAGATAAAATATTGGTCTTGAATTATAAACTGGATGAGGATACGCGATACTTAACTTGTTATGTTTAGAAAAATTGTTCATGGTTTTGTTATTGAGTACATTATAGTCACATATAATACAGAATAGTTTGTATCCAATGTGTTCTATTATCAAAATAATTGACTATACGAGTATAAACTTAAACAATAATTCGTGATTTATTTTTGATGTAGAACAAATATGAACAACCTCTGAGAAATTTTAAATTAACACTAACAATCATAAAGACAAATGCTGTTGTTGCAAGTAATCTGTTATAGCAAGCGGTACCAGCGATAATACAAACCAAAATTGGCTCAATATGGATCTCTTCAAATAAAAGTATCATGTTATTTTAATTTTTATTGGAAAATGTAAATTGTTTTTGGGTGAATGTAAGGAATATTTGTCTTTCCTCAACTACCGGATCACTTAAGAATAAACTAGAAACTGTTTTTATAGATGTTGGATGCGGCAAAATAAATACATTTGAACTTCTTAAAAACTTTTATGAGTGTGGACTAATTGTATGTAAAAGTGAGGATAAATTTGTAGCACAGGCGCCACAATCGAAAATCCCATGTGATATATTTGTGATGTACCATCTTTAACTAGAACGAATTAAAATTTTCAGACTGATATGTCATTCACTTCTGTTTTGATACCCATCGAAAGCAAGCATCTTTGAAGATTTTTGTTTACATGGAAAAAAGTCTTGATACATAGTTGCTGATCAATGGTCAAAAATTAAGTAGGGTTTACCATAAGATTTTCTAAATTCTTGATAGGATCGACAAAACGTAAAATGATGGACCCAGTCGGCGAATAATTTTGAGGGGACATTCAACTGTGGGTATCATTCAAAATGGGTCACCCGGTATTCTGAAAACACTATTTCAACAGCATTTGGAATTCCAGACTTCAATCTTACGACATTTCTAATGATACGATAAACAAACATTGCGTTTTCTAATTTCCTTTACATTGCAAGTAAACAAATGATTCATCCAGGAACATTTGAATATTTTGTCATCGTTTGTGAGTACGAGTACCTACTTTCTTTGGTGCTTGATCGAATATATTTATTATAAACTTCTCATTCTACCCGGGAAATGATTCATCGACATTGCTCTTTAGATACAAATCGAATCATTCGTTGTCGAGCTTTAGCCATCGTGTGTTGGTGTCTGTTATTTTGGGAACGAGCGTCTTTGATTATTAGCAGATTTTTTTGGCGTAATTCAAATACGAATTTGGTCCTTTCAAGGTAATAATTTGAATATACATTAATCGATTTCCGAAATAAGGAATTAAATTGAGAATAAATTCTTCAAATATTTCAATTCGCCATGATGAGCCATGGTGCTCATTTTCATTTCTGATGCTGTGCTGCTTCCAGGTAGTTATCAAACTGTACAAATTTGCAAAGCAAGTTGTTGTATCATGAATTTCACATTCACCTAACGATTATATCTCTCTGCTTCAAATGATCATTGTATCATTGAAATGATATACAAAAGAGCATGGTAAAAATGTTTCCTTATATTCGAGAGTTGAAAGCAGTTGAAGTAAAGGTGGAAGTCAACCTATTCCTATTTTACCCACCCAAAAAACTCACGTGGTTTGTTTTGGGTAAAACCCACCTAAAAGAAAATTAAACCCACTAGAAAATCCACTTCATATTAATCAAGGTGCTTTTTTAAAACAAATTCAAGCATTGGTATACAGGGTGTAACAAAACTAAGCTGCTGTCAACATTTAACCTCGGGTTGTACATGGAAAAATATTTAAAAAAGTTCATATACGTACACGTATACCCACAAATTCTTCGTTATGGAGATACAGTACCGTTGAAATTTGTTACAAAATATATTATTTTTCAAATATATTGGAGCGAAATTTCGTACACGACGTATTGCCATAAACAGCCATGAAACATGATGATGTATTGTTCCTCTGGTAACCAGTGGCGGAGAAATGAAAATAATAGTACGGACATGGTCAAAATAATATTTATTAAGATTTTTTAACACTAAACAAAAAACTTCTCCTGACTTTTTCGCGTATCTAACAAAATGCAGCAGTAATATAGACTTTTCTACTTACCTACCTAACAGTAGCTTATTAAAAAAATACGAGGGCAAGTGGTCACACAAAAGTCCCCGAAAAATTAAACAGATGGCGCCACAATCGAAAATCTCATGTGTCATTTGTGATGTACCATCTTTAACTAGGACGCATTAAAATTTTCAGACTGATAGGTCATTCAGTTCTGTTTTGGCGTCCATTGAAAGCAAACAACCTAGAAGATTTCGCGTCTTGATTAAACATTATTTCTTACGTGAAAAAAACTTAAACCCCAAATATCATTCGCGTTTCTGTTCGTTTCGGCGACGTGGGCATTTTTTATCGAAATTGGAGCGATAAGGACGCTTTGTGTTGAAACAATTAGTTTTAAGAAATCCCGTTTTAGGCATAATAAGTCTTCTGATGATGGTCGTGAGACCGAAACGTACGTAAAGACGAAAATAATAAGCATATGTGTTAGTGTGACCTATGTCCCGAGAATTTATATATAAATAGAATTTGTGTTACGGAAAGTGTTTGATTTTCAATTTTTTTACTGGCAAATTTGAAATTCAATATGTAGTTAGCCCTAAAATAAATGCATGTGTAGCATTCATTACTAAAATTACATGTTTTGCAGATTAGTTATCACCTATATGCCGGATCTGCTCGACGCTACTGCTTTCGCAATAGATTCAGGTAACTTGGAAGTGAGCGTTTACCTTTGCCACTCAAAATTCACTTGCAACTGACCGATTCGGCAGCGAATGCGCGTGGTATAAATAGCAGGAATATGTTTGGAATTTCTATATTGCCTGCAGACCATCTCTATCGTAAAGAGAGCGCTTGCAACAACAAACGGTTTGCGTCCGTCGAACGACTTCAAACGGACTGTGCGACAACGCAAATTTAGACAGGAGATATTCGCGCGCGTCCGTGACATATGCTTTCAATGATACATCGCTTACCAAAGCAGGAATCAAACGTTAGTCATTTTGGAATCATTCATCGTATCATGTTTTTTTTTACAACGCGACCATTTGAGAAATCGACAAAAACGCATCGGTCGGCAATCGGCAATAGAAAGCAGTGGTGGTTAATTTGGAGAGTTATTCTGTAAATTCCATTTGAATCCACTACTTTTCGGAAAAAGAATACCAGTCCTAACGAATAATTTTTTTCAATAATTTACTTACTTTCCGCGAACCAATTATATTTTACAACCGGCAAGATGGCTTTCCACAGCAGAGCAACAGGAGACTTGCTTGCTTACGTAACACATGTATGGCAGAAATCTATTGAAAAACATGGGGAATCTCTAGCTGTAGCATTGGAAATCCCCAAAGCACCAAAACTTTCTTGGGAAACTTCCGTTGTATGGTTTGCTGCCTAAACTTCGTCGCTTACCATCGAGTTTTCTCTCAGATGGAGGTGGTGGTTGACGGAGTATCCTCCGATACAATGGCTATCAATGCTGGTGTTCCACAGGTTCCTGTTTTGGCACAAACTTTGTCCCAGCTTGTAGGTTCTGTGAAGTTCTATAGTGTATTGCCACAGTAAGGTTTAAAGTGACCTTTCGCGTTTAATGATACCAACTAACTCACTAGGATAAAATAATCTGAGAGCTCGTAGTGAACGTGTCCTTGGATTCTTGATTGAATGGATTACCCTGAGCGCCAACTGCTTAAGCTCAAAAAAAATCCATACTCAAGAATTTATGGCACTAGTAGGTGAATCAATGTTGATGGATATTTCATAGAAATAAAGGCAAGCTTCAATTTAACAATTTGGTTTTATTCCTCGAAGGAATTATAATTTAAACAAAATTAGTTTGAATAATAATAATCTTTGTATGTAAAAATTAATATAGTTCTATACTGGAAAAATTGAATGTTAAACAAACTATAATTCTTAATAAATTGATTACTGAAATTGATATTATTGATTTTAGAAAAATATAATTTTTGAACCAACAACAAATTTGAATTAAGAGGAAAATAGCTCTTGTACCCAATAAAGTCGTTAAGACATGGTGAACAATCACAAAGTTCTATACCATAAAGAACAACAATACAGTCCACGCATTACATGGTCCTTCGAGCCGTATTTAATGATGCTTAGGACATCGCAATGGGCTGTGACCCACTGTAAACGTGCAGATTCTCGACGTTCTCACAACGAGGCGAAATTCGTTCGTCAAAACTAAATCTAAACAGTGGGTAATATCTCGTTTCAGTAAGATGTCGCGTGTGCCCGTTTATTCGACCGTTGCACCGCCAGGAAAAACGTGTAAATTCCAACATCGTCTTGGAACAAACACATCGCCTAATTAGATTGTACGTTCGTACGAAAATACGCGCGAGAGAACGGGCCAGGTATGCGTGTTTTATTCGACACTAATTTATATATGAAACGTAATAATGGCGAGCCGCTGCTGCTTGTTTTTCCGAATAACTGGAATGCCAGATGACTATACTTATTTTCGTACGACGAGAGAGATGTGTACAGGCTCTGGAATCCAGGAAACGGTTTGTATATGACATTATTTCGGCCTTACCCCGTCTAAATTAAGAACTGCATAATTTATAAAAATACCGTATAGCAAGGTGTTGATAATTCCATGGACACGTGGCTATGGCAAATTGAAAAGGGCTTTCGAGTAATAATACACGCAAATAATTTAAGATTAAAAATAGTGACAAGTAGAGTTTAACTAACAAAATATGTGATACAATAAAACTTCAATAGCGTCTACTAGAAATATCATAAACCTGAGTGGCCGCTATACAGGAATACAAATTCTGGGGGATAATGTGATGTAACTGGAATACAAAACCACTTTTGGATAATTAAACGTTGAACTTTGTGACAAACTGTTCGAGCTTTAATTTATTCATTTTGGTTTTTGTTACTTCATTCTCACATTTCATTAAGTTGGGAAATATCAATGGTCAAATCGTCATTGTTTTTGTAGATAAAAAATGTTGTATGTCCTTCAGTTTTTCACACAAACTTCACTCATATTTTCCACAGATGAACACAAAATCTCTTCGTCTTGGTCACTTTCACATTCTTCATCTGCAATAGTATTTTCTGCAAATCAAAATCAGGGTTATCTGTTAAAGAGTTCTGAATCGATTTAGAGATATTTTTACCGATCTAGATTCCGTGGCATATTTTTTAAGAGAGAGAACGGGATAACTGAGTGTAATGTCAGCTTCTTCTTTAAAAGCCTCATCTTCTTGGATCGTTTCCATGCTGCAACTATCCATACCATAGCACTGGACAAATCTATGCTTTTTTCTGCTCTTTCAAAATTATCTTCGGTGTTCGTAAAAGCCAAAAGTCTTCTTATCATAAATTTTCTATATTTTATTTTGATTATGGCAATGAGACGTAGTGTTGGGAGGTTCACAACAAAAAGCTCCTATCCGCCCCATAGTATCCTATGCTAATAGCCCTAAATTCAATTTTCAAAAATATAGGGAACTTCGAGCGTAAGTATGCAGTAAAAAACTCATTGGACTTTCAAAGTTAATAAATAGATTAACTTACCCTAAAAATGGAATTTTGGTATCTTTCGATGTTTCAAATATGTTTTCAAATATTCCCCCAATGAATAATGGATTTGCTATAGGATCCCCATTAAGGCCCTCGTTTGGCAGATATTTTCATGTGTTATATTGAAGAAACTATAATGAGTTCTCCTCTACCTAAAAAACATATTCATTGTTGGTTTAGATACGTAGATGATGTTTTATCCTTCTTCAAATGTACATCACGACAATTAAATCTTGTCTTATCCTTCATTAATAATATCCATCCTAACATTAAATTCACTTTAGAAACTGAGAAAGATAACAAAATAAATTTCCTAGATCTTACCGTCAAGCATCATAATAATATCATTACTTTCAAAATTTATAGACAATCTACATTCACAGATACAACTATTGGAAATTCATCTTTTAGTCCCCATAGTCACAAATTAACAGCTTACAACTCTATGATACATAGAGCCTCTTTCTCCTGAAAACCTGAATGAAGAATTGAATATAATTGAAGTTATAGCCATTTACAATAGTTTTCAACCTCAAATTATATCCAAATTAATTAACAGAGAGAAAGCAGGAATTAACTTACTCAAGTAACTATCCTTTTACAAGAAATTCTGATTCTTCATCAAAGTATGTTACCGTCAAATATTTTGGTACAACATTTTATGGAAACATAATCTAAAAGTTAGCTTCAAACATCAAAATAAGTTGTCTTATTTTTTTTATGCTTTAGATAAAACTAAGTTTAATAAACCTGGAGTATATAAATTAACCTGTGAGTGTGATAACTTTTACATCCCTAGATCTAGTCGTAATATAGAAATTAGATATAAAGAACATTTTCGATCTTTTAGACTTAATAAATCTTTTTCTAACCGAAGCAGGGCACATTTTTCCATATTCAGATGACGTTAAAATTTTACACAACCAGAGAAGAGGTTTTAAATTAAGCACACCAGAATCAATAGAAATTTTCAAAGGCATTAAAAATAATGACAATATAAAACTATCAGTGCGATGTGTACTACAGCATTCTGTTTGATGTCTTGATAACGTAAAATTTCCCATAATCTTCTTGTGCCCTCCTAGTATACCTCCGCATTAAAATTTCCTTATCACAATATTAATTCTACCTCATTATCCAATTTCAATTATACTATTCTAACAATGTATTTCCTCAACCGGAACTCCACTTGTTACCTGTATCTTATTTTGTACCATAAATAGCCAAGATTATTTATATTTTCATGAATTAGTATAGTTTGAAGATAACACGCCTGTGTCGAAACGATAGTCACGATTTGTTTCTATAATATATATGATAAAAAACAAAGTAAAAGTGTTATCACAAAGTAATGGCTTCCCCCATCCAATTTTTAAACTTATATCGCAGGTTTTATTACAAATTTGCATTTTATCCAATTCAATTTGCATCAATTCAATTCTTTCCACGAAGAAAATGGCATGAAGAACGTTTGGTACCGTTTAGGGGGCTGGGAAATTTCATCTCAAAAAAGTGATCCGAACGTTTAACTATCAATTTTTCTTCCACGTCTATCAGTGTATCGTCAATGATAACATCGCGACTCCTTATCAAAACATTCGTGGTCTGATTACTTGGAAATAATATAAAACGAGGATATGCATGGGTAGAAAGATGAACTGCGTAAATGTGTCGAGGTTGCCAACAGGAAAACAGTGTGGTTTATGTATACCGAGAACAAACTGACATATTGATATGAAATATTTCTTTTCAGCTCATCATGTTCTCCAGGAATGCTTTAGTCTATTTCTTATCTCAATATTTATATATCGGATGTAGGTGATATTTTCCAAGATAAACTCGATACGTTCGAATTTGAACTTAAGTAGTTGGACGTTCGCCAAAACTATGAAAATCAAACATGTACTTTACAAAAAATGAGGTTGCGATGAAAGAAATAAAAATTGGGGATATTATAATGAAGAACAAAAAACCAACTAGCTGAAAACTTTAATGACTTCTTCACTTCTATTGTGTTTCTTCTTACTTGCATATTCAAGTTTCTATTTGCTTACATGTATTAATTTTTTATTATTTCTTGTTACAGATGGCTGAAACCGTGAAGAAGTCTAGAATCGTAAGTGAGGACAATTTAGAAGAATCGCTAATGGAAGAATTTAATCTGAGACTAAAAAGCATGAGTCAAGTGTGTGCTTTATTTTTTTTTGTGATCGTTCAAACAGAATTGCAAGCTGCATATTATTGTTACCATGTTGAAATTTTTCATGTTTTCCTCGTCCAGGATATCCGAGAAAAGCATTAATCGATTGCTTAGAATCGATAGGGTATTGGAAGATGCTTTGAGTGTTTTCTTTGAAAATTTTGATTTCGCGACTTATTCTATTATATCTTAGACCACTATCGGTACCAATGTGGCACAGTGGCGGCTCCTCGAAGGAGGCTAAGGAGGCTCAGCCTCCTCACCAATTTATCTTAATGATCATTCTCCATTTTATTTCCTGTTTCTCTGATAATTTTTTAAATTTTACAATTAATTCCCCGTTCTCAGTAGTTATTTTTAATCTGGCAACAGTGCCCTGAGGCTAGACTCTCTATATATCTCAAACGCTGAGCATGTGTTGTTCAACGCAGTTGCCGTTTTTCCGACCAGTCCGATCGCCAACTGGGTAAATCAGCGAAAATGGCAACACCCTCTGGAGGCTAGCCTGCGGCAGCCGCTCGCAATCTATGAAATATGACACGTGCGTTCTGCCGACTGCTGAGTAGGTCAGTCAGTGCTTGTTTATGTGTTGTCACGCCACGCGAAGTAAGGTTAGATTGTTGTCTGTTGTAAATTTAAAATGAGTGTTAGTGAGTTAGTTGCTGCCTTTTAGAAAATCTATTTGGTGGATTAACATATGATAAAAGTGTTTCTTTTAAATAAACGGCCTTTACCGGATTTGAAAGGATTAGTAATGTCAGGTAACTATCAAAATCGATCATTTAATGGTAATAGTAGTATTGACAAGACGAAGTTTAAAAAAAAATCATTGATTTCCCTGTAATGCTCCAACTCGATGGAATTTTACATCACGTGCAGTATTTACCATCCATAAAAATAAAGACAAATTAATTGAAACATTTGATTATGTATTAAACAGTAATGACTTTTCAACAGATCAGGTTTCATTAAATGCTGCTGTTGGTTTAAAATCTTATTTAGAAAATGGAGAATTTTTGTTTTTTCTTGATAATTTTAAATTAATATTTGAACAAACTGATCTTATTTTTCAAATTTTACAACATAAATTCACTGACATAATTCATTCAAGAGATCGTTTGAAACATCTCATTGGAAAAATTTCAAATTTCCGTAATACAGAATTTCATTTCAATATTTTATTTGAAAATTTTTCAACTGATGAGACTGCTCCCGCGAAAAGGAGGAAAACATATAATTTGGTAGACAAGAAACTACATTATAAACAACTTTCTTATGAAATTTTAGATACTATTAAAGGTCAAATTGAGATTCGATTTTCCGATTTACATGAATTGAAGTTTTTTGACTTGACGTATAGAAGATTTTTCGAATCTTTTTCAAAAGAGTTCCCCAATACACTTTAAGATAACTTAGTTCTGAAATATAAATTTTTTGATAAGATAGCACGGCACAATGAATTATGCGTTATATACTCGGATAAAGATATTTTAGGCCAGTACGACAGTCACGCCGATATGATAGACAATGATTTGCAACAAGTTTTACCTCAGTTTTATAAACTACTTTGTTTGACAGTCACCATTCCTGCCACGTCGGCATCGTTGGAGAGATCATTTTCTACTCTCAAACGAATTAAAACTTACATGCCAAATACAATGAGCCAAAATCGTTTATACAATGTTAGTTTAATATCTATTGAAAAAGAAAACAAAATGATGCATTTTTTGATAATATTATTGATCATTTTTCGCAAACTAAAGACCGTAGAATTCCGTTAATATATAAAAAAAGTTAATAAAATTAATTAAAAAAAAAACAAAATATGAAAAATTCCAAAAAAAAGAAGAAATATTAAAAATCCAAAAAAAAATAAAAGACAAAAAACGAACAAAAAAATGTTTTCAAGAGAAACTCCATACCTCCACGTTGGTTCTTGCTGGGTAACAATTAATTTTGTCACTGAAGTAGCTGGTACGGTCGCTGTGCAAAGGTTAAAAGGCTGTGAATAGAGTATATTTTTACAAAAACGTTTTATGTCCAGCCTCCTCTCTCAAAAATTCACGAGCCGCCACTGATGTGGCATATATTGTTTGCCAAAAGTATTCTATTTGGGGTTGTAGGATGGGTAAAATTCTGGGTCTCGTCATGTTGTAACTTGATTAATCGTCGAGTGAAGTTATAACTAACGTTAGAATCGATTTTCTCATCATCGAAAACGTATTATTATTATCGATAGGATTTCGGAATATGCTATGAACAATACTTTACCAAACTTTGTTCTACCAATAATTATTCCAAATAATCGCCATGAGCTCCCACATGTATTTGTTTCCCAAACCAAAGCGGTTGCAATTCTGTTTGAACGAGAGCTTCTTACTGTGTGGTTTGACGCGTGTTACTAACCAATATTTTCAGGACACTTTAGAAAACGAAGAAATCGCACACGAAGAAACGGAACGTATATACGAAAACATAGAAACCATAAGAACAACAGAATGTGTCAATATTAAGGCGATTAGCAAACAATTGATAGAAACCGAGAGGGCGGCCGAGTTCGACGACGATTCGAACGCCGTCGTGAAGAATGGTCGCCGTCACATACAGAACGGTCACGATAACGCCGACGGCGACGCCCAGATCGTTTACGAAACGGTGGTAACGAAAACGACCACATCGTATAAAGGCGACACGGAAATCGTCAACGACACGCGATTACCGAGCGAATCGGATCCGATCTACGAAGAAGTGGAACGTATCGATATCACAGAGATCTGCACCAAGCCGAGCTTCACGTTGTCTCCCATCGAACCGAACGATCCATCCGCCGAAAACACGACGACAGACACGAAATCGTCCAAAAACAAAATGTTCCTCTCCAGCGACGATTCTTCGTGTCTCCTGTTCACGCAAACCGTAACGTCGCCCATGTTAACGCCGTCCGAAGAAGGCGTAGACTTCCTGAAGGGTTTCCGCAGGGAATCGTCCGCTAACGCTTCGCCCGAAAACGAAGATTGCGGCGTGGAGAATAAACCGAAAGAACAACAAGCAGTCCCTACGGAAACTGAAGATCTAAGTAGCACGGTGACGAAAGCTGGCCGAGACGTGGAAGAGATCTACGAGAATTTGAAAGAGGAAAACATATACGAAAATATAAGAGAGGTCGATGCGGCGCTACCGTCCAAAGACGGGGAGGATTCGATCTACCAAAATATCGAAGACTTCCGAAGCAATCAAAACTACCTCAAAGAAAACGAAAGTGGAATCGATACGGAAAGCGAAGAATCGCGAGGTGCTTCGGATCACGAGGAAGAACACGCCTTAGAGGAGGTGTCGCGTGGTAACGACGTGTCGGAAAAAGAGAGCGACTCCCAAGGAGTACCGTCCTCTATCAACGTATCGTCGGTTATCGAAGTTTCCGAAGGCAATTCGTCCGAACGCAAAGAGATTCGCGACCTGGAGGAGTTCATCCAACACGAAAGAGACACTCACTCGAGCCCGCTATCCGAACATTTAGACTTATCTTTGGACGATAACGACAGTTTACTAAGAAACGATTGCAACATAGAGAAACACGACCCGAAGAACGACGTAGAAATAGTAGTCGATTTAGTGGACTCGGAACCGGAAGAAATCGAAACGTTCGAATCGTCGCCGTCGGAAGCGAAATGGCCCATCGAAGACGTACCGTCCATCGCCGAAACGCCAATTGAAGGTGCTTTACCGCCCGAAGACGTCATCGATGCCACAGCTATTCCGCCGGACGTAGATAGGGCGAAGGTGGGTGCCACCAGGACGAAGATCGTCGACGAAATCGTCAAAACGATGGCTGCTTCCAAAGAGGCGGAATTAACGATTACGAACAAAGAGAAAGATACGGAATCGGTGCCGTCCAAGATTGTTAGCAATTTGACGTCGCAGTTTCTGAAAGGAGACGATGGCGTTGCCGCTCAGAAACGATTGGGCGACGTGAATCAGTTGAAGTCGGTCGATATCATGAAACAGATCAACATGTTCGAGCAGAAAGACGACGAGGACGATAGTGTAAGTTATACGTTTTGAACGATTGTTTAATCATCGACAAGGAGAAGGTAATTAAATTTTGGCAGGGCCAAAAAATCCCGGACTGACTGAACGAAACGGCGTAGATTCACAATTAAATTTCAATGTACTTTTTACATCGTTTCATCGTCATTTATTTCAATATCCATCTTAAGGTCTTACTAGTTCAGTAACGTCACAAACTTGTAGTTCCAGACAGCTGCTTCGCCCTCTTCATGAGCAAAATGTTCTTTATACCGAGTTAAAATGTTCCTTCTAGTTTGAATCACAGCACACTAAAAGCATTTTGAACACCGCGTATTTGTCCAAGTCGGAAACTTAATCAAAGGTGTTGCTTGAACGGTTTTTTAGCTTGTTCTTACATCTATAAACTGGTTGTATTGCAAATTTAGGAAACAAATTATGGCATTTATAAATTACTGAAGGAAGATGAATGAAACTTTTGAATTTCATTGAAGTATTTGAAGGTAATGGCTCTAATATGGTTCATTGGTTACGTTCCAATTTTCTTTTTTGTTTAGAAATTAAATTATTGATCAAAGATTTGTGGTAACCATTGTCCAATGCAATTTGCTGAAGTTTCTCAACTTCGTTGTTATAATTTTGCTAGCTCAAAGGGACGTTTAACAAGCAAAGACCAGTTTAATCTTAAGGTTAAAACAAAATAAGGAGTTTATTAATATTTACTGGATGTTCTTCAAATTGGTGTATTTAAAAGGTTTTCGTCTACCCTTATTAGTATGATGTCGAGAGAACGGCAAGATGGCAACCGAAATATGTGTCCACTCTTCAAGAAAATTAACGGTGTTTTTAATTTTAAAAAATTGCAATTCAATAACGGTAAACAACCTGCAGAAAACTGGTATTAATTCAGGCGCTCTTCTTTGGTTAGCGGAGGGAATGAACTGGAAGTGAAATTATTAAAATTTTCCTGAAAAATGAATATTTTCCGAGATAAGGCAACTCAAAAATTACTTAATCGGGTTGATCAGAAATGCAAAAGGTAGAGAAACAAGTGTTTTAATAACCATTATTATAACGAAATAAAATTTTTTTTGGGAAAGAATTATTGGAAAAAGTCTCATTTTAGCCTTCTGTGTCACTTCTCACACTTTTATCATTAAAATGTTGAAAAAATAATATTCCGGAGGAATTTTCACTGTTTCAGTTTATGGTAATGGTTTTAATACATGAATTTAATGTTTTAGTCGTCGCGAAAAATTGTCTGTAAGTTACAGACTGCACTAGGAAAATATGCATGTTAATGAAAATTTCAAGAAGTAAAAATTGTTCAGGAGGCTCAATGTATACGTCAGAATTTTTTTAATTTTTTCAATTAAATATATTCATTGCGCTACAATGTCAAAGAAATAGCTGTTTTTCATGTTCTTCCGGAAAAACTGACAAAACGCGCTTGAGAAAAAAGTTACAAATGAAACAACTTGTATGTCGATCATACATTCATCTGGATTTTTTCTCTACCTTTAACATTTCCCCTGCCCCCTACTTTTGTAATGTTCGAGTGGCCATATTTCGGAAAATATTAATTTTACAGACAAATTGGCAAGGGTATTGTGAGCCATAAATGGTACATCTGCTATTATTTTTGTTAATTTCTACCCAAATAGAACAAGTCACGGAACTTTTGATGACAAGTTCCCGCTTTAATTTTTTTTACCTTTTCTATTGACAATAACCCATTGCACTAGGTTTCATCGAAACTTATTTTGTAAAACTCAAATGAGAGGTGAAACCTCTCATTGATGGACTAATAGGCAGACTAGACGAGCTCAAGCTGATCGCCCCTTCATGTCCAACTTGGAGACCTGAATTATTTTCACCATACCTCATTTTTCTATCAAACTTCGAAGTTTTGGAGAACTCTGCCTAGTGATGTCTTTCCTGATGCCTATAACCAAACTTTCAAGGAAAATGCCAGTGCCTATTTCCCTCCCAACTTTACTTTCCATACATTATATCTTTGCCTCTGATGTAAGGTTAAAAATTGGATGTAAGTTCCCGAGGAAATTCGAATTTTGAACACCTAAATCATAGATAAGGTTTATATCCATTGTCCTTTTGATAAGTTCTTATGTATATGCAGATATTCGTGTGAGACATTGGTGCCCAAAAATTATCTACAAAACGTAAGTTTTGGTGTTGTTTGAAAACATTGCTTTTCACGTTGTTTTCGGATTTTGTTTGTGTCGAATGCCTTTCACTTATAATTTACAAAATTCTTATTATCCGTCATTTATTTTTCGTTTATTTCGTATATTTTTGGTTTATTCAGAGCACCCAGATAACGGAGAGCTATGTCGAAACAACCGCTTTCGATTCGAACGGTGTCGAGAAGGCGCTGAAAAAGAAAAAATCGAAAAAGTCAAGAAAAGAGGAAAAAGAAAATATATCAGTAGTGAGTTTCGATTTACGTTTTGTGTTTTTCTGATGATCACCATTAATCACGGTTTAATATATTTTTTAACGTACTAATATTATTTTTAGTGTGAGAATAATCTGGATTCGTTTTATAACGTTAGTGTAAAAAATTTGGTAAGTTTCGTCGAAGTAGTCTTTTTCTTTTGTCGGTGGTTTCCATGGATCCGTAAGTTGAATGCTTTAGCTAGCTTACATAGATTTTGGATTGAAGACAAAACAGAGATCCAGCCATTTCTGATGTTTGTTTATCCACTAGATTTAGATTAAAGTTGTACAACAATTCGTCGAAGCTTACAAAACCAGATGACATACGCTTTCCACTTGAATGCAATCATCTTGTAAACTAGATAAGGCTGTATATTATATAGAATGTTCCGTAAACAGAGTTGTTATGATGTTCTACATTACACCTCAAAAGTAAGAGTTTATTTCAATCATAATAATACGGGATCAACAGAATTCTGGTTCTAACTAGCAGAAATTTTTTGAAATCCACAACTTCAAAACCTTCAATAATCACTGGAACTTATTCTATTTTCGATACCTACCCCTTATGAAATTTTTTTAAATCGCTGGAACTTATTCTATGGAATCTTAGAATACTACTGACTACTACTAACTTTGCGATCGATTTTCTCATCCTTGAAAACGTATTATTACGAGACTTTTCCAAACCTTTTACACTAAAAAGCCATAGATTGTATTTCGGACGTTGTATTATTATTTGCTTGTTAGTCTACATACCAATAATTCTGAAAGAACATTCTGTATAATATCTTATCTACCAGGGCTTTGCCTGATTTAATGACGAAACAATAATGCAAATAAAATAGCTGAGAGAACATAAATCTAGCATAATGAATATTAAAACTAATTCTAATGTAAATTATTTTAATTCCACTTTCACATAAAATTTTCTTCATGGAGACCACTAATAATGTTGCAACGAATGCTGCATGAATTGTTACTTATTCGATTTGTCTTGTCCCTCTCAGTGTAGAAGTTTTGGTGACCTTACTAAAATCGATGACAAAAATAAACTACATGTAAAATATTCTGTTGACAGGACGGTAAGATGCTTTCATTTTTTAAGTAGGATTATAATATATTGCTTTATTTTTAGCTTCCCGCTTACGCTATTCATTTTTTAAAATAATTTTCTTCAAATTATAACAAAATAGCGTCTATTTTTAATTAAATCCCTTTAGTTTATCAGGATTTTTCAATTTTACTTCAGTAGCTAGGATATAATCAATTTTTGTTTGCTTAATCAATATGAGTAAATAATGTATATTTAATTGGTATTTAACATGCATGTTTTTGTGTTTTTTTTTTTGCCGGACAGCGATCAAAGTCTTTAAGCGATGGCTTGCTAACAACTAATAAGCATATAGAGAATGTATTTACTGGAGTCTCTGTACGATCATTGGTAAGATTTATTTTTCAACGTGCTGCAAGTATTTCTCTAAAACAAAAACCACGTACCTAGTAGGTTTTTTTCTGAGAATATTTAATCATATATTTTATTCCATATGCTGTTTATCCAAGTTTTCGCTTTTGTTTTATAATATTTAAAGTGATTGCAATAATATGGGCATTGTCAAATATTTTTTTCTATAAATTGATATAATTTGTTAGCTTTCAGATTTTCCTAAGTCTTGTGTTTAAACCAATAGCTTCATAGTATATTTGTATAATGACTAATAAGATAAATTTCCCATAGGCTTAACATTATTTAACTAAGTTCCATTTACTACTATTGCTTCCTACATTACTTTTATCTACCATATAGCTACCGGTTAGTTTTATATTTACAGTGGAATTACCCATGAACTTGCCTATTTCTTCAATATTTTCCACTATGGTCTGCTGTATAACCGTTATTTCTTTTATTGCTTCCTAAATCTAAATACATATTTTCACCAACGCTTCATATCTTATCTGCATTTACCTAATGCTTAATAATAATAATTCTTCCATATTTTTACCTACGTCATTGTATTTCATCTATAATTTGCCTATTGCTTCCTAACTCCACCTAATTCTTCCATATTTCATCTATGACTTCGTATTTTACCATATTTTTACCTACGTCATTGTATTTCATCTATAATTTGCCTATTGATTCCTAACTCCACCTAATTCTTCCATATTTCATCTATGACTTCGTATCTTACCTTTATTTTCTCTATTGCTCCATTTCTCTATCAAATTCCACCATATTTTTACTTATGGCTTCCTATTTCATCTACATTTTGCCTATTGCTTCCTAACTCCACCTAATTCTTTCATATTTCATCTATGACTTTCCATTTTACCTTTATTTTCTCTATTGCCTCATTTTTATCTAATCCCTCAATCTTTTTACCTACGGGTTTCTATTTTTAGTCTATTGCTTCCTAACTCCACCTAATTCTTTCATATTTCATCTATGATTTCCTATTTTACCTTCATTTTCTCTATTGCTTCCCTTTCTTCATCCAATTCCTCCATATTTTTTCCTATGGCTTCCTATTTCGCCTATTGCTTCCAAACTCCACCTAATTCTTTCATATTTTATCTGTGACTTCCTATTTTACCTTTATTTTCTCTATTGCCTCATTTCTTCGTCTAATTCCTCCATATTTTTACCTACGGCTTCCTATTTCATCTATATTTTGCCTATTACTTCCTAACTCCACCTAATTCTTTCATATTTCATCTATGACTTCCTATTGTAGTTTTATTTTCTCTATTTCTTCATTTATTTATCTAATTCATCCATATTTTTACCTACGGCTTCCTATTTCATCTATATTTTGCCACTAAATTATTCCATATTTCATCTATGACTTCTATCTTACTATCTTATCTTCTTTCTCTATTGCTTCTTTTCTTCATCTAATTCCCCAATATTTTTACCTACGGCTTCCTATTTCACCTATATTTTGCCTATTGCTTCTTGACTCCACATAATTCTTCCATATTTCATCTATAACTTCCTATCTTTATTTTCTGTATTCCTTGTTTGTTCATCTATTTCCTCCATATTTTCACATTTGGCTTCCTACCTGATTCCTGCGTTCACCTCATTCCTATATATTTTCAACTATGACTTATATATTTCCTACTGCTTTCTAAATCTTTAATACTTTCACCTATCGCTTCATATCTTACCTGTAGTTTTCCTATTGCTTCCTATCTTCCCATAGCTCTTTCATATTTTCATCTATAGATTCATATCTTACCTTCATTTGCTCTATTGTCTCCTATTTTCATCCAATTCGTCCATATTTTTACCTATCGATTCCTATCTTACCTTTATTCTACTATTGCTTCCTACACCAATATTATTCTTCCATTTTTTCTGATCAGTCTTGACTCCATAATTTACCAATAAATGTTTTCGAATCTCCAGGAACTGGACTATAAAATTATCCATTATATCAAATGCATTAATTTATTATAATGATATGACTTTTATTTTGAGACTGTGTTGCTCATACTTAGTCATAGAGAAACCAGCTTCAGATTCTATTCTTTGGTGTATACAAACGTCATCTCAAATGCTTTCTAATCACATCGATGTCATATTTTGTCATCTTAGCTAGTTTTTGCACGATTAAAAACATAAACTTATTAGAAATACAGAAAATGTCCAATGGAGGTGTCGCAATTAGAAGTTAATATCGAGGAGGTATTTCATCACAATATTTGTCGCATTTCAAATGTAACCGTGGTACTACTAGTACTACATAGTAGACATATTGACATACCACAACCACACATATTTAAACACTTGAAGAAACATTACGAACCGTATGTCTTGGTTGCGGGAAAATATGTTCGTCCTCGGTCTGCTTTAAACCCGAGGAATCGTTAAGATCATCTTGAGTAGGTATTTTCTGATTTAAAGCAAGACTTGTATAGGAACTTAGCTATGAACTTGATGTGTTTTTACAACATCCCCACAAAGTCGTAAACGAAAAACTAATACATTAGGTATAACTTAAAAAGTTTGATGGTAACCATTTTGCATGAACTGCATAATATATATATTTCTGATGAAAGGAGTACTGGCGTTGTTTAGAGAAATTCTTGCGTTCGTATTTAACGCTTCTGACTACGATGTATTCCGAGCATTTGATTAACAAGTATTTTTTTGCATGTGCATGGATCTATAATTAACAAATAGAAAGAGAAATTTAATACAAACATTGGAACTGGCGATAACTGTAGTCTCAGTAGTTCGAATTTAGACTTGGTAAGTGTAAGTTGACTAGAAAAAAAAATCACCACACGATGAACTTACAGCACTGAAATACTTAAATTGTTTTGACATAACTCGAGTTTGAGGAACGCGTTTCGTTCGCGGGTTCGGATCCTGTGAGGTTAACGTGATTTTTTCCTTTTATAGAAATCCAGCTTTAGTAAATTCGACGCATTACAGAAGAAGAATGTCTTGCATGTACGAAGTAGCGACTCCGCCAAAGCACAAGAGAAATTCAACGTGAGTAGATAGTTTTAAGCGATTGTTTGTTTTGTCTTCTTCTCTTCTAGAGAAAAGTCCCTGAAAATAAAACAGATGACGCCACAATCGAAAATCCCATGTGACATTTGTGATGTACCATCTTTAACTAGAACGCATTCAACTTTTCAAACTGATATGTCATTCAATTGTTTTAACACCCATCGAAAGGAAGTTTCGCGTCTTGATTAAACATAATTTCTTGCGTGGAAGAAACATTACGCAAACCAAAGCATCGCTTGTTAAACATTATGGAGATTCTTCACCATCGATTGCAACTATTCACAAGTTGAATGAATGAATGAATGAATCCATCACAACACACCAGAGACCGAAGAACAGTCGTAACAGTGGACTTGTCCTAGCTACTCGAAGCCGAAAAAGGCCAAAGTGGGTTTATCGGCCAACAAACTCATGGCGACACGTTTTTGGGATGTACATGGTATCGTCCATATCGATTACCTTGAAGAGGCCAAAACGATCACCGGCGTATATTTTACAGAGCTATTGGATCTATTCGACGCCGATATGAAGCGAAAGCGACCGCATTTGGCAAAGAAAAAAGGTCCGCAGTCGCAATGGCAAAATTACATGAATTGCGCTACGAATTGGTTCGTCATCCACCATATTCTCCAGATTTGGTTCCCTGCAATTTTTGTTTACTTCCAAACTTGAATAAATGCCTCGGCGGAAAGAGATTTGGCTTCAACGATGAGGTCATCGCTGAAACAAACGCCTAATTTGAAGGTTCGCCAAAATTGTATTATTTGGAAGGGATCGAAAAATTATAAAAACGTTATCGAGCAACAAGGGGATTATGTTGAGAAATAAAATAAGTTTTGATCAAATAAATCATTTCTTGTTTCATTTTTCAGGCACTTTTCACGTTGCTGTCACATGTCACATGGAATTTTCGATTGTGGCGCCACTGTTTTATTTTTCAGGAACTTTACCTTCGTACGTACTTCTCAAAAGCTTTTGAGATAAGATGGATCACTTTATTATGCTTAATTAAAAACTGTTGGTCTTAATAAACTATAAAAGAGTTCATACTGTGGACATACTATAACACTGTAAATAATAAATACTTATCCCCTTATCCACTAAAAATACTATTTATGTACTGAGGACCTTTCGTCTAGCAAGTAGCCATCATCAGAGTAAACTAAATTATAAATTAAAATGTGCCTGTTTAAATACTAATTGGGGATAATAATGCAAAGATGTGCTTTTGCGTTTGTACATTTCCATCCCTTCTAAATTACCTAGATTTACAGCCTCAAAGGAACGTTCAATAATCCATGAACTAGACTATTAACCGGAGCTATTTTATATTTAAATGAAAAAAAAAATTAACTGAATCTGCCGGGTATACCTATTTCTTTGAGTGGGTTTTCTGTACATGTCAAAATCCAAGTGATTACCATATTTTATAATAAAAAAAAATTGGTTTCACCCAACTGTGAGTTCATATTGATAATAATATTGTAATTTTTATTTCTCACGATCCATTTTTGTTTGTGTAAATCCGTACTACTAGGTTTCGAGGTCAATTATTACACCTCATTCTCAGGTATGTATAAAGAATGGCTGTGATAAAGAAAAATGTATCAAAATTTGTTAAAACAGTTGTAAAAATCTGTTTATTTCAAAATTTTTTCAAAATAGTATTTTGTAATTGATAATTTGTAAATTTTAAATTTGTTGTAACATTTTTTTAAAGATTAAAAATAAATTTATATTGATTTATTGAATGTAAGTAAATTTTACAACCACTATTAATTTAAAAGTACTATTTTGAAATAAAATTTTTTTTACAACTGTCTTAACAAATTTTGATTAATTTTTCTTCACAGCCATGCATTATATATACCTGAAGATGAGGTGTAATAATTGACCTCGAAACCTGGTAGTACTGATTTACAAAAAAAATGGATTGTGAGAAATAAACATTACAATATTAATATCTTTTATAATGTTAATATCAAGGAAAGGAAGCTGATTATCTGTTTCTAGTTAAACAGTGAATTTCAGTGAATCAAATTGACTATTAAACGTGTTCAAAAAGCCACGTAAATCAAAATATTTACTTGTAATCGCGAAAATATCGTCAACATATCTATACCAAACTTTTGGGAACTGATTCAATTTTGATTTTAAGGAAGTTTTAAGTTCACATAGAAAAATATTGGGCAAAAACGGAAACAGTGGATTATGCCCATTGTACATCCGCTTTCGGACGTTTTAACAATTTTTCTAAAGCATCCAAGGATAAATACTCCTCTGCATTGTTTGACTACAGAAGTAATGACTTTTCATTATCATTAGTGTGTATTTCAGGGGACACAAGCAGATACTAGTTCGAATTGTAAATGTTGTTCCAAACCCGTCTTCCAAATGGAACAAATAAAAGCGGAAAAAGCGATATGGCACAAAAACTGTTTTAGATGTATCGAATGTGGCAAACAATTGACGTAAGTATTTGTCGAAACGTTTCGTCTTTAAAAGAATACATCGATGCTAATGTAATGGACATGGAAGAGGCATGCGCATGAGCCCTAGAAGCCCCCGATCAAACTAATTACCACTTTTTTTTTATTCACAGAGTCGACACGTATCAAAGTCACGAGGGTACGTTGTACTGTAAAGCTCATTTTAAGGCGCTGTTTGCTCCGAAAGCCATTGACGATGAGGATGCACGTAAGTCTGCAATATTTTGTATTTATCCTAGTAAAATATCCGATACGGGTTCCGAAACTTGTAGAATTTGGATTAGAATGGAAAAAATAATATTCTTACCTTTTTTGGGCCAAAATATAATTTATAATTTTTCTGAAAAATAAATATTTGTCGAGATATGGCCACTAGAAAATTCCTAAAAGTAGGGGAGGCAAAACGTAGAAGGTAGAGAAAAAATCTGAAAAGTTCATCGAAATATAATTTTTTCTTCATTATCAACTTTTTTATCAACCGCTTTTGTCCCAGTTTTTCCGGATAAACATGAAAACGACCCATTTCTTTGACATTGTAGCGTCTTTTATTTATTTGAAAAAATTCAAAGATATTCCATGGCCAAATTATTGTTTTTAACCTATAGTACAAGTTCAACTTGACGTCTGTGGTAGTGAACTTTACCTCTATGATTATTTTAGCGAAACCAAGAAAACCCGAATTGATTATACGTGAAAATCAGCCCTTAGAGTTACCCCCGGATGTTATAAGAGGTTAGCCCTCGACTTAAGAATGGATAAAAAAAATAACCACTGCATGCAAACGTTTGTCGTATTTGTGATCCTAACAGATATATGAAGTTTTTCTCTAATGTTTTTTGTTAGTCGCACTGAGATATTCAGTAATAATAACCATAGACATGTTGATTAGTGACAGTCGAAGTTGTGAATATAGCAAATGGCAACAATGTACTCTAGTCCTATCCACTGATGATAAGTATCAAAAAAGTTGATAGAAAGCGACATACAGGGGATCATTCACTTCAGAACATGTAGTTTGGAAACTTTGGCTACTTATATAAGTGGTTTGAGCTTTCTTTTTAATATATTTTCGGACGTGCAGTGTTGCCGTTTCTATTGGAAAGTAGCGGATACTTTGAAATTTCAAATGGAACATCCTGTATGTAATTTTGTATTTGAATTCCTCACATGTTTCTGATTAACTTTACCCAATAACGAATTCAAAATATTTCGTTAATCTGCCAGAAATTTAATCAAGATTAACTGATAACTTATTACTATTTTTATCGAATTAAGAGTCATAGGTAAAGAAATTCCATTAATATAACCCCAGCAAGTTTGTAAGTCTTGAAATCAAAATTGTTCGATTAACAAACCCACATATTTAGATAAAATTGATCAATTTTTAGACCCAACAAAATTTATACAATTAAAAACAGTCCTTTCTGGATACCCCACCTAAGATTTAATTGTGGGATGTAAAGTGACACCCGCTCCATCGGGAGGCCTTGGGAGAGAAACTGGTATCTGGCAGCTATCAACTCCTTTGAGGCGTTCAAGGCACCAGGCCCTGATAGATTGTTCCCAGTACTTCTGCAAAAGGGTCTGAACTCAATCCTGGTTCCGCTGACTGGGATGCTGAGCGGTTGTATTGCAGCAAGATACACGCCCAAGGAGTGGACGAGAACTCATGAGACTTTCATTTCTAAAGCTATTACGAAAAACTATGTAAACGTCAAGGATTACCGGCCTATAAGCCTTATGTCATTTCCGTTGAAGACATTAAGGCAGGACCTCTGAAGCATTGCCCTTTTCAAGAGGAAAATCATGCTTATCAGATGGGAAAATTTGTCGAGACGGCCCTCCACTCGGCTGTTGGTTTTTTCGAGCAACAGCTGAAGTGGAAGGTAGTCTCCATTGGTGCCTTCTTGGACATAGAGGGGGCCTCTAACAAGTCCTCTTAGGAGCTCTATTAAACAAGCTGCGGAAAGACATGGTAACCAGCGAGAGTTTTCTAAGCCGAGAAATGCTTGCCATGTACAGATGTACGGAGAAGCTACTCGGCTATGGTTAGATAAATGAGACCATATGTATCTGTTCGGACAATCAAGCGTCACTCAACGCATTGAAAAGCCCGACTGTGTCCTCGAGGTTTGTCAGGGATACCAAGGAGACCCTTAACAGGCTAGCCGGTGGGAACACCTGAATCACCTACCTATATAAGTAACAAAAGTTTCAGAAACTCGTATGTTCAATAGTTTTCCGTAAACGCCTAACAGGCCATAGTCCATACACCGTGAATAATCCTGTATATACGAGGTATTCTTAATAAATGTATGCGAAAGATTTCATTGGGGCTATGCCTTGACAAATGCTAAGGTCAGTTGTCTATATCAACCTCCTTGCCAATGTTATACCGTGAAACTGAAAACCTCTTTGGAAATATATAAGCATGAAAAAGTTAAAGTGTTCTGGTGCATTGTAACGCCACGCGACATCTATTATTCGGTAATTGAACTAAAAATCGACTGCGCTGTTGGCGCCCATTTAGATACTAAAGAGGATAGCGAGTCGTGGTCAGCGTGTCTTGTTGTTGGGTATCATGAACTTTAGACGGCCTTGCTATTAGTATAATCGATGTTGAAAATAATAAGAACCTAAAACCCGATTAACAGCTGCTAGACATTTTTCTTTGGACGTTGATTTTTTTTTGATTAACGTTTAACCCGACCCGTTGTTTCGATTGCGTCGTCGTTGAAACCTGTTTTCTTTTTTGTTTCTGCAGCCAGCGATAAACCAGATCTTGGGCTGGAGGAACTCCAAAGTTTGAACGTGAAAGAGCGTTTCCAAGTGTTTCAACAGTACCAGAACGAAATCAATAATATCGAAAAGGTTTCGTCCGTAAACGTAAAACGATCGCCGTCCATCCTTTCCAAATTAGCCAAGTAAGTATTACGTAATAGCTAAAAAATAATGCACGCAAGCTTCGTTCATTTTTTCCAAGTCAACCACCTCGATATATTTCCG
The DNA here is from genome assembly GCA_958510875.1 of Endomychus coccineus. NCBI lineage: Eukaryota > Metazoa > Arthropoda > Insecta > Coleoptera > Endomychidae > Endomychus > Endomychus coccineus. Next base: position 1,561,230 of record OY294070.1, read on the forward strand.
ACCGACCCCCGTATAATGATGCTGCTTCGAATCGAATAAGTAATAGCGCGTCTAGTCGTTTTGTGGTGGGAATGTACCACGAAGAACATCATTCTTCCGGTTATCAACACTCTGGGCCCGTTAAGTTTCAAGCATCCTGTCCCAGACGAGACGTCAATATACAACGTACCGTTAAAAAATTACATCTTGTCCGTAGTCCTCCGTCATTGTTAACATACATCGAACGTGTGACACGTATAATCTAGAATGGTTATTTATTTAAGCGTTGCATTGTTGAGTTATCTTTTTCCAGAGGTGTTATCGTATCTTGTTGAATGAGTCAATGTTTAAAATGAAATTAGTAATTTTGTCGCAAAGTTGATAGTGAATAGTGAATTGTTGTATATTTTTGAATGATATTCAGTCACATTGTAACCACAACTGGGTGAGGTGAAGTCTTTTAGATTCTTCCAAGTCCTAATATTGTACGCAGATTTATAATATAAGGTAAGATTTAAATAGTTGCTAGTTGATGGTATAATATGTCCACAATTTAGTTAATAACTTTAAACCGGTAGCCAAAAAGTTTCTAACTACATTTTAGAGATATTCCGGAAAAAATTCAATGTTTTCGAGAATAATTATTACGAATATGGGTACCAGCCCCCAGAGGCGGCTCGTAAGTTATGAAAAAGGGTGAGCATTCAACGTACCTATTTTGTGTTTATAAAATCCGTTCTCCTATTTTTCATGCTCGATGAAACGTCTATGACTTTGTTGTCAAAATACGGTATAGACTGGACGAACTTTTTTTCTATTGATAGGACCGCCAAGGCGTTTAGTCGATCTTCTGATATTGTGCTTCTCAGAAAAGTTTAAATGCGTTTGAGGGTGGAAAAACATCGTTCACATTCTGCTGTCGACATGGACGTTGTACAAATAATGTCCAACAGTTTGTATGTTTCCGTCAAAACCTTTTGTATTTCTTGTTTGCTGAACGTCAGTAGATTTTTCACTCGTTGCTGCAGGAGATGTCCAATCAGTCGCTTGGAATGCGACATACGGGGCAGTTCCCTCTAAAAGGCACGGTGCTCTGCCTCGAGACATTTTTTGATTACAGATTTTGCTGTGGTATGAGAAATGACACAAGTTGACTCTGGTCCCATCAAGGGTTCTTCTTCCCCCGCGCTAGCGTCTCGTTTCCTCAGACTCCTATACGAGTGTGACTATTGGGGTTCTTCACTAGTACCGTTAGTTCTTTTACACAATCGAGTATACATTGTGAGGTGATTGTGTATGACCCCAGTACCTTAAACACTGTTAGATTGTCTACTCTCTTTAAATCTTGAATTAAAAAATAGTTACATCGAGCTCCTAGAGCAAAAATCCACCAGCTGATTGATATGAAAAATAATTGATTATAATGCTTAAGATAAGAATATGACTGGATTATAAAAGATAAATTATGTGTCTTTCTACACACCTATAATATGTATTCAACACTATATTTTGCCAGATTTCAATCCAGAGGAATGGACGTGGGGGTAGCAGACGATGCCCTCAACGGCATACCGATCGAGGAGAGTTCGTCCGAGGAGGAAGTAGAAGAGGAGATCATCGAAGGCGAAGACGTGGATTTGGTGAAGGCCAAAAGGGTACAGAAAGAGAAACCGTTCCATTTCACCGGTATGTCCGACGTGAAAAACAAGTGGGAACACGGCGAACAGAATACGAAAGACGAACGACGCGAAGAAAGGAAACAAGAGATACAGACTATCAGGAATAGACTTTTCATGGTAAGTAGGAATACAAACTCTGGGGGATTATGTGAAAGAAATAACAACAATTATATAGAGAGGGGGGGTAGGTTGAAACGGACACCCCACCCTGTATACGAATGGACATACTTTATTTTCAATAAATTCTACTTTTCCTGTGCGTCATAAAATAATAACGATGTTGTGGAAGTATGATTTTGTGATTTATGAACCGTCTCGCGCAGGGCAAGCAAGGTAAGATGAAGGAAGCGTACCAACAGGCCGTCATGGAATCCGAATCGTGTCAAAATATGAAGAAGACGACACAAATAGATGAGGTTTGCGATACTCGATCGATCAAAGAGCGATTCGAAAAAGGCGAGGTCGTTCAAAATGCGCACAAAGGACGGGACGACGACGATATGGAAGTTTTCGAAAGCGGTGAGTACCGATATATATTTTCATTTGTTCCGTGATTGATGAAGATTTGACAAATTTCATTTAGGGGTATGGAAAAATCTCGATTTTGGTCTACCTAAGCGATTCTAATGAAAATTCTTAAAAATAAGAAATAACAAAAGCCCAATAAAATCATTCTTTTGAAGAATAATGAATCCAAAATTGGTAACGGTAGTGTTCTAAGATCTCGTAGAATAAGTTCCAGCGGTTATTAAAGGATTGTGAAAGTTTTGGAATTTTGACAATTTCTTAAGGGGTAGGTATGGAAAATCTCGATTTTTCTCGACCCAATCGATTCTCATGAAAATTCTTGATAATACATTTTCGATGACGAGAAAATCGATTCTAACGTTAGTTATAACCTCAGCCGACGATTAGTCAAGTTACAGCATGTCGAGACCCAGAATTCTTCCCATTCCATAACCAATAACCCCAATAAAATCATATTTTTGAAGAATAATGAATCCAAAATTGGTAACGGTAGTGTTCTAAGATCTCGTAGAATAAGTTCCAGCGGTTATTAAAGGATTGTGAAAGTTTTGGAATTTTGACAATTTCTTAAGGGGTAGGTATGGAAAATCTCGATTTTTCTCGACCCAATCGATTCTCATGAAAATTCTTGATAATACATTTTCGATGACGAGAAAATCGATTCTAACGTTAGTTATAACCTCAGCCGACGATTAGTCAAGTTACAGCATGTCGAGACTCAGAATTCTTCCCATTCCATAACCAATAACCCCAATAAAATCATATTTTTGAAGAATAATGAATCCAAAATTGGTAACGGTAGTGTTCTAAGATCTCGTAGAATAAGTTCCAGCGGTTATTAAAGGATTGTGAAAGTTTTGGAATTTTGACAATTTCTTAAGGGGTAGGTATGGAAAATCTCGATTTTTCTCGACCCAATCGATTCTCATGAAAATTCTTGATAATACATTTTCGATGACGAGAAAATCGATTCTAACGTTAGTTATAACCTCAGCCGACGATTAGTCAAGTTACAGCATGTCGAGACCCAGAATTCTTCCCATTCCATAACCAATAACCCCAATAAAATCATATTTTTGAAGAATAATGAATCCAAAATTGGTAACGGTAGTGTTCTAAGATCTCGTAGAATAAGTTCCAGCGGTTATTAAAGGATTGTGAAAGTTTTGGAATTTTGACAATTTCTTAAGGGGTAGGTATGGAAAATCTCGATTTTTCTCGACCCAATCGATTCTCATGAAAATTCTTGATAATACATTTTCGATGACGAGAAAATCGATTCTAACGTTAGTTATAACCTCAGCCGACGATTAGTCAAGTTACAGCATGTCGAGACCCAGAATTCTTCCCATTCCATAACCAATAACCCCAATAAAATCATATTTTTGAAGAATAATGAATCCAAAATTGTTAACGGTAGTGTTCTAAGATCTCGTAGAATAAGTTCCAGCGGTTATTAAAGGATTGTGAAAGTTTTGGAATTTTGACAATTTCTTAAGGGGTAGGTATGGAAAATCTCGATTTTTCTCGACCCAATCGATTCTCATGAAAATTCTTGATAATACATTTTCGATGACGAGAAAATCGATTCTAACGTTAGTTATAACCTCAGCCGACGATTAGTCAAGTTACAGCATGTCGAGACTCAGAATTCTTCCCATTCCATAACCAATAACCCCAATAAAATCATATTTTTGAAGAATAATGAATCCAAAATTGGTAACGGTAGTGTTCTAAGAACTCATAGAATAAGTTCCAGTGGTTATTAAAGGATTGTCAAAGCTTTGGATTTTTGAAAATTTCTAAAGGGGTAGGTATGGAAAAATCTCGATTTTGCTCGACCTAATCGATTCTCATGAAAATTCATGATAATACGTTTTCGATGACGAGAAAATCGATTCTAACGTTAGTTATAACCTCAGCCGACGATTAGTCAAGTTACAGCATGTCGAGACCCAGAATTCTTCCCATTCCATAACCAATAACCCCAATAAAATCATATTTTTGAAGAATAATGAATCCAAAATTGGTAACGGTAGTGTTCTAAGATCTCGTAGAATAAGTTCCAGCGGTTATTAAAGGATTGTGAAAGTTTTGGAATTTTGACAATTTCTTAAGGGGTAGGTATGGAAAATCTCGATTTTGCTCGACCTAATCGATTCTCATGAAAATTCATGATAATACGTTTTCGATGACGAGAAAATCGATTCTAACGTTAGTTATAACCTCAGCCGACGATTAGTCAAGTTACAGCATATCGAGACCCAGAATTCTTCCCATTCCATAACCAATAACCCCGATAAAATCATATTTTTGAAGAATAATGAATCCAAAATTGGTAACGGTAGTGTTCTAAGAACTCATAGAATAAGTTCCAGTGGTTATTAAAGGATTGTCAAAGCTTTGGATTTTTGAAAATTTCTAAAGGGGTAGGTATGGAAAAATCTCGATTTTGCTCGACCTAATCGATTCTCATGAAAATTCATGATAATACGTTTTCGATGACGAGAAAATCGATTCTAACGTTAGTTATAACCTCAGCCGACGATTAGTCAAGTTACGGCATGTCGAGACCCAGAATTCTTCCCATTCCATAACCAATAACCCCAATAAAATCATATTTTTGAAGAATAATGAATCCAAAATTGGTAACGGTAGTGTTCTAAGATCTCGTAGAATAAGTTCCAGCGGTTATTAAAGGATTGTGAAAGTTTTGGAATTTTGACAATTTCTTAAGGGGTAGGTATGGAAAATCTCGATTTTTCTCGACCCAATCGATTCTCATGAAAATTCTTGATAATACGTTTTCGATGACGAGAAAATCGATTCTAACGTTAGTTATAACCTCAGCCGACGATTAGTCAAGTTACAGCATGTCGAGACCCAGAATTCTTCCCATTCCATAACCAATAACCCCAATAAAATCATATTTTTGAAGAATAATGAATCCAAAATTGGTAACGGTAGTGTTCTAAGAACTCATAGAATAAGTTCCAGTGGTTATTAAAGGATTGTCAAAGCTTTGGATTTTTGAAAATTTCTAAAGGGGTAGGTATGGAAAAATCTCGATTTTGCTCGACCCAATCGATTCTCATGAAAATTCTTGATAATACGTTTTCGATGACGAGAAAATCGATTCTAACGTTAGTTATAACCTCAGCCGACGATTATTCAAGTTACAGCATGTTGAGACCCAGAATTCTATCGATCCCATGACCCCAATAACATGCTTCGTTGTGTCATTTTAACGTTTTAAAAAGGCAATTATATTTTGTATTGTGATATATATACATTTTCGTTTATTTGTATAGTACTATTCAACATGGAATATGTAGACCATAAACTGGATGCCTTAAAAGCTTGTGCCTAAAATAATGAAAGACATTCCATGAAAACCACTGAAATATGTATAAAAATAGCAGCTTACCTTCTCAAAAAAATACGCTAGCATCACACTTTCATCAGTTCTTATTGCGTTTTTTGTCATTCAACCAATTACAAAATATTTCATATACCTTCCTGTATTTTTCCTTGAATTTTGAAGGAAGTAAGCTCGAAGACGCTTCTCGACCGAGCGGTATTTAAAATGTCTTCAGAAGAATTTTCTAAATACTTTTCAGTAGCATGGCAAGACTCATTTTTACAATTAATATGTAACTTAAACTCAATTCGATTCACAAAAATGAAACTTGTTAACTGTTGTTATGTAAATAAACAAAGCCGTCAGGCTACTACATTATGGAAGACTTTTTATTGCCTTCATAACTATGATTACTTGCTTGTAATTACCAACGTAAAATGGAAAAAACAAACCTCGTAAAAAAAACAGTTTTACCAAACTACTATTACCTATGCAATGCAATTTCAATGAAATGTATCGGTACTTTTCTGATTCTCGATGCTGACGCGTGTTTCTTTCTCTCCAGAAATCAGCAAAAATTCCCGTTCCCTATTTTTGGAATTGGACGCAAATTCGAGCAAAGCACCACAGCTGTCACCTATCACTCCGCCGAAATTAGAAGTGAAGAAAGCAAGAGAGGTGAGTACCTTCAATTAGCATCCTAAGTGAAATTCCGAAACGCTGCCGATGATGAAAAAACACACGAAACTCGGGTATTTAGTTTTTATTTGTATCTGCCGTTAATTACAGAAATATTGAAAAATTTAAAGTACTTTTTCGTGGGATTTTCGGACGAGCCATTCAATGCACACGTTGCTTCTGCAACTAACGTTTCGATTCCCAGATAATACGATAATCAAGACATATTTCCAGCACTTTCTCGTGGCGTTTTTGCGAACAACGTTTCGTTGTACATATTACATCGTCGGGGAAATTTTTTAAATACAGTTTTATTTGGCAGTTTTCCACAGATCATTGAATGGCGCTCGTTGCTTTCGCGAGAACAAACTATCATCACGAGATGGATTATTTTGGATACCAATGCTTGTTGCTGCCAAAATCGCCAGTCCATACTTTCGAAATTGGAATTTCGACGTACCCATACTACAAATATCCTCGCCATTAAACCGGAAAAAGTTGAAATTTTTCTGATACGGTACTGCTCATTGCACGAAATCACGTAATTGCAATAGGAAATGATCGAAAAACGCCTTGTATCTCTCTTGGAAAAGTCCAAATATGGATTTCACTTTACAATTTCGATCGAATTAGTTCCGATGATGCGTAAAGAAACCGAAACTCATTATCCTGTGTAATAGCTTGGAGATATCAAAACACTAAAAATGCTTACTCGTAATAGTTTTGCACGAATTATCCGATGTTATCGTTTACAAAATAACGTTTCGATTTACGGATATCATCATCAGGTCAAATATGCAACTTTTGAATTGGTTTTTGAACAGATCAAAACTTGTTTTCTACTATTTGACGACGCTAAGATGTTTGTTTTCAATTTTTCCGATTTATACAGGCGTACATAACGAAATCGTCATCCCAAGACACCGTAAAGTCTTCGGAACTGGTCGATGACGTCACAGTTCGCACCGCCGACATTCAGCAGCGATTTAAGTTCTTCGAAAAGTACAGAGAACCGGAAAAGACACGCAAACAGTTTAGGATAACGCCGCCACGTGAAGGACAAGATAAGGTTGTTATTATGATTGGTGTGTTATTGTGTTACCTAACAAGGACTTTATATGCCGCTTTCTAACATTTTTTTTTGTTTTGTGAAATTACGCCTTGATAATTTTGGTCGAGTTGTCCGTTGTTTTTGTGGTTTTCGATTGTTAACGGAACAAATAAATTAGATCAGATTTGTATGGGGATTATGGAGGCTCACCACCGTTACAGTTCCCTGTCTACTCCTTTTAATTTGTTGCGGAGGTAAAGAAAACACTCAACACTTCACCCCCTTTGTAGGATTGTCTGGCTATTGCCGCCGGTGACACTTAGGCCTGCTGGCCCATTGTATCTCGCCTATGTTTTGTTTCTTTACGGTATCCACTCGAGTATTTTTAAACCTTGAACGAGTTTGTACAAGTCCTTCACTGGGTGGGAACTGTATAATTCTGGTTCGTCGTTAAGCTTTCCAAAAATCGACTGTCTTTTGCGATCCAGTGCCTCGCATTTATGCAGTATGTGTGTCACTGTTTCTCTATCCTTACCGCAAAGTCTGCATGTCAGGTCGCCATTGTACAGTCCCATTTTGTGTAGGTGCTCTTTTACTGGCGCATGGCCAGCCATGAGCCCTGTTACGACTTTTATTTTTTCCCTATTTAGTGCTAATAGGTTGTCGTTGTTCGTTTCCTGGGTTTTTTTCCCAGTATACTTTGTGGTTTTCCATCATCCAGTCTTCTACAGACCTTCGTGCTGTACGTTTTGGTACCGCCGTGGTCTGTTTTGGATCTGGAGCGTTCTCCGATCCTCTTCATGCAAGTTCGTCGGCTTTTTCATTGCTTGTCGTTCCCTGATGTCCCGGCACCCATGTCAGTTTAACGCGGTTTTGGTCTGCCAGTATTTCAAGTTCTTCTTTGCATGTCCATACCAGACGATGTTACTTCCTGACTTCTCATTGCCTCCTGACTGGGTCAATATGTGGATTTGCTCATCTTCGATGGCTCTCCGATTGTTTTCCTCCACACATTGGAGGATTGCATATACCTCTGCTTGGAAGACAGATATGTGTTTACCCAATGAATAGCTCAAGCCGGCTTTTGGGTTTCTTGAGTATACTCCTGCACCTGCACCTTTTTCGGTCTTAGACCCGTCTGTATACCAGATCTTTCCCTGTAGAATGTCGCCCAGGTTTGTATGTTCCCATTCAGCCCTTTCTGGTATTGATACCCAGAGTATCGCTTTGGAATGTGATCTGTTCTCATGCCTAACACGTCCTTGGTCACGATTTTTACGATACCCATGTGTCCTGGCCCAATGTGAACATTCTCCAGTGTATTTTGTATTCTGACGGCACCAAGCCTTGCCTCTCCTTGGATTACCAATTGGATGAGGAGGTACTCCCAGTAGTGTCTCCATTGCTGCAGTGGGCGTAGATTCCATGGCCCCTGTGATCCCAAGACATGCAACTCTCTGGACCTTGATTATTCTTGTCGTGGTCCCTCTTTGTTGTGTTTCAGGCCACCATACCAAAGAGGCGTATGTTATTGCGGGTTTAACCACCATGCTGTACAACCAGTAGAGCATGTTCGGTCGTAGCCCCCATTTTTTCCCTAAGGAGCGCCTGGCCACAAATAATGAGGTCTCCGCTTTTTAATTACTTTTCCCAGATGTTGGTTCCAAGTCAGTTTCGAGTCTAGTGTCACCCCGAGATATTTGACTTCTCCTTTTACCCATACAGTTTCTCCTCGAATCTTCAGAGGTCCCAAGCCCTGTAATTTGCGTTTACGAGTGAATGCTACTATGGTGGCTTTGTGGGGACTGATATTCAGTCCGTCTGAATCCGTCCATATTGTTACCAGGTTCAAAGCTTTTTGCATTTGATCTCTGATCGTGGAGTTGTATTTTCCTTGTACCATGGCAACTGTCGTCGGCATATCCAAGGGTTCTGTATCCTTTGTCCTGGAGGGTTCTCAGTAGCCCGTCCACGGCCAGGTTCTACAGGAGTGGAGAAAGTACTGCCCCCTCCGGACATCCTCTGGCCACTCGGGCCACTACGGTCTCCTCCATTATGGTTGCATGTATCATCCTGTTCCTCAGCATTGAGTCTATCCAGGCCACACAAGGTTCCTCCATTCCTCTGTGTTTGAGGGACCTGATGATTGAATCAATGGAGGTGTTGTCAAAAGCTCCTTCTATGCCTATTAAAGTCGCTAGAAGGATTTCTTTATTTTCCAGCTTTTTTTCCACCCTTTCCACAAGTTGATGGAGTGCTGTTTCTGTTGCAGTCTTGTAGGCATATTGGTTGCAGTGCACTGGTCTTCCAATCAGTACAACGTCCCTTATGTGTCTATCTACTAGCTTTTCAAGGGTCTTGAGTTCGAATGACATAAGACTGATCGGTCTTAGGGACTTCGCCGTCTCCCGTCCAGGTTTTCCAGGTTTCGGAAACTACTAGACTCCATAGGCCACATCTCGGGTGCTCCATATAATGGGAGGGTTGTCGTTTCTCTTTTCCTATCGTTGAGAACCTTATCCTTGTTACATCTTCGCAGTAGCGCAATATGTGTGCTGAGGTTTCTTCATCTTCGTGGCACAACCTACATCTGGTTGGGTTTACCAGTCCGATGTTGTTCATGTCTTCATTGAGTCTCCAATGATTTGTCAGGAGCCCAACCATGATTCTAGTTGATCTTCTGATCTGACTTAGTAGGCACGTGAATTTTGGCGATGGTTCTTTAATGAACTCTCGGCGCCCTGTTCCACCATTTTCGAGATTGATTTTTCAACCAAGTACTGTGCGATTTCGCTATACCACAGAAGGGTTCTGGACCAATTGGAATTAAATTAAATGCCCCTTAGCCTTAGGATCTCCCCAGCCTGCTGAGTCTTTGGCCACCATACCACCGAGCCATATGCTATCATGGGTTTAATGACCTTGGTGTATAGCCATGTGATTATTAATGGTTGCAGACCCCCCCCCCCCCTTTTTGTCCCACACATTCTTCTGCGTAGGTTGAGGGCTATCGTGTTCTTTTGGATTGTTTTCTGTACATGTTGATTCCACGTCAGCTTGTGATCAAAAATAACTCCCAAGTGTTTTGCCTTTTGTGCAATTGGAATTTCTACCCCATTCAGTACTTTCTGAGCAATGTTTGTTAGACTGTTGATTGCAAGTTGTTTATTTAGTAGAGTGAAATAAACGTTTTTGAAAAAATGCAAGAAAGACGATTTTTTCGTAAGTGAAAGGGGGTCATAGGTCGAGTATACGTTCAAATACTTACTTTAACATGTTCGTTTCCTGTCACCATCTTGGAAAACGGTCCTGTTCGTTTTTTCCGAGGGGAAAATATCTGCCCAAAATGTTGTACACCATAAACCCTTTTTAGCAAATAATTCTTAATAGTTAACCCAACCGTTATTGAAGTATTTTTTTCTATTCGTCCAGGGTCCCACGCCCGAAAGGGAACTGTACCACGATCCCGACGTTGTACGAAGCGAAGAAAACGTAGAAGACTCGGTCGTGGCCAAAGAATCGCACACCGCTACCAAGATGCTGAATAAGTTCAGATTGATGGAGGAAAATCTTTCGAAAGAGTCTACGCCACAGGGTAATTTCACCATTCCCCCGTGAACTTTCAATGTTGCGACGATTGAACCAAAACGTTGTTTTAGGTCTCAAACCGTTAAAAAGGTTCACACCTCCTCCGGAACCGGCAAGAACTGAAAGTAGCAGCGAGGAAGGGTCAGAGTCTGAAGAAGAAAGCGAAGCAGATAACGTAGACCATAACATCAAAGTTCCCGACGATGATTTACTAGAGGTAGAATTTTATTTAATGGAATAATTTACAGAATTTTTCATTAATTTTCATTTTTTTCATCCCATTAAATTAATAACAATTATTTCCCAAGTTCACTATAATTTTTATGCATCTCATTAAATTAATTTAAAAAAAATAAATATAAATAAAATGAAATGTGTAAAAAATGGGGGGAAATAATTTATAATTTTTCTGTTCATAGGCACAAAAAGCAGCAAGGGCTAAACAATTGAGAGCCAAATTTGAAAAGTGGGAAGCAAATGAAATAAAGAAAGAGCAAAATAATAGTTCAATTAATATTATGGAGGAGTATGGTGAAGAACAATCACAAATAGAATCAACTAAATTGTGAGTAATTTTCTATTATTTTAATTATTTTATTATAATTTGATTTTCTTAGATTCTAAGAGGGTACACTAACCAAATATAATATTAAAATAAATTGAGGGAAATTAACGATATTGCGATGCAATTTTTATTATCATTTGAATATCCCCGTTTTTTTATTTTTTATTTGTTTGTATTACAATAATATAATGTTTTATTTTTTTAGATTGAGAGCAAGGTTCGAGTCGATGAGGGAAAGTAGTAATGAAACAAATAAAGCCCCTAGAGTTAAAGTGAATAGGTTTGTGGTGAGTAGTTTTGATTGTATTTAAATTTAAATCGATTTTTTTAAATATTTCAAATTATTCGAATGAATCGCATAATTTTAAGTTGCTTGCTTCCTTTTTTTTAAATTTATTGCCTTTACCTAGGATTTCACTTGCCATTTTTCTGGATAAAGATGAATAATGAATTTTAAAATAATTGTTAAGGGAAAATTAAAATGATTTTATTCAAGTACTGACATTTTAATCTTTATTCACTAGTAAAATGATATATTAAAAAAATAATTTTAATTTTGTTGCTTGTATTAGCTTTTAAATATTTTTTTACTCTTTTCAAAATATAATGTTTTGAAACAGAGACCAACGCCACTCAAAAGCATCATCTGTTTAATTTAATTTAATTGAATTAAAATTCTAGAATTAATTGAAACTTGCTTTATTTTTGCATGAGGTTTGAATTTTGGATCCAAAATGTGCTTCAATTTTTGATTTTTTTTAACTAACTAGACTGATTTTTTAAATGTTTTTTTGCATTTTTGTTGTTTTATTTTGATACTAATCCCCCTAACAGATTTATTTTGCATGAATGGTTCAAAGAGAGATTACTGATTTATTTTATTTTATTTCAGTAAAAGAACTGAAGGAAAATTTTTAAATTTAAAAACTAAATTTCTACTGGCTTCGTACGACGTAATAAGTTAAGTTAGTCTTATAAATCTTAAAATCAAGTTGTGAATTCATTTCTAATAAATAAAAAAAAATACTAACTTTAATTGTCGATATTATGAATTGTGATTTTTTTTTTTTAATTTCAAATTATTTATTATCTAATTTTATGCTTCTTGTTGTCTTTTGAATGATTTTTTAAATTGTTGTAGATTTATCTAAAAAAAATTATAGGTATATATATTTTCAGATAACAATAATTTTGAATTAATGTTTATATTCTATTAGAGTATATTTTACATGTTTTTAATTAATCGAATCTACCTGAAATGTCTTCGTTACTCTACTTAGATCTGTTTATAAATAATTTTAGAAAATATATTATTATTGTGCCAATTTACATTATTTTATGGGTGAAATAAATCTGTACGTACATTCGAGATGGTTTTATTTCTAAAGCAACAAAAGTGAAAAATAACGTTTAATAAATGTTAGTTTATAATTTTACGATCATTGATGTGCCATTTTTCTTAATAGATTTTCAGGGATTTTTGGAATATTGTATAAAATAGTTTGTGTTGAGTTTTGACAGATGATTCACGTGAAACGTTCGTTGAATGAAAGAAACAACTTTTGACTTATTCCCAATAATTTTCACCTGACTCTATAATTTTATTAAACATTTTACAGATTTATTGAGTTTTTCCATTGATTTTTACGATTTTTTTTCATCCCTTAAATTGAATTTCAAGAACAGGTAATAATTTTCGACAATCATATAATTGCAATCAATTTGTTTATTTTTCTATAATTTTAGTCCAGCCATTTTCTAGACAACCACTATAAGTTTCGGGGTTTATTATTGCACTCACCCTCAGTTTTCTTTATAGTGGATACAATAAAATATTGTTTGACAATAAAAAAAAATAATCACCAATTGTTGACAATTATTTTATCGCAGCTACTACAAAAATACCTGACGATGGGGCGCACTAAGAGACACCGAAATTAGTATAGTGAGATTATCTAAAGAATGAATTGTGGGTGTTGAACTTTGAGTTTTTCAAAATTAAAATATGAACTGGCATATATATTATGTGCGTTTTATTTTATTTTATTTTTTCTTTATTTTTCTTTCATTCCATTAATTTAATTCTTTAAAATGTACAATAATTTTAGATTAATTAACTGCATTGTCTTTATTTATTTTTACTCCATTCAATGAATTTTAGGAGAAAATGCAACAAAAAATAATGCTCATATAGGCATATTTAGACCATTTAGGGAACATTTCCAAATTCAAAAGCAGTTTAATTTGATTGTAACAATTTTTTTTATATTCAGGTCACTTTGGGGTCGTTACCCATATTATGTGCGTTTTATTTTTTATATATTTTTCTTTCATTCCGTTAATTTATTTCTTTAGAATGTACAATAATTTTCAATTAATTAACTGCATTTATCTTCATTTTTTTCACTCCATTCAATGAATTTTAAGAGAAAATCAATAAATAATGCTCATATAGGCATATTTAGACCATTTAAAGGATGTTTTCAAATTCAAAAGCAGTTTTATTTGATTGCAACTTTTTTTTATATTCAGGACACTGGGGTCGCTACCCATATTATGTACATTTTATTTTATTTTATTTTTTCTGTGTTTTTCTTTCATTCCATTAATTTGATTCTTTAAAATGTACAATAATTTTAGATTAATTCACTGCATTATCTTTATTTATTTTTACTCCATTCAATGAATTTTAGAAGAAAATGCAACAAAAAATAATGCTCATATAGGCATATTTAGACCATTTAGGGAACATTTCCAAATTCAAAAGCAGTTTAATTTGATTGTAACTATTTTTTTTATATTCAGGTCACTTTGGGGTCGTTACCCACATTATGTGCGTTTTATTTTTTATATATTTTTCTTTCATTCCGTTAATTTATTTATTTAGAATGTACAATAGTTTTCAATTAATTAACTTTATTTATCTTTATTTTTTTCACTCCATTCAATGAATTTTAAGAGAAAATCAATAAATAATGCTCATATAGGCATATTTAGACCATTTAAAGGATGTTTTCAAATTCAAAAGCAGTTTTATTTGATTGCAACTTTTTTTTGTATTCAGGCCACTGGGGTCGTTACCCATATTATGTACATTTTATTTTATTTTATTTTTTCTGTGTTTTTCTTTCATTCCATTAATTTAATTCTTTAAAATGTACAATAATTTTAGATTAATTAACTGCATTATCTTTATTTATTTTTACTCCATTCAATGAATTTTAGAAGAAAATGCAACAAAAAATAATGCTCATATAGGCATATTTAGACCATTTAGGGAACATTTCCAAATTCAAAAGCAGTTTAATTTGATTGTAACTATTTTTTTTTATATTCAGGTCACTTTGGGGTCGTTACCCACATTATGTGCGTTTTATTTTTTATATATTTTTCTTTCATTCCGTTAATTTATTTATTTAGAATGTACAATAGTTTTCAATTAATTAACTTTATTTATCTTTATTTTTTTCACTCCATTCAATGAATTTTAAGAGAAAATCAATAAATAATGCTCATATAGGCATATTTAGACCATTTAAAGGATGTTTTCAAATTCAAAAGCAGTTTTATTTGATTGCAACTTTTTTTTATATTCAGGACACTGGGGTCGTTACCCATATTATGTACATTTTATTTTATTTTATTTTTTCTGTGTTTTTCTTTCATTCCATTAATTTAATTCTTTAAAATGTACAATAATTTTAGATTAATTAACTGCATTATCTTTATTTATTTTTACTCCATTCAATGAATTTTAGGAGAAAATGCAACAAAAAATAATGCTCATACAGGCATATTTAGACCATTTAGGGAACATTTCCAAATTCAAAAGCAGTTTAATTTGATTGTAACGATTTTTTTTATATTCAGGTCACTTTGGGGTCGTTACCCACATTATGTGCGTTTTATTTTTTATATATTTTTCTTTCATTCCGTTAATTTATTTCTTTAGAATGTATAATAATTTTCAATTAATTAACTTTATTTATCTTTATTTTTTTCACTCCATTCAATGAATTTTAAGAAAAAATCAATAAATAATGCTCATATAGGCATATTTAGACCATTTAAAGGATGTTTTCAAATTCAAAAGCAGTTTTATTTGATTGCAACTTTTTTTTATATTCAGGACACTGGGGTCGTTACCCATATTATGTACATTTTATTTCATTTTATTTTTTCTGTGTTTTTCTTTCATTCCATTAATTTAATTCTTTAAAATGTACAATAATTTTAGATTAATTAACTGCATTATCTTTATTTATTTTTACTCCATTCAATGAATTTTAGGAGAAAATGCAACAAAAAATAATGCTCATACAGGCATATTTAGACCATTTAGGGAACATTTCCAAATTCAAAAGCAGTTTAATTTGATTGTAACGATTTTTTTTATATTCAGGTCACTTTGGGGTCGTTACCCACATTATGTGCGTTTTATTTTTTATATATTTTTCTTTCATTCCGTTAATTTATTTCTTTAGAATGTACAATAATTTTCAATTAATTAACTTTATTTATCTTTATTTTTTTCACTCCATTCAATGAATTTTAAGAGAAAATCAATAAATAATGCTCATATAGGCATATTTAGACCATTTAAAGGATGTTTTCAAATTCAAAAGCAGTTTTATTTGATTGCAACTTTTTTTTATATTCAGGACACTGGGGTCGTTACCCATATTATGTACATTTTATTTTATTTTATTTTTTCTGTGTTTTTCTTTCATTCCATTAATTTAATTCTTTAAAATGTATAATAATTTTAGATTAATTAACTGCATTATCTTTATTTATTTTTACTCCATTCAATGAATTTTAGGAGAAAATGCAACAAAAAATAATGCTCATACAGGCATATTTAGACCATTTAGGGATCATTTCCAAATTCAAAAGCAGTTTAATTTGATTGTAACGATTTTTTTTTATATTCAGGTCACTTTGGGGTCGTTACCCACATTATGTGCGTTTTATTTTTTATATATTTTTCTTTCATTCCGTTAATTTATTTCTTTAGAATGTATAATAATTTTCAATTAATTAACTGCATTTATCTTTATTTTTTTCACTCCATTCAATGAATTTTAAGAGAAAATCAATAAATAATGCTCATATAGGCATATTTAGACCATTTAAAGGATGTTTTCAAATTCAAAAGCAGTTTTATTTGATTGCAACGGATTTTTTTTTATATTCAGGTCACTTTGGGGTCGTTACCCTATTATGTACGTTTTATTTTATTTTATTTTTTCTATATTTTTCTTTTATTCCATTAATTTAATTATTTAAAATATACAATAATTTTCGAATAATTAACTGCATTTATCTTTATTTTTTTCACTTCATTCAATGAATTTTAATAGAAATTGCAATAGATAATAATGCTCATATAGGCATTTTCAAATTCAAAAGCAGTTTCATTTGATTGCAACGGATTTTTTTTAATATTCAGGTCACTTTGGGGAAGTTTCCAGCGTTGTAAAACTGTTCAAGCTCAAGTGCATTTTTCATTCGATTTTCGAAGAACATTTTACGTGAATCGGCCTGTATATCACACAGTTTTGAGCGGGTGCTATAGATTTAGAGGTATACGTGACGTGTAAAATTATTTTATCTCTTGAAGTTGGAGAATTGAATTCAAATACTTGTAATATTTAATTCAGAATTAATGCAGACAAATTGTTTCACCACACTGTTGGCATTCTTAAAGCTAAGAGTTATCTGGTAAATATAAAATTATGTCCTTGAATGTCACAAATCAATCTGAAGTGGTATAAATTGAGGGATGGGGTACACAATAGTGTTAATATTAATATTAATATTGATAATGTTTTTTAAATGTTTCAAAATTTCTATGAATTTAGATAGAGTTTATGTTCATTTTCTTGAATATTTAAAATTTCAGAATTGAGGGTAAAATTTTGATTATGTCTCTCAGCCTGTGAACTCCTGATTTCATTAATTTGTATTTTTTAAATTTTGAATTATTAATATATGAGTATAAATTATTTGTTGTTTCAAAGGCGACGTTTTTATTCTGGTTTTTAAGAAATTGACATATTTTTTGTTTATCTAAATATATTACACATGTGAAATTGGAATTGGATTTTTTATTAAGTTTATTTTCAAGTATTTTATTTATTATCCGTATTAACCGTAAAGGGGGTATTTACGGTACGATTTTCAAACATTTTATGTAATAACTTTCGATGATAACGGTAAAAAAATTAAATTTCATGTGGGTCTATAAATGCACATATTATTAAGCATTTAAAAATAATTTTGGGGCCCAAAGGAGCTAACCCGTATTTTGATTTTATACGGATCGATGTAATTTTTGTTATTAAAATTCATGCGAGATATAATCTGTATGATATCACATGTTTGTATGACTTGTACAGAAGGATTAAAAAAATACTTCAAATTAAACTTAATAAAAGAGCCCTAATTTTAAAAACGCCCTAAACCTAATTTTAACGCAGATCAATAATAATACCGAATCAAATTTCGCATATCTAACATATTTAGGCAAACACAAAATAAATCGCAATTTCTCAAAAACCTGAAAAAAAAACGTCGCCTTTAAAACAACAAATGATATATTATTAATTATTATATTAGTAATTAAAAATCTAAAAAAGATAAATTAAAGAAATGTGGAGTTGGCAAGGTCTGATGACTGTAGTCCCTTGTACATAGGACAAACTGGACGTAGTTTCAGTGTAAGGTTCAACGAACATTTGTGAAGTTACAGGCTCAAAAAAAAATAGTAACATAATATTAAATGACCAAATCGATGCCTATAATTCACCACTTGTCAATAATTTTATAAACAAAGTCCCACCCAAACCATTGTCTACCTCCATCCCTCGAACAACAAGTGAGCAGAAGTAACGACAAAGGTCGGGTGAGGTCCAAGATACCCCCTTTTCTTTCTTAATGTAGTTGAGACCAAATTATTTTTTTTAGGGTCGTCTTAATTAAAATATCAATCATGGTTTAAATGGGTTTTACCGAAAAAATATATAAATATCTTACATCAGACCTGTCTTTTTAAGCTTTTTTATGTGTAGGAGATTCTTATTATTCAGAATTTATAATATTAGTAGTTAAATAAAGGCCTGTAGATTCCAGAAAAAATCACAAACGACTATGTTAATAATAAATTAATACAAAATTCAGTACACTGATTTGTAGGAAAATATTATCTATTTTTTTTTAAACGATGTGTTCGTCGTCGGGTTAAGGATATATTGTTAGATTTAGCTTGAAGAAACAATTTTTTGGTATAATTTTTTTAATTAACAAACACAAGTTTTGTGTAGATTTGAATTTAATTCTCCAACTTCCGAAAGTTAATCGTTTGAACAAAGTTACAACTTGAAACGGAGCGATATGTGTCGTTAGCTTAATCTGATTTAATTATTGAAAAGGAATTGTCAAATATAATGGAACAATGCGAGGGCTGCGAGAAACGTGTCTATCCATTAGAAAAAATCTCGGTGCACGGACACACTTACCACAAATCGTGTTTCAAATGTATGGAATGTAATACTATTTTAAGGTAAGTTGATTTTTCGTTGTTTTGATGTGTGTTTTATCCTTCCACGCGTTCTTACCAAGTTGCAAATTCATTTCTACGTCTGTGGAATGAGGAAGTTGCAAAATAAAACGTTTATTTCCTCCCGACAAAACGGCTTTGAGGTTATGTTTTTACAGAAAACGAGTAATCGAATGGTCAGCTAGATTGCCGGACTTGACCCTCCTCGACTTTATATGGGGCTAAAATTTAGAATACGCTGTTAAAGGAATTTAGAAATATCTCATGGTCGCCAACGTTTTACTCTCGCTTATTACGTTCATACTCAGGCACTGTGATGGTTCGCGTTCTCAGGCCGTCAGGCACTAAACTAGATTGAAATTAACAAAAGTTGTCTTTAAACTTATACGCTAAAACTGCAAACATAAGCATCTATGCGCTACACCCACAGCTGTAAATCTAGAACAGACATTCAGTCATTAAGTCAGATTTTTACTAATTTAATTAATTAAAACCCTTGCAAATTCCTACATGGCTTTTTATAATGTTAAAAGTATATTTCATTTTTGGGCGATAAAAAATATTATTTGACGTTAATCTAGTTTTTTATATTTTTTTATCGCACCCGTTTTTTTTTTTAACTTTCTACATAAATATCCCATTATAGGATGGACTCTTATTCTTATAACCAAGGACGTTTGTACTGCATGCCTCACTTTAAACGGTTATTCATCTCTAAGGGAAATTACGACACCGCATTCGGTCTAGACCAGCACAAAGAAAAATGGAATGCAGTAGTCGCCTGAATGAACGCAATTGTGATAAACGTTTTGAAGATTTACGCCTAATTTTGCCTTTTTTTTTAATATTAAATATTGCAATATTGATATAAGACATAGATACTTATTCGCTTGTAATCATATCGAAATGCATTTATTTATGGCATCTTATTTTTAAGAGTATTTTATATTTAAATATTGATATTTTTATGATTTTACCATTTATGTGATTTTGATAATAAATTTTATATATTAAGACAAATCCGATTTTATTTTCCTTCATTAATAATCCAATTGGCACCAGCAGAACTGATTATAATTAATTCTTTATTTTTATAGGCTAAATAACAGTGATTTATTTCGCGAAATAGAAGTTTTGCCAGTGCAACTAGACCTTTTCAGTCAATAGATATTGTTCATAGATTAGATAGTCAATCAAAATCTGAGGTTATGTCCGTTTACGAATAACAACCTTCTTTCAGATCTGTGTTCTCAATAATCAACGCAAGATTGACAGAACATTGAACCACGGTCGTATACACAGGTCTGGAAACTCTATGGTTGACTTGAGTCTCTTACGGGTCGCCTAACTCGTAGTCCCTCGCTCAGCCACCAGCTAGCGCTTGGATCACGAAGTGGTAAAACGATTTCTATCCGGAATCGCAAGCATCCAATTTTTTCGCATTTCCGCATCTTTCGGCACTTTAAAAACAGAAGTTTCTTGCTTTACACTTTTGTACCCCGTTTTGCATTTCGGCACAATGCACGATTTCGTAATTTGTTTCTAAAAACGAAGGTGTTCCTTGTGTTGACAAGTCAACTGAGAGTTGTCAGAAAATACTCCTACGTGACGACTTTTGGTACTACGGGCCAGTCGACGCTTAGCGGACTCACTGCTCAGATAGGAAACAACCTCGAGTTTCCAGACCTGTGTATACGACCGTGCATTGAACATACCGCTAGTGATTTCTAATAAAATTATGATTGAACGGGGCATGCTCGGAAGTATTGATTTTTTTCAAACAGCTGACTATCGCGAAATTTCAATTCATACACTAACAGGGTCGTTTACATTTTATTAGAGATCATTTTTTTGTTTTGCTCATCTTTTAGTGTCGTCGTTCTTTTCACTTTTCAACGCTAAACATTCTCTTCTGTGTCTTTGTAAAATTTCTGTTCGGACGGAAAATTTCTAAATTTCTAATGATCAAAAATTTGTATGGAAAATTCTTGGACAAATGGATTATATAAGGGAATTCGATATTAAATTGGACAAGGAATATTATTATCCCGGTGAAAATATAAATGGGACGGTGGTTTTGGATACAATTGAAAATTTTAAGCTACGAAGTAAGTATCTTTTTCTTTGTTATTCATGACTATTACATCTTCATTTATTGCTTTTATTTCATAAATTTTGTAAAATACAAACAATTATTAATCAAATGTCAAACCTTTTTAGTAGCAGAGATTGCTGATTTTGAAACATTTGAAAATATTATATAAAAAATTCTCGGGAATTAGGTCACATTAACACTCTGTTATAAATGTTCGTCTTTACGTACGTTTCGGTCTCACGACCATCATCAGAAGACTTATTTTGTTAAAAAGGGGGTTAACTAAAACTAATTAGCACAAGCGTCCATATCGCACAATCTTCAATCAAAAAGCTCACGCCGTCGAAACGAACAGAACCACGAATAATCGAAAATTGTATCGTTAATATTAAAGTATAGATTTTTTTGTAACAAGAAACCACTGTTAAGTAATATTCTCATAATGTACAAACGCATATTGCTATGGTCTCAAAGCAACTGAAATTCGAAGCTATTTGTTTGTAATAACTCGACCCAGATGTAGATTTATGACGTACTTGAAAAGGTTTTAGACCTGCATTGGAATTTAGTTTACTTTAAGCGTTCTTCCTAAAATATACTTTTAACATTATAAAGACGTATGTAGGAATTTGCAAGAGTTTTAATTAATCAAGTTAGTATAAAGCTGACTCAATCCCTGAATATCATTCCTATGATTTACAAAATTTGAATCCCTTTTTATGTGAATCATTTCCAGGATAGATCTTTTATAATAATTGGTTTCTTTAGTTAAAATATTAACATTTTTGTAATCAAATTGATGGTTATAATCAAAGCAGTGTTTAGCAAGGGCGGTGGAATTTTCTAAGTTATTATTTCTTGTGCTATACTTATGGCCGTACATTCTTTTTTGTAAATATTGTTTAGAGATTCCAGTATAAGTTCCATCACAATCTAAACAATTCAATTTATATACTGTGTGGGTTTGTTTATCTTTAGGTATTACAGGTTTTAGATTTGAGAAATATTTCCCAACACAGTTAGTAGGTTTATGCGCAACATTTATATCGTACTTTTTCAAACATTTCTTAATTTTTTCTGAGGTCTCCGGAATGTATGGTAAAGTTATATAATTGTCTGTATTACCTGTTATGTTATTTTTATAAGAAGAACCATTATAGATTTTGTTTATTCTCTCTTTAATGATAGGATTGTAGAAAGTTTTTGGGTAGCCATTGATTTCCAATGCATTACGAACAATTTTTGAATTTTTGGGACGGTCCTCTGCGTGGGATAATTTTACCGCGCGGTCTGTGAGGCTGTTTATGACACTTTTTTTATAACAAGCTGGTGCAACGGAATTGAAATGAAGATAACGTTGAGACCAGACTTCTTTAGTAAACCAAGAAGTTTTTATTTTCCATCTGCATCATGCCTAATGGTCATATCTAGAAAATTAATGTTATTGTTTATTTCTATTTCACAAGTGAATTGAAGTTTACAATGGAAATTGTTAAATTTATTAATCACATATTGAATTTTATCGTTGGGAACACACATAAGGCAATCATCTACATACCGTTTAAAGAATACAGGCTGAAAATATAATGAATTTATAACAGATTCCTCTAGGCATTCCATAACGAGGTTAGCAATGGTAGCTGAAATAGGAGATCCCATTGCTGTGCCGAAAATTTGTCCAAAATATTGCTCACCGTACTGAAAATAAGTGCATTCTAAACAAAACTTTACCGCATTTATAAAATCCGATTGATCAAGAGGTGTGTGGATTTTAATCTCTGGCCAACGTTTTTTGATGCAACTTAATGCCAAAACGACAGGTATATTTGTAAATAAAGAAACAACATCCAAGGAAATTAGTTGATGGTTTACTGGTACGGATTGATTTTTTATAAATTCATTAAAATGCCATGAGTCTTTCACATAAAATTCATTTTTTCCTATTATATTATTGATAGATTTTGATAAATTGTAAGTAGGCGCTCCAATATTACTTACAATGGGTCTTAGGGGTATATCATTTTTATGTAATTTAGGAAGCCCATAGATATAAGGTGCAAGCCCATTATGGC
Source organism: Endomychus coccineus (assembly GCA_958510875.1). Classification (NCBI taxonomy): domain Eukaryota; kingdom Metazoa; phylum Arthropoda; class Insecta; order Coleoptera; family Endomychidae; genus Endomychus; species Endomychus coccineus. The sequence goes on from OY294070.1 coordinate 1,584,387, forward strand.
AAATTAATTTATTTTTTAATTCAATAGGGATTATCTTATCTTTATGCCATTTATTTATCAATTTATTCATGTTATTTTGTACTGATGAAGTAGGGTCAGATTTTAATTTTTTATAAGTTGTTTCATCATTTAAAAGGTTTCCCATTTTGTTTTCATAGTCATTTTTATGCATTATGACGGTTTTATTACATTTATCCATTATATTTCAGCTACCATTGCTAATCTCGTTATGGAGTGCCTAAAGGAATCTGTTATAAATTCATTAGATTTTCAGCCTGTATTCTTTAAACGGTATGTAGATGATTGCCTTATGTGTGTTCCCAACGATAAAATTCAATATGTGATTAATAAATTTAACAATTTCCATTGTAAACTTCAATTCACTTGTGAAATAGAAATAAACAATAACATTAATTTTCTAGATATGACCATTAGGCATGATGCAGATGGAAAAATAAAAACTTCTTGGTTTACTAAAGAAGTCTGGTCTCAACGTTATCTTCATTTCAATTCCGTTGCACCAGCTTGTTATAAAAAAAGTGTCATAAACAGCCTCACAGACCGCGCGGTAAAATTATCCCACGCAGAGGACCGTCCCAAAAATTTAAAAATTGTTCGTAATGCATTGGAAATCAATGGCTACCCAAAAACTTTCTACAATCCTATCATTAAAGAGAGAATAAACAAAATCTATAATGGTTCTTCTTATAAAAATAACATAACAGGTAATACAGACAATTATATAACTTTACCATACATTCCGGAGACCTCAGAAAAAATTAAGAAATGTTTGAAAAAGTACGATATAAATGTTGCGCATAAACCTACTAACTGTGTTGGGAAATATTTCTCAAATCTAAAACCTGTAATACCTAAAGATAAACAAACCCACACAGTATATAAATTGAATTGTTTAGATTGTGATGGAACCTATACTGGGATCTCTAAGCAATATTTACAAAAAAGAATGTATGGCCATAAATATAGCACAAGAAATAATAACTTAGAAAATTCCACCGCCCTTGCTAAGCATTGCTTTGATTATAACCATCAATTTGATTACAAAAATGTTAATATTTTAACTAAAGAAACCAATTATTATAAAAGATCTATCCTGGAAATGATTCACATAAAAAGGGATTCAAATTCTGTAAATCATAGGAATGATATTCAGGGATTGAGTCAGATTTATACTAACTTGATTAATTAAAACTCTTGCAAATTCCTACATACGTCTTTATAATGTTAAAAGTATATTTTAGGAAGAACGCTTAAAGTAAACTGAATTCCAATGCAGGTCTAAAACCTTTTCAAGTACGTCATAAATCTACATCTGGGTCGAGTTATCACAAACAAATAGCTTCGAACTCCAGTTGCTTTGAGACCATAGCAATATGCGTTTGTACATTATGAGAATATTACTTAACAGTGGTTTCTTGTTACAAAAAAATCTATACTTTAATATTAACGATACAATTTTCGATTATTCGTGGTTCTGTTCGTTTCGACGGCGTGAGCTTTTTGATTGAAGATTGTGCGATATGGACGCTTGTGCTAATTAGTTTTAGTTAACCCCCTTTTTAACAAAATAAGTCTTCTGATGATGGTCGTGTGACCGAAACGTACGTAAAGACGAACATTTATAACAGAGTGTTAATGTGACCTAATTCCCGAGAATTTTTTATATAATTCATACTGGGTCAAGAATCTTATTATTTTATTTTGAAAATATTTTGACATTACTGAAAGGCGTCAGTTGCCTAGACATAATATAATGATTTAGTTGTTGTGATGGCTACCTAATTTAATGAAGGTACTTAGAAATGCCGATACATAAAAGAAAATTAATCAGTATAGTTTTAAAAATGTGATTTTGATCAAATCTTTTGTTGTAATTTCAGCTATAAGAATCCTTTTAAGAGGTAAGGCTCATGCAGAATGGAAAGTTTTATTATCAGGAGATAGAAGAACGGTAAGTTTCTTGTTTATATGCCTCATTGAAGGCCTTTATTCTTCATAATTCATCTGTCCAGGGCGACAATAGCTATCAAGTGTTTGTAAAATCTCTAATAAAATAGTGTGTTCAAGGTGAAAGATGATCAATATTTCATCGATGAACGACAAGTGGTATGGGGAGAAAAGAATTTAGAGACGACTATTCCAATTCTACCTCGAGGATTACACAAATTTCCTTTCAGGTGAGTTTTTTGATGAAACAGACGCGCAATCAACACTGAAATCTCAAATTTGTAGATTCTCTTTACCCGAATCCAGTCTACCATGTTCGTTCGAAAGTAAACCTACCTGTATCCGGTATTTCTTCAAAGTAACCATCGATGTTCCTTATGCCAGTCCTCCGCAAGGGATGAAGTATTTTACAGTTATCGGACCTCACATCGATTGTATGGACGAACAGTACTTGGTAAAATTAACGTTCTATTTTAAAATGAATGTCCGGTGAGTACCTTTCGTTTTGATTTTTAGAAACCGGTAGTGATGGAGGAGAGAAAAAGTACCTGTTGCTGGTGTTGTAAAAGAGGTACGATCAGTTTGAGATGCGTTTTGGAAAGATCGGCTTATGTTTGTAAGGAAACCATGAAATTGAAAGCCACCATAGACAACCAGAGTGCCGACGAGGTCAAACTGATTGTTCGTCTTGAACAGTGTTGTGAATTTTTCATAGATCGAGGTGTTCTTGGTGTTAGCAAAGATGTCAAACATTTGGTTTTTGAATATCGGTGAGTAGAAAAAAATTGTTCGCTAAATCAAATATGTACTTGGTTTTTCGGTTTTTAGTGGAAGCAACGTTAAACCCCAATCCCGAAGTAAATGGGATAGTGCCAATAGCCTTGTATTACCTCCAATGCCTACTACATTAGTTGGAATATGCCGTTTAGTTCAAATATATTATATACTTACCGTAAGTAATTTTTAACTTTTTAACCCTCAAATGTGATAATATTAACGGAATGTCATTTAAAAGTAAAATCAAAATTAAGTAATTATTCACACATATTATAATTAACAAAATATGAATAAAAGTTCAAGTTATTGATGTATTATTTATAGTATTTTTATATAATATTTAATTTTAATGTCATTATAGTCACCGAATTTTTTAAATAATGGATGTAATGAACTATATAATTTTAATTTATGTTTATATTATCCTCATTTATATAGATTTGCCTTAATTCTTAGGGTGAATCAATTCTTAATGTATGTAATATATCAACTACAATTTAATGAACATTAACAGTTTAACGAATTTTCTTTTTTATTTTATATTTTTTTTTCTTCCTTTTAAAATTTAATTTTCTTCAGGCCTGCGCACAGATACCTAGAAGTGTCTTTTGCAGGGTGTTATATATTATTATCTTAAAATCTGTAAATGCTGATTTTTTTCTCCATTGTCGTTGATTCGAATCGTCGCGGTAGGAAATTAAAAAAAAAATTTCTAATATTCTACAGCACAAATTAGTCCAAGCTGTGAACCGGGATTTTATCTATAATAAAAAAAAAACCTGTAAATTCGAACCAAAAAATTTTTTTTGCATTAGCTTTAGGAGGTTCTCAGGATCATTCATACACCTTAAAACCTCTTGGGAGCCCCAACCCCACCCATTGGGGGTGAAAATGGCCCGAAATCTCCAAGTCTTTGGTTGAATTTTCTACAAAAAAAGGTGTTTTGGCATTTCGAGTGCACCTAGGGAGTTTTTTGGGTCGCTGTACACGAATCCGTAGCCAGATTTACTTGCAATCCATCGTAGTGGTGGTCAAATCGACAAAATTGGCCAATTTCGCACCCCTAATATGTTATTTTGCAATTTACGTGTTTTAGGCATTTCGAATGCACCAAGGGTATTTTTTGGGTCGCTGATCACGAATCCGTAGCCAGATTTACTTGCAATGCATCGTAGGGGTGGTAAAATCGACGAAATTGGCCAATTTTGCACCCCTATATGTTATTTTGCAATTTACGTGTTTTTGGCATTTCGAATGCACCAAGGGGGTTTTTCGGGTCGCTGAATACGATTCCGAAGCCAGATTTACTCCGAAGTAATTTTAAAATACAAAAATAATAGAAATTAGGAAGCGTGTCAAATTAGCCATTTTTGTAAATTTCCCACCCCTATGATGATATTCGAGTAAATCTGGCTTCGGAATCGTATTCAGCGACCCAAAAAAAAACCTTGGTGCATTCGAAATGCCAAAAACACGTAAATTGCAAAATAACATATTAGGGGTGCGAAATTGGCCAATTTCGTCGATTTTACCACCCCTACGATTGATTGCAAGTAAATCTGGCTACGGATTCGAATTCAGCGACCCAAAAAAAACCCTAGGTGCACTCGAAATGCCAAAATACCTTTTTTTGTAGAAAATACAATCCAAGACTTGGAGATTTCGGGCCATTTTCACCCCCAATGGGTGGGGTTGGTGTTCCCAAGAGGTTTTAAGGTGTATGAATGATCCTGAGAACCTCCTGACGCTAATGCAAAAAAAAAATTTAGATTCGAACTTACATGTTTTTTTTCCGGTTCATAGCCAGGACTAAATATTTGTTTTACCAACATAAAAATTTGAACTTCTGAATCGGTAGTTTTTATTGTTTTATTTATGTTATCTGTAAGTATAGGAACCTTTAACAAAATTACCTTAAAATTCACGGTAGAATCATAATGAAATAAATAAAAAAGTAGAGTGTAGGCCTGCAGTCGCTCGTTCAACAGATAATTCTAATAGACAATTAAAAATTATCTTGTTGAAATGTAGATACTAGAGCATTATTTTATTTTGTTTAATTTTTTTTCCAGGTTAGCCTAGATAGTGATAATGACAGTGATATTGTTCAAATACAATTTCCTGTAACGATTGGAACGGTACCTTTTCGTATTCCAAATACAGATAGAACGCCGACAATAAAATATGGTGAGCCTAAAAACATTATTTTTGATAATTAATTCGTTCAATAGATTCGCGAAAGAAAAATATCGAAAGTCGGGATTTTCTGTCACACAATTTCCACCGTATATAATTAATTTTTGTTAAATCATTATAAATCAATAAATCTTATTTATTATTAATTACTTCCAAAAAAAATACCAAATATAACCGACTCACTACACCTTACGAGTTTATTAAAACAATATCAATAATTATATTTATCATAATTTAATTCAATACTATTCATTAGAAACAATAAGAATTTAATAAAATGAATGAAATCACTTAACGTCAATAATTTTATTTATTGTGGTTTTGATAGTTTTGTGGAAATTTAACAAGATAAAGGATCTTTAGAAGGGAGTTATTTTCGAATTTTTGATTTTTGTGGTACAGTTATTCATTTTTCTTCATCTCTTGTTGAATACCAATTTTTTTTAAAGAATAGTGAAATAATCAAATAAATTTAATTACGACAATTGTAGACATCTGTAAACACTTTAAGATTATTTTCGAATGTACAGGATGTTCTACATTGCTAGAGTGAACCAAACAATGTTTTTTGAATCGGGCATCCTATATATTATTTCGAATTTAGATTATCATCATCTTCCGCATACTTGCAATATATTGTTTCATATAATTATATGTTATTATTTATAAATTCTCGAGAAATAGGTCACACTAACACATATTTTTATTATTTTCGTCTTTACATATAGAGAAAATTTTTTTCGTATATAACTTCTATAATAATAATATTCTGGATAATGAGTTTGACAATAATTTCCTTCTAATTTTGTAAAAGCGTGTTTACTATCGAAGAAGCATCATATAATGTATTGTTTATTTTTAGAAAACGCATGTACCCACGTTGAAGGTGGACAATATATTGGTCCAGAATTTCTTTTAGGCCAAGTCTACGATGGAAACGAACACCATTTAAGGTAATTACCCCTATCAGATAAACGTTTCCGATATATTGTCGCGAAAATAGTCTATTAGGTAACCGTAAACGATTGTTTCTTTCAGAGAACCTGTAGTATTGTACAAACCCCTTTACGTTACTGTGGACAAAGCGGAGGGCAAGTAAAATTTAGAGGGCAATAAAACTGATTGCAGGGTTTTACATTTGATTTGATCAATTTTAAGACTGAAAATAGCAACATCGTAGTCAATTTTTTTCAAAAACTTTTCATCCCCCATCTTTGTAGACGACGAGATGACGATTAGTAGTTTAGTTCGAGAAACTGTACGAGGTTTACACATAATCTTCCCAAAATATAAAACAAAAGCACCAAATAACAAATGCATTAAATGTCGTACGAATACATATTTGCCAAATATTCGTGTGATTAGTTCGATTCTTGTAAGATATTCTTTATTGGGATATACAGCATCAAAGGAACTTGACGACCATTTCGCTTTCTACAAAAATTCGCCCCAGAAACTAGGATAGGAAATGTTTTAGACGCTAAAAGTAACAACGAAACGTTGTACCTCAGTTAAAAATATGGCCTAATATTTAAAAAAATGTGTAAATTCTACTTGGAGCTTTTCCGGCCCATTGTTGACGAAAGATAATTGAAGAATTGAAAAAAAAAATGGAATATGGAATGTTTGGCTAACGCTGATTTTTCACCATTATTATACTCTTCGCGACGAAGTCGGAGAGTATATTGCATTTGCTCATGCTATTTCTAAAAGTCCTAGAGTAAAAATTACCCCATTGTGTTTTTCATCGAATTTTAAGCAACTTTGATAAAATTCGTCTGTCTGTGTGTCTGCCTGTCTGGATGTCCGTCACGAAATGTTGTCTCCACGATAACTCAACAACGAAAGGTCCTATCATATTCAAATTTTGACAATTTTTCACTTGAACAAAGCATTATCTATTAAAATAATATTTATTTTTCAAAATTCTTTTAAAATTTAATTCTTAATTGTGAATATGAATAAATTTGATACATTCAAAAACCATTAAAACGTAACGAATTCATTATTAAAATTACTTATAAAAAATTAAAATAAAAATTACAAAAACATAGTTTTCAAATTTCATCTGAAACACTATAAAGATGAAAAATGTTTACTTAAATAAAACTTAATTTACTAATAACAAATGAATAAACATAAATTTCATTTATTTCAAAATTTAAAGAATATTAATAAATAGAAAAAATTAATAAATTCAAATAAAATTTTTAAATCAAACATTTTTACCAAAAAAGCACTTTAATAGTTCACCAAAAAATGCTGACTAATACAATTTTTTACTTAAACAACGTTATTTATTAAAGTAATATTTTATTTTTCAACATTCTTTTAAAATTTAATTCCTAATTATAAATATGAATAAATTTGATATATTCAAATATCATAAAACTTAATGAATTCATTACTGAATTAACTTATGAAAAATTAAAATGAGAATTACAAAAATATACTTTTATAATTTCAGCTTAAAATTTTTTTTTACTTTAATAAAACTTTATTTACTAATAACAAATGTATAAACATATATTTCTATAATTTTAAAATTTAAATATAGTAGTAAATATAAAAAACTATTAAATTAAAAAAAAAATTCCATTAAAATCATTTATAAATAGAATTTTACAATAAAAGCACTTTTCAAATTTCACCAAAAAAATGTTGAAAAAGAAAATTTCTTATTTAAACAAAACTTTATTTATTAAAATTATATTTACTTTTCATAATTCGTTTTTTATTCTAAGAAAATAGTCAAATTAATTTTTTCTTAAAATAATAAAAATAAATATATTTCTTTTAAATTTAAATCAATTTTAAATTTTTACAATAATTTTTCATATTTTATTAATAAATAAGTAATTTATTTAAACTTTTTATTTATTTAATTAACAAAATGAAAATTAATAATAATCTCATACAAATTATTTAAAAATTTATTTCTAAATATGCATTTAAAATTTCATCGAAAGAACAATAAAGATGAAAAATTTTTACTTGGATAAAACTTTATTAACGAATAACAAATGAATAAACTTTAACACCTCGTAACTTTTTTGGGTATACTTTTGCATATAGGTAAGTTAGCTTAAATCGACTTATTGTCATCAAATTTAGCACTAATATTTTCGGGACATCCTGTATAACTCGCCCGTTGTCAATAATTTTGCAAATCATTTACATAATTTACAGTTATTGTGAAGGTGCTTTGACAAAAAACTAATAAATAGTCAATGTGTAAATTATCCATCCTTAAACCAAAATTGTTTAAGAATGTATCTTGTTTTCAGTGATAAAATTAGAAAGACCAGCAGTCAGACATTAAAAGCAACTCGACTTATAAATGTAGGTCACATTTCAAAGTGATTTTGTTCCTCCGAATGCTTTTCTCTAAATTATCTGCCTTGTCCCTTTCAGGAAGGGGATAGCTCTATCGTGAATTAACAAATTGATCATTTCGAATTATTTTAAACATATCTATATGAAAATTTGTGACTTCCCCGTGAAATGGCGTCCGAATAATAAAATTTGAAATGCACCAATCGGTGTTGATGTTGTATAAGCCAATCAAGGATTGAAGATTAGAAAGTTATTGTGATATTTATGTTGAATACTTTTTGATATAATCGAATTTTGAATGTGTTTCCTTAATTTACAGAATTTTGATGTCTATTTATATAAATTTTAGGATACAGCGTGTAGCTCTATCGAATTGTAGCTAAAAGTACGTTTATATTAACAGAATATAAATATATATGTTGAATTGTCACGTTATATATATATTTAGCTTTACCTGTAGTTGAGAATGGATATTATATTTCTATAATTGTTATAACTGTTCCTTATATAAAACATAATTATAATTAAATGTTTATAACATAAGTTTCTCTGATTTCACAACACTTCATTATTTTTTCAATCCTTTGAATCATCCTCATAGCATCCTATTTCACCAAGGTCGCGATAGGTGAATCGGTCCTGTTGCGGATACGTAAAGACTGCGCGCGATAACTTCTACTGTTGGAATGAATCTAAAATATTAAGAAGAAAAACACAGATTCTGAAAAATGTATCCCTTCCAACATCGAAAGTTGTCGTTATTTTGTGTTTGTTTTTGTAGAACTGGCATTTTTGTATTTCGTGCGTGAAATGGCATAGATGGTTAATTTTTGGCCGAAAGCGCAGGTTGAGGCTAAAATGCACTCGAATTCACAAACGCAATACAAACAAACATGTTTGTACAACTATAATTTTGAATTATTCGGCTAAAGTACTATGTTATAAATAAAGACTATAAAATTTCACAGTTTTGAAGTTGACTTGCTCTGTCGTTACTATAGAATTCGTAATAGTTATTTCCCAGTACAGGTCTGAAACCTTTCTTAAGTGCCATGTCATAAATCCTACACATCTGGTTTCGAAAGTAGATACTTGACAAATAACATCGTTCTTCTCATTTGTTGTGAGAATACCAATCAATATGCACTCATATATTTTAATAATATTACTGAATAGCGGATTCTTACTACAAAAAAATAATTTTTTATACATTAATTCTGACGATACAATTTCGATTATTCGTGGTTCTGTTCGTTTCGACGGCGTGGGCTCTTTTAATTGAAGTTATTTTGTGCGATTTGGACGCTTGTGCTATAATTAGTTTTAATAAACCCCCTTTTTGACATAGTGAGTCTTCTGATGATGGTCGTGAGACCGAAACGTACGTAAAGACGGATAGTTAAAACGAAGTGTTATTGTGACCTATTTCCCGAGAATTTTTATATATAATTATAATGAAACGAATAAAATGTATGACAAGTTTTATAAATGCGTTTGTTTATTGTAAATAATGAATAAGTTAACTCTATTGTCAACTGTTCCATAAAAGATGTTCTTGTGCAACCCATTTGTTATTCTTTCAGGATAAAATGGAATTTACTCTTTGGTTATTATTATCATGGACAAACTATTAATCTGTATCAAACATTCAAATTTGTGTCCACAGTCTACATAGGAAATAAATGCCGTTACACTATATTTTACATTGTTTACTTTTATTTGTACCATTTACATTTTAAAAAACACATTTCGTCATCGGTTGCATGAACTTGATTCACAGATAATTACCCTGCTCAAAATCCAATTGGGTTTTTATTTGCAGAGAGGCAATTTAGCAAATTCCTACTTCGATTCCTCAAATAAAAATATCATTGAATATTCGACATCCAGTTGTACATTTGTAAATTGGAATAGACTCCTTATATAAAATTTAAATAGCACGAACAATTCGTTTATCTTTCCTTTTTTTATTCAATCAATCGGCCCAATCATAAATCTCATTGGTTTTGTTATGAACATATAATTACAAATAAGTTTTTTAAATATAAATAAATACAATTTCTTTTTTTAGAAGAAAGAAATTTTCTTTAAAAACTTTCTTCAGAAGAAATTTTCTTTAAAAACTTTCTTCAGAAGAAACTTTCTTTAAAAGAAATAAAATGAAAATAGAAAGAAATAATTAAAAACAGCTTTATAATTAGAGTGAGATGTACTTTTTAAAATATGCAGCAGCTTGCGAAGTTGATGAATACATCTGTAAAATCACACGCATTCTCGAAATTTTTTCCTTGAGGACTCTATTTTCTTCTAAAAGTAAATAAACATTCTCCTCGCTTGGCGTTCCTCCACGCGGTCCTAAAAGACATGTAAATGTAATTTTCAAGCGACGTTCAATAAATCGAGCTGGAGACGAAAAAAATTATGACAATTACACACATTGAAGCATGCAATCAACAGTAGAAACGATTTGCTTTAAAAAAAAAGTGGGAATTACATATCTGTAACTTCAATAATACCTTCATAATTAATTTAATTAACTTAAGGTTTGTAAATTTTGTTTTCAATAACACACATTTTGGATAACCTTTTCGAGGGCCAACTTGGGAATTACTTTCACCGTTTTCTAAGCCCATTGTTATAAACAGTGATTTTCTGTGACAGACTATGAAATGATTTTGTTTGAACAGATTATTGCAATAATGACATTCTAATTTATGATAAAAATAATACGCACTTCGACGTTTTGACGGACAGTCCAAGTAAATCCAGTTTTATTTGCACTGCTATGAATCCAAACAGCAACGCTATTTATATCAAGACTGATTTTGGCAAACAGCAAAAATCAAAAAGCGCCACGATTTCGATCGGTTTTTTGTAAATAACATTCAATTTTTGGCCAACAACTTTACGTTCGCTGTACTGTTTACATGCGATCACCGACGTTTCTAGGACACAAAATGGTGGATGAGAATACCTATGTTTTTAGTGCTCTAGTGACGGTTTCCATTGGAGTGTGTCTTTTGAACGTGTTCTATGTGCTTGAGGTTTTGGGACCGGGCACTTGGTGGAGAACCGTGATGTTAATAGAAATATTACCTCTAAAAGTATAAACATTTTTTATTTAAAGTGGTTTCAACGTCTTTTACGATAATTTCGGAAAACCTCATACAAAATAACGTAGAACGTAATTGACAATAGAAGTAGTAGATAAGTTCGTACGAAATCACAAGAAAACACGGCATAACGTTAATGAGATTAGAGATATATGCGATCTCGTAAACATAAGTCACAATACACGGTCCGTCCGTGTACAAGTTACTGTTCTCTTACACTGCTTTATTTATGACGTAACCATACACCGTTCGCTCAGCGCTCGCTCTGTCCCTTGTACAACTCGAATGCACCCTATATAGGCCAGAAACCATGTTGTACGTCACCAGTCGGTATCACGCATACCATTATAGTATTCTATAGTAGCTCATTAGAACTACTATTGTTCTGTGTTTCAAGAGTTCACAGACTATAGACGTAAGAGATAAATAGTGTTGTTCTGTGTTACTAAGTTACTACTGTCAGTCAGTAGTAAGTTTCTTTGTGTTTTTTTATTGTATTGTAAATCATTGTCTTGTAGTGGATGATAATTTGATGTGTTCATATGAAATAAGAATTAGTTTATAGTTTGTGCAAATGGTGGTTAGATAGTTTTCACGTCGTTTTCGATTATATTCTTGTAGCAGGGAGTTTGGTATATTCCTAGGATATAATAAGGTTAGTTTAATAATAATTATTGTATGAACTTCGGGGATTCCCGCAATCACTAGTATATGTGTATTTGTTCAAGTATAACTACGTAAACTGCTTGTGAAATGTACATTTTATTAGATGCGAACTGATTTTTGAATTGGCAATGCTGATTTACGTACTTGGCGCCGGATTTATTACGATTTTAGAGTCATATGCGATCTTGGGAGTAGGTGCCAAAGTTCATGAAACTCGGAACGCTAGAGCTTTCGGGCAAGTTTTTCATAATGTGAATACAGATAGTTCGCCAAATAAATCGCAAAAAAATATTCTTGATATGTTTGAATGCCTTAAATATACTCTCTTGTGTAAGATGTGTAAGACCCTCTATATTGATATGTTTATAAACGTCTTTAACTTACAGATAAATAACCGTAAAATAATTTCATCCGTGTTTTGACGGGCAATTGAGACGAGCTAACGACCCTGTTTTGTTTAGATTGGAGACTGTTGACAAACTTATCGCTGACTGCGATGCAGGGGTGTTTTCAAAACACACACTAACGAAGAAAGCTTAGAATTAAATTTAAATAGCTATTGAATTCATACGAGTTTAGTTGCTCTTTAAGGCAGTATATTAAAGAAAATACGATTACCTAAATTGTACTAAACATTGTGATAGTGTCCATTTACAAGAAAGGGTGAGTTTTCTCACAGAGCATACTTAAGTTTTATTCGTTTGAATTGTTGTTTTAATATTATTCAAATAATCCACTTTAAAAGATATTTTGATTACCGCTTGTTAACTGTTTTGCCTGTAGAGTATTGACAATTGTATTGTTGTTTCTTGTTGATATTTTGAGCTGGTCAAAGAGACCATTGCACGACTCTTTAAAGTATTCAACAAGGCTTTGTGTCTGGAGGGGACCTCGCGTTGGCGTCCATTGCACTCCTCAGTACAAAGCATTCTTTTCACTTGTTGATATTTTGAGCTGGTCAAAGAGACCATTGCACGACTCTATAAAGTATTTAACAAGGCTTTGTGTCTGGAGGGGACTCACGCGTTTTAGTGTCCATTGCACTCCTCAGTACAAAGGGTTTTTATTAAGTGATCTAGATCTGAGGTTGCAATATCAATCTCATGTTATGTGTTATTGTTTCTTGTTGATATTTTGAGCTGGTTAAAGAGACCATTGCACGACTCTATAAAGTATTTAACAAGGCTTTGTGTCTGGAGGGGACTCTAGCGTTTTAGTGTCCATTGCACTCCTCAGTACAAAGGGTTTTTATTAAGTGATCTAGATCTGAGGTTGCAATATCAATCTCATGTTATGTGTTATTGTTTCTTGTTGATATTTTGAGCTGGTTAAAGAGACCATTGCACGACTCTATAAAGTATTTAACAAGGCTTTGTGTCTGGAGGGGACTCTAGCGTTTTAGTGTCCATTGCACTCCTCAGTACAAAGGGTTTTTACTAAGTGATGGTAGCATGGTTGCTACGGTATTGAGTATAAATATAACTCGATACATTTGTTCAGGCATTACCGTTTTCAGTACAATAAGTTTAAAGGTGAATTGTTTATGATAATCAGATTAATGATAATGGTTAAGTATATCTGAAGTATTTACGTTAATGCAACAACGCAGTATTTAAAGTTTTAAGATGTTTACTAAGTCACTGCACTTATTTCTAAAGTTAGTAAAGTCACTGTAGTATGAGTATGCTCAGAAGCTTTAATGCTTTCCAGGTATACCATTGACCATCCTGAAACAAGAGTCTCCCCATCGCCAAGTTGTTTTTACAAGGTGGTTATTTTATTAATATCTCGGCTAAATATTGTTTTACATGCATTATTATTTACTATTTTATCATGTCACTAGGGTTGATCAATATTATAAATAGTCTGTATTAGAGTGATGACTTTTAGTACTCAGTTAAACCAGATTAAATGTCAGTCAGGGAAGATATCGCTTACAGATGGCGAGTCTAAAAACTGTATTGTGTGATGATAAAAAATGAAATTGAATTTTAATGCAACCTCTAAAACATTTTGCGTTTGATTTCGTTCAAGAATAATGAATATTCCTGGAGTTTTTGAATTTCTCATTTAAATAATTATTAATTCGATGTTTCTGAGGGGCGGCGGGATTCGCATTGGAGGGTTACCCAAGTAATTACAAAAGGTTTAATCGAAAACCGAACCTGTATCTTCATTTTACATAATGAACTTGACCGATACCTTAGTATTAAATCACGGCGGCTGTCATCTGGACATTGGTCGTTTAATTAATAAAGGGGGGAGGTTGATAAGACAATAATCTGAAGATAGAGTTATGTGTTTAATCGCTTGTGGTTTGTGGTAAGTCTACATCTAAAAGTTTTCATTATTGTGTTCGTAACAGTGCGTTGTTTTGACTTTTGTTGTTTAATATATTATCCATCCATTTCGATAAGACAATATGATGTTTTAAAAAGTGCCTATCGTGTATAAATAGATATTTTCTTGGAATCTTCTTTATGCTAAACAATGAAGAAAACACGTGGCATTGATTCCGAAGTGATTAGTTTAAATTTTTGGTAAGAACATTGCGGAACTTAAACTGACTATACATTCCCATATTCCGGATGACATATCGATCGCAGGATCGATTGAATGGATATAACTTGTTTAAGTTTTTTTATAAATTTCCCAATAACTTCAATGTGTTCTTATTACACTATATAACTTTTCAATCACAATTCTTAGACTGCAAATCTGTAGGAACACAATCGGTTAATCGGTGATCTATCGTCACTGGTTTGTAATAAACTGTGGGTACACTATGACACTAAAATGTACGAAACAATCATCATTATCCGGTAAAAAAACTGTTAAAGCACCTTTCAGCTACCAAGTAGCCATCATTAGAGTGAAACTAAATTAGAAAACAAAAGGTGCCTGCTAAAATGCTATTTGGAATTAATAGTGCAAATAAGGAATTACCCTCAGCTGCAATGAATTTAATAGATTGTGATTAAATGAAAGAGTGATTACTTTGTTTTTATATAACTTCTAATATTAACATGAAACGTTACTGTAGTTTCAACACCGAAGTGTCATTATCGTACAATTTTGCATCTACTATAGAGTCTCGATAACGTCAACTAATTAAAATGTAATGAAGAAGCACAATATTATGTATATACATAAGTAAGTAAAAGTATGGTACACACGCTACCTAAACCTACTGATGTATGTATGTATGTACTACATGTATGTAATAAACTCAAAACTAATTACAAGTTAAAACTGAAAGAAGCTAAAATAAGGGCAACTGATCAAATAATAAAAAAATCAAACAATCCAAACAGAACTATGTGGAGTCTAATTATTAAAAAAAGAATTCTCACTAAAAATATCACATACATAACAGTAGAAACTTTCAATGATTATTTTTTATCAATTGCACAAAAAATATCTCAATCCATTCCAAGAAGTCAATTAGACTCTTACAAGATAATTTTTCACATAATTCTTTTTCATTTTTCATAGTTTCATTTGTTCAGATCAGAGAAATAATAATGGGATTCAAAAATAGTAGCTCCAAAGATGTCTTTGGCCTTTCAATCATACTATTAAAAAGAAATATCAGCGATAACAAAGTTGGTCAATAAATGTATTAAGGATGGTATTTTCCCAAACTGTTTGAAAATATCAAGGCTAATACTTGTACATAAATCTGGTGACATAAATGAAATAACAAACTACAGGCCGATATAGTTAGTACCGTTATTTTCAAATTTTCTTGATAAGGCGTTAAGCATTAAGCATACAAATTGACTTGGAATGTAACAATTTATTTTCGACAATTTGGTTGCAGAAAGGAACGTAATACAACAGGAACAATTATTGAATTCATTAATAAAACTATTGATAGCTTTGAACAAGGTCTACATTCGCTATCACTATTTCTAGATCTAACAAAGGCATTTAACTGTGTTGTCTTTGCTATACTATTCAAAAATCTTGAAATATAAATTTGACATTGTTGGCGACAATGGATGAGAGATGGTCTGAAAAAAAAAATAACTTACGATTGGTGTACCCAAAGGATCCATATTGGGCTCTTTTTTTTTAATTTTTATTAATGACATGTTGGAATACTTATCATTGACGCACACAGTACTATTTGCTGATGATGTAACAGCGTCAAATTGTGAACAGTATCTAGATCATATGGAGGAACAGAGTAGAATAAGCATGAATGATCTTTGTGTGAATGAGAACAAAACCGTAAAAATACTCTTTTCCTTAGAGGCAACATATAGTTTTGATAAATATACAAACACTTTAGGCGTACATATAGATCATAGACTTACTTGGAATGTTCATGCAGATAAAATTATGATACAATTGAGTGTAGGTATTTTTGTTTTGAGAACCTTATCTCAGTCGCTATCTCCTTTTATTATGAAGGCTGCATATTTTTCTTTGATGGAAAGCCAGTTACGCTACGCTATTTTAGTTTGAGGTAATTGTGCTAAAAAAATGAGATTTTCAGATTACAAAGGAGTGAGTATTGGTTACAGGCACTGCTGTAGAAAAGCATCTAAGAGACTAGGTATATTAAAATTCCCAAATCTGTATACAGGGTGAGTCAGTTTTTTGTAGACAAACTGCAACAGGAGATAGAACAAGTGTTTTTAAGAAGAAAAGTTCTCATAAACATATGTCGTAGAAGGCTTCGTTTTCGAGATTGAAATTGAAAAAAAAATTTCGTTTTTTGCGAATATCTCCGGAACCGTTTATCGTACAAAAGACAGCTTTTGTGAGCATTTTCTACTATACTATAGTAAGCTATGTTCTGTGCGATACAAATTTTTTTTTACTCTTGGTGAAGATTTTGAAGGGGTAGTGGGTGTTTCTCTCCCCAACTTCTACGCCGCTGGGAAAAAGTACAGTTTCGAGACAACCATTTGAACCTCCAATGTCTTCTACACAAAAAAGGTACTCCTGGTCATAAGCTCTTAATTGACCGTTTTCGAGAAAAATCAACTTTTATGTTGAAAAACATGGCCAATTCTTACTAATTAAACAAAATTTATTCAAACGTTAGAACAAGTAACAAAACCAAAAGATTGACCATGTTTTTCAACATAAAAGTTGATTTTTTTTCTCGAAAACGGTCATCTTTACAGCTTATGACCAAGAGTACCTTTTTTGTGTAGAAAACATTGGCGGTTCAAATGGTTATCTAAAAACCGTACGTTTTTCAGTGGCGTAGAACTAGGGGAGAAAAACACCCACTACCCCTTCAAAATCTTCACCAATTAAGACTAAAAAAAATTTTTTTTACCGCACAGAACATAGCTTACTATGAGTAGAAAATGCTCACAAAAGCTGATTTCTGTACGATACGGTTCCGGAGATATTCGCAAAAAACTAAACTTTTTTTCAATTCCAACACCCTGTATCTTGAAAACGAAGCCTTCTACGACATATGTTTATAGAAACTTTTCTCCTTAAAAACATCTGTTCTATCTCCTGTTGAAGTTTGTCTACAAAAAACTGACTCACCCTGTATGTATACAGGGTGTTTCAGTTTTTTCGTTCATAACTTCGGCAAACGATAGAACTTCTAAAAATAATAGGGGTCTTTCATATAAAATTTTTCTCTAAATCACTTCGTTTTCGAGATACAGGGTGTTGAAATTGAAAAAAAAATTTAGTTTTTTTCGAATATCTGCGGAACCGTTCATCGTACAGAAAACAACTTTTGTAAGCAATCTCTACTCATAGTAACCTATGTTTTGTGCGATAAAAAATTTTTTTTATTCATAATTGGTGAAGATTTTGAAGGGGTAGTGGTCAATTGTTTGGTTTTGTTACTTCGTTTAATTGGTAAAAAATAAATTTTATTTCAAAGATTGACAATGTTTTTCAACATAAAAGTTGATTTTTCTCGAAAACGGTCAAGTTTGGAGCTTATGACCAAGAGTACCTTTTTTGTGTACAAAACATTGGCGGTTCAAATGTGCATCTCAAAATCGTACTTTTTCTAGTGGCGCAGAAGTTGGGAAGAAAAACAACCACTACCCTTTCAAAATCTTCAACAATTATGAATAAAACATAGCTTACTTTAAGTAGAGATTGCTTACAAAAGCTGTTTTCTGTACGATGAACGATTCCGAAGATATTCGCAAAAAACTTTATTTTTTTTTTTCAATTTCGACTCGAAAACGAAGTGATTTAGAGAAAAATTTTATATGAAAGACCCCTATTATTTTTAGAAGTTCTATCGTTTGCCGAAGTTATGAACGAAAAAACTGAAACATCCTGTATATAAGTGTCTTAAGTATGCACATAATTGCAGAGATAAGTATTCCTTTAGTGAGGATTTTCATGATTACAATACTCGTAATAAGAGAAATATTCGTACAGATTTTCTTAGCGTTTCAAAGTGAATGAAATTTTTGTAAATCTTATTCTCAACAATCGCCAAACCGTTTGATTTGTAACCACTTTTTACCCAGCGATATTTCAATTTTGGTAGTGAATTCGGCTCTGTCCGAACGTTGCGATTTCGAAGCATTAAATTAAATCGAATAACCTTATTTAAATTTAGACACACGGTAGTATGTTTAGATGTTGGTAGTCATGTTCTAAAAATAATAACGCGGGGTCAGTCTTTTCTCTAAATCGTTCGCCGTCTAAGCAGTTACCTTGGTTCATGTTTGAAAAAAATCTCTTTTATTTCAGATATGCGTGTATAATCGTGGATTGTTTTCGCCAAGTCCTATCTGTTGTTTCGGTCGCGATATGGATAAGCAGGATGTGGAACACGAGATTTGCGGAAATTGGTAAGTTTTTTTTTTGATTGCGATAAGGTGTAGTTGTAAATGCCAGTTAAATTCTGCAAAATGATGATTATATTGTTTCGGAGAATCGAAATGAAATGTTTGTTGTATCTCTGAGGATAACGGGAGGTTTTGTGTGATCAGAAGTTTCTAAAGTAGTTTTGGGCCAGTGGGGGCTCGTCGGATGCGGCTAGAGAGTCTGTGTCACTTCGTAAATTGCTAAAATTTGTTGTATAATATTCTTTACGTTTGAAATCGGAAATTGTACATGCATTCTTCCGAAAACATATCAAGCAGGCCCAAACAAATACTGATTGAAGATGTGAATTATCAGAAGGAAATTGATATAATATAAAATTTCTAAAGACTAAAGTTTCCGAAAAAAATTAAACGTTTGAAGTTAAAGACAATTTCAGTTTAAGAACGTTTTATTTTGTAATTCGCTAATAGTCGAGGAAATAAAGCACTAAAATAGGCCAAACCTACCAAACTTGGCGCAGATGAATCGATTGAGATTCGGTTTTCTGCATTCGATTTAGAAAGTGATTTAGAAAATTTGTCCGGTATTTTTTTTGCGGAAAAATTTGATCTTGATTCTAAAATGGAATATTCAAATGACACATTATAATTCTTTTATTAGAAATAATAATATATAATAATGATTTTCTTTTCTTCCTATATGTTTATTGTGAAATATTGAAATGCAAATGTATTTTAATATATAATTGATTATGATTTTAATAATTTTAGGACGATGTTCAATATACTAATAAATTAAAGAATAAACTAAAAAAACTATCCTCAGGTATTGCAGGAAATTTTTAGCATGTCGTAATCATCATCAGCGACTTTTATATCTTCACTCGATCAGTTGACAACGATAAAAGAATAATTTTTAATAAAATTAATCGATATCCAGAGCTTCAAGACTCTCGGATTCCCCGCGGATGGTCTTAGGTGACCTCGGGGATTTTTTTGAACATCATATTCGTGTAATTAATTCTTTTTTATTCACCTTAAGAAGAGCACTCGTGGAAATGCATTCCATCTTACTGCGCTAGGTTTGGAAGGTGTAATGCTTTATTTCCTTGACTACCAGGCGAAATTCAGAAAGTCGCTCCGATACCACCAGTTCTTTTTCCAATGTTCATTCGAGACTTGTTTGTGCACTTTGGGCGTCTAAAGGTTTTTTTTTTTACTTTTTTCCTCTCTATTATAGTAAGAAGGAAATTCCCCAATTCAATTACGTGATGCACACGGCCCATTGTGCCAGAAACATAACGTTGTGTCAGGTTTGCAAGGAACCAGTATCGAAAAATCAATTCGAGGATCATAAAAAACAATGTCTGCAGAAAGCGAATACGTCCGTCGCACCGATCAAGAAGAAAACGCCCGATCGGCCGCCCACCAATATTGAAAAGAGTTCGTACTACCAAGCGCGAAAAGATGTGGAGGATCAGAAGATCGCGACCAGGAGGGAAAAATACATGGAGCGGCACGAGAAATTTCTGGATGCCGGTCATTCGATGAAACGCTCGGATAAGACGCCGTCTCCCAACAAACAGACGGCCGCCAGATCGCCGTCGCCCAGAGACGTCAAACCGAAAACTAAACAGCAGTCCGCTTATTCGACGACTAGAACGACGAACGGTGCCGGGCGCGCCGTCGATCTGAACGAATCGTTGTCCGAATTCATGGTGGCTTGTCCTTATTGCGATCTAGAATTGAGCAAGTTGGACTCGGACGAACACGAAAGCTACTGCGGTTCGAGGACCGATAAGTGTTTGCAATGCGGCGAACTGGTTATGTTCAAGTACAAACAGATTCACATGGATTCGGACCACGGTTTCCTGAAATTGAAAGATGGTGAGTTTATTCTCCTTTTGTGTCGTTTTGCTTTGATATTTTTCTCTTATTGCGCATTCGCACACTCTTGCGTTTCAGGCTATATAAATATCATCAGTTAGAAAAGGTGGTGGCCTGGTTTCGATTTGCAGTTGAAGATTATGTAATATGTAGCGAATTAGCGATTCAACAATGTATATTTTATTATTTATTATAGGTTTCTCTAGACTGTCTAGATCGTTCATCGATTAGTGATCTGCAGCTAAATAGCTCCAGGCAGCTGTTTCCTCTTCTCTGGCTCTTCAGTAAAGCGAGTTGAGATGTAGTGTCACCGATCGATATATCTGCTGGCGATGTATACATAAACAAACAATAGAGAGTGTTGGAAGGGGATAGAACAATTAACGCCATCTATCCCCGACTAGATGTACCCAATGCAATGGATCTTACGCCCTTTAATTAATATAACCCACAAATACTATAAATAAGAAACCATCACCCTATCTACAAAAAATACTGTTAAAGTAATGACGACTTTTCAGGTACCAAGTAGCCATAATCAAAGTAAACTAAATCAGAAATCAAAATGTGCCTGTTTAAATACTATTTAGGGATAATAATGTAAACAATGGGTTATAGTCTAGGCTGTAAGTTGAGGAAAAAGCTCAAATAAATAACTTTTGTACAGAAGCGGAATCAAAAAAAATTGCATGATGTTTTATGGACCCCAAAGATAATTCGTGAAACGATAGCGATATGCCCTCGCCCCCTTCACCCCCAGAACGTCAAAATTAGCCCATTTCTACCCCTCCAATATCATACATACGATTTTTTTTCAAAAAATTAAAATTAAGGTCCGAAAATGGTATCTAGAAGGTTTTTTGGGTCGCTGATCACGAATCCGAGGTCGGTTACCCGGAGACCAGGAAAAATCGGAAAAATTTGGCTATTTTCCAGTTTTTTATCCAAATTTTGTATTTTTTGCTTCCAAGAATGTCTTCTAGGTTTTTTTTTTATATTGAAGCTGTGAATAAGGAATTAAAAACTTTAATTGTTTGAAAATAACCAAAAAAAATTAATCAGTTTTCCATTTTTCCGACCTCTTGGTGCATTTTCCGCATAACTGACCTCGGATCCGAAAAACCTCTCGGAAGACATTCTTGAAGGCAACAAGTACAAAGCGTGGAAAAATAACTGGAAAATAGTCAAAGTTTTCCGATTTTCTGGTCTCCGGTTGAGTTTCCCTGGTAACCGACCTGGGTTTCGTGAAAAAACTGTCGCCATGATTTTGTTGAACGATAAACTCACTTTGGCCTTTTTGGGCTTTGATTTGCCAGGACAAGACCACTGTTTCAATTGTTCTTTGGTCTCTGGTGTGTTGTGATGGATCCATGTCTCGTCCGCGGTTACGAAACGGGGCAAAAAGTCCTTCTTATCGCGAAACGCTCCTTTCAAGTTGTCACACGGTCGCGCTTGTCACCTTTATATCCTCGCTCGATCAGTTGAAAACCATAAAAAAATAATTTTTAATAAAATTAATCGATATCCAGGACGTCAAGACTCCCAGATACCCCGGGGATGGTCCAAGAGAACCTCGGGGAATTTTTTGGACATCATATTTGTGTAATAATTTTTTTATTCGCCTCAAGAAGTGCACTCGTAAAAATGCAATAAAGATTTTGGATCGAATGCAGAAAACCGCAAGTCGATCCATCTTACTGCGCCAGTTTTGGAAGGTGGTATGCTTTATTTTCTCGTCTATCAGGCGAGATTACTCAGAAAGTCGCTCCGATACCACCAGTTCTTTTTCCAATGTTCATCCGACGATAGTTTGTGTACTTTGGGTGTCTAAATATTTTCTCAAGAAAGTTTATCAATTTTAAAACACAGTACAGACAAAAATATCTACGTAATTAAGAAGGGATGGACATGTAGAATAGAATAGAATAGAATAGAATAATTTATTCATGCTAAATACCAAGTATTGGCTTACATTCGTCAAAATACAAGAAAAAAAAACAAATTCAAATTATGATACAACATAAAAGAATAAAAACTTAAAACTATTAAATCAGAACTGAAAATCTAAAAATTCCTTAAATGTGTAAAAACAATGTTCAGTAAGAAAAATTTTAATGACCCTAGAAAAATTGTCGAGTGGGAGCTCTCTAATCAGTAGTGGCAGTTTATTGAAAAATGTTGGACCCCAGTAATTAACGCTATTTCTGCTACGTTTTATGCGGTGATAATTAATGTGTAAATTACATTTCGCTCTAATGTTGACACAGTGCAGATCACATCGAGTTGAATATTCGTTAATATGTGTTTTAACATATATTAAACAATGTTGAATGTAAATGCAAGGGAGAGACATAACTTTTAGGTCCTTGAAGGCATGCTTACAGTCTTGTCGGTAAGACAGGTTTTTTATAATCCTAATTGCTTTACGCTGAATCTTGAAAACATGAGACATATTTGCTGAGTGACCCCAGACTAAAATGCCGTAACTAATTTTCCAGTGTATTACACCAAAATAAGTTGTGAGCATTACCTTAATAGATACAATTTTGTTTAAGTTTCTTAGCACGTAAATTCCTTTAGCAACTGATGAAGCAACTTGATCACCATGTTTCCTCCAAGTTAACCCTTTATCTAATAGTAGTCCAAGAAATGATATAAATTCATAATTGTTTGAGTTTGATATTTGTCTCAAGGAAAAACAGAAGGTCACAGTTTTTTGATCATTAATATTTAATTTATTATGTGTAAACCAGTTGAGCAAATCAGTTCGACTCTCCATGAGTGAATTGTGTAAGTCAACTAAATCTGTACTAACTCTTGAGCGGTTGTATCATCTGCATATAAGATTACTTTGGATTCAGGAACTTGTAACGGTAAATCATTAATATATATCAAAAAAACTACAGGTCCAAGTATGGAGCCTTGAGGTACCCCTAAGGTAACTGGCAACATAGACGAGCTGGTAGAATGTATATAGACAACTTGCGTTCTACCAGATAGACCGTATCAAAGACAATGATGTTTCAGAAAATTTATAGCTGTTCAGCTTAGACATCAGAATATCGGTAGAAACACAATCAAATGCTTTTGTGAGGTTACAGAAAATTGAGCCGAAATGCTCACCATTATCAAATGCTTCACAAATTGCTTCCGTCAGTTTCAAAAGAGCAGATGTTGTGGATTTGTTTTTTCGGAACCCAAATTGTGCTTCCGTAAAAATATTATTATCCTCGAAGTGATTTATAATTTGACAGGCTAGAGTTTTTTCAAATATCTTTCCAATTATTGGTATGATAGATATAGGTCTAAAGTTATTTAACTCATTTTTTGAACCTTTTTTATGTAACGGTAATACTTTAGATAATTTCAAAGATTTTGGAAATGTGCTAGTGTTTATGCAAGCGTTAAAGAGTTTTGTCAAAGGATGCACTAAGTAATGAGAAATACACTTGATAATTTTCGAATTTAAGTTATAAATATCACGACAGTTAGATTTATTTAATTTAGAGATGCAATCCCTTACTACATAAAAAGAGAGTTCTTGGAAGTTGAAAGTTGGATGGTCAGATGGAAATACTACAGGATTTTTTTTCATACTTGCAACAGGCAGCGCGTTGGATAGATTCGAACCAATTTCAGTAAAGTATTCATTGAATTGATTTGGGGTTAATTCCGTTTCATCATTCATATATTTATTCTTTCTATATTTATTAATTATATTCCACGAGGCTTTGGAAGGATTATTTGATTTTAATATATAATTATCTTGTGAAGCTTTCTTGGCTAAGGTAATAGCTTTTTTATACTCACAACGTTTGCGTTTTATTTCATTTAGAAGATTGGTATTATTGTGTAGTGACTCCCTTTTCTGCTTAAGATTGTCGTCGAACCAATTGACGACATTGAACTGTTTATTAACATCAATTAATTTTTTTGGAAAACTGAAATCAACACATTCAGTTAATACTTTCAAGAATCGATCCAACTTTTCATCCAAAGAAGAAATATCTTCAAGAAATCCCCAATTAATTTGTTGAATACGTTCGTTTAGAATAAACAAACCGTGATCTGAAATGGGTTGAACTACACGGGGACAAGATCCTGATAGTGAATAAGCTATTACAAAATTAATGGCAACAGCCGAATGATCAGATATGAAAGGTTCAAATATAAAACTATCAAATAATTCTTGTGATACATTAACAAATATGTTATCAAGACATGCATTTTTTCTTGTATTTTCATGAATTGTTGGTATGAAACCATACGAAGACATTAAATCAATGAGTTGAGAAGATTTACGATCGTTGCTGCCGAGAAACTGAACATTGAAATCTCCTAACATGATTATAAAGCGTTTGGAAGTCGTTAGTTTATCAAAAATATTGTTAAGTATTTCAAGAAATAAGTCAAAACGGTAAGCAGTTATCAAAATTAGATTTAAGTTTTCAGAATTCGAGAGCACACACTTCTAAAGTCATTTCAAGGGACATAATATTGATGTCTTCTCTTACTGAACATAATTTTGCAACTTGATCTAAAACAAAGATGGCAACACCTCCATTAATATGAACAGATCTACAGAAATTTGATACTAAGGTATAATTAGAGATATTTAAGGTACCAAGCTCTGTTTCTCTCGCCCAGTGCTCCGAGATACATAAAAAGGTGTATTCTAACTGCAGATTATCAAGTTCGTGAATTTTATTCCTCAAACATTGCACATTTAAATTTTGGTCAGGTTGTTGGTATCATTCCTTCTGTTGATGGAAAATTCAAATCATGGGATTTTAGCTTAGGGATATAGAACTTATTCACATATGTATTCGCAGGCCAAAAGTTGGTATTTCTGAGAGTATTTTCTAATCTCATCGGGGCTGTTATTTTGAAAGAACATTTGGTGGTGTTTGGAAACTTTGGAGTGTTTTTCTCTACTTGAAAATTGGCTGTACCATCCAATTCCTTGAGGACATCCATAACATCTTCAGTATTAGTTTCATAGCTTAAATTGCCAATGTAAATAAAACTGACGCGCTCCACCGGTTTTAACTTAGCCTTCGCACCTGTTGATGGGTTATTACTTTTTGATAAAAATTTGTCATAATTTCTTCTGTAATTAGTTTTACTGTAGTCCTTGATCTTATATTGAGTATCATCAGCATTATTTTTGTTATTGTGCGATAAATTTCCAATTTGTGACATCTGTTGATCGACGGTAGAACTTGTATAAAAGAAAAAGCAATTTATTAAATTCCAATTTATCTCCAGCTGAAGGTATTCACTTGTTTAGATTATTATCCCCAAATAGTATTTAAACAGCCAAATTTTTATTTATAATTTAGTCTGATGTCTACTTGGTACCCGAAAGGTCCTCAGTACTTTAATAGTATTTTTAGGGGAAAGGCTGATTATTTGTTATTTATAGTTAATTAATCCGCAAAGATAGTTAGTTTTGATCTCTCTACATCGATCGATGACATTCCCTCCACGTTTCATGCTTAATCAATAGGAATTTACATAAATTTCGTGTGAATTGTCAGATTTTAATATTTATTAGGAAGCTTCTATAATTTCTTAGAAATCAATTAAAATATCTAAAAAGCTTCAAAAATCCTGTGGAAATTTCTGAAATTTGTGTGAATTTATTATTATTCGTAAGTCAGGAAAAATTTCGGAGATTTTACTCAAATTTTCCATGGTTACTTTGAGAAGTTTGCCTGCTGTATGGAAATTATTGTAATTTTATGTGAGAATCAGATTTTTTTGTAATTTCCGCGGAATTGTTGCGAATTGTAGAAAATGCTTGAATGTCGTCCCGTTGTTTGTTTGCTTCAGAACCTGGACCGAAACCGTCCTGGGATTCGTCCACTCAACGTACCGCCGCCTTGCCGGAGGCGCCGCGACGCCCGAGACCGACACCGTTTAGGCCTTTCACGGATTTCAGCGCCTACGATCCTGTAGATTATATTCCGCCGAGTTACGGAGCCGGACAGAATCACGCCATCAAAAAGAAGGAGGGCGAATCGTACAAGGAGATTTCCAGGAGAGTAGATTGTAAGTAACGTTAAAAGAAAAATAATAATAACAATACAGGGAGGGGGGGTGGTATTAGTGAATTGTTTTGTTTTAATTAAACTTTGGTAGATTCAGGATAAAAGTAATTGTAATTCAGGTAAATTTTCTCTCGCATTCCTTCAGTTTGAAATTTTTCTCTCTTCGTCTTGTTCCGCAATAACTCTCATTTATTTAAAATTATAAAGATGTTGTGAATGAAATTGGTGATAAAACTGTTCGCTTACCTCCAAACTTTATTGTTCTTGAATCTAATATAAGTAACCGCCATCAGTGACACGATATTCATCCCTAGTTTGTTTACATATACAGGTAAAACAGAATACATTAGAAACCTACTTCACGACTCGGCCAGTATAACGGTACCTTTGAGGCACAACGGAGCTATCCCCAGAAACCATTTTAACCACAATAAAGGTTAATTTATCTGTTCTTTTATTATTTCTCATTCTCTAACAAGCCATCAGTTTTGTTTTTTCTCGCTTCCAGATATAACACTTGTACCTTGCATAATTCACGCTAATTTTGGATTTGTGCTTGCTTTTCCTCATTTCTTTTTTCAGACAATTCACATCAGGCTTGAGCGATTTGGAAAAACAATGATAAAATTTTGTTCCAAATTTGATGTTATTCTAAATGAACTGACACTTTGATTTTTTTGGTCTTATTTCGCAGCTAAAGGATCACCTCAAGTTCAAAAAACGATAAAAGTCAAATTGCGCCAAAAGGCAAGATGACGGACATACTCAAAATTTGATATTTTTCAAAATGAGTTTACACTTCGAATGTTTCAGAAAATTGCGAAAAAACACAATGATAGCATTGGCAAGAGTTTTGTGATTGTTTTAAGCCGTGATTTGTAAAAATCGGTCCTATAGTTTCGAAACTAGAGAGAATTTTGAAAGTGCTGTTTTTCCAGATTTGCCTCAAATTTCACGTTCGTAAAGTAACAGTGCTTTTCGATTTTAGCTATAACTTCGTTATTTAGTCTTGGATTTTCGTGTTTTTGGTCTTATTTCGCAGCTAAAGGATCACCTCAAGTTCAAAAAACGATAAAAGTCAAATTGCGCCAAAAGGCAAGATGACGGACATACTCAAAATTTGATATTTTTCAAAATGAGTTTACACTTCGAATGTTTCAGAAAATTGCGAAAAAACACAATGATAGCATTGGCAAGAGTTTTGTGATTGTTTTAAGCCGTGATTTGTAAAAATCGGTCCTATAGTTTCGAAACTAGAGAGAATTTTGAAAGTGCTGTTTTTCCAGATTTGCCTCAAATTTCACGTTCGTAAAGTAACAGTGCTTTTCGATTTTAGCTATAACTTCGTTATTTAGTCTTGGATTTTCGTGTTTTTGGTCTTATTTCGCAGCTAAAGGATCACCTCAAGTTCAAAAAACGATAAAAGTCAAATTGCGCCAAAAGGCAAGATGACGGACATACTCAAAATTTGATATTTTTCAAAATGAGTTTACACTTCGAATGTTTCAGAAAATTGCGAAAAAACACAATGATAGCATTGGCAAGAGTTTTGTGATTGTTTTAAGCCGTGATTTGTAAAAATCGGTCCTATAGTTTCGAAACTAGAGAGAATTTTGAAAGTGCTGTTTTTCCAGATTTGCCTCAAATTTCACGTTCGTAAAGTAACAGTGCTTTTCGATTTTAGCTATAACTTCGTTATTTAGTCTTGGATTTTCGTGTTTTTGGTCTTATTTCGCAGCTAAAGGATCACCTCAAGTTCAAAAAACGATAAAAGTCAAATTGCGCCAAAAGGCAAGATGACGGACATACTCAAAATTTGATATTTTTCAAAATGAGTTTACACTTCGAATGTTTCAGAAAATTGCGAAAAAACACAATGATAGCATTGGCAAGAGTTTTGTGATTGTTTTAAGCCGTGATTTGTAAAAATCGGTCCTATAGTTTCGAAACTAGAGAGAATTTTGAAAGTGCTGTTTTTCCAGATTTGCCTCAAATTTCACGTTCGTAAAGTAACAGTGCTTTTCGATTTTAGCTATAACTTCGTTATTTAGTCTTGGATTTTCGTGTTTTTGGTCTTATTTCGCAGCTAAAGGATCACCTCAAGTTCAAAAAACGATAAAAGTCAAATTGCGCCAAAAGGCAAGATGACGGACATACTCAAAATTTGATATTTTTCAAAATGAGTTTACACTTCGAATGTTTCAGAAAATTGCGAAAAAACACAATGATAGCATTGGCAAGAGTTTTGTGATTGTTTTAAGCCGTGATTTGTAAAAATCGGTCCTATAGTTTCGAAACTAGAGAGAATTTTGAAAGTGCTGTTTTTCCAGATTTGCCTCAAATTTCACGTTCGTAAAGTAACAGTGCTTTTCGATTTTAGCTATAACTTCGTTATTTAGTCTTGGATTTTCGTGTTTTTGGTCTTATTTCGCAGCTAAAGGATCACCTCAAGTTCAAAAAACGATAAAAGTCAAATTGCGCCAAAAGGCAAGATGACGGACATACTCAAAATTTGATATTTTTCAAAATGAGTTTACACTTCGAATGTTTCAGAAAATTGCGAAAAAACACAATGATAGCATTGGCAAGAGTTTTGTGATTGTTTTAAGCCGTGATTTGTAAAAATCGGTCCTATAGTTTCGAAACTAGAGAGAATTTTGAAAGTGCTGTTTTTCCAGATTTGCCTCAAATTTCACGTTCGTAAAGTAACAGTGCTTTTCGATTTTAGCAATAACTTTGTTATTTACAGTTGGATTTTCGTGTTTTTGGTTTTATTTCGCAGCTAAAGGATCACCTCAAGTTCAAAAAACGATAAAAGTCAAATTGCGTCAAAAGGCAAGATGACGGACATACTCAAAATTTGATATTTTTCAAAATGAGTTTACACTTCGAATGTTTCAGAAAAGTGCGAACAAACACAATGTTAGCACTGGCAACTGTTTTGTGATTTTTTTAAGCCATCGTTTGTAAAAATCGGTGTGATAGTTTCGAACTAGAGAGAATTTTCAAAAGCTGCTTTAACAAAATCGCGTTCTATCAGCTATTTTCGTGGTGAGTGTAAGTTTTGCCAAAGCTACTCATTTTATAATTCCGTAATACAGAAAGTTACGTTATAGTATTGTAGATATACAACTAACGTACTCATTTAAAATATTCAATTTGGCAAATTAACTCGCCTTGTTGTTTCCAACATACGTCAAGGATTTCTCTCGGTTTTAATTTGCGTTCAAACATATAGAATTATTGCCAACAAAGTGTCTCTTCCAAATATATTTAAATTACTCTGTGATTATTTAAAAAAAATGTTATCATGACCGTCGCACCTGTTCATTTCGAAGAATCGCGTTCCTGGGAAATTTTAGCTTAGTAAAATGCGAATAAAACACAAAATTTCTTATTCTCACTTATATTTAATACAAAGTTATTTAGGTATCTCTAGATCGACCAGTAATACTGTAACGGAACGAGTAAGCTGCTGCAGTGCTACCGGTCGATATTTAACAAACGCCATCTATTCGAGGAAGTTAGTTACTTGGGGTGGCTCCACTTATACCAAGTTGACTCTCTGGATCTTGCCTATGTTTCTAGCATCCTAGGCTATCAAATCAAATGCAAGGTTTTATAAATACGATTGAACAAACGAAAAAACATATGACGAACGTCCTAAACTAACCTGCTAAAATAATTATTTTCTCTTTTACGTGTAGGGCCCGCACCGAAACCGCCAAGAAGTCGCAACCCGCCCACCGAACTGGTGATTCCTTGTGAATTCTGTGATACCCCCATACCCCACGAAGATCTGATACAGCACGAGACCGGATGCAGACCGGACTTGACGCGTGTACGTAGGCGATCTCCGGAACCGGACGATTATTTTGTAGCTCCGGAGCCGAACTCGCCCGAAGTGGAGATTCCGTGCGAATTTTGCGCCGACATGATTCCCGCCTCGCAATTGTACAGACATCAGGCCGCTTGCAATTAGTGACTTCGCAATTGTCGCTCGAAACGAACGCCCATCATATACATTATCTTTTTACGAACATTTGTTTTAATTGTTAATGTTTTTTATTTGTATTTCATATTATTATTGATATTCGCCTCATTGATAAATGGATCAATTGTAGTGAAACGGGAAATTATTTCTTTGTTCGAGTGTTTCACACATTTATAACTGTATTGTATGCGGTTCCTTCGATCGGGTTATTTTGAATGTAATAAGAAAATAACTGAAGAAATGTGATAATTATTTTAACTCTAGACTGAACCCAACAAATAACTCAAATATCTGACAAGGCTCGAAGGACCAATTATTTAAAGAATCTCGTTTGACTGCATTGATCTATTTGATATATTATGTTTATAGAATGTCAACTATAGAATATTTTTGATTGTATACTCAAGTTGTAATAGTGTGAATTTATTGGTGGACTAGAATCACCTCACAAAATAATCCTTTCCATATTATTTGATTGCAATGTTGTTAAATTTTATAATGTCATATGCCGCGCACAATATTTATCTGTTTTTATTTTGTACTTTGATAATTTACTTTATGAACCTTTTGAAATAAATTTTTTAACATTATCTGTTTTCTTTTCGAAATCTGTGTTGTGTTAATTAAACGCCCTTATCTGGATCCAAATTTGCTGTACCTTTGGCAATTCCGAAATGCAAGGATCCTAAAGACTAGAAATTGAATAAAATTATCAGTATGGAAATAAGTCAAATAATACCTATCAAATACGAGTTGACTATAGATATGATTGTCAGTTACTGCGTGTTTCAACATAGTCGAAAATTTAAAGTATCGAGGCAGTCGAGTTGATCATCATCTGTCGAAAAATTTCCTAGTGGAATATAATTGGTGGCGACATCTGCCGACAGAAGATACATACTGTTTTAGTTCCAAGGTGACCGATAGATGGCGCCACCAGTTACTACCTACCCAGACGTACCAGGCGAAAAATGATAAGTTTGTTTATCGAAATGGGGGTGAGCGGAGGGGTGGGCCTTCTACACAATCCAACTAGACATTGGAATTTAAGACATTTATATAAGTATTTTATTGTAGTGAAGTTGATTACGTATTTCACGCGGCCATCTGTTGGCCGGTAGCCAAACCTGCCGTTTACAGAAATCTACAATTACAGATTCCTGTATCAAGTTCACCTTCAGACATATAGATGGCGCTGCCAACATATTGCTCGATAAAATTTCCTGAAGCTACATCACCTCAACCTCACGAATTTCCAGAACCTGCACCCTCCTTGGACATTACAATTTTCAATTAACAGAAGAACTTAGTCTTTTAGCTAACAAAATACGAAAATCGATTTTGGCGTGAAAACGTCTGTTATTCACGGATTTTACGGCTCCAAGTTGCCACTTTTTTCATCTTGAACCAATTAATATTATAAATATTCTACAACAGTAGAACAAGGATAAGACAATAAAACCACATATTTAAAACGATCTTTTATTTCTATCATCAATTAATTATAATAAGACCGTGGAAATTTAATTATTTGAAACAAGGCAGAAATTTATTCGCAAAATTTCAAAAAATTGTCCGAGCGTAAGGTAAATTATGACGTTACCTAAAGTTCCGTGACCGCCGATAGATGGCAGAAAACAATTCCATTATAAAATACAAACGCTACAATTGTGAAACAACTAACAATTCGAGAAGATCCTAAAACTTTGGTTATCATCTTACAGTCAATAAATAAAGTTTTGTGTGTGTGTGTGGATAAATATGAAATCTGACTAAAACGCCAGCCATGGATGATGTTTCAACGACTCCTTGGATCGATCTCCATAGTCGTAGGTGATTTCTTCACCGATCTGGATGTCATCTTTAGCGATAAGTACCAGACGAGGTTTACCATCCAAAAATATAGTTTTGGTCAGTAGATTCCCGTTACGTGAATGATTCACCAGTCTGCCCAGTCTCTTGCACTCCGGAGTCGCATCAATACTGAAATTAAATAATTTCACATAATAATTAATTTACTCTTAGCAAAATTAATCGAATATGTAATAATATTCAAACATCTGATGATGGTCGTGAAACCGAAACGTACGTAAAGTCGAAAATAAATAGAAGTAAGTATTAATATGTCAAATTTCCCAACAATTCACATATAAGGAGATTATAATATTCAGCAACTTAATTAGTGGTAATTAACTATGCTTATAAATTCGATGAACAAAACTATAGCGAAGCTATTAATGTTTTTAGTACAATGCTCAAACGTGAAAACCATAGATCACAAATTTTTTTCCTGCATGGAATGTAATCGCTCGTTGAAAGACAAAAAAAAAATTAGCATGTTTAAATTCCTTATCATTGGTCAGATTCGAAGGTCGTCCAAAAACTTTCAGGTGGTTAATATGATAGCAACGGATTTTTTGAGCTTTCAATTTTTACACTCTATCATGAAAGATCCTAAAAAAGACATCGACAACAAACCCTTAAAATGACGTGATGCCTCTTGCTTTCGATATGAAAAAGATATTTTTTTGTCATTTTTAATTAAACCAAGCATAAACATTCTTCAAAAAGGAAGGCCGAATATAAAACTTTCTCATTTAAGTCGAGTGCTTTATGAAAATAATTCTTTAAAGATTTCCAAAGAAAAATATGACTTAATCCAACTTTTGCCTTACATTCCACCAATCCACGACGACTACTATAAATCTTTGAAGCATGAAACAAAAGATAGAAAAAAAGCAGCAACAAAAAAGAAAAATACCAAAAATATTGAAGACACAGTAGAAAACCTCGAAGATATTGATGATACAAGTGATTTTTTGACTATTTTATTTGGAAGTAAAAGGTTAAGTGCCTTTTCTAAAAAAAGGGTTAATGTTTTGACTACGTACTTTTTTCTCCATTTTCAAATTTTATCACTTTTGCTTCTAACCCCTTCTTCAATTATGAACTCACACTTGAGTGAAACCAAATTTTTTAAACTTAAATATGAATTTTCAACAACTAAGCACCAAAACCATCCAAAGTTTAATAGCTATTTGATTCAAGTTTAGAATGAATTTTCATCATGTTGTAACGAAGCTTAAATTTTGAAAGATTATTTAATTTAGATCGGGCAATAAATACGGATGTTACATGTAATTTCAGTTTGAACAGTTCATTATTTCAATAGATATGAATGAATTCCGAATGTGTATTCCGTGATTGCCACTTTTCTAAATCTCCGTAATTTCAAATAAGTATAATTATTCAAATAGATGAATCAAATTCATGTCCGTTCAAAATTGCATTTCATTCCGATAAAATATATTGCAAAAACAGGGGCCTGGAGAGCTAACGCATCAACCTTTGTGCAGCCTTATGTATAAAAAGGGCGAACAACCTAAAAACTCCGATAACACTTGTTTACTCCGCTGAGAAGAACTGGTGTGATATCATGAGCGCGAATTTTAGATCTAAAAGGTAGCGTCACTTTTAACCATTGTTCGGGGCATAAGTAAAAACTATTGGCACAAAAATAAGGATTTGGTGGAGCAGACCTGTACAGAACCTCGGGAAAGATATAAAAGCCGTGACAGCCGAAAGATCGATCTCTTGTGTTTTTGAATTGCGAGCCGTACAGTATCTCTTGTGTTTTTGATTTTCAATCAGAGTAGTAGCTCTCTTGTGTGTTTTTGATTTTGATCAGTAAAGTAGCTCTCTAGTGTTTTTTTAAAATTTATTCGAAGTGTGGGTCAGAGATTTAAAAGCTGTGAAATAACAATAGTGTTCCGTTTGTGTTTGTGAATTTTACAAAAAGGTAAATGATAGGAAATAGTTTATATTTTTGAGCATTACGATATATTGATTTCCGTAATTTATGATTGTTATTGTAATTGGTAAACGTTTGTACGATACCTGAATTCCGTAGTATTCAGTAATTTGAATTGGTGAATTTGAGTTTATCCTAGTCATAGGTCGAATCGCGCACGATTTGAATTCGCGCGTGAATTGAAATATTCAAGTAATTGTGTGGTGCGTACAGAGTGTGTATGTTTGAACGACAGGGGCGTCTTTGGTATATTTGTGCACACTGTGTCACTCCAGAAGTATAAGTATATCCTAAGACGACCAAACCACCAACGGCTTGTGGACACTGTCACTCCAGAAGTATAAGCTGGGGGTGGTTGTGTGATTGAGAATCGTAATAATTCTCCTAATACTATGAGAAGTCCTTGGCCGTGGATATAGGGGTTATTGCAGATGTGATAGTTAGGGTTTGTGCACACTGTGTCACCCCGGAAGTATAAACCCTAATTGTCTAGATTTTGAATCTATAAAGTGTATAAAATCTAACACTGTCACACAATTACCGGGTACTCCGTGAAAGTTAGTACAAGGGTGGGTGAGATGACAGAATAAACTCAATTAGAGTAATTAACCGAAACATAGTAAAATCTGATATCGTACAATCGGAAAACTTGTGCAAACAATATTTTCCGAACCAACCGAATTAATAACCGAATATATCGTAGTGTGATTTGAACATTCCATTTATTAGTGCTGCTATCTAAGATTTACCGCATACCGCTCATTACGCTAGGACCTGTTTGATTCGTACTTTTCCGCAAATAGATCATTCTGAATCATTCATCAACCGATCCCGTACCGCCGAAATAAATTTAGCGACCGAACTTGTCGTAAAGTAGATATGTTGAAAGAGTTTTCATTTACCGTTTGAGCTTCATTACATTTTCCGTCTGGGTGTAATTTTGTGAAATAATACCGTTCAATTGCATTTAAATTGATTATTCTGAAAGTGTAATTGTTAAAATCATTATATATTTTAATATTTGGAATTCCCTGTTTTATTAAATTATTTCTGCTCCATCTTTAAAGAGCTAAGTTTTAACCAGGTATCAATTGTAATTAAAGCCTACAATTTCGATACTGTTTTCTGCCCATTGGACTCTGGTTATACTTCACTGTAGCTACCCTAAGGACAAGGCTATCTTTAGATAGCATAGTAACAAGCCTTGTGGTGAAGACCCTAGCAGAAGTCTTCAAAAAGGAGTTAACCTTTGGGAAAAATCTGGCGCCCGAGGATTCGAAGCTTACCGCAGTAAGCAATCAACCGAAAAGCCGCAAGGGCACGTTATAATGTAACGGTCGATTTATCCAATTTATTAAAAAGTTTGTTGCCTATAGCGCATATTTTGGAAATTATTTAATAAGTATTATAATTCTCAGACTTTATAATTTGTTTAAAACGTGGGAACGTTACCTGATGTGGTCGACAATCACTTTTACCGACTAATTTCACACTTATTCTAATAATTAACAATCATAACACTCACCAATACTGTTGTCCACTGTGTTTGAAATAATACATGTAGCAGCCTGCATTCTGATCGTGAGCGTACATCTCTTCGCGCCGCTTCGCCTCCATCAAATCTATAAGATCTCCGCTATATTCCACAACGTATTCACCTTTCCTGAACGTTTTCGTCGTGATCACACCTCGCCCTTTGCCATCGAACAAACTCACCTAAAGGAAAAGTTGATGTTTAACACACACAGACACACACAAACCCCCCGATTCGATGATTTACCTTCAATCCCTCCTCCCAGTTATTCCTCAAGGCTTCTTCGAAGGTTCGTTGTTTTTCTTCCAAGACGATTTTTTTCGTTTTTCTGACCGACCTCCGGACGGGGAAATATTCTGTGAGCTTGTGATTGTTGGCAGTCGTTTTGTCCTGCACCGGTTTCGACGAATTATTGTTCAATCTGAGAAAGGTAGAAATAAAATGACCGCAAGCAACCCCCCCAAATCGGTAAAACTAAACTTACTTCAATCGGGCTTTAGCGATGATCGGTTTCGACGAACTGACAACTTCCGACGACGTTTCTCTAGACGCCTCGTCGGTACTTTCTGAGCAAAATTCAATTCGATGAGGCGTGGGTGGAGATTTTACTTCGTTGAAGGTCATTTTGTTGAGTACAACAGGCGTTAAAGGTGTTGCCAATTCTGGAAAGAAAAAAGAAAGTGCTATTACATCCTATTTTCACGAGAGCGAAAGATTTATTGCATACGCGGACATCTGTTTTATTTTTCAATAACTTGCCCTCACATAATTATAAAGATCATACAAATTTTCAACAAAACTAAGTCATATGTAAAAAAATATCCCCTCAAAACATTTAAACAAAAATTTAAACAATTTTCAATTAAATAGCGTATTATACAATGGATTAATATTACAATATAAAATTCATTTTAACTCGAATACAATTAATAAAATAATTCCTAAATTATAACATCAAATGTTAAAAAAAGATACGTGTGACACTCGGGGACTGCCACGGTAAAGCTATTGCATAGCATTTTTTCTCAACTTATGCAATTATAATTATTTATTTTCTTTAATTTATGCAGTATTTTTTTTTCTTTGATATTTTAGTTCAAGTTTTTTCTTTGATATTAATTCAAGTTACTTTTGAGCGTGGTGACCGATAAGAAAACAAATTTTTTTCTTTTATTGAATAAATGAGAAGTTAATATCGTTTAAAATATTTTTATTATCTTACAATACATGTAGGTTATTCATGAATTTGTTATCATTGAAACTATAGGTTTATGGTAACTGAATAACTGAAATAAGAGACATAAGTTTGAGACTTGATATCCTCTAAATATCTGGAAAATACCGCGTCAATGGTGGTTCCATATTTTGTTGTTGATTCTTGTGGATCATTATTCATTTTCAAATTCAATTTTTCCGAAAGAAAAGTTGTCAACCGCTCTGATTTTTCATCAGCAAAGTTGATGTTGAAATCGCCAGACAAGATAAGTTGAAATTTATTACCATTTGTACCAAGTATTAAGTATTTTCGACCCTTCTTCAGTGTACTCCAGTAAAGTGCGATGAATAAAATGCTCTACCTCGTCCAATTTTGAATTCGGAGAAATGTAAATTGCTACCATGACTATGTGTAGGCCATTTCTAAGTTTGCATAAGCACGCACAAATATCTCCAAAAAATGAGCGCCTAACATTAACATCGCTAACGTGTGCAATATGTATTTCAATATTCGGAGTCATAATATTAGTAACATTATTATTATTTTGGTAAATAGCTACCCCACCTTTTGGAACAGTATCTCGTTTGAATTGAACAATACAATTGAAATTAGGTATTTCAATCGGATTATCATGCGTCATGCAAGTTTCGGTAAGAAGTAACACATTTGTTTGTCTCGTAACTGAATCTTGTAAATCGTATTTGTGACTATTTAGACTTTGGCAATTGAAAGTCATTATTGAAATGCCATTTCTATTACTAATGAAATCTAAGACACTTTGAGCTGTCGTCTGAACACTATTTAAAGGCAGTCTTTTGAATTTTTGCAACAAAGATGCAGTCGATGCAGCTTGCCTTCGATTATTATAAAACTTGAATGTAGAATTATCGTTTTTTGTCGTGATATATATTAGTCACCCGAGAGAGCGCAACATAAACGAGTTCCTCTTATTTTTCGTTACGGAATTTCTTGATTCGGTCGCCGCGCTCAAAGCCCGCGATAAAAGCTACATGCAATAGCTTAAAAATTAATTCGAATTTATATCTTAAGCTTAGTTATTTTATTTTATCTTATTTTTGTGGCATGTTCTACACCTATTTGGTATTTTTATTGAGCGAACTAATAAAGATGATATATCTATCAGTCAATACATATTTCATGGTCGGTGATCAATTGTCAAGCTCGAGATCCAGTGACGTAGTAAAGGAGAAGAGACGGTTTTACTCCTCAAAGCATCAAAGATCGACTGGGTTGGGTGTACTGGGAAAATTCACGGTCTTATTCGGTGGTAGAAGATTGGTTAAAACGGTTTCGAATGGAGCAAGAATCCTTGTGGAGGAAGAACAATGGAAATGGTGTCATACGACAAAATGGCCCTTGTTAAGGATCTTCCAATAGGCCATAGTAGCTTGAAGGTGAAAAGGTGGGGGCAAATATGCATTGGCTGAACCAACCAGGACAAACAAACTCCAATCCAGCACACAGTGAAGTTGAGGGAAATGAAATAGACCCTGGCCAGATAGGAGGAGGCCAAACTCTTTAACAAAGAGCCTGTGTCTAGGTTCTCGAACTGTCTATAATTGCGTAAGCAATATTCTGGCTTTCTGGTGGGCCACAAAACCTGCTACAATAGAATCATGGGACAGCGAGTTAAGTGACATCTAGGAGATTAAATCCCCCCCCTTTACCGATGACCATGAGCGACGTGTTAATGTGCTCTGGAGCTCAGCAGAGAAAACCCTGTGACCATGTTGAAGACAATTGTCACAGGACATGAAACCAGGGTTCGCTACTGTGATCCTCTGTCCAAAAAGGAGTCGAAAAGGAGAAGCACCATCAAGAAAGTCTAGGATCTGTCATTCGACAATAAATGGGATGGCTACGATCCTTTGGTATTGTGAGGGCATTCTTCTTATAGAGTTTAAAGAACGCAATAGCACAATCGTATTATGCAACATTCCCGCACAAACTACGCCGAAACACGTGGGAAACTGACCGAAGGCATGAGTGGAAACTCAATAATTTGCCAAAAATCGTTAAACATGTTACGAGGCTTGTTGAAATTCTGAAAAATCGAGTATTTGACAACAGCGTCCTAATAAATGATACGAGTCAAAATTCATTGGCATCCTCAAATTTGTCTCAAATAAAGAGATACCCTATAAGGACATCCAATTTGGTTCCTCCCCCTGTACATAAGTAAAAAAGTTAAAAGATTTTAGTTCTATAAAAGGCCGATATGGAGTATATCAAAAAAAAAACCTAGAAACATTTAAAAACTCACAGGCACCAAAATCTCTTTTGGCAGTGTGTTATTCTGGTATTTATTTCATTTTTCACACTTCGTAAATGTAAATCAAAGCATCTCCAACTGCCTTTTCGTTCACAGACACACGTCAACGTGTCACATTTTGTCTATTGAACGATAGCGTTCATTCATAGATGGAAAACTCGCGACGCTTCGTTCTATGCCCGCGATCAAAAAATGAACGGCACTTGTCCAAAAATGAATATCAAAATTACAAGTTGTGAAAAGTCAATTGACTTTGTGAGTTCGAAATTTGCCATTTTGTTCGATGTTAAACTGTTATTATATCGAAGTACAATGAGATAATTAGCGCGAAAATGAAACTATGTCAAATACCGGTAGAAGACTTAGGGAAAACAATGAGGAACTAATAAAATACATCGGTCAGTTGAAAGAGCAAAGGAGCGAACTTAGTTTTCTTGTGGAAAAGCAACAACAAGAAAAAAGTAAATTGGAAACCGAAATTGGTAGAATAAATTATAAGCTGGGTCTGGTAAGTTTACTAAGAAATGGTAAATCGATGTCTTCCAGTTACCGATTTATATAAGCGTTCCAAGTTATTCTGTTGCGCGACTTTAAATTGTTGTGATTATCTGGAAAATGTTTCGTCTGAGATAGCACCTTCACACGCAACGTTTCTCATCAAGTTGATATAATGAAAAACACTTTTACTTTGTTTTTTATCACATATATTATAGAAACTAATCGTGACTACAGTTTCGACACTAGGGTGTCATCTTCAAAAGAATAATCTTGGCTATTTCCGGTTGATGAAATACATTACTAGAATAATATAATAGTCGAGGAATTTAACGAATGAGGCGTCAATCGACGTGAAATTACGCCTAAAAAAGTCTACTAGTAACTGTTTGGGGGTGTGGCTCAATTGCATTGCTGCACTCGATAATGCATGTAAAAGATGCATTTTCCAAAAGGTATTTTTTCAATTTGTGAAAACTAGAACAATAATCAGTAAAATCAGCCCAATTTCTTTTCTCGGGGGTTTTTGGGGTCGCTGAACACAAATTCGATGTCCAACAAATGCTACGGTACACCTGGTGCGCGGGACACCCGGGTCGTCTACCTCTTCTTCGAGGATTAATTTTAAAAATTCCCGCGCTAATTTGGAATATGAAGATTATAAAATACCCCAGTTATTTTTGAAATTAATCCTCGAAGAAGTAGACGACTCGGGTGTCACGCGCACCCTAAATCTTGATAGGCCGGATACAGAAGGTGGTCATTCTGGGATTCATTAAGACTACTTAGGGCACACGATTTGGGAACAGGAAAATGACTGTATTCACAATATCAACTAGTGCGTTGGCGATTCAATTAGTTCTTGAATGCACCCTCCCTACCCTTTTTTTTTTAATTTAAAACGTACTTTTCCTCACAGATAACGAAGAGCTTGGCCCAGCGAAAAGACGCGCTCGAAAAATACGACGTGACTATAAGAGAGATAGACAAAAAGTATCAGGGACTGGCGGATAACGCGACCGTTTTGCTAAACTCGGTACGATTGGAAAGCGACACGTTAGGCAATACGTTGGACAAGAAAACCGGCACGGATTCCGATAACTTGCCGAAGGGCATAACCACCATAATCAAGTGTAGCGGATGTACGCCGCAGGTTCAGGATAAGGAATGGTAGGATTTTGTGCAATATTTTGAGATAAAAGTAGCAACGGCATTGCATTGATTCAAACACCAATCAAACAGAAATCGTAATCTATTTTCCCTTGGAAGTGAGATAATCAATATGACCTTACCTGACTTGAGACGCTTAGGCGATAGTAACGGGTTATCCCAGAACATCAGAACTTGTCTTCTGGATAAATTACATCCAATAATGACTTACTTTTAAGAAAAAAAAAGGTGATTAAGTCAATTCAGTTCAGGTTTTCTTCGTCAACGATAATTTATTTATTTTTGGGATAATCCCAAGTACTCTAACTTATGGAAATTTTCATTGTTCCGCTACTAAACGAGAAACGTTTTATTATTCATTAATAAACTATAAAAGAGTACACACTGGGGATACACTATAACCCTATAAATTGAGAATTGAACCTAGAATCTTTCAATGGGCAACCCAATCTCACCTATTTTTCTAAGCGAACTTGAAACCACCTTAACATCAGAATTAAATCAGTTCCCAAAGGTTTAGCATAGATATGTCGATGATATTTTCTCGATTATAAGTAAAGATTTTGATTTACATGACAGGTCTAGCTGAGCCGGAGTAAACTCGTGCACATCCAGAAGGGAGCTTTCAGTTCCCTGCGGAACTGGAAAACCTTAAACTAAACTACCGAGGTAGGCGGTAACATATCTGCACTGATAGCCGAGATGTCCTCCCATAGAGTGACTGCGAGACTAGTTTTGGAGTGCAGGGAGATCCTGGCCGAATTAGCCAGAATGAACAAACTTCAGTTAGTACGACGAAGTGACCGACGAATTGGCCGAATGGATTGTCTAAGCACCTCTGGTCCCGATCCGACGAAGAATCTCATTGACCATCGCGTTCTATGCCCTTCAAGAGCTAATGGATAGAGACGGTTTGGCGTGGTATAAGGCCCAGTATAAGGCAGCCGGAAGTTTACATTGTGGAGTCCTCTGCCAAACGCTCTAAAACCCTGGTGATAGGATTCCCCCACGACACTATCATCTGAATAAACATCTACAACTAATGGGTATAGTTGATGACCACCAAGCATCGTGATAGATGATGACGGATGACTAAACGAGAATGTCCAGCACTGGCTTTCATTAGGCTTAGGCCTGCTGGAATGAGTCTTGTATCAAGAAGCGCACAATGGACCCAATCAAGCGGTCTAAGTCCTCATTTTGATTCATTGATGGATTGATCTCCAATCTCCAACACTCCACCTCTGGATCACACAATTCGTTATGTACTATTAACTAAACTCTTATGAGTTTATTATTTAATTACTATTTGAATTAATTTGAATATTTCAATGTTTTGAATTCTACCGGCTAGCTTTTATTTTGTATTTTAAAACTTATGTTTGTTTTGATTTTAATAATCTAATGATTTGAATAATGAACTTTTACCTTTCTATTTTATATCTATGGAATTAAACACAATGTTCTTTGAATGTTAAAAACTTTTAATTTAAATTTCTATGACTCTATTTTTTTTATCTCGAGTATTAATTTTAACAATTTTATGTTCAAATAGATCTATGATCTAACCTCACAATTATTTACTATTTATATTTGTTTACACAGTTATAATCTACAATCTTTCTTTCAGATTTACAGACAGATAATAATACAATGGAGAAATAACAAATAAACTTACGTTTAGTTTATATCCAAGAATATGTTTTTTAAAATGTAGGCAATGTTCACTTGGCTTGATTTTCTTAGTAATTTGATAATTCACTTTATCCGTAGGTACACAATTTCTCTGCTATAAACAAATCACAGGTAAACAATGTGGTTACTTCTCTAGAAATCAGGAACTGTTGATAATTGTTAACTTGTCTTATTCTTTTTCAAAAGATATAAAACCTTAAATGATGTATTGGAACGTTGTCGAAGACTAATTATTATACGATGCTACTTGTGGATTATGGTTATAATAACTTTTAAAAAACGTTGATCGAAGACTGGGAACACTACTTGACTTGTATAAATTACTTATTTGCTTCGGTTACTTTCAACCTTACGAAGCTACTGGAACACTTGGGTTCACCGATGTTTATCCAATAATCTAAGGTTATGGAAATCTTTTGAGTAGCTTGAGTATATTGACTCTTCAGATGTTGATGGCTAACTAACTTGGCTTGATCTTCAGAATCCTTTTATAGGCCTTCAAAAAGGACGCCAAGTATTTTCAAAAATAACCAATGAGGTGCTAAGTTTCCCTATCAAGAATGCTTTGTTGATTGTTAAAACTGACAGAACTTTTACATTGTTCATTATATTATACTAACTATTATTTAACTTTTAACATTGTATTTAATTCCATATAATATCTTTTTATTAATCTTTTCTGATTTTCAATGTTCGGTAAGTTCTAATTTTATCATTTTATTGTTTAGGAAATGAAATCATAACAGTACATTATCTTCTAGTGTAATCAAAATATGAAATCAACATCGCTTTATAAACGCTTTGTATAATTACAGTTACAGATCGAATTCGCCGAACGCATTCTTCGACAATTACTCCACGAATGCAAAACAAAGTTCACCGTTGGACAGATCTATAACCAGACAAAATCCAATGCAGCAGCAGTCTTCGGGAGCGAGACAATACGAAACGAGGCAGCAGTTTCCCAAAACGAGACAATACGATCAAAGAGCTCCTATTCAACCATCAACAGATACCAGCAGACAATACGAGCAAAGTCTTCGTACGCAACCATCTGTAGATACCAGACAATACGACCAAAGAATTCCTACGCAACCATCGACAGATACCAGCAGACAATACGACCAAAGACATTCTAAGAAACTATCGGCAGATGTCAAACAATACGTCCAAAAACTTCCTACGCAACCATCGGCAGCGAATTCCCGACAATACTCCCAAAGAGCTCCTACTCAGTCGATTGCAGAGTCGCAACAATACGAAACGAAGCCTGCCGCACCGATCCCTTGGGTGAAACCGTACGAAACGGATGTCGCGACGCAACCGATTGAGGACGTCCGACC
The DNA here is from genome assembly GCA_958510875.1 of Endomychus coccineus. NCBI lineage: Eukaryota > Metazoa > Arthropoda > Insecta > Coleoptera > Endomychidae > Endomychus > Endomychus coccineus. The sequence goes on from OY294070.1 coordinate 1,628,713, forward strand.
ACAAGCAGCGAGACCAACGTTGGATTCGATAACGGACGGGAACCAATTCGCAAATAATTCGTTAGCGACGCCTCCTTCGCAATTCAGCACGATTAATCCGTCGCAAGCGCCCACGGATGCTAAACTGTACGAAACAGAAGATCCCACCCACCTGTCCCTCAACGTCAAACCGTTCGAAACGATGGCTTCGGTACCACCTACCGATTCGAAACAATTCAAAGAACAGTTTGTTTTGCAGACGAGCGCCGATCTGCTCAGGTAAAATTTTAGAATTACACATTTATTAAGCTATTGCATATAGTTTTTATCGCGGGCTTTGAGCGCGGCGACCGAATCAAGAAATTCCTTAACGAAAAATAATTATATAAAAAATTCTTGGGAATTAGGTCACATTAACACTCTGTTATAAATGTTCGTCTTTACGTACGTTTCGGTCTCACGACCATCATCAGAAGACTTATTTTGTTAAAAAGGGGTTAACTAAAACTAATTAGCACAAGCGTCCATTTTGCACAATTTTCAATCAAAAAGCTCACGCCGTCGAAACGAACAGAACCACGAATAATCGAAAATTGTATCGTTAATATTAAAGTATAGATTTTTTGTAACAAGAAACCACTGTTAAGTAATATTCTCATAATGTACAAACGCATATTGCTATGGTCTCAAAGCAACTGGAGTTCGAAGTTATTTGTTTGTAATAACTCGACCCAGATGTAGATTTATGACGTACTTGAAAAGGTTTTAGACCTGCATTGGAATTTAGTTTACTTTAAGCGTTCTTCCTAAAATATACTTTTAACATTATAAAGACATATGTAGGAATTTGCAAGAGTTTTAATTAATCAAGTTAGTATAAATCTGACTCAATCCCTGAATATCATTCCTATGATTTACAGAATTTGAATCCCTTTTTATGTGAATCATCTCCAGGATAGATCTTTTATAATAATTGGTTTCTTTAGTTAAAATATTAACATTTTTGTAATCAAATTGATGGTTATAATCAAAACAGTGCTTAGCAAGGGCGGTGGAAGTTATTATTTCTTGTGCTATACTTATGACCGTACATTCTTTTTTGTAAATATTGTTTAGAGATTCCAGTATAATTCATACTGGGTCAAGAATCTTATTATATTACGAAAAATAATGTAAGACCTAAACACCTAACACGTGTCAAATTAATTAATTAATTTGAAGTTTCTAAAAGTGAGAAATTTCGCTATTTTATACGAATGTTATAAAACTCTTGCGCTTTAGACTCCGGGATTTTCACGTGGCCTATCGAAATTAGAAGGTTCGAATTATCTAAAAAAATAATTGCATGAACTCCAGACGTCCTATTTAATTAGCTACGAACGAAATCATTTTGACATATGCCTCTAGGAGCTCGCTACGCGTCAGTTAGAGTTTATACGTTAGACGCGCGTAGCAGAGACCTGAGAGTACCTGTTTCTATTAAGCTATTGCATATATTGCATATAGCTTTTATCGCGGGCTTTGAGCGCGGCGACCGAATCAAGAAATTCCGTAACGAAAAATAACAGGAACTCGTTTATGTTGCGCTCTCTCGAGTGACTAATATTGAAAAATTGTATATCACGACAAAAAACGATAATTCTACATTCAAGTTTTATAATAATCGAAGGCAAGCTGCATCGACTGCATCTTTGTTGCAAAAATTCAAAAGACTGCCTTTAAATAGTGTTCAGACGACAGCTCAAAGTGTCTTAGATTTCATTAGTAATAGAAATGGCATTTCAATAATGACTTTCAATTGCCAAAGTCTAAATAGTCACAAATATGATTTACAAGATTCAGTTACGAGACAAACAAATGTGTTACTTCTTACCGAAACTTGCATGGCGCATGATAATCCGATTGAAATACCTAATTTCAATTGTATTGTTCAATTCAAACGAGATACTGTTCCAAAAGGTGGGGTAGCTATTTACCAAAATAATAATAATGTTACTAATATAATGACTCCGAATATTGAAATACATATTGCACACGTTAGCGATGTTAATGTTAGGCGCTCATTTGTTGGAGATATTTGTGCGTGCTTATGCAAACTTAGAAATGGCCTACACATAGTCATGGTAGCAATTTACATTTCTCCGAATCCAAAATTGGACGAGGTAGAGCATTTTATTCATCGCACGTTACTGGAGTACACTGAAGAAGGGTCGAAAATACTTGGTACAAATGGTAATAAATTTCCACTTATCTTGGCTGGCGATTTCAACGTCAACTTCGCTGATAAAAAATCAGAGCGGTTGACAACTTTTCTTTCGGAAAAATTGAATTTGAAAATGAATAATGATCCACAAGAATCCACAACAAAATATGGCACCACCATTGACGCGGTATTTTCCAGATATTTAGTGGATATCAAGTCTCAAACTTATGTCTCTTATTTCAGTTACCATAAACCTATAGTTTCAATGATAACAAATTCCTGAATAACCTACATGTATTGTAAGATAATAAAAATATTTTAAACGATATTAACTTCTCATTTATTCAATAAAAGAAAAAAATTTGTTTTCTTATCGGTCACCACGCTCAAAAAGTGTAACTTGAATTAATATCAAAGAAAAAAAAATACTGCATAAATTAAAAATAAATAAATAATTATAATTGCATAAGTTGAGAAAAATGCTATGCAATAGCTTCACCGCGGCCACACGTTTTATTTTTTCACAAAGTCCAACTGAAATAAGTTTCGAAACTCCGGAGTCGGAGTTCAATAGCAACATCTGTTCATATTGGTTCGTTGAGAAAGCGTTTTTAATTTTTTTAAACTTATATAAAATAGATATTAATATTAACGACTTACTTCTGGCATGGCTCATTCGACGCGTAATCAAATTATCTACGACTTTGATCTCTTGTGTTTTGTTTTTGATTGAAGGCTAAATTTCGAAATCAATTTAAATAAATGGAGAAACCCGGAACATTTTCAGTTTTATCGCAAGAAAATGGACATAACTTTTCTAGCGGCACCGCATACATTTTTTTATTAATTTTTCACGTTTTTAGAGCATCCAAAAACATACAAATTAGCCAAATCAACTTTTGTGACCGTGCGACTTAACTAAAAACGTTTTTCTGTTTTCTTTTTCACACAGCGATCGCATAGACATGCAAGAAGTGCGCAGAGGATCGATCAATCCTCCTGTAATGTCCACGGACTTAATCTCGGAAATGGGTGGACAATCTCAGAATAATTCGCAATCGCAATCGATGGGTTCGAAGCCCTCACCCACACCATCATCCTCGCCGAAAGCTTCGCAAACTTCAGAACCCTACCCATCGGCGCCTCATTCGTTGAACGACGAGCATCCGACCATGGACTTGGCCGACATAGCTTTGGAGACGGAACCCGAAGTGGAAGTAGAGGTGGGAAGGTACGTAACGCGTTTTCTTTTGTTAACTATGCAAATCACATACGAGGTCTGTTCGATAAATAATCGAGCTTTCTACGTTGCTTCATCGCACTGGGCAATAAGGCTCATTATTTTCTCTTACTTAATTTATCTCTTATAATAAATTATTTAGCAACTTCCATTGCGAAAATATAGCTAACATTAATCACGCCATAATCTTAAAATCAGTTTCAAACCACAAACTAAACTACCATCATATATACATCATCATTTGGGGGAAGAGGCATAACCCCGAAATGCACTAAGGCCACTTAGTTCTGCGCCCCATGGTCAAAAGACTATTCTATTGTGGCAGGTTTGTGGCCCGCCAGAAACCCAGAATATTTCAATTTCCGATGATCCCTTACTCCTAATTGTAATTTGATTAACCCTATTGTACATTAGTTCATATTATATATAAAAATTCTTGGGAAATAGGTCACAATAACACTGTTTTACAATTTTTTGTCTTTACGTACGTTTCGGTCTCACGACCATCATCAGAAGACTAATTATATCACAAGCGTCCAAATCGCACAAATTTAATTTCAATCAAAAGAGCCCACGCCGTCGAAACGAACCGAGCCACGAATAATCGAAATTGTATCGTCAATATTAAAGTATAAAAATTCTTTTGTAGTAAGAATCCGCTATTCAGTAATATTCTCAAAATGTATAAGTTCATGTTGGTATTCTCACATCAACTGAAGACGAAGTTATTTGTCGAGTACCTACCCTCGACCCAGATGTGTAATTTATGAGATACTTGGAAGGTTCAGACCTGTATTGGAATATTACTACAACGCATTCTTCTTAAGAACATTTTCAACAATTATAAAGACGTATGTAGGAATTTGCAAGAGATTATTTAATGAATTTATAAAAAATCAATCTGTACCCGTAAACCATCAACTGATTTCTTTGGATGTTGTTTCTTTATTTACAAATATACCTGTCGTTTTGGCATTGAATAGCATCAAAAAACGTTGGGCAGAGATTAAAAACCACACACCTCTAGATCAATCGGAATTTATTAATGCTGTAAAATTTTGTTTAGAATGCACATACTTTCAGTATGGTGAGCAATATTTTGGACAAATATTCGGCACAGCAATGGGATCTCCTATTTCAGCTACCATTGCTAATCTCGTTATGGAGTGCCTAAAGGAATCTGTTATGAGTTCATTAGATTTTCGGCCTGTATTCTTTAAACGATATGTAGATGATTGCCTTATGTGTGTTCCCAACGATAAAATTCAATATGTAATTGATAAATTTAACAATTTCCACTGTAAACTTCAATTCACTTGTGAAATAGAAATAAACAAAAACATAAATTTCCTAGATATGAACATTAGGCATGATGCAGATGGAAAAATAAAAACCTCTTGGTTTACTAAAAAAGTTTGGTCTCAACGTTATCTTCACTTCAATTCCGTTGCACCAGCTTGTTATAAAAAAAGTGTCATAAACAGCCTTACGGACCGCGCGATAAAATTGTCCCACGCAGATGACCGCCCCAAAAATTTAAATATTGTTCGTAATACACTAGAATTGAATGGCTACCCAAAAACTTTCTACAATCCTATCATTAAAGAGAGAATAAACAAAATCTATAATGGTTCTTCATATAAAAATAACATAACAGGTAATACAGACAATTATATAACTTTACCATACATTCCGGAAACCTCAGAAAAAATTAAGAAATGTTTGAAAAAGTACGATATAAATGTTGCGCATAAACCTACTAACTGTGTTGGGAAATATTTCTCAAATCTAAAACCTGTAATACCTAAAGATAAACAAACCCACACAGTATATAAATTGAATTGTTTAGATTGTGATGGAACCTATACTGGGATCTCTAAGCAATATTTACAAAAAAGAATGTATGGCCATAAATATAGCACAAGAAATAATAACTTAGAAAATTCCACCGCCCTTGCTAAGCACTGTTTTGATTATAACCATCAATTTGATTACAAAAATGTTAATATTTTAACTAAAGAAATCAATTATTATAAAAGATCTATCCTGGAGATGATTCACATAAAAAGGGATTCAAATTCTGTAAACCATAGGGCTGATACACAAAATCTAAGTCATATTTATACTAATTTGAATAAATAATCTCTTGCAAATTTCTACATACGTCTTTATAATTGTTGAAAATGTTTTTAAGAAGAATGCGTTGTAGTAATATTCCAGTACAGGTCTGAACCTTCCAAGTATCTCATAAATTACACATCTGGGTCGAGGGTAGGTACTCGACAAATAACTTCGTCTTCAGTTGATGTGAGAATACCAACATGAACTTATACATTTTGAGAATATTACTGAATAGCGGATTCTTACTACAAAAGAATTTTTATACTTTAATATTGACGATACAATTTCGATTATTCGGGGCTCGGTTCGTTTCGACGGCGTGGACTCTTTTGATTGAAATTAAATTTGTGCGATTTGGACGCTTGTGATATAATTAGTTTTAATAAACCCCTTTTTTATTTTTACATAGTGAGTCTTCTGATGATGGTCGTGAGACCGAAACGTACGTAAAGACAAAAAAATTTAAAACAGAGTGTTATTGTGACCAAGAATTTTTATATGTAATTCATACTGGGTCAAGAATCTTTATTATTAGTTCATATTATTGTTTACTTCATAATTTTGTATCTGTTTGATAATGGCACTTCGGTTTTGACACTATAGTAACGTTTTCGTGTTAATATTGAAACTGGCATAAAAACAAAGTATTTTTTTATTTAATCATTAAATACAACGGTTATGAGGAATGCTTCTGGAACTGAAATCACCACTGGGAGGAGGGTGTATCAGTTGAAGAAAATCATTCGTCCATAAAGACAAATGAATTTAAAAAATAAAGTTCGATTATTTCTTGATCGGGCCTCGTATGTGCACATGTGGTAGTGTTAGTGGGTACTGATGATTAGGGTTGCCATCCGCGCATTCATAAAAATTATTGCACGTTATTTTCATCAAAAAAAAATATGCAAAAATGATCATTAAAAAAATTAAAACGATCGACATTCTGGATTTCAAACTGAATTGTAGGATTTATATTCATCTAATTCACAAAATATTAACGAAATCTTTTCTTTGTTTATTGATAAGACACTATCATAATTATATACGGTTTGATTTTAATCAATAGAAGCCTACGAGGGTACCTTGCAGGAGTTTCTTCAACAAGTCTTGATAATTACAGAAGTCTGGTGTAGAACAAACTCCCCATTCAGCCGGAGAAAACTACCATTACATAGAAGGTGAAATATTTGGGAGTCACCCTGGACAAAAAAAATTACTCTGGCAGAAGCAACTGGAGACTAGGTGCCACGGAAATCTGTTCAAATTTGAACATACATTAGGGGAGAGTGTATGAGATCATCATCAATTGCAGGCTGGGATTTTAAACCCCTATACGCACTTAGGCCACTGGATAGGGCCCATTGTGCGTCCTGTATTCAGAAGCTCATTCTAAGCTAGCAGTGTTGTGGCCCGCCAGAAATCTGGAATAACGCTAGTGCTGGCTTCCATAAGTTCCTTCGGGAGAGCAGTTCAGCTACTCATGGCTTCAGCTTTTATGTATAAGTATAGAGGTGGTACTCTGGGGAGAGCTTCAAGAGTCCTCGTTGGAGCCGACCTCATACCACTCAAGATCTCTAAGCGTGTAAGCCACTGAAGTCGATCCAAGAGGCGTTGAGACCCTCCAGCCCTCGTCTATCTAAATACCCCATGAAAAACGTAGTAAACAGAGTTTTTCAATTTGTGAATATTTTTAATTTGGAAAAGTTGAATATCGATAGGCATAATTTATACCGGGTGCGCCAATCAAAACGAAACACGGCCGATATCTCATATACCGTTCGTTTAAAGAAAAATCGCTGGGACCCGTCGATTTTTATTTTTCGGGGGAAAGATTTTGCCTATATCATCCACCTTGTCACTTCCACCCCCTCGCGAGATAGAAATAGGGATCAAGTGGTACCTTATTTTAAGGTAATCGAATTCTTTGTTCAACGCATCTTAGTTTTACAAATTTGATGAAGCCGTTTTTGAGAAAATAAGGGAACAACAATGAAAACAAAACGATTTCTCAATGATTATTGCTCGATGAAAAAATGTTAAAACCCCTTAATTTTCAACTCTGTCACTTCAAACCCCCAAGGGTGAGCTTCAATCCTTAAATTACAATGGGATTAAAATTCGTGTGATACCATATTTTAATGCTCATTAATCCAACATGATTTATTAACTTTAATTTCTCTTTATTATTTATTTTAATAAGGGAAGTTTTCTACATTCCTCAATCCATTCGCCAGTAATGAAAATTCTAATTTTATCGTTCGAAGGATAAAGTACTCTATTTTATCTGCTGTGGAATTCTGTTTTTGTAGAGAATTTATAAATTTTGCAGTTCCTTAGAAGTTTTATCAGTGTTTACTTATTTACTAACTTAACTATTTACTTAATTCTTGAAATTTGTTAGTCCGTGAAAAGACATTTTGACCTTTAAATTGTGGTATCATTTGACTTAGTCCCATTTTATTTTTAGGGTTGAAGCTTACCTCTTCGGGAGGTTGGAGAGGCAAAGTTGAAAATAAGTAAAAAAAACTTTTTTCTCGCTATAAAAATCAACGGATCACAACATTTATTTACTGAGCATTACTTTTTTTTTAAATTGTTCTTCCCTTATTTTCTCAATAACGGCAGCATCACATTTGTAAAGCTAAGATGCGTTGAACAGAGAATTCGATTACCTTTAAAATAAGGTACCACTCGACCCCTATTCCTATTTAAGATTTTGGGGTTAAATCTCACCCCCGCGAGGGGGTACAAGGTTGATGATATGTCCAAAATCTTTCCCCGGGGAAATAAAAATCGACGGGTTCGAGCGATTTTTTTTTAAACGAATTGTATATGAGATATCAGTCGTGTTTCGTTTTGATTGGCCCACCCTGTATAGTTTACTAAAACTAATACGAAGATAAAATAATTTATGATAATTTTAAGTGACGACCGTTTTTTATTCAGTTTATTTCATTTTTCGTGATCATTAACGTCTTGATAAAAGGTGGCAACCCTAGTGCTGATGACGGCATTATTTTTCTAATCATACAGGGTTAAATTCTGATCCTACTTGGCAACGTATTGTTTTTCGGTTTGCGATCGCAAAACAAACTGATAGTATCAAAATTTCCTGCCCAGGCTATGAAACAAACGACGTAGAGTTACAATTAAATTTTATTTTTCGATATAACCCCTTCCCCCCTGATACCAATGCGCTTAATACCTCGTTACAGCAACAGTTCGGTTTGTATTCAAAATGTAACTCCACCTCTTCGTCATCGAGTAAATGGCTTTTTCGACTTCCCAAACAAGTCACTCGGAGTAATATCTGGACTATTCAGAAGGCGATCGATTTGCGGCTTATGGGGTTCCAGGCCCATACACTCCCATTTCAGTTCCTTCTATTGTTTTAGAGCCATCGGTGTACCATTTAATGGCCTTTCCATGGAGCCTTGGGATGGTTTCTTTGTCCCATTCTCTTTTGCGACATAGCTTCGCGTTCAATACTTTCACGAAGCTTTACCTTTTTTCCGCCGTTTCTGCACACCACTAAAGAGTTTGTGGTTTTGATGGTTATCTCTTTTTCATGCTTGTTTCAGAGGAGTTTTTTTATCTAGTGTTATTCCCAGATATTTTACCTATGAATTCCATTCAATAACACTCCCTTCCAAATTGTTGGTTTCAAGGTTCCTTTTCCTTGTAAAGGCAACTAGGGTGGTTTTGGTGGGGTTTGGTGTATTCATGGCCTCTTTAAACAATGTCGCAGAGGATATTCGCGAACTTACGAATATGACTATGTCGTCGGCATAACTCTGACAGAGTATGCTGAGGCTCTTGTCCTATTTTTGTCTCTGCATCTACTCCTCTGTCTTCTAGTGCGCATGTGACTGATTCATGTGATGTATTATCGACAGATCTAGAAAAGCACAAACTAGTTTCTTTACCCTCCAGGGCATCCTGGATTTCAACTGTCACTTGCACCAACGCGGTCTGTAGATTAGCCCGATTGGTATGCATGCCGAGAATTTTTGACGCTACCCTCATAGTACGATCGCTATCGCAAATCATTTTCTATGTACCCATATAAACGTGTCCAGACAAAATGGAACATATCACAGAAAACTTATTTTCACACACTCATATAGACCTGCTTTCGCTAGTTTGTTTTTTAGACTCATCCGGAGAGAAAATATGAATTTTATTAATCACTTTTTGGGACACACTGTATACTATCGTGTGTTTCAAGTGCAAAGAGATGAAGAAAGTAAAAACGTTAATAATAAACAATGTGAACAGTGTTACCTATGTGAAATTTGCCAAGGTACGTGTGAACATTTTTTATTTATTTACAATTCATTAAATAGAAAAATAGCACTTTTAGGATTCGAATTTAACCCTGTATTATGAGGCTGTACACTCACAGTGTACTTTAATCCCTGATTTGATTGATTTCCATAAGTAAAGTCGTGAAAATTTATCAAAAGTGGCATTAATTTTTAGAGGCGTAAATTGTCCAGTTTTATGACAAATTGCCTCATTCTGTGGATGCCAATTGCATCATTTTACGATTATTTAAATAATACTCGTTTCTATTCCAGTATAAAACCAAACGCAAACCCGATAGAAGATTTAGCAGACGAATATATAAGGCACAAGACGAAGGAGAAAAATGGTGTGGAAATTTTCGGCAAGGGATATCTATCCCAACACCACGACGCTGGTCCGTCCGCCTCGGGTTTTCACTAGTGATAGAATTGTGGCAGTGTTCAAAATCATGGTCATGTTTCGCTTTTCAATATGTTGTAATGTGTCCGAGTGTTCAATTAGAAGTAATAAACAAATTGTTACAACATGAACGTTTCAATGATCAACTTGAGAGACATATTCCATGGGGGCAATTCAAGATATCGTTTAGATTCCAACTATTTCTAAAACAAGAATTATATCACATGAAATAATGTTTTGTCCATTGTTTTATTCCTTTTTCTCAGATTACTGTTTTTAACTAAACTGTAAGTTAAAACCAAGCCCCAAAATGGACAAAAATCGCAGACATTTATTTCTATGCATTCTTTCGGAAAAGTATACTAGTCTAAGAACCCACGGGGACTAGCCCCTTCCATATAGCATAACAAAAGACTGCGGAAAAAAGACTATGTTTAACATAAGCAAAGAAGAATCTCGGGTAGTTATATATAAGGTGTTCCATCTCAGACGAGTCACCCCGTATATTTTGTATCCCATAGTGAGTGGAAAAATCTCCCGAAACACTTCGAATGATTTTGTTTGGGGGACATCTTTTGACGTATATTTCTTGAACGAGCAACCCCTAATAGGGGGAGCTTCAACCCCTTAAAATTGAATAGGGGAGGGGGGTTGAGTGATATGTCATTTGAAAGGTCTTGGAAGCCACTTCACAACGGTGTATGAAAAACGTAAATTTGATGAACCGTTTTCGCCAAAAACTAATTTTGTTGCTCGAATGCGCCACCTTGAATATTTTGCTTATTTGTACAATGTACAAGTTCATTTTCATTAAGCCTTTTTTACAAACTTAAACAATCTTCAAAAAATCACATTCGTTAAAAAATTGAATTGTGTTGTCATGCTTACAATGAAAAAAATTAAATCTGCGTGTTTAAATCAAATGTTCAAATTGTCCTCCATTGACTTCCATACAACAATACATTCTCTTAAACTAATAAATAAAAAAACAGCAAAACATTTCCTTATGTTGCCTTCATTTTTTGTTCTTAGAAGGTGTTTATCTGGTTTTAACGTTTCTTCGATCATTTCATGATTTTAATCAATCTGTTGAGTTACTACTTTGCTGATTTGTTTAAAACTTCAAAAAATATGGTGTACATATTGCAAGAACGTGTTGAGCTTGTTAGCCTTTATAACCAAAATCAAAATTTTTGCCCGAGCGGCTGCTAGGATATTTAACGAAAACCATCCTATACGTAGCGTTCGTTATAAATACGTAATGGAATTGATTTCAAAATGTGTGGAGACGGGTTCAGTAATGGATAGAAAAAGGGCACCCATTGGAATTGTTAATGATGAAGGAGCAGCTGTGGCTGTATTGGGACATGTCCAACTTATGCCAAACACGCAACCTGTACGACAACTTTCTGCAGCTTCCGGTATTAGCCAATCTAACGTTTTCAGAATTTTACATAAACACAAGTTCCATCCGTACAAAATTAAATTAATTCAGGAATTAAATGATGATGATTGGGATCGAAGGCAAGAGTTTTGCGAAATTATGGTCGAGCGTATCAACAATAACCCAAATTTCTTGTACAACGTTTGCTTTTCTGACGAATGCACTTTTTTACTTAATGGAGAGGTTAACCGGCATAACTGTAGAATTTGGAGCGATACAAATCCTCATGTATTTCGAGAAGCTCACACTCAACATCGGGAAAAGCTAAACGTTTGGGTAGGAATTTTGGGAGACCACTGTTTATTCCTGGTAATTTAAATGGCGAAATTTATCTTGAAATGTTGGAAAATGCGATTGATCCGTTAATAACTGAACAATCAGAAAACGATCCTCTACTACTTGAACAAAAATTGCATTTGCAACAAGACGGAGCTCCTCCTCACTACGCCGCACCAGTTCGCCAATACCTCAATTTGCAATAGCCCGGTCGTTGGATTGGAAGAAGAGCTCCTATGGAGTGGCCTGCCCGATCTCCTGACCTGAACCCTCTGGACTTCTTCTTGTGGGGACTTCTTTAGTCCCAGATTTTTGTGACTCAGCCTGAAAATTTGGACGAACTACGCCAACGAATTGTAAATGAGTGTCGTCAAATAACTCCAATTATGCTGAACCATGTGAGAGACGGTTTTCAGTCAAGATTGTATTATTGTAGGAAGTCAATGGAGGACAATTTGAACATTTGATTTAAACACGCAGATTTAATTTTTTTCATTGTAAGCATGGCAACACAATTCAATTTTTTTACGAATGTGATTTTTTGAAGATTGTTTAAGTTTGTAAAAAAGGCTTAATAAAAATGAGCTTGTACATTGTACAAATAACCAAAATATTCAAGGTGGCGCATTCGAGCAACAAAATTAATTTTTGGCGAAAACGGTTCATCAACATTACGTTTTTCATACACCGTTGTAAAGAGGCTTCCAAGACCTTTCAAATGACGTATCACTCAACCCTTCTCCCCTATTCAATTTTGAGGGGTTGAAGCGCCCCCTATTAGGGGGTTGCTCGTTCAAGCCTCAAATATACGTCAAAAGATGTCCCCCAAACAAAATCATTCGAAGTGTTTCGGGAGATTTTTCCACTCACTATGAGATACGAAATATACGGGGTGGCTCGTCTGAGATGGAACACCCTGTATAAGACTTGCCACCAAGGGATCCAAACCTTCCAAATAAACAAGTCCTTCAGCGATATAGATACCCACCATATGCAGGAAATCCTAAGAGTAAAAGAGTTCAGGACAAAACACTGGATTTCCCATCCAAGATTCTGATTAAGTCAAGACATACGTGATAGCAACAACAACATCATAACAGGATTCACGAGTGTCCTCTACGACCTACCGATCTCGCGGAAAATCGAATCAAAAACATTTTAATATTACCAAAAATTCCAAAAAAGGGCAGTCACAACTGATAAAAATAAAGTTTCGGTCATTTTTTGTGGCAAAATTTTACAGAATAACTACGAATTTGGGAGGACGTAAAATATTTCACATCATGCAGATAAATAGTCGCCGTTATGATACATTGACCGTCAACTTTTAGTAATCCATTCAATTTCAACTTTACATCGTCAAATTGACACATTTACCGGAGACGCTTACGAGACAATACCGATTCCATCAACTCTTTGCATAACGATGTGAAAAAACAAACGCCCCTTCCGTTACAGCTTTTTGGAAGACGAGTCCACGAGTCACATGACGAAGGAAAAAGATATCGAGAACACGGATGCACAAACGGAGCGACCGGGAGATGTATCGTTCAACGCCAAAAAAAGTGTGCAAATTTTCAAACAAGCATACCAACTTGGTCACCAACAACCAGTGGACCCAACCGTCGAGGATGAAAATATACTGTAAGTTTTTTTTGGCACACATTTCCTTTACCATCATTTATTAGTCACATTTGCCAAATGCGGCCGCTTCCGTTTCAAATCGGAGTCGAATCGATCCAACAGCTGTGCATGATATACGCCGTTTTCAAGGTAATCGACATGAACGATACCGTGATCAACAAAAAAAAAAAAGTCAGCGCACTCCGAGAGTGCAGGCAGAAGTGAAAACTTGAACTTATGGCGCGTTGGGCACTTTTTTGGGTGAGCATTTTTAGGTGCGCTCGCGACATGAGAAATTGTTCATAAAAAATCAAGTTTATCATAGCAATGTGGGCACTTTTTGAATAGACATGAAGTATAATAATATAGAAACTATATTCGAAGGAAGTGGTTTTATTTAAATGAGTAAATATTAGTAAATAGTAAATACAAAATTTATCAATTCTCATCCATAATTTCAACAACTCTTACATCATCATTATCAGCATTTTCATCATTATTATCAGGATTTTCATCAAATTCTAAAACTGAAACAATAGGTCTATGGTAACTAAAGTATGAAATGAACAATTTTGATTTAAATCTATTTATATATCTTGTGAATACTGCATCAATAGTAGTTAGTATTATCTTTCCCACAAATTAATATTCATTTATAAAATAAATATAAAAAACTCTCAATCTCGTCTGTCGCGAGGGCACGAACGAATGCCCATGCAAAGACTGCGTATAGCATGCAGCGCTCTCGCATACCTATACACTCTGAGTATACATATAGGTATGTAATCTCGTCTGTCGCGAGAGCACGAACGAATGCCCATGCAAAGAGCGCGTATAGTATACATATTATAAGAATACACGCGGAGTATATCTGTGTAAAATCTCATCTGTCGCGAGAACGGCTGAAAATGCTCTCATACAAAAGTGCCCAACGCGCCATAAGAAGTTTTCACTTCAAAAATTCGCCATGACTTGTTGGCCGATGAACGCACTTTCGCCTTTTTCGGCTTCGATTCGCCAAGACAAGACCACTGTTTCGACTGTTCTTTGGTCACGGTTACGAAATAGCGCAGAAAGGCCTTCTTATCGCGCTTGAACATCGTCAAACACTCCTTTGAAGTTGTCACACGGTCGCGCTTATTTGACAACTGAGAGCAAATGCGGCTCCCATCTAGCAGATTGCTTTCTCATATTCCAAAATTTATGCCCGTTCGATTGAGATGCCCATATCATCAGCAATCCCGTGCACTTTAACTCGCCGATCGTCCAATATTATATCATGGATTTTACCGACGATTTCTGGCAAGAAATAATGTTTAATCAAAACTTTTTTCCATGTTTACAAATATCTTCAAGGTTGCTTTCTTTCGATGGATCTCAAAAAAAAACTGAATGACATATCAGTCTGATAATTTTAATGCGTTCTTAGTCCAGGAAATAAAGTACAAAATCGACCCAAATTAGAAAAATTTGAGGTAAAAGGCCAATTTTGATGTGCGAGGGCTCATTCGATTCGTTTTGACCTCTAGATCAGAATCTGTCACAGCTACATAGATGGAAATTTGTCCTATTGTTAATGAACAATAAATAATGGCCAATAAATGGCATGTTTTTGACATAATAAAAAAAAAATTGAAAACGCTATTTTCCATCAATTTTTAGCGGGTAAAGTAGAAAATTGCAGTTATTTGATCAATAAACAATGTGAATTTAAGGTTTATAACAATTTGTCACTCATCTATTTGTTAATAAACAACAAAATGGAAATTTCCTAAATAATCAAGATTAGATTCATTTTCAGGTAATTTGAGGTCGCTGAATACAAATTCGATGTTATTTTTCTGATTGGCTGTTAATCTAATTAGTTGATTAACAATTTGTTAATTAACAAATTAACACAAAAAATGGAAATTTTGAAAATAATCAAGACTAGAGTCATTTTCAGGTAATTTGAGATCACTGAATTCGAATTAGATGTTATTTTTTTGATTGAATGTTAATATAATTATTTAATTAATAATTACTTAGTTACCGAATTAACAAAAAAATTCAAAGTCTCAAAATAATCAAGATTGGAGTCAATTTCGTATAATTTAAGGTCGCTGAATACGAATTTGATGTTATTTTTTGAATAAATTGTTGGGAAACTATTTTTTATCAATAACATGAAAAACCACTCTTCCCCTTTACGGCTACGGCCCTGGAGGTTGTATTACTGGTTCTGAATTCGGCTCATACGTCCCTGCACTTCTCTCAGTTACCATGGCAACGCTATCAATCAACTAATAATATGAACAATTTATTGAAAAATCACATTAGATTCAAATTTAACTACTTCAAATTATCCGAAATTGATTATTTTAAAACTTTGAATATTTTTTGTTAATCCGGTAACTAAGTAATTATTAATTACATAATTAAATTAACCTTTAATTCAAAAAATTACATTAAATTCATGTTTAGTGTTTAGTTTAATTACCCGAAAATGACTCTAATCTTGATTATTTTCAGACACTGAATTTTTTTGTTAATTCGGTAACCGAGTAATTAACAATTAATTAATTAAATTAACATTTAATCAAAAAAATAACATCTAATTCGAATTCAGTGATCTCAAATTACCTGAAAATGACTCTAATCTTGATTATTTTGAGACACTGAATTTTTTTGTTAATTCGGTAACCGAGTAATTAACAATTAATTGATTAAATTAACATTTAATCAAAAAAATAACATCTAATTCGAATTCAGTGATCTCAAATTACCTGAAAATGACTCTAATCTTGATTATTTTGAGACACTGAATTTTTTTGTTAATTCGGTAACCGAGTAATTAACAATTAATTAATTAAATTAACATTTAATCAAAAAAATAACATCTAATTCGAATTCAGTGATCTCAAATTACCTGAAAATGACTCTAATCTTGATTATTTTGAGACACTGAATTTTTTTGTTAATTCGGTAACCGAGTAATTAACAATTAATTAATTAAATTAACATTTAATCAAAAAAATAACATCTAATTCGAATTCAGTGATCTCAAATTACCTGAAAATGACTCTAATCTTGATTATTTTGAGACACTGAATTTTTTTATTAATTCGGTAACCGAGTAATTAACAATTAATTAATTAAATTAACATTTAATCAAAAAATAACATCTAATTCGAATTCAGTGATCTCAAATTACCTGAAAATGACTCTAATCTTGATTATTTTGAGACACTGAATTTTTTTGTTAATTCGGTAACCGAGTAATTAACAATTAATTAATTAAATTAACATTTAATCAAAAAAATAACATCTAATTCGAATTCAGTGATCTCAAATTACCTGAAAATGACTCTAATCTTGATTATTTTGAGACACTGAATTTTTTTGTTAATTCGGTAACCGAGTAATTAACAATTAATTAATTAAATTAACATTTAATCAAAAAAATAACATCTAATTCGAATTCAGTGATCTCAAATTACCTGAAAATGACTCTAATCTTGATTATTTTGAGACACTGAATTTTTTTGTTAATTCGGTAACCGAGTAATTAACAATTAATTAATTAAATTAACATTTAATCAAAAAATAACATCTAATTCGAATTCAGTGATCTCAAATTACCTGAAAATGACTCTAATCTTGATTATTTTGAGACACTGAATTTTTTTGTTAATTCGGTAACCGAGTAATTAACAATTAATTAATTAAATTAACATTTAATCAAAAAAATAACATCTAATTCGAATTCAGTGATCTCAAATTACCTGAAAATGACTCTAATCTTGATTATTTTGAGACACTGAATTTTTTTGTTAATTCGGTAACCGAGTAATTAACAATTAATTAATTAAATTAACATTTAATCAAAAAAATAACATCTAATTCGAATTCAGTGATCTCAAATTACCTGAAAATGACTCTAATCTTGATTATTTTGACACTGAATTTTTTTATTAATTCGGTAACCGAGTAATTAACAATTAATTAATTAAATTAACATTTAATCAAAAAATAACATCTAATTCGAATTCAGTGATCTCAAATTACCTGAAAATGACTCTAATCTTGATTATTTTGAGACACTGAATTTTTTTGTTAATTCGGTAACCGAGTAATTAACAATTAATTAATTAAATTAACATTTAATCAAAAAAATAACATCTAATTCGAATTCAGTGATCTCAAATTACCTGAAAATGACTCTAATCTTGATTATTTTGAGACACTGAATTTTTTTGTTAATTCGGTAACCGAGTAATTAACAATTAATTAATTAAATTAACATTTAATCAAAAAAATAACATCTAATTCGAATTCAGTGATCTCAAATTACCTGAAAATGACTCTAATCTTGATTATTTTGAGACACTGAATTTTTTTATTAATTCGGTAACCGAGTAATTAACAATTAATTAATTAAATTAACATTTAATCAAAAAATAACATCTAATTCGAATTCAGTGATCTCAAATTACCTGAAAATGACTCTAATCTTGATTATTTTGAGACACTGAATTTTTTTGTTAATTCGGTAACCGAGTAATTAACAATTAATTAATTAAATTAACATTTAATCAAAAAAATAACATCTAATTCGAATTCAGTGATCTCAAATTACCTGAAAATGACTCTAATCTTGATTATTTTGAGACACTGAATTTTTTTGTTAATTCGGTAACCGAGTAATTAACAATTAATTAATTAAATTAACATTTAATCAAAAAAATAACATCTAATTCGAATTCAGTGATCTCAAATTACCTGAAAATGACTCTAATCTTGATTATTTTGAGACACTGAATTTTTTTGTTAATTCGGTAACCGAGTAATTAACAATTAATTAATTAAATTAACATTTAATCAAAAAATAACATCTAATTCGAATTCAGTGATCTCAAATTACCTGAAAATGACTCTAATCTTGATTATTTTGAGACACTGAATTTTTTTGTTAATTCGGTAACCGAGTAATTAACAATTAATTAATTAAATTAACATTTAATCAAAAAAATAACATCTAATTCGAATTCAGTGATCTCAAATTACCTGAAAATGACTCTAATCTTGATTATTTTGAGACACTGAATTTTTTTGTTAATTCGGTAACCGAGTAATTAACAATTAATTAATTAAATTAACATTTAATCAAAAAAATAACATCTAATTCGAATTCAGTGATCTCAAATTACCTGAAAATGACTCTAATCTTGATTATTTTGACACTGAATTTTTTTATTAATTCGGTAACCGAGTAATTAACAATTAATTAATTAAATTAACATTTAATCAAAAAATAACATCTAATTCGAATTCAGTGATCTCAAATTACCTGAAAATGACTCTAATCTTGATTATTTTGAGACACTGAATTTTTTTGTTAATTCGGTAACCGAGTAATTAACAATTAATTAATTAAATTAACATTTAATCAAAAAAATAACATCTAATTCGAATTCAGTGATCTCAAATTACCTGAAAATGACTCTAATCTTGATTATTTTGAGACACTGAATTTTTTTGTTAATTCGGTAACCGAGTAATTAACAATTAATTAATTAAATTAACATTTAATCAAAAAAATAACATCTAATTCGAATTCAGTGATCTCAAATTACCTGAAAATGACTCTAATCTTGATTATTTTGAGACACTGAATTTTTTTGTTAATTCGGTAACCGAGTAATTAACAATTAATTAATTAAATTAACATTTAATCAAAAAATAACATCTAATTCGAATTCAGTGATCTCAAATTACCTGAAAATGACTCTAATCTTGATTATTTTGAGACACTGAATTTTTTTGTTAATTCGGTAACCGAGTAATTAACAATTAATTAATTAAATTAACATTTAATCAAAAAAATAACATCTAATTCGAATTCAGTGATCTCAAATTACCTGAAAATGACTCTAATCTTGATTATTTTGAGACACTGAATTTTTTTGTTAATTCGGTAACCGAGTAATTAACAATTAATTAATTAAATTAACATTTAATCAAAAAAATAACATCTAATTCGAATTCAGTGATCTCAAATTACCTGAAAATGACTCTAATCTTGATTATTTTGACACTGAATTTTTTTGTTAATTCGGTAACCGAGTAATTAACAATTAATTAATTAAATTAACATTTAATCAAAAAAATAACATCTAATTCGAATTCAGTGATCTCAAATTACCTGAAAATGACTCTAATCTTGATTATTTTGAGACACTGAATTTTGTTGTTAATTCGGTAACCGAGTAATTAACAATTAATTAATTAAATTAACATTTAATCAAAAAAATAACATCTAATTCGAATTCAGTGATCTCAAATTACCTGAAAATGACTCTAATCTTGATTATTTTGAGACACTGAATTTTTTTGTTAATTCGGTAACCGAGTAATTAACAATTAATTAATTAAATTAACATTTAATCAAAAAAATAACATCTAATTCGAATTCAGTGATCTCAAATTACCTGAAAATGACTCTAATCTTGATTATTTTGAGACACTGAATTTTTTTATTAATTCGGTAACCGAGTAATTAACAATTAATTAATTAAATTAACATTTAATCAAAAAAATAACATCTAATTCGAATTCAGTGATCTCAAATTACCTGAAAATGACTCTAATATTGATTATTTTGAGACACTGAATTTTTTTATTAATTCGGTAACCGAGTAATTAACAATTAATTAATTAAATTAACATTTAATCAAAAAAATAACATCTAATTCGAATTCAGTGATCTCAAATTACCTGAAAATGACTCTAATCTTGATTATTTTGAGACACTGAATTTTTTTATTAATTCGGTAACCGAGTAATTAACAATTAATTAATTAAATTAACATTTAATCAAAAAAATAACATCTAATTCGAATTCAGTGATCTCAAATTACCTGAAAATGACTCTAATCTTGATTATTTTGAGACCCCGAATTTTTTTATTAATTCGGTAACCGAGTAATTAACAATTAATTAATTAAATTAACATTTAATCAAAAAAATAACATCTAATTCGAATTCAGTGATCTCAAATTACCTGAAAATGACTCTAATCTTGATTATTTTGAGACACTGAATTTTTTTATTAATTCGGTAACCGAGTAATTAACAATTAATTAATTAAATTAACATTTAATCAAAAAAATAACATCTAATTCGAATTCAGTGATCTCAAATTACCTGAAAATGACTCTAATCTTGATTATTTTGAGACACTGAATTTTTTTATTAATTCGGTAACCGAGTAATTAACAATTAATTAATTAAATTAACATTTAATCAAAAAAATAACATCTAATTCGAATTCAGTGATCTCAAATTACCTGAAAATGACTCTAATCTTGATTATTTTGAGACACTGAATTTTTTTTTTAATTCGGTAACCGAGTAATTAACAATTAATTAATTAAATTAACATTTAATCAAAAAAATAACATCTAATTCGAATTCAGTGATCTCAAATTACCTGAAAATGACTCTAATCTTGATTATTTTGAGACACTGAATTTTTTTGTTAATTCGGTAACCGAGTAATTAACAATTAATTAATTAAATTAACATTTAATCAAAAAAATAACATCTAATTCGAATTCAGTGATCTCAAATTACCTGAAAATGACTCTAATCTTGATTATTTTGAGACACTGAATTTTTTTATTAATTCGGTAACCGAGTAATTAACAATTAATTAATTAAATTAACATTTAATCAAAAAAATAACATCTAATTCGAATTCAGTGATCTCAAATTACCTGAAAATGACTCTAATCTTGATTATTTTGAGACACTGAATTTTTTTGTTAATTCGGTAACCGAGTAATTAACAATTAATTAATTTAATTAACATTTAATCAAAAAAATAACATCTAATTCGAATTCAGTGATCTCAAATTACCTGAAAATGACTCTAATCTTGATTATTTTGAGACACTGAATTTTTTTGTTAATTCGGTAACCGAGTAATTAACAATTAATTAATTAAATTAACATTTAATCAAAAAAATAACATCTAATTCGAATTCAGTGATCTCAAATTACCTGAAAATGACTCTAATCTTGATTATTTTGAGACACTGAATTTTTTTGTTAATTCGGTAACCGAGTAATTAACAATTAATTAATTAAATTAACATTTAATCAAAAAAATAACATCTAATTCGAATTCAGTGATCTCAAATTACCTGAAAATGACTCTAATCTTGATTATTTTGAGACACTGAATTTTTTTGTTAATTCGGTAACCGAGTAATTAACAATTAATTAATTAAATTAACATTTAATCAAAAAAATAACATCTAATTCGAATTCAGTGATCTCAAATTACCTGAAAATGACTCTAATCTTGATTATTTTGAGACACTGAATTTTTTTGTTAATTCGGTAACCGAGTAATTAACAATTAATTAATTAAATTAACATTTAATCAAAAAAATAACATCTAATTCGAATTCAGTGATCTCAAATTACCTGAAAATGACTCTAATCTTGATTATTTTGAGACACTGAATTTTTTTATTAATTCGGTAACCGAGTAATTAACAATTAATTAATTAAATTAACATTTAATCAAAAAAATAACATCTAATTCGAATTCAGTGATCTCAAATTACCTGAAAATGACTCTAATCTTGATTATTTTGAGACACTGAATTTTTTTGTTAATTCGGTAACCGAGTAATTAACAATTAATTAATTAAATTAACATTTAATCAAAAAAATAACATCTAATTCGAATTCAGTGATCTCAAATTACCTGAAAATGACTCTAATCTTGATTATTTTGAGACACTGAATTTTTTTGTTAATTCGGTAACCGAGTAATTAACAATTAATTAATTAAATTAACATTTAATCAAAAAAATAACATCTAATTCGAATTCAGTGATCTCAAATTACCTGAAAATGACTCTAATCTTGATTATTTTGAGACACTGAATTTTTTTGTTAATTCGGTAACCGAGTAATTAACAATTAATTAATTAAATTAACATTTAATCAAAAAAATAACATCTAATTCGAATTCAGTGATCTCAAATTACCTGAAAATGACTCTAATCTTGATTATTTTGAGACACTGAATTTTTTTATTAATTCGGTAACCGAGTAATTAACAATTAATTAATTAAATTAACATTTAATCAAAAAAATAACATCTAATTCGAATTCAGTGATCTCAAATTACCTGAAAATGACTCTAATCTTGATTATTTTGAGACACTGAATTTTTTTATTAATTCGGTAACCGAGTAATTAACAATTAATTAATTAAATTAACATTTAATCAAAAAAATAACATCTAATTCGAATTCAGTGATCTCAAATTACCTGAAAATGACTCTAGTCTTGATTATTTTCAAAATTTCCATTTTTTGTGTTAATTTGTTAATTAACAAATTGTTAATCAACTAATTAGATTAACAGCCAATCAAAAAAATAACATCGAATTTGTATTCAGCGACCTCAAATTATTTGAAAATAAATCTAATCTTGATTATTTTGAAAATTTTCATTTTGTTGTTTATTAACAAATAGATAACAAATTGTTATAAACCTTAAATTTGCATTGTTTATTGATCAAATAACTGCAATTTTCTACTTTACCCGCTAAAAATTGATGGAAACTAGCGTTTGTAGTATTTTTTTTATATATTGTTATAACACATCATTTTTTGGTCAATATTTATTGTTTATTAACAATCTGAGACATTTCCCCCGATGTAGCTATGGCAGACTTTGATCTAGAGGCCAAAACGAATCTAATGGGCCCTCATACATCAAAATCAGTCCTTTACCTCAAATTTTCCGCTTCAAAACCTTTATTTCCTGGACTATCTAGTTAAAGATGGTGCATCCCAAATGTCACATGGGATTTTCGATAGTAGCGCCACCTATCTTATTTTTCAGGGACTTTTTCACCTTGCTCTCTTAAAGTAATCATATATTTATGGCGTCAAATATTGAGATTTCTAGATGTTTATTTGTATCAATTCTGGTTGCGTGTAGGTCAATTATAAATATTTCGAGTTAATAATTTTTATGGAAATACACACATATTGAAATTATATTCTTTCTTTTTTTAGAATTCTTATAATAAAGTTTTGCATTTTACAAAAGATGCAGATTTCGTTCATTAGGGTAGGATTACGATAATACCGGAATATCAAAAATTATCTTGGTCAAGGGTGGTTGTGGAATGTAAAACGTGTGTCTTACTTTACGTTTGAAATAATTATGTCACTGTCACACTGACATCATCAATAACCTACAAATATCATGTCAGAATCTGTTAAGTCGTTGTGCTGAAATTTTCTAATCCAGTTTTTGAATCATGCCTCTTACCACACAGCACAAAATTTTCATGATTGAAGCCTATTTTCGAACGGGTGCGCTAGTTAATGGAAATTGGCAATACAGTCAACGTTTGTGTTTGGACAATTTTCGACAGCACTTCCCAAACGTGGCATACCTTGTTTGACAATTATGGACTATTTTATATTTCCTTACTTAAAAAACAAGATTTTCGCAACTCCGGTAAATAATTTGCAAGAACTTCAACAAAGAATAGTTCAGCAATGTGCAACCATAACGCTAGAAATGCTGCAAAAAGGTTTTCACAGCATGAGGATGCGCGTCAACTTGTGCATCGAACAAAACGGGGGACATTTCCAACAATTAATGTAATTTAGTTTTTCTTGTTACTAAAACCGTTATTTCATAATTTGTAGTTCATTATTGTTTTACAACTGAAATTTGTAGGTTATTGATGATGTCAGTGTGACAGTGACATAATTATTTCAAACGTAAAGTAAGACACACGTTTTAGATTCCACAACCACCCTTGACCAAAATAATTTTTGATATCCCGGTACCATAACATATTCTTGTTTCAATAAAAGATTTGGAAATTAGAAATAGTAATTTGTTACAAAAAAGAAATTTTAATTATGTAAAATTTGTGAATAAATCTTCCGATTCTATTGGCAAGATAGTCTGTGTGTGGAAGCGTTTTAAGATGTACCTAATTCCTAAATATTTAATTTCGTTGTTCTCAAATATTTTATTACTGTTATTTATTTCAACGCTATCAAATTCTTAACGAATAACTGAAGTAACTGAAAATGCAATATAATTTTTTTTGGACAATTAACGAATGTTTAAAAGTATTAAGAGCCTTTTTTTCGGCCTTTGTCATTCCGTCAATCACCTTATAAATTCAGTTTTATTCCAAGTTTTCCCTGCAAAAAAAGAGCACTGCAACATCAGCACAAGATATCTAGATATAAAAGAGAATTTATAGAGGCTATAAACAGAATGGGTCCTACTACTGACCCTTGTGGTATCACAGTTTTAACGAATCGCTCACAGTTTTATTTATTCCAAGGGTTTTGCTTTCGGTCTGTTAGATAATTCTGGAACCCCTCTAACACAATTCCTGGAATGCAATAAGTGTGACAATATTTCGAGAGAAGTTTGTCGTGAGAGGCAATGTCAAAAGCCGTAAATACCGCTCAGATATCTTAGCAATAACATCCCCTATAACAACTTGTAGATGTGGAGATGCGGATGAAACTGCCTCTCACATCCTAGCAGAATATCAAGCATTGGCTTCTCTTAGGCTACAACACCTCGGCAACACACATATGCTGCTTGAAGCCATAAGAGATATCAGTCCATGCAAAATGTTAGCCTTCGGCACTGTCTTAGGCCTGATTCTTGTAATAAGGGGCGCACAATTTACCCAATCAAGCGGTCTGAGTGCTCCGGACTTGTCCGCCCCCGCTTTGATTGATTAAACACCATATTCGCAGAAAGATATAGACAGATTCGGAATAAACCCAACCTACTGAGCCTTGAATAAAGTTAAAATCTCCGCAAATCGCCTGACAGCAATTGGCTGAAGTGAAGAACGTTATGAAACCGTCAAAAGCTATTGCTTGCTTGCTTTGGCAACAAAACAAAGTCACTCTGATCTAGATACACGGCCCCTTTACAATATTTTGATGTCATAAATCTACGAAAACCATTACTTTCGGACCTGCATATTACAAATTCTGTTACTTTTATAAAACGCCTAATTCGATCGTTTTGATTTATAGAAACGCAAATGATTTGATCCCGACCACAGCGACGTCAGAGGTGATGCCTTACAATCCCGAATTGGACTATTGGAAAACTAAAATAAAGGACACGCCGGTACAACACAAAACATCCACTCAACCACACAATCATTAATAAATACATACACCATCCCAATTTGTATAAAATGATAACACAAAAGCAACTTCAAATACAAAATTGGAAGAAATGTGACATAAGATGGTGAATGTAAAGTGTTGTTTTTTGATTTTATATCTAGTGTATACTGTCCAAAGTAGTCATTCACTTTGTATTTATAAAGTAATGCCTAATAAAATCCTAATCATAAATCGGTTTATTTGTTATGATTGAATAAGTTGAAATTTTATTTCAATTCATTTCATTTTATTTATTATCATAATATAATAATATATCTCATGTGAATAATGAGTTACACTTAAATGTTACAATAAAGTAACTTTTGATGTGTAAGTAAATGAACAAATATTATTATTGAAAATAATATAATAAGATTCTTGACCCAGTATGAATTATATAAAAAATTCTCGGGAATTAGGTCACATTAACACTTATAAATGTTCGTCTTTACGTACGTTTCGGTCTCACGACCATCATCAGAAGACTTATTTTGTTAAAAAGGGGTTAACTAAAACTAATTAGCACAAGCGTCCATTTTGCACAATTTTCAATCAAAAAGCTCACGCCGTCGAAACGAACAGAACCACGAATAATCGAAAATTGTATCGTTAATATTAAAGTATAGATTTTTTTGTAACAAGAAACCACTGTTAAGTAATATTCTCATAATGTACAAACGCATATTGCTATGGTCTCAAAGCAACTGAAATTCGAAGCTATTTGTTTGTAATAACCCGACCCAGATGTAGATTTATGAAGTACTTGAAAAGGTTTTAGACCTGCATTGGAATTTACTTTAAGCGTTCTTCCTAAAATATACTTTTAACATTATAAAGACGTATGTAGGAATTTGCAAGAGTTTTAATTAATCAAGTTAGTATAAATCTGACTCAATCCCTGAATATCATTCCTATGATTTACAGAATTTGAATCCCTTTTTATGTGAATCATCTCCAGGATAGATCTTTTATAATAATTGGTTTCCTTAGTTAAAATATTAACATTTTTGTAATCAAATTGATGGTTATAATCAAAACAGTGCTTAGCAAGGGCGGTGGAATTTTCTAAGTTATTATTTCTTGTGCTATATTTATGGCCATACATTCTTTTTTGTAAATATTGCTTAGAGATCCCAGTATAGGTTCCATCACAATCTAAACAATTCAATTTATATACTGTGTGGGTTTGTTTATCTTTAGGTATTACAGGTTTTAGATTTGAGAAATATTTCCCAACACAGTTAGTAGGTTTATGCGCAACATTTATATCGTACTTTTTCAAACATTTATTAATTTTTTCTGAGGTCTCCGGAATGTATGGTAAAGTTATATAATTGTCTTTATTGCCTGTTACCTTATAAAAATAACATAACAGGTAATTCAGACTTCTACAATATTTGGCAGGTGAGTTACTGTTAATAATGGCCATTTTTGAGAGCGGAGCACAGAGCCTTAGAAACCATAGAAATGGCTCAAACTTGAGGATGTAACGGGAAGTGTCCAGAACTTTTTTGTGGTCAATGTAATTCACTCGATATTTTTTATGTAGATAGCTTATCTAATTTGAAAACTTTTCTTACTCTTAGAAAATTTTGATAAAATCAACGGATTAGCTTGAAAAAATTAATTTTCGAGTCTCTGCAATTTTGGCTTACTAATTTTACTTGATTAAAATACCTTAGTTGCCTTTGCTTTTCTAATGTCATTTTGGCATTTGGAGAATTTATTCTCAAAACTGTCAGATTTTATTTTGCTTTCCGTAAAAATTTTATAAAATTATGGCTCAAAATTTCACTAACACTGAAATGGTTAATATCTCGGTAAAACACGAATAATAAAAACAATAGAAATGGGGAAACGATGTGATTATTTAGGAAAAACAAATGCTAAATTAAAAGAAACAACAAAACTTTTTGGGAAATCGCTAAGGCATCAATTGTTCGAAATGTTGCCCATTTTCCTGAATACACAAATTAATTCGTTTCAAGAAATTGGATTGAACTCTGGCTAGTACTTCAGGATCATTCTTCAATAAATCCGATTCATGATTAATTCGTTGCAACAATTCCTCTCGTGTGTTTACTGGAGCTGCATAAACTTTCGACTTCAAAGCGCCCCATAGAAAGAAGTCGCAGGGCGTCAAATCAGGGGAGCGGGCCGGCCAGTTCACTGGTGCATCGTGTCCTCTACCTATCCAGCGATCTCGATATTCCACATTCAAATGTCGCCTCACAGCTAATGTGAAATGAGGAGGTGCACCATCATGGATAAACCAGGCCACGACGAATGTGTAAGGGCAAGTCTTCCAACAGTTCAAGTAGCCTTTGTTCCAAAAAGTTCAAGTAGTTCTCCCCGTTCAATCGATCGGGTATAACGGTAGGGCCAATAATAAAGTTATCCACAATTCCAACCCAAACATTGATTTTAGTTTGATTCTGAGAATATGTAACTTCCGTTTCATGAGGATTTTCATCAGCATAAAAATTTTCATTATGGAGGTTAAAAAGAGCACATCTCGTGAATGTAGCTTCGTCCGTGAACAGAATTCTTCTACAAAAATTGTGGTTTGCGTTTTGTCTTTGGACAATAAACCGACAGAAATCTAGCCGATGACCTGGATCCATGGGCAATAAGTCTTGAACTGTTTTAATATGATAGGGATACAACAGTTCTTCTTTCAGTACATTATGAACTAATGATTTTGAGGCTCCAATACGAAGTCCCAAACGTAGTGTGCTTATCCCAGGTTCAGTTTCAACCGCTTCCAGTATCGCTTCTTCGAGCTCTAACGTCCTTCTTGTCCGTCTGCGTCCAGTTTCTCTGCGATTTGCTTCAAATTTGCCAGTTTCGCGAAGGTTTGCCGATTTGGAATTCTGCGATGCGGATATCTTTCCCTTCTCCGGCCATTGCAACGACAAAGTCCATAAATCAATAACATATCAACCATTTCAGTGTTAGTGAAATTTTGAGCCATAATTTTATGAAATTTTTACGGAAAGCAAAGTAAAAACTGACAGTTTTGAGAATAAATTCTTCAAATGCCAAAATGACATTAGAAAAGCAAAGGCAACTATAGTTATTTGTTTTACTAGGCATAAAAGCACAAGATTTAATGCCGCGGCTGGTGTTTCATAGCCGAGCGTAGCGAGGCTATGAAATCAGCCAAGGCATTAAATCTGCTTTTCTGCCGTGTGAAACATATAATTTTTTCTTCAAATTTGTTCCAATTCCACGCAAAATCGACTTTTTCATATTTAAATTGCGTTTCATTATCAATATCCAAATAACTAAATTATTTTATTAAAGGTAACTGGGCCCTGCGTTACTATGTTTACCGCTGATTACGTTTGTTGAATATGTTTGTTTACTGTTTACTTTGTCATTGTCAATTTTGAAAAGTTGTCATGTTAGAAATGGATTTACTGCAAATTGAGGATGAATTGATGCAATTAACACCACCTGAGATAAGAGACCAGGCGCGAGATGTGGAATTTAACCTTTTACCGGAAAAATCAAGAACTGTATATGAACTCACATACAGCAGATTCATGGAATATAGACAGAAGAAAAATATAGGATCTTTCTCTGAAAATGTGCTGATTGTCTATTTTTCCGATCTTTCAAAGAAAATGAAGCCTTCAACGTTATGGTCTACCTATTCGATGTTGAAAAAGCTACCCTGAACATAAAAAATAACATTGATTTGGCAAAATACCAGAAGTTACGGGCTTTTTTGAAACGCCAGTCAGATGGTTTCCATGCAAAAAATCCCGAGTTTTTGAAAAAAAGAAGAAATCGAGAAATGTTAATCAGATGCCCCAGATGAACTGTATTTGTGTACGAAGGTAGGAATATATTGAAAATGATCTATTATGGATTAAAGAACTAATTTTCAATTTATATTTTAGGTTGTAATTATTGTTGCAGTCGCTGGGGCTTGTAGATGTGATGAGCTTTTGCAAATGAAAATAGATGATATAAATGATATGGGCGACAAATTGCTAATTATGCTACCAAATACTAAGACCAAAAGATCGAGATCTTTTGTAGTAACGGAATATTTAAGCGTTTACAGAAAATATGCAGCCTCCAGACCCTCGAATTTAAATAATCGGCGTGTCTTCTATAAATATGCGAACGATAAAGCACATCATCAATTCATTGGCATTCACAAATTCGGTAAAATGCCAGAAGAAATTGCTACTTTTCTGGGACTATCCCATGCGAAAGAGTATACCGGGCACTGCTTTCGCAGAACTTCGGCCACGTTGCTGGTGCATTCTGGTGGGGACATAACAATGTTGAAGCAACATGGAGGATGGAAGTCTTCCGCTGTCGCGGAGGGCTATATTAAGGACTCGCTAGCCAATAAGTCGAACATCGGCAATAAAATATTTTCTGGCGTTTCCGGAGTATCAAGTGTGGATACTAAAGTCGTTAATTTTACTGGAAAGGAGGGAAGTGGACAGAGTTCAATTGTATTAAATAATTGTTCACAATTGACCATAAATATATCTAATAAATAAAAATTTCGTGTTGTAGTTTGTAGTTTTAATGCAATAAAACCAGTTTATTATCATCATCTGGCCAGAGGGATGTATAGTTAATAAATTCTATTTTTCGAAGAAAAACAACTCTAACACCAATGAAGGGTCAAAAAACTAAATAGTGTAACCAGTATTTCTAGTGATGTGAATAAAAATGAAGTCATGAACGATCTAGGTATGTCACAAACAATCAAGTCTGATAGGAATATTGCCAATAACCAGGTTACATTTACCAAACCTAAAAGTGTCAATATAAAAAAAGTGAAGGAAAATTTTATAATTCTCCAGCAAAATATACAAAGTATTAAACACAAAACATTAGACATTGAAATATATCTAAATACATTAAAATTGCTACCACACATATTATGCTTTACTGAACACTGGTGTTCCGAAAATGAGGTTGAATCTGTTTATGTTGATAAATATGCTTTAGCTTCTTCATACTGTCGTAAAGCGAAATCACATGGTGGTTCCTCTATATATGTAAAAAACAGTCTACACTTTGAGGAAATTCAAGATATAAAAAACAAATCAGTGGAATCTCATATAGAAAGTTCTTCGATATCTATTGCTATAATAAAAGTAGTTGTTATATGTATATATCGACCACCCTCTGGTAATCCAAATATTTTTTTCAGCAAGGTAAGTGTGATATTAGATCATTGTGCAAACAAATTCAGGAATTATCAAATATTTCTCTGTGGAGATTTTAATTTCAACTTACTGCAAAACACAGTTAATGCCAAAATATTCTCTGACCTACTCATTTCATATAACCTTCTGCAAACTATATTTGATGCCACTCATGTTACTGCAACTGTTCAGACTCTACTAGACAACATATTCATTAAAGTAACTGATAATACAACCTGGAAAGCCGATGTAAAACTTACTGCTCTCTCTGATCATTATGGACAACTTCTTTCTAGTCAAATTTCAAATAATATTGAAAGATTAGAAAAGATACGCAAAAGAGTTTACAGTCCCTCAAAATTAGATAGTTTCAATGAATTATTAGCAAATACAAATTGGAATAATCTATACTTAATTGAAAACCCAAATGAGGCATACAATTTTTTCTATAACGTATTTAACCAATATTTCCAATTAATATTTAAAGAAAAAACTATAAAAAATAGGACCTGTAAAAGCTGGGTGGGTAACACAAGGGATACGAATATCAAGTAAAAGAAAAAGAGATCTGTATAAAAAAAAAATTAGAAAAGAAATAACACCAGAATATTATCAGACATATTGCAAAATTTTGCGAAATACAATAAATAAGTCTAAATCAATTTATAACACTAATTACATCTCTAATAGCCATAACAAAGGCAAAGCGACATGGACAATAGTAAAAGATTATACATCACACAACCATAAACCTAAAACTACTTTAATTGATCAAGATAATCTTTTAACAAATGGTAATGAAATCCTTAACAATGCAAATGAGTATTTCACAAAATCTAAAATATCTAATACAAAAACAAATTTGAGTTTCTGCAAAAGAAACTCTAAATCGATTTATTTGACCCCATCAACGGAAAGTGAAATTTATAACATAATACATTCCTTAAAAAAATCTCAATCAGTAGGAGATGACGGTATCCCTATTGTAGTAATTAAACATGCTGCGTTACAATTAAGGGCACCCTTATGTCACATTATGAATGTAATGTTAAAAAATGGCATTTATCCGGAAAACTTAAAAATAACACAGATCAGACCAATATCTAAAAAAGGTGATAAAAATGATGTTGGAAATTACCGTCCAATAGCATTGTTATCAAACATTAGTAAATGTTTCGAAAAAGTCATTTAAAACAGGTATATAACATATTTAGAAAAATTTGATATATTAACAGAAAGTCAAAATGGATTCCGTAGAGGAAGAACTACTATCAGAGCTACATATCTGACGTTAGTTAAGATAATCAATTCGCTGAATTCAAATGAGAACACAATATTAATGTGTCTGGACTTAACAAAAGCATTCGATCATGTAAATCACAGTATACTACTGCAAAAACTGGAAACATATGGCATTAGAGGTGTAGTTTTGTCACTTATATCATCTTATCTTACAAATCGCCAGCAATATGTAGCGGAAAATTCAAATACAAGTGAACAATACAGATCAAATAAACTTACAATTACGCAAGGCGTCCCACAAGGCTCTATTTTACGTCCCCTGCTATATATATTATACACAAATGACCTGCCAGCAGCCATTGAAGAGGATATTTGTCAATTTGCAGATGACACATCACAAGTTCTAGCGGACGAGGAATTGATAGGCCTCAAAGATAAAGTCAAAAAATCTTTAGTTGACTTAAATTCCTGGTTCGAATCAAATGATCTTATGTTAAATGTAAATAAAACACAAATAATTAAATTTAAGAAAAAAAAAAGAATATACAGAGAAAGTGAATATAGATGGAGAAACCCAAAATATAGAATCTCAAGATTCAGTGTCATTCCTAGGGATAAATATCGATTCGCGATTAGATTGGACCACTCATATTGATAAATTATCAAAAACCATTGCCCAATATACATATGCACTAAGAGTAATATCTATACATATTAATAAAGCAGCAGCTCTAACTGCATATCATGCATTTGTGCAAAGCAGGGTAAGGTATGGCTTATCATTTTGGGGAGGCTCTTCAGAAGCTATAAGAATTTTTATCTTGCAAAAAAAATGCATTAGATTCATATTTAACTTGCCTTATTTGCAGAGTTGTAAGAACTTATTCCGATCGGAGAATGTACACACATTATATGGTTTATACATTATAGAATCCATCCTCTTTGTTATGAATAATAAAGATATAATAGATAGAGTCGAGCAGTTGCATGAATATGATACAAGACAGAGAGACAATTACTTACCTGTCAGATTCAAATGGTCATATTTACAAAAGAATGTGACTTATATGGTGATCAAACTCCTTAATAAAATCCCGGTAATCTACCGTAATCTACCAATAAAATTATTTAAAAAGAAATTAAGCTCATATTTGTTGAAAAAAGCATATTACAGTATGGAGGAGTATTTTATAGATGAAATTATACTCTGAAAGCATCAATTAAATTTTGGAACACCACTCAGTAGACTTAGTTATTAATTCAATTAATTATAATTTTGACGTGTTCTATACCCATTGGGTCAATATTACTTTGTAATCTAGGAACAAATAAAAATCTATCTATCTATCTATCTATCAGCATCATTTTGAGTTTTCTTAATGTCATTGTCAATTTTAATAACCAGTTTGATTTAAATTATGGAAGGTTGCCTAGCAACGAACTTTTTCTGCCTAGGCAGTAAAAGTGGACTTTTTCTGCCTAGGCATTAAAAGTACAACTTCTAAGCCTGCCAAGTGTCATTAAAAGGTCGCTTTTAATGTCATTTGGAGAAAAAGGTATTTTAATCAAGTACAATTAGTAAGCCAAAATTGCAGACTCAAAAATTAATTTTTTCAAGCTAATCCGTTGATTTTATCAAAATTTTCTAAGAGTAAGAAAAGTTTTCAAATTAGATAAGCTATCTACATAAAAAATATCGAGTGAATTACATTGACCACAAAAAAGTTATTTACACTTTTCCCGTTACATCTTCAAGTTTGAGCCATTTCTATGGTCTCTAAGGCTCTGTGCTCCACTGTCAAAAACGGCTATTATTGACAATAACTCACCTGCCAAATATTGTAGAAGTCTTCTATCACGTTCTCAAGTTATACCGAAAAAACAAAATTTTTTCTGCAACTTTGAAGCCCTCTACCGGCTAAACAAGACACTTGAGGCAAAAGTAAAAAGGCTCATCAAATTTTTTTCGCATCAAAGAATCTTCGGTTTTATTTTGACCACGCAGTTCGAGGACATCCTGTATAATAGTGCACAACACACTTGAAATATGTTCTATACATTTGAATGCCTATAAAACGGGCTACAATTTCTACACGTCACACTTCTGGATCGTGAACAGAAGTCTTTTAAACATTAATTTTTGTTTGGAAAAATCACGAAAGCTGTATATTTTCGAATATTTTTTGTAATAGAAAAATGAAACTGCCCCACGCAATTGAAATTCGTTTGTTGCATTTGAAAAACTATAAAAGAGGCTTCAGTTCCTGTAACGCAAACATCGGTCACATGAACTACGTAAAATAAAAATTGTTGAGGAGAATAGGTTTTATTTAATTGTTTTTCATTTTATCTCTTTTTAGAAAAGATACCATTGTTGACTTAGTAATCTATGGTTTTCTCTTTTGTTTAACTTGTAAAAGCTTAGTGGTATCAATTTTGGAAATATCCCTACAAAATTTAGGTTATACCGTCATAGTAGGGAAAAGAAGAGACGAATATGCGATATTACATAAACTTATTTACCCCCTTAAATAAATGATAGCTTCGAAACTGCAAATATAAAAATTTCATCCAAAGCTAATTATTAATGAACTGGTTTGTCAATCCAAACAGTAGGCTTAGACAATTTTAATTGTTCACAGCAAATTCACGATAATCATTTATAGGAGATTTGAAAAATAGTTCAACGGTATATAATTTTTTTTGCATGTCTCATGAAATTAGGAAATCCTATTCACTTAACATCGGTTGTGGAACACCGAAATGCCTCTACTACATTCAAACGTTTAAAAAGTAAAATTCTAAGTCGTACCTGTTCTATATTCTGCAATTTCAAAGGATTCGTCAAGAAATTGTCCTTTGTAGCAAAAATCGTTCCCTCGAGTCACTTTCATGCATTCGCCATTCTCAAAGTTCACCGACCTGATAACAGCTTCCTTATGATCCTCAATATCAACAGCAGCCGCCTAAAATTTTCCATATCAGATAAATTGAAAGGTATTTCGATGAAACTGACCTGGAAAAAATCGGTGATGCTCTGCGTTTTATTGTTGCTACCGTTGAAAACCACCGCGTCCAACTTTCCCGTAACGATTTTGTCTTTCTTTTTCGATCTTATAGATGAATTAACGGCACCATTCCGTAAACAACTCACCACATTTCTAGAGCGTCTTCCTGTAAAATCAAGACGTCAACAACAACAAACGAAATATTTCTAGGTTATATTTTGAAAAAAACGTCAACAAGCCAATTACAGATACAAAATGGAGAAAATAATAAACCTTTTAAGCTTTCTAATGCATCTTCTAGTTTCAAGTTGACGAGTTATAATTAAATGAAGCGAAATAGAACGCAAGCATTGTTTAACTTACCTCTCACCATGGTTTTAATTGAGATTATTGTAAAAGCGTCTCGTAATAAAGAATCGTCGGTGGGCGTGAAAACAACGCGGCTAGTTTTACCTGATACTGGTTATTGCAAATGAATCACATTATCATTATCACGATACCTAGCTACCGAGTTATGTGACAATTAATACTATAACCAAGTGATGGAGTCGGAGTCATATGTATATGTAACAATATGACAACCGTTTTATTCACGATTTGCAACTCAAATTCGAAGAAAAGTTATGATTGGTCCGTTTAGAGTCATGACTTCTAACCAATTATGAATCCCGCTCTTTTCAAAATTAGGTCATGAATATTCATAATACATATTGGATTGACGAAATGATATTTGTTATCGTTAATTTCAACTATGTTATATTGACGATGAATAATACCTCCAAAATATTGAAGTATTATTATTTATTAAATATAAAAATTCTCGGGAAATAGGTCACAATAACACTTTGTTTTAACTATTCGTCTTTACGTACGTTTCGGTCTCACGACCATCATCAGAAGACTCACTATGTCTAAAAAGGGGGTTTATTAAAACTAATTATAAATTATATTATTCATAAAAACTGTTTGAACCTGTGCATTAAAGAAGCATGTGCAATTGTAGCTGAGGTTGAAAACAAAATCAAACTGGTTAAACAAACCTGTCATCAAAATTTTGATAGCAACTTTATATCGCAATTTTTTCAAATTCAGCATAACAATTTCGAAAAAAATTTCAACAAAATCAAAGCCATTCAATCTAAAAAGATAAATAATTTAATGAAAGACGTAACATATGAAAAAAAGAATATCAATGAACAATGGTTGAAAAATCTAACTGACATAAAAATTCCGGATGAGGTGCAGCACACGTTAAGTTTAGGTCCGAAATTTGCATTGCCTAATAACAATAATAAACTGCCTATCGATAGAAATTAGAAACAAAGTTTGCAACATCTTGACAAACAAAAAGAACAAACAGAAGGCAGAAGTAGGGATTGCAAAGAATCGTTTTAACTATCATACAAAAATAACAAAAGATTTCTTAGATGCTAACCCTCAAATATTAGTTTTGAACGCGGATAAATGTAATAAAACCGTCATAATGCATAGAAATGACTATGAAAACAAAATAGGAAACCTTTTAAATGATGAAACAACTTATAAAAAATTAAAATCTGATCCTACTTTATCAGTACAAAACAACATGAATAAATTGATAAATAAATGGCATAAGAATAAGATAATCCCTATTGAATTAAAAAATAAATTAATTTGCCATAATGGGCTAGCACCTTATATCTATGGGCTTCCCAAACTGCATAAAAATGATATACCTCTAAGACCCATTGTTAGTAATATTGGTGCGCCCACTTACAATTTATCAAAATTTCTATCAAAATCTATCAATAATATAATAGGAAAAAATGAATTCTATGTAAAAGATTCATGGCACTTTAATGAATTTATAAAAAATCAATCCGTACCCGTAAACCATCAACTGATTTCCTTGGACGTTGTTTATTATTTACAAATATACCTGTTGTTTTGGCATTGAATAGCATCAAAAAACGTTGGGCAGAGATTAAAAACCACACACCTCTAGATCAATCGGAATTTATAAATGCTGTAAAATTTTGTTTAGAATGCACATACTTTCAGTATGGTGAGCAATTTTTTGGACAAATATTCGGCACAGCAATGGGATCTCCTATTTCAGCTACCATTGCTAACCTCGTTATGGAGTGCCTAGAGGAATCTGTTATGAGTTCATTAGATTTTCGGCCTGTATTCTTTAAACGGTATGTAGACGATTGCCTTATGTGTGTTCCCAACGATAAAATTCAATATGTAATTGATAAATTTAACAATTTTCACTGTAAACTTCAATTCACTTGTGAAATAGAATTAAACAATAACATAAATTTCCTAGATATGAACATTAGGCATGATGCTGATGGAAAAATAAAAACCTCTTGGTTTACTAAAGAAGTATGGTCTCAACGTTATCTTCACTTCAATTCCGTTGCACCAGCTTGTTATAAAAAAAGTGTCATAAACAGCCTTACAGATCGCGCGATAAAATTGTCCCACGCAGATGACCGCCCCAAAAATTTAAAAATTGTTCGTACTACACTAGAATTGAATGGCTACCCAAAAACTTTTTTCAATCCTATCATTAAAGAAAGAATAAACAAAATCTATAATGGTTCGTCTAATAAAAATAACATAAAAGGTAATACAGACAATTTTATAACTCTACCTTACATTCCGGAGACCTCAGAGAAAATCAAAAAATGTTTGAAAAAGTACGATATAAATGTTGCGCATAAACCTACTAACTGCGTTGGGAAATATTTCTCAAATCTAAAACCGTTAATACCCAAAGATAAACAAACCCACACAGTGTATAAATTGAATTGTTTAGATTGTGATGGTACCTATACTGGAGTCTCTAAACAATATTTACAAAAAAGAATGTACGGCCATAAATGTAGCACAAGAAATAACAACTTAGAAAATTCCACCGCCCTTGCTAAACATTGCTTTGATTATAACCATCAATTTGATTACAAAAATGTTAATATCTTAACTAAGGAAACCAATTATTATAAAAGATCTATCCTGGAGATGATTCACATAAAACGGGACCCGAAATCTGTAAATCATAGGGTAGACACACAAAATCTAAGTCATATTTATACTAATTTGATTAAATAATCTCTTGCAAATTCTTACATACATAAGTGTAGAAAATGTTTTTAGGAAGAATTCGTAATGTTATTTCCCAGTACAGGTCTGAAACCTTTCTTAAGTGCCATGTCATAAATCCTACACATCTGGTTTCGAAAGTAGATACTTGACAAATAACTTCGTTCTTCTCATTTGTTATGAGAATACCAATCAATATGCACTCATATATTTTAATAATATTACTGAATAGCGGATTCTTACTACAAAAAATAATTTTTTATACATTAATTCTGACGATACAATTTCGATTATCCGTGGTTCTGTTCGTTTCGACGGCGTGGGCTCTTTTAATTGAAGTTAAATTGTGCGATTTGGACGCTTGTTTATAATTAGTTTTAATAAACCCCCTTTTTAGACATAGTGAGTCTTCTGATGATGGTCGTGAGACCGAAACGTACGTAAAGACGAATAGTTAAAACAAAGTGTTATTGTGACCTATTTCCCGAGAATTTTTATATATAATTCATACTGGGTCAAGAATCTTATTATTATTTATTAATCGAAATTATATCAAGACCCAATTACGATAAATCAACAAAATGAAAATAATCCAGCGACAAGCAAATCCTCAACAAGGTTGACAAGAATTATTGTAACTAGATTTATTTTATTTTAATAATTTTTGAATAAGGTATTTATGAATTCATTTGCATGCGGTGTCGCCATCTATGAACTTCAAGATACAACTTATATGAAACTATCGAGTAATGAAAATAGAAAATCTTTCTGATGAAAGAAATCAAAAACTAAAATGAATACAATGTATTATGTTTCATTTGCTTATTATGGAAGAATTGATTATGAAAAGTTGTTAAGATTAATTGTTACATAAGCAATACGGAACAACGGTTACATTGTTGTAGGCAACACACATAACAATTCGCTTTAGGAAATGTTGTCTAAATCAAAATATGATACAAATAACAATAATTGACTTTATCAACGAAGTTAGAGATGCCTTGATGTCTATATAAATTGTTCTGTTATAGCTTCTAATGACGATATATTTCAGAATTTACAAACTGTGACATAGATATAAGCTTTATACTACTCGTAGTTGGTAACTTTCGTACAGGCAACACATCTTACAATATGATGTAGCAAGTGTTGCCTATACAAATATAATCTGCTATGGCCTGCAAAGTAAATAAGTAACGCACCCCAAGGATTCAGTAATTTCATTTTGGACTCACATCAAATACTTTGTTTACGATACCATGAAACGTGATATCGAGCTTCCTATATAGGCAACACATCTTACAACATGAGGTAACACGAGTTGCATAATAGCTGAGTTGAAAGTAGGATAATTTTAATTTAGCTTTACAAATAAAATTTGTAAAGTAATGCAATCCGAATTGAATGTAGCATTCAGATGCGCTCCTCATTCAGTTTATTTGAATAACATGAAACGTTGGACGGAACAGATTCAAAATAATCCTTATATGTAGACAACACATCTTACACCAGGAGGTAGCACGAGTTGCATAAAACAAAAACTATATGGGAAGTCGGAAAATGTGTTTGATTTCTAATATGATTAGTAATTACCACAAATCGAAGCTTTCATATACGCTTGATTCATGAAACATTGAAGAAGCCAGGCTCAATAGGAGAATCACTAGCGATACACAACACATCTTTCACTATGTATGGTTGGAGTCACAGAGATGAAGATCTCTGTGATTGGAGTACTGTTCCAGTTCTATGGTTACTAATACCGTTTCATAGAACTGAGTTTTATTTGCTTTATGGTTATGACTAGTAGTTCCAATGCACAAACATTATCACATAGAACATTCGAAGTTTTATTCTGATTCTGTGAAAAACTGCAGACCAATTTTAAATATCAAGTATTACCAGAATAGAAAGTAATAATATTTAAACTAATTTACCTTTATAAAATGGGTAATAGTTTCGCCATAAACATGGAAGAAAATTTCAGATGTAATCAAGATTTTATTACGGAAATGAACACGATTAAAGTAAATGCAGAAATCAATAAATTAGCCCCCAATTTGCACTTTTGTTTTAGATTGAAAGGCAATTGCAGATGAGAAAACAGATGAGAGACAGGGAAGTAGCATTGGAAATTGCAAAATCTCGTGAATTATTCTTTTGGTTAGGAGCATTTTACATTACAACTATTACGTGGACTGTAATAGGGTAAGAAAAGCTTACATTTGGCATATTCTACTGAATTCATGTTAGTTTATAAACTTGTTGTTGGAAAATACAGATGTCTTGACTGCTACAGAGCGGATCAAAGGATACAATAATTTAGTTCTGAATTTTCGATTGGTATATTTGTTATAAACTTATCGCTTAAAGTTTCAGACGTAGCAGAAACTTGTCGGTATTTGTTCCAACAGTTCCTTTAACGTTTATAATGGCATATCAGTCCGACTTAGCATATGGTAATAAACTACACCGTATCTTAGGTTGGTATGATAAACTACACATACTTAGTCCTTGCATTGTATTGTATCCACCCAGTAATTTGTTTTGTGTAGTTATTGACGATTGATTTTGAATTACAATTTCCTTTTCAACGCACAATTGTTGTTTGATGCAAGCATATTGAATAGTGATGGCTGGACCTAATTATCGTTTCTTATTTAGCCGAAGCTGAGCACATAATGCAATTCGAACCTGAATTGCTCGATTTACCTTTTGGAGTTCCATCGGCATCTTCGATTGATGTTGCAAGGGCTGTAGTGGAAGACAAAAAGAAACTGCATATGGTGTAACTCAAGGAATAAAATGAGTCGTCGTAAACAATAATATAATGTGCGGACTGGTTAAAGCAAAATCTTCGAATAATTGCCTTGTATTAGTGTGACAATATGAAATAAATTTAGATTTTCCAGAATTCACAAACTTATTCAAATTTAATTCACTTGTTTTCGTTTTGCACAAAACAGGACCCATCTCGTTCTCAGAACTTGACACAATAGTATACAGGATGTCCGGTAATAACGCTAATCTACTTCGGGATTTTATTCCCCGTAGATTGTGAGAAGAAAGTTCATTATTCTTTTTGTGGCATATTTTGAAGCAACTTGATTAATTCGCTCCTTATGTCATGATAGTTCATTGCATGGGTAGGTTAAGAGTCGATTGAACTGCTGTATTGGATTTTCAGCCTCATTGCATGTTTATTATGGAGATTATTCGATTGGTATATGTTTCATATCAAGTTAATGTTTCTAACTGACACTTCCACTCAAAATTACTGTACAGACTAGGGCTCGGAATTGTATTTGAATTATTCAAATATTCAAGTATTTGAATATCCATAATTCAAATACTTTGAAAAAAATACTATTTGATATTCAAATATTCAGATATCCAAATATCTAAATATTCAAATATTCAAATATCTGAATATCCAAATATCTGAATATTCAAATATCCAAATATCTAGATGATCAAAAATTTAAGGATCTGTGGTTTTCATATTCGAGGC
This sequence comes from Endomychus coccineus, assembly GCA_958510875.1. Lineage (NCBI taxonomy): Eukaryota > Metazoa > Arthropoda > Insecta > Coleoptera > Endomychidae > Endomychus > Endomychus coccineus. The sequence continues at coordinate 1,670,579 of OY294070.1, forward strand.
AAGGATGAACATCGAAGAATCTTTTAGAATCAGATAAAGAGTCTTCCGAAATAGAAATTAGAGAAAATCCACAAAAAAAACTGCTTGGGATATTTTATTTCCGAACGAATACCAAGAAACATCAAATGCAGTTCTACAAAAAAACTGTTGTACTTTGCAGTGGTGGAGAAATAATGAGGATAAATATCAAAAGCTAAAAAAAAATATGCGAAGCGGTATCTTTCAATACCAGCCACATCAGTTCTGTCTGAGAAAGCATTTTCGAGAGCTGGTAATTTAGTTTCAGCTAAACGATCTTGCTTAAAGCCAGATAACGTAAAAAAAAAATATTTTTTAAGTGAAAATTTATAAACAAGTTTGCATCTGTAAAAATATGAATATCCGGATATCGAAATTGTTACACATATTTTCAATTTATCAAATATTAGAATATCTGAGTATTCGCATATCCAGATATCTGAATATCCAAATATTTGGATATTTGTACCTAAATATTTAAATATTGGATTATTTGAATATTCAAATAGGATTATAAACAAATACTTGAATACTTGGATACGAAAAATTCCGACCCCTAGTACATACCAGTTTCAAATCAATTGTCTTCTGAATAGAAGAGACCAAAACGAAATCATGAGAATACGATTACGAATTCCGGTGCAAAGGCCTTTTATGGTTATATTCGTACGAAATTAGCATCTAAGGTTTCAAAACCAATACCTAAATCAAGGAATGGGTCAATTATCATTGAGCATTGTTGCAAATAGCTTGCATAAAAATTTAATTAAACATCGTATTAGGAATTGTGGGATCCGCCATCCTGGAGAAGACGCAAGAGCTTGAGTTTTGATTGCATTTAACTCTACCACATTATTAGATCCCCATTTCAAAATCTTAGACAGATCTCCATCAATTGCGTCAACCTGTCCCTGTCCTATGGTTTGAATGGATGGTTTAGGGGCTCTAGATGAGAAAGTGGTATGAAGTGTACCATCATCTGCAAAGCTGTGGACGGGACAGGTGTTCACTTCCAGCAGATCGTTTATATGGAGTGGAAACAATGTTGGTACCAAGACAGATCCCTGGGGAACACCAGCTTTGATAGCCATTGTATCGGAGGATACTTCATCAACCACCACATGGAGAGATCTATCTGAGAGAAAACTCGATAGTAAGCTATAAAATTAAGGCGGCAAACGATATGACGGAAGTTTCCCAATAAGGGTTTGGTGCAAGTCCGGATGAGCTCGACATTGATTGCTTTCTCACTTTAGAAATCACAGATAATAGTGCAATGGATCTATAATTATTAGGAAGGGTCTTCTTTCCTTTTTTTTGGAATTGGTTGGACTCTAGCTTGTTCATTTGGTGATGAATAAAAACAGAAATTTTGTCTGTTTGTGATTATCAAGCTTGAACCACATTATATTGTATTCTTGTGGTTTTAGATTCTCCTCTCGGTGGCATGAGAGATTATTTCTAGACTAGACAGATACCTCCTTTGAATCTGAAACGAGTATATAGCTCGTTGACAGGACAGAGCATATAGGTCGTGCTGGTGGATGGATTGATCTCAATTAAGGTCAGTATGTCTGGTTTGTCTGTCTGCACGAGGTAATGAACATCGTTTATGTTAACTTTTTAATGTATGATTGTTTCATCATTTTGCATGAAAAATTTTGATTTTTCATGACTAAAAAGGTCATTTCTTTTGCACCGTTGTCGAGTATCATGACATCCACGACGCGAATATCGTTTTATGGACATCCTGTGTTAGTCACAACGCGTTTTCACTGTTTTCAAACTGCCATAACCAGAACAGTCATAAATACTGGAAAAATTTATTTCAAGTATCCAGTGTGAAATATAGAACATAAAGTACTTCAAGTACTTTTAAATTAAAAAATTAAACACGAATATCGTGTAGTAGATGTTTTTTTCGCTCAAAGAGCATATCGGTTCTTTAAACAAGCACCAAGAGATAAAACGCCGAAATTGTAGAAATATTAATGACAATATTGGAAGTGAAGAACATTAAATGTTAATACTGCGGTTTTGTTATGTTTAGACGAAGGAAAGGCGTGAATAAAAATTATGTAGTACATGATAGTTTTTTTGGTAAGCAATATTAAAAACTAATGAAATTTGTTTTTATTATTCATACTTGCGGAACTACCCATTTTTGTAAAATAAATGTAATTATATGTTCAATAAACATTTGTTGAAACTCGTTACCATTTTAATTTGAACCATTTATGCATTTTTCTCCTTATTTACCATTTTTACTCTATTACTTATTTTTTCGTTGGATTTTTAATAATATTTCTAATTTAATCTATAATGTACGATTCGTTCAGTTTATTCATAATAAAAAATGGGGAATAATGGTCTTACTCTTGAACGTAAATTATTTGACCATGTCCCGATCTTTTTTTATTCATAAATTATCAATCGATTTTGTTGAAATATGTTTTATAGACGTGGTGTTAGCAAATTAATTCATGTTTTGCTCCAATTCTTCAGAGATTGTTCATGAAAAGTAAAAACCCCCACTGAATCGTGAAATCTCTAAACTATAAAGACTTGTAGGTTCCTTATAAGACGAAGGCAATCGCTAAAAACGGATTTTTCGTAAACCGATCCCAAACGGGGTAGAAGGGATTCGTATTTGACAGCTAATATACTCACGTATAGTTTTCATGACAGAAAATAAAATGTACCTGTTCAAAGAATACTATTTGTGTGATTGATTCAAATAATTAAATTTCGGCATCAAAACATGTGAAACGAAATGTTTGCGCCATCTACAAGCCACTAGTTAAGGTATATAAGAACTTGCGATACCGCCCTCTAGTGGACAATAGCCACACATTCAGTTAGATTACTGTAAATTCTGTAATACTTTCCCACCAATTGTTTTCTGGATCTATCAGGATATGTTATAATATGGTATATATTAATGAAATGTCAATATTTAACCATATATTAATACATTAAGAAATACAATTATGAAACATAATATAAAGCTGAAACAGCCTAGAATGTTGGAAAGATCTAGTCAAGATAAGGTTAATAGAAAACAATTATTCTATCGGCTACACCAGTTTTGACATGAATGACTGCAATATTATAATTTAGTTCTTCTAAAATCATCATGTACCTATTCATAGAAGTTGAAACTTAATATTTAAATTCCCATATTACCTCTAGGCAAGCTTGATCGCTTTAAATTTCTACAACCTTAATGTGTACGATTACAAAAATACAATCTTTGAATAAACTAATCTCGCCGTGTGTGATGTCAAATCATAGACCTATTAACATACATGGACTTGGCCAGACCGACGACACCGTTAGAAAAATAACTGTTGCGGGAAGCTAGCCAGGGCAAAGATTCTAGAAATTAAGTTGTTTAGAAAATCAAAAAAAAGTTGTTCCAAAAACACTCGGTTTTCTTTCTGCTCTCCCCCGTTTGTCCATCATTAATGAAATCAATAATCGAGTTTGCCAAATAATGTTTCGATTCAAATGTAAATTGACGGTCCCTCAATCTAAGTAACATATAAACTGAAATTCCCTATATCTTCAAGATATGCGTAGGTCATTGCTGTGACTAGCTTCATTTTCTGTCAATATTATCATCAAAACGGTGCTATACTTCAGCGAGTCCATTTATATAAAGTGTCAATGTGTTAATACAACATTTAAGAAACAAGTATCATCGATGGAATGTGCTAAATATAAATAACATTTGTCTCTTCAATATATGTGCAAGCAGTTTTTAGTTCTTCTAAATGTTTTTTTTGCGGTAGTAAAATATTGACTAATATTCATTTAAAAGAACTAAATCATCGAAATCATCAATCAAAATTAACAAGGAAATACTCGAAATTATAAATTTGATCTTCATTTGAAGTTTTCAAGTATTTCACTTATATACAGAATAACACCCCCTAATAAAAAAATGTCATGAAGATACTGAACACAAGAGCATTTCCTAATATTAAACTTCAACTCATGTTTTAACATATTTTCAGTAAACAAACTTAAGTCAAGGCAGACTTTGGACATTATTTTAAGTGCTTAGAAATGAATGATCTTAAACGCTATTCCTGATTTGGAAGGTTTCATCAAGGACTTATCGAATTTGTAAAAAATGTATCTTGCAGAATCGTATTTTGCAATTAACCTGTATTTTCATTACATATAGCTAATTATGATAGCAAGTGACTTGAATCTTTTCGCCATAACTTTCAACAATCTTTTCTTTTACCTCACGACGGTTTTACAAGCTATGAAAGATGGGAGAAAAACATTTTATCCCAAAAATCTATATAGCTGAGGTCAAAGATCGATGTATAAGTTGTTATACTGAATTGCCATCAAAGAGTTTGCAAAAATTTGAAAGGACAGTAAAATTAACAACTTTTCTGTTATGCTTTTCCTTGGAATTATTGATATCATTTTAGTGACAAATAAGTCATACTATTTGCATAAACTTGTAATACAAGAAATCATATTGCACTTGAGTGCGTTGTCCAAGGAAAAGCGAGCCTGCCTACTGTTTCACTTAACGAAGAGGTGTATAAATGGACGTAAAGTCGAGCATTTGCATAATTGTTGTGGTAACCCGAGACGAATAATGATTGAATAGAGACTATGCCAATGGATTTGCTTTTCTGATGACGTTTTCCACAGCTTTTGTAACGTTCTTTATTATTATTATCTACCATGGTACAAAACACAATAATAATGACATGACTTGGCTCGTAGTTTTTGAACAACTATACACCTCTTCGTCAAGCGGTTCGCTTTTCCTTGGATAAGCACTAAGTGCAATATATCTTGCATTACAACTTTATGGAAATGGTGAGACTTTTTTTTCATTTGCTCTAGGTCTATACATTCATCAACAAAACTATAATTGGGCCAAAACATACTAGATCAGGGGTCTCCAAACTTTCCAGCGTTAGGACCATACTGTTTCCTCCAGTAAGTGCCAATGGCCAAAACCGTTTTCTTTTCCTGTCATTATCTATAATTTCTAAGCTAGTCGCATAATTCAATTACTATTGTGTACTAACTGTACTTTATTGTTACAACCGCGACACTTGGTGGTCACACGCGGAAATGGATAATGGTAGTACCCTTTATCGCTAACAGATATAGCGCTAGTAGTACTTTCGAAAGCGCAGTAACAATTAAAGATTCGCGTTGTTTCGAGAAAGTTCTAGATGGCAGTGATTTGAGTGTAAAAAGGCTAGCGTCGCGACCGCGAGTCAATCCACCTAGGGAAGGCGACAGAAGCGAAACTGTGAAATAAAGTAGTGCGTAGCTCCTTAGAACATGTTTAAAAGATATCTTCGTAACCTTGTTGTTTTTGTGTGGGATTTACTAGTATGGAAAAGAAGCGAAAAGTAGACAGTGATTGCAGAACATTCAAGGATCGATGGAACTTTCAATATTTCGTAATTGAGTCCACCATGTTTGATTTGCAATGAAACCATAGCAGTCCTCAAAGAATATATCATCAAACGTCATTATGAAACAAACATTTTCAAAATTACTCAAAATATACAGAAAGTTTGCCGACAGAAAAATGTGAAGTTTTAAAGCGCGGATTGAAATCTTTGTTTACGAAACTCAATACTGAAGAAGAGGCTCCAACTCGTGCCAGCTTTCTTGTGGCTCTTGAAATTGAGAAACGTGGAAAACCATTCACCGAAGGAAAGATGATCAAAGAATGCGTAATTCAAGTAGTCGAAGAAATATGTCCCGAAAAGGTAAATTTATTTGAAACTGTCAGTTTGTCAGCAAACACCGTGGCTCCGAGGGTAGAAGACATCGCAGAAAATATATCACCTCATCTGTCTGACAAAAATAGACATCCTGAGTGATTTTCTCTGACCTTGGATGATTCAACGGATGTCAGATACTGCTCAGGTGTTGATTTTTATTCGAGGAGTAGATAAAAGGTATGAAGTATATGAAGAACTTCTTGATCTTGTCAGTATTCATGACACGACTACTGGGGAAGATATTTATAAGAGAGTTGGAAACGCCATTAATAAAAAGAACCTTCGATGGAAAACTTGAAATCTATTACTACTGATGAAGGTAATAACTTGTGTGTGGTAAAGATAAAGGAGTGGTTCATCTTGTGTCAAAGGCTGTGGAAAATGATGGTGGTTCAAAACCATTAGTCTTACATTGTATCATTCATCAACAGTCCTTGTGCGGGAAATGTTTGGATATGTCTGCAGTTCTAAAACCATATCAGTTGATAATTTCATCAGATCCACTGGGCTGAATCGCAGACGGACAATTCCGCGAGTTTATTGAAGAAATCGGATTCGAGCAATGATTTTTTCGAATGAAAAGCATCGCCCTCTTACCGAATTACAAAATAGCGAATGGCTGTGGAAGTTAGCATTCTATATCGATTTGACAAAACATATGAACGAACTGAATTTGAAATTGCAAGGAGAAAACCAGCTTCTCCCTGATTTTTACACTAATATCAAATCGTTTTGGCAGAAAATAATAGTTTCAATCACAATTAGGTAAAAAATGTTTCCAACATTTTAAACCATGTGAAATATTCAGCCACACTACTGAGACTGAGTTCCCGTCGATTTTGCGAAGCTTTGAGTACCTACTTTGAAGATGAATTTTGATATTCGTTTGTCAGACTTTGATGTCATTGCGAATGAAATCAAGATTTTTCAAAATCTTTTTGATACTGACATTGAAACCATAGCCCCGGAACTTCGAATGAAAATTATTGATATAATTAAGAACAAATATCAAAACTCATCTTTGCTGGAAGTTTATAAGTCTTCCATTGGTACAATTTAATAATTTGCATAAATTTGCTCGTGGGCTGTTTTCTGTTTTTGGTACTACTTACTTTATGTGTTCATATATTATAATGTTAGTGGGATTTATTTCAATTATTTGTTAGTTATTATGCTTAAGTTAAATTTACTTGTCATTAAACTTTACCTAGCAAGTAAATAAAACAGAGTTATCATCATTGTCTCTTTTTATCCAACTTATCACAACAACAATAAAAACAATAAGCCAATAGCTGTCGCGGGCCAGATGTGGCCCGCGGGCCGTAGTTTGGATACCCCTGTACCAGATTAAAAGCAAAAATGACCTTGGCGGTTGGCCAAACAGTTAACTTTTCCTTTTCTAACCAGAATAGAATCAAAACCGTAAAATTTGTATATTTTCACATCGGATCCTCAACAATTTCAAAATGATAATAGGAAATTATAAAAAACAAAAATATTCTCAATTTAAAATTATATTGTATATACATAGAGAATAACTATAATAAACATCCTAACTGTTAATGCCATATTTTCATTTCAGTTAAAATCATTTGAAGTACAAAATAAAAAAATATGTATCAGATTATAACCTAAATAAACGTCCCGAACACATATCTTTATATGGCGTATCTTTATATATAATATTGTAATATCTACAAAACAGTGGATCTCGAAAAATATTTCCAATACTAATATTCAATCTTTGCACAATTTAAAAGAGTTTCATCAGCGAAACGCGAACAGATTTTAAATTTTGCGAGAACGTTTCAATATTTTCCAAAATTAGGCCTATCAACCTCGAAATTGAGCGAAAAAACATTAGATTCGGAAAATATTTGTACAAATTTTTCATTATTCTCAGGTCTCCAAATCATAAACCAAGAAGCGTTTCGAGCATTAGTCAACGACTTGAACCAATTACACGCTGAAACTTTTTTTGAACCCACGTCGTGAATAACCGCCAGTAAAATTAGCCCTAATATCGAATTGTGCGATAAAATGTGAACCTATTTAGATTCACCATAGATATATTATTGGTTAATGTGATGGCCCAGATACAGTTAAACAATCTGGAATCTACTTTTGAAGACAAATTCTATCATCTTTATTTTAGGAATTCTTAATAAAATCGTAGTAAAATTCCCATTTTTGTTTTAAATCGATGGTGGAAGCAGTTACTATTTGATAATTTATGAATAAAGCTACTGTTGTGACTATAGTTCGACGATGCAAAAGGTTTGAATAAACTAGGGGATCTTAAGTAGTAGATAAGCTTAATACAAATCTTTCAGAATGATTAATTTTAAACCTTTACGCTGAAAATGCAAAATACGTTCGCTAATTTTGGGCAGGTAAAGGTAGAGAAAGAAGAATGTGTGTTTTATAAAGTCTGAAAGATCTACAATGTTCCTTGTATCATCTAGTTCCCATATTACGACTAAATCTCCCAATGTAAATTTTATGACACTGAGCATTTTAATTTATAAACTTCAGGTTCAAATTAAAATGATTGTGATAATTTTTACAGTTAGAGATCGAGCAGAAATACAGGAACTAGATATAAGGAACATATAGATCTCTAAGACTTAACAAAACAAATTTTTCTTCCTCTAACCGTATTTTAGAAAGGACATATCTCGCTATAATTATTAATATTTTGTATTTTCAGAGTAAGAGTTTAAAATTGAACATCCTACAATGAGTAGAAATACTTAAAGGTATTAAAATTAACAACAATAACATTCTAAATGATTCCCCAATTACCAATTCCAGGTATTTTAATTCCCTTTTTGTATTTCCTCATATTCGAACTCTATCCCCATTTGTTGAGTTTATCTGACTTTGACTAAAAAATATATAACATTTGAACACATCAGTTTTCCAGAAGAAGCACCCTTATCTCCTGGAAGAAAACAACTTCTTGGTGAAGCGGAAGAGGAAGGATACAGAGGCTCCTACTACACCATTTAGATGCCCATGCTTGGCTAAACTATGGTCATTTGCTATAAGTTACCCTCAATCGCCTATTATTGGTCAAACAAAGAGTCTCTTACCAACAGTAATCAAAAAAAGATCGTTAGCCATTCTAACTTTCAAATATGTTATATCAACCCTCAGAAAATGCATCCAAAATATACTATGTCGAAGATACAGTTTCATGTTTGAAGTATACGTTCCAAAAAGCGAGAAGAAACTTCTCATCCGTCGATTGAACGAGTCTATGACGAAGTTTAAGAAGACATCAGCATTGAAACCCATAAAAAGAAAGATAAAGCTTTGGCAGAGGTGTGATTCCTTTGTAGATTACATATACCTATGACTTCAATATTACAAACGCTCCTACTACACCATTTTGACATCCTGGAAAGACCCTACTGGTATTTCCAAACCAAAATTCACAGTTCCAAAGAAAAGGAAGTCGTAACTGTTGCTTCACGTACCAAAATCAAAAACTGAATATGAAAGAGACTGGCATATTTACGGTTGATTGCCTGATGGTCATGTGCTACAATAAGGTACCTTCAATCGTCCATTATTGGTTAAACAATGAGTCTCTTACCAACAGTTATCAAAAGGCTGTAGCCAGAGATCGCTGTCGATTGAACGAGTCTATGAAAAAGTTCAACTAGACATCAGCATTGAAACCCATAAAAATAGAGATGAAGCTTAGGCAGTAGGTGTGATTCCTCGGCAGGTTACATATACCTATGACTTCAATATTTATTCTGACAAAGAGACTGGTGCCTTGACGTTGTTGGAAAACAACCAAGTACTATACATCCCAATGATGTAAGTCTATGGGCTTCACATCCTACTTCTCGTCTCTCGAAACATGCTTGACCAATCGCAAGCATGTACCCGAAATTTGAAAAGCAGAAAATGGAGAGCAATGTCCAATTGTTTTGAAGCGACTACATGTTTGGAGAAAAGAACCACCTCCTGAAAACTAGGGACAAAACTGAAATCGACAAATCAGCGAAATGGTGGCGAAGCAGGCCTTCTCTATAAACGTTTGATGTCAGCTATCGTCAACTCGTAGTATCATACAATAAAGTCGAGATTAAAGAAAATCCCTTCTTCAGGAACCAACATAAAGAGACGACGTCTAAGTGGACGATCCAGAGCCAAAACAAATTGCGACTGGACGATGATGTAAAATTCCTTGTGTGAGAAATACTTTCTTCTTCACCATACATGAAATAATGTATCGATATATTTTATATTTCTCGTTTTTATTCCCGATAAATTACAAATGGGACAAATTTAAACCAATAATACTGCTGGGACGTACCTTCCCATGATCTTTTTTGACCATTCCGTATCGATAAAAGTAATAAAACACTCTAAAACGGTTCAAACCTATTCAAGACAGATTCCTGGTAAAGATCCCCTATGTTTATTCATACTTTTTGGTTGGTTCTGAAGATAGCACGCTAGTTGCCAAAACTATAGTCACAATAGTGTTTTATTCTACCCTTTTTTGTACAAATTACCAGTATTCATCACAAAAACGTGTTGAATAGTGAAATAAAACACAGATTTAATTTTTTCTTTTGGTAATGTTTCAAATTGAATTTGTCTCAAATTATCGTGCATAAAGTTATTTCATTCTTATAGTCCCTGAAATCCGACTACATAGCATCCTTTAAATCGTAAACAATCGAACATTAAGAGATTCATTCAGTATAATCATAGATTTAAAACAAATTCGACAAGATACTCTGCATTCGAAAATAGGGCTATGGACAAATTATAAATTAGAGATCTACATTATAATCAACAAGATTTAAGTACAACTTTAGTAGTTGCTTTACATCTTTTAACAACTTATGGATTTCAGATTATGATTAAATTCTGTCCAATAAACATTTATATAATCAAAAAACACCACGAAATGTTGATCATCCCCAGTGCTTCCGATGCCAATTCAACAATAACTGCGCTTAAACATATCTCATACAACTACACTTGTGCGCTTTAAACATGCCAGAATGATCATCATTTCGACGAAAGAAACGGTAAACTTCTTAACAAAATGTTTATTCCAAAATATACCAAAAAATAAAACCCTAAATTTTTAAACGCATCTTCGATACAACTTTTTCGACGATTTTTACAAGTAAAGTTATCCTCGAAAATGGGCATAAAAAAATTTTAAAACAATTTTAATAAAGCAGCAGTAAAAATCCGTCATTTAGAGATGTTGGAATACTGGGTAGGGAGGTGGGAGAGAGAGAGAGAGATAGGGAGGAGGAGGGAATGATTATTAACCGCTCTTAAACAGCAATATCGCAACCTGTCCAAGATAGAAATAGATAAAATGGCGTGTCTCGTGGGTCACATACGAACCAAAATTTCTGCCAACGATACAATGCCACGTGGGGTTGTATTTCTTGTCAAATTCTTTTTTTATATAAGCAGCAATATCCTGAAAGAAATTCTCTATCAATAATAATAACAATAATAATTAATTCGAGTAGGCTAGATCAGATGGACGGAGAACCCAGTGATGAGAAAAAAAATTAGTCTGAAGGGGGATAAGAGTAAAAATTATATGATTGGGAAATTTAGAAAACCATTCGGGGTTAAGGCTAAATCACATGGATGAAGAACCCAGTAATTGAAAAAAAATTGGTCCAAATGGTTCAACATTTACAATATGTTGCCTCTTGTAGTTATTTTGGCAAAAGAAACCCATCAAAATTCTCTCTACATTGAATGATTTTTCGATAAATTCCTCAAGTTATAATAAACGATTTTTATTAAACACGTTCGCTACCAGCGACTAGGTTTTTCTGAGAAACCAGTGTCACATATCTGCTATAAGTGTTGCACCACATTCAACATGAGTTTTCTACACTGTATCATTGGAAAGGTCGTCACATATTGACGATGCTTGGTCTGGGGTTCCCCTGTTTACAAAATATTATAGTTCAAGTTTTTCTAGGTTAGCTTCTGCATTCAGTTGTTGCATCTTGATTTTAGTGACACAATACTGATAAGACAATATAAAAAAGTACGAGCATGTAGAAATAACTGCTACACATTAACTAATTGTGAATCATTTGATTCATTTTATTTGAAGCAATTTTTTCATTAATTTTTTTTCTATACTTTGACTACACCAAATGAAGCCTATAATGTTCGAAGAACATCATTTGAAACAATTTTTTCATTTATTTGATATAATAAACACTACTGATAAGAAATAATCACCCTTATCCATTAAAAATATTAAGTACTGAGGACCTTTCGGCTGCAAGTAGCCAACATCAGAGTAAACTAAATTATAAATCAAAATGTGCCTGTTCAAATACTATTTGGGGATAATGATGTAAACAAGGGGTTACCCTCAGCTGGAGATAAATCGGAATTTACTAAATTGTTTTTTCGTTTATACATATTTCCATCCCTTATAAATTACCTAAATATTTGTCTACTGTGTTTTGAAAGCGATAAACTTTCTTGAGAGATGGTGTGACCTGTATTCAAAAAATGTTCGGTTACCAATAACAACATGCTCATACATAATTTAACCTGAAAAATTAATATTAATCAATTGAAACAGCAGCATTTATTTATTTATTCAACCTACATCTTGATCCAAATTACTTAGTGGTTTTACTTAAAATGAATCAACTTCTTTTTTATCTTATTTATTATTGCATAATCTATCCTTTCTTTTTTTACTTCATTTTTTTTTTTTTTTAATTTTAATTTTACTTTTCTTTTTTTACTCTTCTTTCGTTTGCGGTTATTGTTGTATACTTATGAATGTTATTGAAATGACAGCACACAAGTTAATTTAATTAACTCAAGCTGTCACTCCTCAATATATCACATTTATTAATTGTTTTTAATTGTTTCGAAAATGTATAATCTAATTTAGTGTATAAACTATACAGCAATAAAGTACATTATCACATTATCATTATCACATTATCACCGCTGATTTTACCATTATTTTTCTTTATATGGGCAAAATGTTCCATATAACGAGTTAAAATGTTCCTTCTAGTTTGACCCACATAGCCTTTTGAACACGACTCACAACTGATTTTGTAAATTCAATATTAAAGGTGTTGCCTAAACGGTGTTTTAACTTGTTCTTACATCTATAATCTGGTTGTATTGCAAATTTAGAACTAATTTAGAATTTATTAATTACTGAAGAATGACAAGTTAAACTAATTTGGTTAATTGGCTACGTTCCAATTTCTTTTTTTGTTCAGAAATTAAATCATCGATCAAAGATTTATGGCAACCATTGTCCAATGCAATTTGCTGAAGTTTCTCAACTCCGTTGTTACAATTTTGCTGGTTCAAAGGGGCGTTCAATAATCTACGAACTAGACTATTCAACGGAGCTATTTTATATCTAAATGGTGTAGCTGAAGCCGCCGGGGTATACCTATTTGTTGTTCTATATATGCCGAAATCCAAGTGATTACCATTTTTATAATGTTAATATTTAGGAAAGGAAGCTGATTGATTATCTGTTTCTATTTCGACAGTGAATTCAAATTAGTAAAATATTGGCCAAAAAAGGAGAGTGGATTGCTTTTGTGGCCAATATTTTCCTAAGCGAACATGAAACCTCATCAAAATCACTTCCCAAAAGTTTGGTATAGATGTGTTGATGATATTTTCGCGATTACAAGTAAAAAGTTTATTCTTGATTGTCTTCTACAAAACGTTAGAACATTTAGAAATTAGTTTCGAAAACTGTCAAAGAATGTTAAGTGCTTTTCATTAGTTTTCTTGATGTCTTGGTGGGTGAACTATTTTGCAATTCACAGAAGACTCGATGTTGTATTTTTAAATCTAAATGATCAAAAGGGTATTTTTGTTATTTCAAGGTGTTTACTTCTCACATAATAAGTTTTTTATGTTAATTGCTATGTTGAAGCAAAAATAATAACCTATAAAGCAGGCGTAACTTCTAGAAATTGCCCGATGCGGTCAAATGTCCTATAGCCTAGGAGCCAGAGCGATATTGATGGTCTGTCTGAACATTAACCCGATGGCACTATGGTTTATCGTTAGAGGACCGAATTTTCGCCGGCTGCTAGATCTCGAGATACAGCCTCTGCAAATTCTTTATTTTTTGACTGGAGGTTAACCCTTTTCACGTTGCGGTTACTTGGAAAGCATGCCATTTTTATACACTTCCACCATGTGCCATCATTTTTTATAGTGTCCAGTTAAAATTGAACCGAAAATGGACTGCAAGTTAACCCTCCTAAACCTGGTGGAAAATGTTCATTGGTGTTGGCATTTGTTGAGATACCCTATGCCATCAAAAGTTATCGGCCCATTTCCGAGTAATTGGCCATTATTTGGACCAACAATGTTTTTTTTTCTCATTTTGTGGCTAAACCTTGCAGATTATAAGGTAGCATGATGGCACCATGTTGAATACCTTTATTGGAGGTCAAATTATTGCCATCATTCCTTGCCTATTTCAACCCCATGAAAAACCACTAAAACCACCCCCCATAAAAATTTGAAAAATAGGGATAATATGACCAATTTTATGATAAATTAGTCAATTATTGAGATTCTGGCTGGGTTTAAAATCGAAACGGTCGTTTTTTGTTTTTGTTTGGGGGGAGGGGGGCATTTTAGGGTGTTTTGGGGGGGTTGAAATAGGCAAGGAGTGATGGCAATAATTTTAAATCTTTATTTGACCTCCAATAAAGTTATTTAACATAGTGCCATCAAGTTACCTTGTAATCCGCAAGGTTTAGCAACAAAATGAGAAAAAAAACATTTTTGGTCCAAATAATGGCCAATTACTCGGATATGGACCGATAACTCTTGATGGCATAGGTCATTTTAACAATTGCCAACACAAATGAACATTTTCCACCAGATTTGGGAGTTAACTTGCAGTCCATTTTCGGTCCAATTTTAAGTGTATGAGAATGGCATGCTTTTCAAGTAACCGCAACTTGAAAACGATTAACCTCCAGTCAAAAAAATAAACAATTTGCGGAGACTCTGTTTTTAGTGTTGTGTACCTGATTGCAATAGAAATTGTGCCAGTAATTCTGTTGAGACTCATTTGCTGTTTATAGAGTCGTGTTCAAAATGCTATGTGGGTCAAACTAGAAGGAACATTTTAATTTTAACTCGTTATAAAGAACATTTTGCCCATATAAAGAAAAATAATGGTAAAAATCAGCGGTAGTCAAACATTTTGGATATAGGTCACACCATTTCTCAAGAAAGTTTATCAATTTTAAAACACAGTACAGACAAATATCTCGGTAATTTAGAAGGGATGGAAATGTATAAACGAAAAATCAATTTTTTAAATTTCGATTCATCGCAAGCTGAGGGTGGTTCCCCCTTGTTTACATTATTATCCCCAAATAGTATTTAAACAGGCACATTTTGATTTCTAATTTAGTTTACTCTGATGACGGCCATTAGGTATAGTAATTTATTTGATATGTCAACATGAAACTCATTCATTTCAAACTTCATGGAGTATGCATCGAAAATTCATTCAGGATATATCACGTTGATAAGCAACCATAAAATAATCCTAAATATATCGGTTTTTCTGAGTATTTTGTCTTGTTCCTGCTGTCACACATGTCATGGTCTATCGTAGTAAAGCATCCTTATAGACCAAAGTCGCACATGTATGACAGTCAAAAATTACCACATTCGAACATTGTAATGCCCCTAAGCCAACCAGACAAGACGTGGTCAGCCGGGTAGGTTTTCTTGGACCCCCTTGGTAGCGAACGTGTTAAAACTAAGTTTCGATAAAATTCGATGTTTAATCTAATAACTTGATTGAATTTCCACATTAACCCTACGATATTCACTGGATACAAAGTAATTATCACTAAAGGCAACATTATTGACCAGCCTATTCCTCGAGAAGTAAATAAAGTTGGCATAATCAGTATCGAAATAACTTGTGTGAACTTCGCTTGAAATATCAGTTATCGTGCTACTAAATTACATTTAATTCAAAGGAATACATCAATTGTGGGGGTGCAGACTTACCTTTTCAATGTTATATTTCTCAATAGCTTGTGTGGCACAATCAACTGCATCTTGCTGCATGTCTTCGCTCATGTCAGCGTTCTTAATGACAGCTTTGCGGTCAGTCATCTTGGTTTCTTTATGAGTGTTAGACCTGCAATAAAATAACACATTTTGTTGTAAGTTAATTTAATTGTATGTTTGAATTAAAAAAATTAATAAAAAAGAGTGGTTGCAAACCTCTTCCTATAACCGCCAAGATCTTTTATTCTAACAGTGGCATGAGCAATAAGCTCGGCCATAACATGATAACTGGCACAACCATGCTCTAGTTTTATCAATACATTAGAATTTTATCAAAACCTATCATGCGATATCATTGAAAAATTGATTAACAATCTCAGGAACGAACTTCATCCAGTTCAGGGAAACGTCGGCATTCGAAAACCTTATAATAAAAGCCTGTACTTACGTGAAATTTACAATAAATTACCAACTGCTTATCAAAAAATAGTTACAGTAGTGTGTTTTACACGTTTTTTACAATTTTTCTGTCTTGTTGAAAGAGACGATATTCATTTATTTGAATGTCTTCAGTATCGTGGATAGGATTAATATAATGCCAAAATTTCCGACGATCTCATTGGCTGAATTCTAGAGGTTTCTGGCAGAGGTTTCTGGCAGGTTGGTTACGAAGCATTACGAAGGCGCTCCGTGCAGTGGCGTACTGATTTATTGGGACATATTTAATTTATTCAGCTGGATTGCGGCAATAAATACGAAGGTTAAAACTTTGCACTGTGGGTCGTACGGTCTTCATATAGATACATAAAGATTTTTTTATGTTCTGATATAAGTGTGGGTACAATTGAATATATTGAGAACCTATTAAGGTAAGGTACCTATCTAATATTAATAGAGTACCATATGTGTTTTGTGTTATCCCGTAATTTCGTACGTCTATTTAAAAAACGAATACAATACACTAGCTTTATCTATGCAATAGTTGTTTATATTTCATTTGATGTCACTATAATTAATTTAATCTACAACTTTATCAATGTTTAATTTTTCCCCTGATTTCAATTTTTATTGGTGTTTATCGTTGAAATTTGTTTGATTTGTAAAGTTATATGTTATTATTCTACAAGATGCAGGATGCAGCACAGTTTGATAGTATTCTTCGATTATAAATATATCATAGTTTTATAGATCCGATCTATGATTTAAATATAAAATAATCACGAGATAATCTCATTTATTCAATGAATTTTGGTAAAAATCTAAATGATTCTTAACAGGTATCTAACTCATTACGGTAACTTAATCCTTGTGTGACGAAAACTTTAGCTTAGATTATGACTTATGATTGAAATCGGTTCTGTAGTAAATTCAATGTTTTGCTTAATTTTGAAATTATGGCAATTTAAAGAATATTTTAAAATCTAATGTATCAAGGTACATATAAATATTATGATTATTGTTATTTAATTAATAATACACATTCATTATATTTTATTAATCGAATATAATCATTATATATTTTTTTGTTCATTCTATATTTTGAGACCACATATTGCTTTAGGTGAAAATTTGTAATAAGTTTTGCCTTGAATATATAAAACGTGACACAAACAAATTGAAACTAAAGTTCTTTAGTGAATTTGAAAGATTTTCCTCCAAATATTTTAGTTAAATCATGTTATAAAAAAAATCCATATGTGAATTATTTAATTATTAGAAGAATTCATAATTAAACAGTAAACACTAACATAATAAGATATCAAGTTTTGCTTGATTTGAAATTATCTATTAGGTACAGTTTGAAGAATTATTTAAAATCTGGTATTAAAGTACAGAGATATTATCTTTCTTATTTCGTTGATATGATAAAGTTAATATATAATGCACATAAACTATATTTTATTAATTAAATATAATATTTACAATTCTTTTTGTTCTTTTTATATTTTGTGCCTATTGATTTAGGTAAAAATTTTTACCGGGCTTATTGCTAAATAAATAAATAAATAATATTTAATATTGGAAGTTTCTCGTTACATATATATTGATATTATATTTGTTATCAAATTATTTTATTGATATTAAAAAAAAATAGAGAATATTGAGCATGAGAAATGTGAAATATTTAAACTTAAACATGTTATTATATCAACCTATAAATACAGGATGTTTCAAAAAGACCCCGTAAATGCAGGGGACAGTAGATTTCACAAAAAGATCAGAATTTTTTTATAAACTATGGTCAAATCTTTTTCGTTTCGGAGATACCGTTGAACTAAAAATTTTTTTAAAGAAATTTTACTGTAGCTCCTGTGCAGTTGCAGATATTGTTGAAATCTGATACTCGGGGGTTTCAGAGGACGCCAAATAAGATGGTTCAGTTAGTTTTAGATTATGCGGTAGAGGACGCTGTGTGCGCGACTTTTCGGCGATTCTTTCAGCCTTAACTTTTTCGAGAATAATTTTTTTGATTTCTTTGCACATTTTTCTAGTTTACAATTTTATTTCAAACAAATAATGTACTCATGTTCAGTTACTCAAAATCTCACCGTTTACGAGAAAAACGCGTTTAGGTAAACATACGCGTAGTAAGTAAATTTGTTAATGAGTTTTTCTTATGTTCATTTATACGCGTTTTTCTCGAAAACGGTGAAATTTTGAGACCCCCAACAAGAGTACATTATTAATTGTTTGCAATATAATTATGAACCTGGAAATGTGCAAAGAAAACAAAAAAAATTATTGTCGAAAAAGTTAAGGCTAAACGAATCGCCGAAAAGTCGCGCAGCCAGCGCCCTCTACCGCATATTCAAAAACTAACTGAGTCATCTTATTCGGCATTCTCTGAAACCCCCGAATACCAGCAAAATTTCGTTTAAAAAAAAAATTTATCTCCGAAACGAAAGAAAATAGGACCATACCTTATATGAAAAGATTTTTGTAAAATCTACCATCCCCTGCATGCATTTACGGGAGGTCTTTCTGAAACACCCTGTATATAACACATGTATGGCAGAAATCTATTGAAAAATATGGGGACGATGGTTGCACCATTTTATTAAATTTGCTAAGCTCTCGTTGGAAGACCCTACTGATAATGGTTAATCACGAAGTTCACCTACCATTCGAAGTGATTTGGCTGGCAAAGAATTCAGGGGTGATCATTTTTACACGCCCACCCCAAACAATAAGTCACAAGTTGCAACTACTCGATAAGTGTGTGTTTAGATTATTGAAACTATTCTACAATGATTCATGTAGATCATGGCTTGCAACTTGTTGGCAACAGAATTTCAATATAAGAAATTGCTGACTTGTTAGGCTTTCTCTATCCTTAGGCTTTCAAACAAATAAATTGAATTGCTACTTTTAGAAGCATAGATATATTTCCCATGAATAAATACATCAACGACAACGATGAGTATTTGACAGCAGGTGCTGAAATTAGTTAGAAAGTGAGCAGTGCTCTGTATTAATTGGTAACAACAAGAATCACCACAAGGCCTAGAAATAGTATCATCAACAACAACAGCTTGAATCCTATTCAGAAATCCCACTTCATTTACTTCTCTAGAACATCGTAGAGAGATGGGCGATCTCTCCCTTTTCTAATAGATATTACCATATTGTCGGTGTAGTCATCATCAGAGTAAATTAACTCTACTCTTCAGTACCTTAATTTTTTTAGCGGATGAGGGTGTATCCTACAGTGTTCCTTCTATTTATAATATTTGTTCACTCCTATTGTATGGTGTATGCTTTGTTGTGTAGTGAGGATTGCGAAAGAATAATAATCAACCTCGTTTTAAATAACAATTCGAGTTATTCGATTCGCTTCATTGAAGCCTAAGGGATACTATTTTAATACGAGTTGCATTGTATACATTTTACAAACATGCCAACTTACAATAAATAACATTATCAAAAATCGCATGCAAAGAAATTTTTTTTACTATACCAATTTATACTTAATTTAACGTTGTCAGAAAATGATGCTTTAACAGTACTGGTCATTGAATTGCAGGAACTAAAAGCAATAATAAGACATCTATCACTGAAATTCAAGTTAATTTAGTCGTTTTATTAGCACCATGCAAGCCACAAGGATTTTATTTTATCGCGAAATCGTTATAAAATATTATTATCATCGATATTTGTTCTAAATTATTCCCTAACGCGTGGAGTTTGAAGCAAAAATGCATCATTTCATGCACTTAACTAAGACACTTATTGTCTCTTACCTAAAATTTAAGTCGGTAATTATTCGATATTGATATCGGTTTCCGAGTAATCGAAAAAATACATGTATCGTTTTAAGGTTTGTACATTTGGATCCACTACTAAGAGAGAGAGAAGCTGTGTATCTACTAATAAACGACTACTTTAGGCAGCAGATCGATAACCGGCGATAGCGCATTCTCTCACCATGGAAAATTTAAATTGCTATTGACCACATTTTCGAGGTATTGTTCACCTGCAGCGCATCATTAACATGAACATTCTAATGTTAGATACAGAGTGATCGAAAGGTTGATGGTGCACAAAAATATTAGGGCGTTTTTTTATAATGAACGCATCGAAATTATATCCAATCTTATAAAGCCAATATTGCAAATTTCCTATAATGTATCTACGGCCAATTATCATTAATAATAATAATAATAATAATAATAATAATCTTTATTTGAAATAGGTAGTCCTAATGTACATTTACAAAAAAAAAAAAAGAAATAATTATACATGAAGTATATGATAAATTATTCCCTAATAGTAACTCAAACTAATAAGAATTACTATACAAACATGAGGACATATACTGTCTACAATACCACAAGAAAGAGTTATAGGATAAGTGCTTTCAAATTTAAAGAATAACACAATTTTAACAATTTATCACGTTCTAGTTCATACATTTTTTAAATTGTGAAACGAAAGTTTGGATACCCCATAATTTTTTTTATATGCTTTGATAGATATAATATTTTATTCATGTTATGTACATAATATGTTTACAATCTGCATCATAAAACATAAATAAGGTCACAAAGTTAAATTTAAAAACTTATTTTAAAAAAATCTTCTGTGGAATAAAATATATTATTATTTAAAAGAATATTTTTCACTGATTTCTCTTTGGAGTTTATAGTTGGCAGGCTTATTATTAATAAATTGAGTGTTCAAATCGTTTGGAGGTCACAAATATGCGATTTTCAATGTTACGAAGTCAATATTTAATCAGTTATTCGCAAAAATCAATTGGTTTTTTTAAATTTACGTGAAACGATGCTATACGCCATCTCGTATACGTTAGCTGAACCTACACCTGATAAATGGCTTAGATTCAGGTTCAGCCAGCGTACCAGAGATGCCGCGTAGCATCGTTTCACATAGATTAAAAAAGAAATATCGAGTTTTGGGAATAACTAATAAAATACTGTAGTCGTAACAATGAGAATAGCATATTCGTGACCTCAAAATTCAAAACAATTTGGGTATTCGAATTGAATACTAATCAATATTACCATTTCTGCCTACTCATAGTAATATTTTATTTGATTAATTACTATTCTGTGATTGAACTCTGTACTGTGTTTTCAACGATTCTACAAATAACGACATCTATACGCTTAAAGCATAGAGTTACGTTTTACGTAGATTATAGGGCTGAGGTCATTCACTGGGGGATTAATATTGTAGTTTCTTTTCGGCTACCAATCTATGCACATTCACAGAAATAAAATTGATTGAATTAACGATTCATTTGAACTATTCCACAAATCAGTGAACGTATCGACATCTATACGCTTGATGCATAGAGTAACTTTTTTCTTCTATTATACGGCTGAGGTCATTCACTAGGGGGTTAATATTGTGGTTTCTCTTCGGCTATCAATCTATGTACACTCACAGAAATAAAATTGATTCAATTAATTCAAAATGTGCTGTGCCGCCGATAACAAATTGTTTTCTTGTAGCTTTGTTGATGTTACTTTAAGAATATAAACACATTTTGTATAATTCATTTGGCAAACTGCTTTCCCGCTTGGAAATTATGGAAGAAACTGATAAAAAAGTTGCAAAGACTTTAGAACTTATCGAAATGGGTAAAACGCAGAAACAAGCTAAAATGTTCCAAGAAATAATGGCACAAAAGGAGACTTGTACCTTTGATACAAAAGTGATGTACAACAATTTGAAAATGATGAAATTTGAATTGGCTGCGATCGAATTGAAATTTCACAAACTGGAAAGAATTATAGCCATGAGCAAACCCTGAAATTAGAAAATATAAATTGCTTCTCTTGTAAGTTTCATAATTTATGAATAAACTTGTTCTCAAGTACAACGAGTTTTATTTTCCATACATATGTTTCTTACAAGATTATAGAAAAATTTGGAAACGGCTGAATTGCCAATTGGCAAATCATGATAGCACGAACTTCATATTCAATTAAATGTTAGGTTGACTATCGTCTAGTGGATTTCAAGGACAATAAAACAATTCTTGAGCAATGTTTTTTATTTACTTAAAAAATATAAAATTTCATATCACATTTACAAAAATATAAAACGAATTTCAAATAAATTTGACAATAATTATTGTACACTATACGATTTGTAATATGATATAAAAAAAAATTATAAAATCTATCTTAGCAAATAAATCGAAACTACAATATTTAAAATTTATCACAGAATTTATTAGTAAATATCAACTACAAATAGATTGCAACTAGAATGAAAATAATCAAACTGGAATGATATCTTTACTTATTATTAATATCTTACCATTGCATTTAAAAATGTGGCTTCTATTTTTCATTTTTATGAATTCAAGCGAACTAACAATACCTTCTAAATGGTTATACCATTTTTGCGCTTTATGTAAATATGGAAATTTCAAATTAGTTCAATGTGATTTTATCAATATTTTAATGCCTCCATTGATGAATAACTTGAAACTTAACTTAAATCGGGATGAAACATTTCTTATTCTCCTTTATCTATCTCTAAAAACATTTACAAAGGAAATGTTATTGTTTCGCTTGATTTTTTCCTGAAATGTTCCCAAAATTACGACTTTGTCGTAACAATAACCAAAAGAGAATAAAGTCGATATGAGATTTTTTTCCTAAATGGGGCTATCCAAAGGACGTCACGCTTTCTACATGGCTTTTTGACTCTCTCCCCTTTCCTCATAATGGCATGTCACCACTCATAAATTTTAAAAGAACTAGTAGAATTGTGTGGAAATTCACAGAAAAATGCTTGTAATAAAAAAAAAACTGGGATGAAAAAATAAATTATAAGCTAAAAGTTTCAGATCATTCTGCTTTTGTTATGTAAATACTACAAAAAAAAATGTTTCTTGGAAATTTCTAATAATATTGTTCCACAACTGACTGAGTTGTTTTAATTGAAAAAACGCAATTGAATTTGATTCTGTAACTTTGATAATAATTCGTGTACAAAAAATTTCTAATGTATCAGAAAAATTTTTATGTAAACAGAAAAAAATACTTGAAACTCCAAAATCATTGATTGCATTACAATTTTTTTTAATGTCATCATTTTATAATAATAAGGGGGCCGTAAGTTGTGATAAACAGCATATTTCTGAATTTATAATCAACTTGCCATAATTTTTAGTAATTTTTCCTGGAATAAAAATTTCAAAAGAACGTTGATTGCAATTTCGAACTTTACAGTTCATTATCAAAACAGATAATGAGAAAACATTAAAAAATCTATTCTAAGAATTAATGGTACACATAGCGACTAAGGTTAATTGTGTTGAGATAGTAAACGGAAAGGGATTAAACTGGGGTTAATTTTCTAAATCTAGTTAAGTAGATTGCTTGAAGGATTATTGTGATTAAATATTTCTATAGATTCTAATAGTTTTCCACTCTTCGTAATTGTATGTAAAATATTTAGATTTTCTAGTCCAATAAAGTACCAAACCTTGGTACTTTTTACTATGTATAAGAACACTTACTGAAAAATCTGAATCAGGTCTGCTATGCTATCAGGTTGAAAATTCTATACTATGTGAATTTGGAATCGTTAGTATGATATGGTATTATATTTTTGTGTGTAAATTCAACAACCAACTCAATTTTTTTTAGCTCAAAAAAGAATCTTACGCATACTACTTGACATGAAGTTTAGAGATTCATGTAGAAATAAATTTAAACAAACTGGACTAACTTATATTTGAAAGAATGTCTTCCTTATTTGTTCAGAAATAAGATAAGTTTTTTACAAAGTAACACTAATGTCAATTACAATACTAGTCCAGGCTATGAACCGGAAAAAAAAAAACGTGTAGGTTCGAATCGAAATTTTTTTTTTGCATTAGCTCCAGGAGGTTCTCAGGATCATTCATACACCTTAAAACCTCTTGGGAACCCCAACCCCACCCATTGGGGCGAAATGTCCCGATATCTCCAAGGCTTGAATTGTATTTTCTACAAAAAAAGGTATTTTGGCAATTCGAGTGCACGTAGGGGGTTTTTTGGGTCGCTGAACACGAATCCGGTGACAGGTTTACTTGCAATCCATCGTAGGGGTGGTCAAATCGACAAAATTGGCCAATTTCGCACCCCTAATATATTATTTTGCAATTTACTTGTTTTTGGCATTTCGAATGTACCAAGGAGGTTTTTTGGGTCGCTGAATACGATTCCGAAGCCAGATTTACTCCGAAGTAATTTTGAAATGCAAAAATAATAAAAATTTTGAAGCGTGACAAAATACCTTTTTTTGTAGAAAATACAATTCAAGACTTGGAGATTTCGGGCCATTTTCGCCCCCAATGGGTGGGGTTGGGGTCCCCAAGAGGTTTCAAGGTGTATGAATGATCCTGAGAACCTCCTCAAGCTAATACAAAAAAAATTTTTTGATTCAAACTTACATGTTTTTTTTTTATTACAGCTAAAATCCCGGTTCACAACCTGGACTATACTAGAACTTTAGATATATATTGTTATGATTTCATTTCCTAAACAACATAAATGATAAAAATTAGAACTTACCGAACATTGAAAATCAGAAAAGATTAATAAAAAGAGTTTTTTGAATAATTGGCGCCCAACGTGGGGCAAAATAAATCAAAAGGGTTTTCTTAATAATTGTCGCTCAAACGCCATTTGAAAAAGGGAAGATAAAAAGTCATTCTGAAAAGGAAATTCAAATAGAACCGCGTAATAAAAAGTAATTTGGAAAACTAGATTAATTAATAAGGAATATAAAAATGGAAGGAGATAGACAAAGTACTCCAGAATTAATAGGGTTTGATGGAAATGGTGAAATAATTAGTGCAGAGAAAACACCAACAGAAGATAGTCAAACGGAAATAATGAAATTGCTTAATGAAATTAGAAAAAGTACGAATGATATAATAGTTGAAACTGAAAAAAAGGAAATAAGAAAACATGTTGAAGAAAGTATAGATAATAAATTAGATGAATATAATAGCTTTGTGAATAGAAAGTTCAATAATGTAGAGAAAGAAATAGATATTATTGAAAATCGAATGAATGATATGGGGAAGAATATTGAAGAAAATATGAATGTAAATGTACAAAGTATGAAAGAAAATGAACAGGATAAAATAATTAATGAACAGGATGAAAGGATAAAAGGAATTGAGAATAGATCAGAAGAGAGAATGAATATAGAATACAGAAATGTGGGTTATGAAAGTAAGATAAAATTCAATGGAAATATAAAATTATTACACCCATGCATTTTTGTAAATGAATTAAGAAATATTTTTTGTTTGATAACATTACATAAAAGTTGTAAAGATTACACTGAGATTATTTTAAAAGGAAAAGTATATAGATTAAAAGATAAACCTGTTGTGCATATAGAATGTTCAAATATAAAACAGGAACAGAAAATATTTCATTTGATATTATTAGAAAAGGGGAAATAGAATTATTAGAAAAAGATAGAAAGAAATGTAAATTGAAAAAAGGGAATTTATTTAAAAGATATCAGTAATAGGATAGAAAGAAATGCGAGAAAGTATATTAGTAGGGAAATGAGAAAAAGAGGTTTTTAATAATTGGCGCCCAACGTGGGGCAAAATAAATCAAAAGGGTTTTCTTAATAATATGTTATCCTACTCACGCGGTATCCTTAACTGAAAAAAATCCATGTTATATGTGCATTATAATTTATAATAAATTGTCAGATCGTATAAAATTGATAACAAACTATAGAGAATTCAAAACAAAAACTATCGTTTAGAGGATTATTTTAGAATGTAAACGTTTTTTTTTGGCATAATCATTCATATTGATACCATTTCATTTTGTGTTTTATGACTTTTGGGTTTTGAGATTAAATTTGAAATAAAGAAATTTATTAAATCTAGTTTTGGCATTGAAAAATATGTTTGAAAGTTGAAAAGCTACATTTAACTTTTGTTTCTTAAAGATACTCGAGATTTTATCAGATATTGGGCAAAAGTACGTCAAGGTAACATATTTTTTCTCAGTTTTTTGTTGCACGTTGGCATACATTTGATTAATAGTCAATTTAAAAAATATTCTCTTGATTAAATTATTTATTAACTATACAGAATAGCCCTTTGTCTATCGCAATGTTTCTTATATCTTGGATAGTAGACTTCCGTGGATAGCTAATCTTGAAAAATCTTGGCAGGCTTGAGGCTTGAACTGAAACTTTCAAGCCCGCCCTGAAGATGCCACCTGTAATGGTTGGCGAAACGTCGGCATCAAGTCGAGCTATTGCTACGCGGAATCCATCCGGAAATCAAGATTTTTCAATGTTTTTTATAGTGTCTAACTCAGTCAAAAGCGCTGGTTTTTCCAATCTTATGGAAAAGGCTCTATGTATCGTTGATTGGAACGTTGCTATTTTGTGTGTAAAAGGGCGTGTTGAGTCTGCAGGTATTGTTACATCTGTATAAGTAGGTTTTCTATAGATGTCAAAACAAATTTTATGTTAATTTTAGCTTCAAAAAATTGATTGTTGCATTATTTTCAGTTTCTACTGTAAATTTAATTTCGGGGTTCTTTTAAATAATGTTTAACAAAGTTTTCATCTGTAAAAATGGAATATCACAAAGTAACCGACAGCTCCATTTAAATTCTGTATCACTTTTTTTCGATATATAGCTTTGGACGTCACATTTTCCATGATCACTTTCCACCCCATGCCACATTTTGCCACACTTCCCCTTCTCCCTTTGGGCGTGATGTCCTTTGTAAACACCCCGTGATAGTACTTAGAAATAGTTATTCGGAAATGTCGCTATTGAAACTTAGATCATGGAATCACAAAAACATCGTAAAGGCAACAATAAAGAGTGCGGGTGACGTCAGTTGTGGGCAAAAATTTATTAACTTTTACGGTTACTGAAATCCCAATGGTGAGGGTCGAATTTTGGGCCATACTGTACAGAGAACATTATTTTCAAATTTTAGTCGGTAATCGTTTCAAACAAATTGTACACAAGGCAATTTCGTTTTCACCCACAACTCACATCTATTCGTTCCAGCGCTATAATTGAACATCAAACTGTCTTATTTCTAATGCTAATTTACCTTAAAAGCAGAACTATAAGGCTGTCAACTCTTCAGGACTGCAACTTCTCAAGGGAACGTTAACGTCAACTTTCGGATTACCGGTCACTTTCAGCGAACTCCTTCCGTAACCCAACCGATTGCCTATCTTCAGACTATGTTTTTCCTTACGATTAAGCGTATCGACGATATCTTTAACAACGCTACTAGAACAAGGCTTCTCCGTATCACAATTGGTTAATTCCGCCGAATCGTCCGGTTTAAACAATGGCCGACATTTGTAAACTTGGTCCTTCGAGCCGTGACGTCGACGCGTCAAACTACCTGGCCGATCTTCGCTCGGGGGTGTTCGTTTGAAATGCGGACTTCTTTTGTCGACTTCTTCGTTACGCTTGAAAATATTCCTATTGATGCTGAAAGTACTGCCGGTATTACATGGATTGTTCCAGTATTCCACTGGATTGGACACGTTCGAATTGTTCAATCTCGAACTGCACGAAGCGATGTTTAAGCTTTTATTGAACGTGGACGACACGATATCCGGTACGTCCAAGCGACGTGTCGTCGTTTCCTGTTGCTCTTGTACGTTACTTCGTTTGTACGCATCGTCGTTGTGATTGACGAACTTCTCGGTTACCCTCGAAGGGCACGACGACTCTAGTTTCATATTGTGCAAACTCAAGTTAGTCACTTTACCGACGACGGGGGCGCCGTTTTTTTGCGCCTTAGTCAAGTCGAAAGTGTTACGTTTGCCCAACAATTTTATCTTGTCGCGCACCGTTGTCTTCACGCTGTCAACGTCCGAACCACCTTCGCAACTGTCCAAACTGAATTTGTTACGCGTGAAATTCTTCGGTACTTTTTTCAAATTAACGTTGAACTTGTCGTCTTTGTGTTTGGTGGTGTCCCCGCCACCGTCTCTTCGCGTTCTCGCTTGGACGCGACAACATTCCGGTACGTTCGAACTACCGCATATCAGATTGTTTTCGTTGATGCTCCGTTTGATTATCGGTTTTTCCGTTTCGCCAATGTATGCCGTGTCGTTTTTCAAAAAGTCTATATTCTCGTAATTGGGGAATTCTTTAATTTCAACACCGGCATTTGGACTTGATGGAATAACGGCGACGGCGTCGATCATGTTGTTCCTCGTTTTCGAACAGAGGTTCATCGGAATCTTATGTTGTCCCATATCCTCGCAACTTTTCGTAAAAAACTCGTCAGGACAAATGGAGGTGTCGCATTTCTTCGCGATGGTGTCGCTACTGCTAACTTTGATGATGGGTTTGAGCGTGTTGTCGCGCTTGTTGCTCAACAGATTTTCGGCGCTGCACACTTTGACGATCGGTTTTAAATTTTCGAAACTGTTCGCGGTGCAAATCATTTTGCCCTCGCGTATCGGTTCCAGGGCGGGACTTCGATGACCCGACGGAATGCCCTCGGGAGTGTTACTGCCGGAAGAACTTGGACTGATGCCGCGATAGTGGTGAATGTCGAAGAGGAGATCGGGAGGGAGGGCCATTCCGACGGAGAGATGCATCGAGAGGGACTCTAACCACACTTCCATTACCTCGAACGGTGGCCTAAAGAAAACCTTAATTGATGAATGAAGCGATCTTTTGAGGATTTTGGGAGGACGTAGGGAGGAATTGGGCTATTGAGGAACAGTAAAATGCATCCTTGATCTTTCAGATCTCGAAAATGATCTTCGATCAGATAATGACCCAATATTGGGCCTTGGGGAACACCACATGCAATTTCGAACCCTTTTGACTTAGCAAAACGGGCTCCCAATTTTTCATTACATAGAATCACCTTTCAATTTAAAATAAATTTAGAAAACATCCATTTCGAGTTTAATGTATTTCTAATTAGAGTTGAACTCGGGCTTTTTTATTATAAAATTATTGAGTTATCTAAGTAATTTTAATAATAAAAACGTAATTCCTACTATTTAATTTTAGCGTTAATTTGTATTATTATTGAGTCAAAATTTGAATTAAATAGACGTTAAATATTGGTTTCAATACCAAGTACCTTAATTGATTAATTTAACAATCAAATATATCTATAATTAATAATTTTTTTAGTATATGATATGTTTTAGATAATATTTGATCAAATAATCAATAATTACTTTAAATAATAATGCATTTTCAAAATATGAACTTAATTTTTGTTGTTTCAATTCCAGTTATCGTTAAGAATAAATTATCAAAATTAGAAATTCCAATAATATCAATTAAATTGTGTTAAATATTCAATTTTCGTTATTTTTTTGAATATTTAGGACAAATATTCGGATTAAATTGAATTTTAATAGTGATGAATTAACAAAAACGATAATAATATGAAAATTGTGTATGAATTCTAAATTTTCGATTGTTATTTTTGCGAATATTTAGGGAAAATATTTGGATCAAAGTGAATGTTAATAATAATAAATTCAATAATCACGAAAATAATACGAAAATACGAATAATTGATATAAATTGATATGTATAAATAAAATAATTAATAATTATTTTAAATAAATCAATATACGCATTTTTAAAATATGAACTTAAATTTTGTTGTTTCAATTCCAGCTTTTTGTCATCGTTGAGAAAAATTAAACATCAAATAATCTATATAAAAGTTAATAATCACGTAATATGAAAATACTGGAATTAAAATTACCACAATTAGAAATTTCAATAATATCAATTAAATTGTGTTAAATTTTTAATTTTCCTTATTTTTGTGAATATTTGGAACAAATATTCGGATTAAATTGAATTTTAATAGTGATAAAATTGTAAGATTAAAATTATCAAAAATAAGACATTTCGATAATATTTATCAAATTGTATTTAAATTCTTAATGTTCGTTAGTTATCTTTGGGAATATTTAGTGAAAATATTTGGATCTAAGTGAATGTCAATAATATTAAATTCATTAATCACGAAAATAATATGAAAATGCTGACATTTAAATTATAAACAATTATTAATATAATGCATTTTGATAAAATTGCGTTTAAATTCTCAATTTTCGATGGTTTTTGTGAAAATTTGGATTAAATTGAATGTTAATAAAATTCAACAATCACGAAAATCATATGAAAATACTGAAATTAAAATCATCAAATATGATAAAAATACAATTAATAATCGTTCAATTAACGTATCAATTTCATGAAAAATCAATATATTTCCTATAAATTCGTCGATTAAGTAACAAAAATTGTTTATATTCAATAAACCTGATTTTTTGAATTAATATTTTTCTTGCAATTGTCAGAATAAGAGAAAAACAGCGTTTTACAACCAAAATAATAATTTCATCTCATTGGCCGTGTTTTATGGGATACCGAAAGAAAAAGGTTCAAAGTAGTTCAAACGTACCTCTTATCCGGATTGAGATCGGTGCACAAAAAAGCCACTTTATAAAACGGCTCCGGGCAAGAATTACAAAATTTCTCCTTGAACGTCATCTGATTCAATCCGAAATCGTTGGATCTGGGCAAAAAATCTGGATCCGCCTGAACCCTTCCAATAATCTACGAGGAGAAAAAAAAGATTTAATAACCTATTGTCACGCCATTTTTCCACATCCTCACCTCACAAAGAACTATTCCAAAACTGAAAATGTCCACTTTTTCGTCGTATTTGTTGCCTTTCATCATTTCGGGTGCCATCCAATACGGATTACCGACGACGGTGTACCTTTTTTTTCGTTCCTGTCGCCTCGAACCAGCCGCCCCTTTCGGTGACATCCTTCTTACGCTATCGGTCGCTTGCGACAGGATTCTGGCCAGCCCGAAATCGGCCACAATGACCGATTTATCTTCGCGCACCAGGCAATTGTGGGAATTGAGATCGCGATGGATGATATTCATGGAATGCAGATAAGCCATACCCGAAGATATGTCTTTGGCGAAGGAAACTCGCTGTTCCCAAGGCAAAGGTTGCGCGCTGTCGTGAATCAACTCGGTTAACGTGCCTCCCGATATATATTCCGTCACCAGATGGAGCCTGCGTTCCTTGTACAGTACCCCGATGAAACGCAACACGTTCACGTGGTGTAAATTCCGCAATACCGCCACCTGAAACAAAATCCGGTCAATCTGAAGGCCTTGTAAAATCGGTAAACGTTCCCACCTCTTTCAAGAAATTCTTTTGCGCCTCTTCGTCCACCCGGTACAACTCCTTCAGCACCATCACCTCGGCAGTGTCGCGCGTGGTCACTTTAAATACCTGCCCGAAAAATCCCTGACCCAGAAGTTCGCCCTTGACGAGATCGGAAGCGCGAAACACCCTCTGTTGAGGTTTGGGCTCGAGAAACGAGTAAGCCCTCGACAGTTCCATACATCGTTTCGAGTTTGGAGCTCTGAAAATGCGACAAAATGGAATAGGTACAAAATCTAGTAGATTCGGCGGCCGAAATATCAAACATTACTCACTCGTCCAATAATCTGCTCATGGACGAACTCCTCTCTTTGTCCAACGATTGCTTATTGTCGGACAAGTGATTTTTCCGTTTCAACTGTCTCGACCTCGTGCCGCTCATGTAACCTTCGTCGCGTCTCTTGAACAGTCTTTCCTTGTTCTCGCCCCGTACGTTGACGGTTTTCGTTTTGGACCCGTTGATTTCCGGCGATATTTGCGCGATTTGCAGGATATTATTGTCTGGACTGATCGGGTTATCGTCGGGTATCGAGTCCGAAGAACCCAGAGATCTATTGTCTAATGGAATGGTGGATTTTTTGTTGGGAATGTTGGTATCGCTTGCTGTGGTCGTGAGAGGTAGATTGATCGGTCGAGGTTTCTTTAGCAAAGTTTTCGATATCGTTTCAGGATCGTGTTCTATCGTCAACTGTAATATATAAATTTCGTTTGTATATTATTTTAAATTACCAACAATGATGTACATAAGATGATCTTATGAACCATTATCCATTTCTGGAGAAGTTTCTGGTTGAGAAAAACTGAAAATTTATTGTAATAGGCCAATTTTGTGGATATGACCCTTCAGCATAATGAGGGCGACACCCGAGGAATATTATTTTCTTCTGAATGGTGTCCACAAGTAGGGGTACTCTCATCCCTCTTGTGGAGTTTGGTCTAGGGTTAGCTACTAGTAAAGTCATCGCCATGCTCTGCAGAGGAGCCTACGAGGGTACCTTGCAAGAGCTTCTCCAGCAAGCCTTGATTAGAAATGATTTTCTCATCATCGAAAACATATTTTCACAAAGTTTCATTGGAATCGATTGAGTCGAGAAAAATCGAGATTTTTCCATACCCTTATGAAGTTTTGAAAAATTCAGAGAATTTAAAATTCTTAGATAACCGTTGGCACTTATTCTATGTGATCTTAGGACACTACAGATGTCAAGTTTAGATACATTAGGCCTCAAAAGTATGATTTTATTGGGGTCATAACCTACAGGAAGAACACTATTTTGGGTCCCGACATGCTGTAACATGGTCAAACATCGTGTGAGGTTAAAACTAAGGTCAGAAACGATTTTCTCATCATCGAAAACATATTTTAACAAAGTTTCATCGAAATCGATTGAGTCGAGAAAAATCGAGATTTTTCCATACCTACACCCCTTATGAAATTTCGAAAAATTTAAAGATTTTAAAATTCTTAGATAACCGTTGGCACTTATTCTATGTGATCTTAGGACACTATAGATGCAAATTTTAGATACATTAGGCCTCAAAAGTATGATTTTATTGGGGCCATAAGCGATAGAATTTTTTAAATTTTAATACTTTATTTTGTTTTAAATTTAAGTAACCTTAATATGTTAAAAGAAAAGTACTATAAGTGTTTATTATTGTAACATCAAAAAATAATCTATGTAACGATAGTTCGATAAATCTCCAGATTTTTCTTGAAAACTTTCATTTTATTTGAAAATATATCAAATAATTTTCAATTCATTCGTACTCTTTTGTTATATTACAACTGAAAACACGTTTCCAATTCATTTGTTTCAACGTTAATGTAAGAAACAATACCATTTTCCAATTTATATTTTTCACATAAGTTATCATATACTAAAGAATGAACCGTTGCGCAAAATGTTTCGGCTCGCAATCCTCAATATTTAAACGAAACGACTTACTTGTAATACTGTATCGGAATAACGCAGCAGGTTTTCCACATTTTCTAACGGTGTGTCACGAACTGGCGTCCCATTAATTTCTAATATCTTATCGCCTACGTGTAACGACATCAAATCGTTGTTCATTTCCAGCCTAAAACGAGTTATACGGCGATTAGGAATCCAAAACAAGTAATATTATATTGACAATGCTCATTTCATATTACAAACAGTCTGAAAAATGCAATAGGAAAATACGATGATTTGAATTTAACAAAAAACGCAGCTAAATGGGGCAAAAGTGTTTCGTAAGCATTTTCTACTCATAGTAAGCTATGTTCTGTGAGATAAAAAAAAATGTTTTAGTCATAATTGGTGAAGATTTTGAAGGGGTAGTGGTTGTTTTTCTCCCCAACTTCTACGACACTGGAAAAAGTACGGTTTTGAGACAACCATTTGAACCGCCAATGTTTTCTACACAAAAAAGGTACTCTTGGTCATAAGCTCTAAAGTTGACCATTTTCGAGAAAAATCAACTTTTATTTTGAAAACCATGGTCAATTCTTACTAATTAAACAAAATTTATTCAAACGTTAGAACAAGTAACAAAACCAAAAAATTGACCATGGTTTTCAACATAAAAGTTGATTTTTCTCGAAAACGGTCAACTTTAGAGCTTATAACCATGGATACCTTTTTTGTGTAGAAAACATTGGCGATTCAAATAGTTGTCTCAAAACCGTACTTTTTCCAGTGGCGTAGAAGTTGGGGAGAAAAACACCCACTTCCCCTTCAAAATCTTCACCAATCATGACTAAAAAAAAAAAAATTTATTGCACAGAACATAGCTTACTATGATTAGAAAATGCTTGCAAAAGCTGTTTTCTGTACGATAAACGGTTCCGGAGATATTTGCAAAAAACGAATGTTTTTTTTCAATTTCAACACCCTGTATCTCAAAAACTAAGCGTCTGTGCATATATGTTGATAGGAACTTTTTTTCTCAAAATCAAATTTTCTATCGACTGTTGAAGTTCTGCTACTGAAACCTGGGACACCCTGTATACAGGGTGAGTCAGTTTTTTGTAGCCAAACTGCAACAGGAGATAGAACAAGTGTTTTTAAGAAGAAAAGTTCAATAAACATACGTCGTAGAAGGCTTCGTTTTTGAGATACAGGGTGTTGAAATTGAAAAAAAAATTTCGTTTTTTGCGAATATCTCCAGAACCGTTTATCGTACAGAAAACAGCTTTTGTAAGCATTTTCTACTCATAGTAAGTGAAGATTTTGAAGGGGTAGTGGGTGTTTTTCTCCCCAACTTCTACGCCACTGTAAAAAAAACGGTTTTGAGACAACCATCAGAACCGCCAATGTTTTCTACACAAAAAAGGTACCCTTGGTCATAAGCTCTAAAATTGACAGTTTTCGAGAACAATCAACTTTTATGTTAAAAAACATGGTTTTTAGTTAGTAGAAAACTACACTTTCACCAAGTTTCGTGGAAAAATGATTCGTTTTCACGAAGATATGAGCGTTTCAAAAAAACGCGATTTTTAACGGTTTTTTGCAAATAAATAATTTATTTTCGTATTTTTTGACATCGGATTTCCACATATCGATCTGTATTTATTAGTTCTACGACTTTTGTACATTTTTTGTTTATTTTATGGCACCATGACAGATTAAAATGGAAAAAACCGTTTTTGGATAACTTTGGGCCCCCGAGTTGCCAGTTGTCCGTATTTTGGTTTATTGAATTCTACGGAAAATTTTCCGATTTTTGACATATTTTTGTTAACTGTATCTCCGAAGCGAAAAATTAACACGAGGCCAAAAATAGGCAGACTGCACTTTAGGGGTTCTAAATGAGAAAGCGGTGTGAAGTTGTAGTTATAGATTGTCAAAAATTAAGTAGGGTTAACCACTAGAATAGTTTTATTCGTTAGATGGCGGACTTTTACGGGGGGTAGGCTGTGCCAAAATAAAACCACCGCACGGGAGGCGAGTTTAAAATCTGAAATGGAATCCAACCCCCTTTTTCAACTCAATTTTGGCAAATTAATGTGATAATTCACATTTTTGTCGTTCTTCTTCGCTAAAGGGAGATATATTTCAAAAAACTATTAATAATTTGTCCACCATTAGATGGGGAAAGAAAGATCTTACCACCGACATTAGAGTTACCCGATCTTCGCCACATCGCAATGGTGAACAAATTATCGATATTGTCGTTTTTCTTATATTCTAAATTCACCAAATACGTTAATTTTTATATTATATTAAAGATGAAGCATCTGTTAAGCTTAATTGGTAAGGAAAATAGTCTATTGAATTACTATTACAGGTTTAACTAATTAAAGAGTTAACCTACCTATAGGCGGGAATAAAATAACAGCAGATATTAAAAGCAGATGTTAGAAATGCAAAAGCCAGCTGGATTAGTCTCCCACGTACTTTCCACATCATCCTAGCAGAAATAAATTTGTGTAAATATGTTAAGCACTGCACCCAACAATTCTAATTGTACTAAATCTAAGTAGTGTACATAGGCTGGAAAGGGTTTGTTTGAAATTGATGTAAAACCATTGTAAACAGATAAAACAAGAAATTTTACTTTGTTAAATATCGCTTTATTTAAAAGAAACTTGATTGCAATTTCGAACTTTACAGTTCATTATCAAAACATACAATGAGAAAACACTGAAACATCATTGTATTTATATAAATTTACAATGAAGTAAATCGATTCTAACAATTAATGGTACAAAAAGCTACTAAGGTTAATTATCTTGAGATAGTAAACGGAAAAGGATCAAACAGTAGGTAATAACATTCTGAGGGTTCTAGTGGAGACTGGAGAGAAACGTTATTGGGTTTCTATCCTGGTTTTGAAAAATTCGAATTACTTTTATTTAATTGAAACGACTTAAAATGTTCCTTACATCTAACTTCAAATGATCAACATGTTTGACCAATGTATATGGTATTACATTCCTCACAAGTTAACTTATAAACTCCAGACTTCCGAAAATTCATCAAATTTAGATCGAAAAATATGTTTCAAAGTTTTTAACTTGGTCTGAAAGCTACATTTAACATTTGTTTCTTAAAGATATTCGAAATTTCATCAGATATTGGCCCAAAGTACGTCAAGGTAACATATTCATCCCAGTTTTTTGTTGTATGTTGGGATAAATTTAATCACATTTTCTCTTGATTAAATTATTAATTAACGATACCGAATAGCCGTTGTCTATCGCAAAGTTTCTTATAATGTCTAACTCAGTCAAAAACGCTGGCTTTGCTAATGGTCCAATCCATGTATCACAGATTGGAACGCTGCTATTTTATGTGTAAATGGGTGTGTTGAGTCTGCAGGTATTGTTACATCTGTATAAGTAGGCGTTCTATGTCGAAAGAAATTTTGTTAATTTTAGGTCTAAAAGATTGATTGTTGAATTATTTTCAGTTTCTAGTGAATTTATTTTCGAGCTGAATGCGGTTCATCTGTATTACATTGTGAACATCCTTTGAACAAATATAAAAATCAGCTTCCAAAATTCGATTTTTACTTTAAAAAACCAATTATTTATAAACTTCCAATAGGAAGAATTCTATAGGATTCACATCTGATGATCTAGCAGGCTATTTCCTATTTTTTATTGATCCACCATAGCGTTTAAAAGCAGTATAATTTAAAAGATTGAGATTTTAAATTAAATAATCATTTTTTGATAACTTTATTGATCTTCTTGAATAAATTCAACAGATATAAACAATTATTTTGTTTTCCTACTTGTTGATGTTGTGCCAACTAACCAAAATAGAGCCATTACTTTCAAATACTTAAAATTCCTTACTATACTAATAGTAGTTACCTACTATCTTATTTTGATTAAATATTGTTCAGAATATTCTAATTTATACGATTTTTATTGTGACTAAAGTCTCAGGGTTAATTACTTCTTATTAATATAACATTTACTGCAATTTTATGAACTACAACAGTTGATTCAATTTTTTTTAATTTTATATATTTTTTTTTCATTTTCTTCTGCATGCCTGCACACATATATAGTTGTTTAATACTTTACTTTTAATTGACTTATGGAGAATCTCAAAATCATCTTTGAAATGATTATCAGTTTCTTTAATATGCTTTACAACTTTTGAATCTCCTTTGTTCAAATTAAAATGTTCTTTAATTCTAGTTTTGAAAGATCTTGCTGTCTGTCCTATATATAATTTATCACAATACATTCTACCTTGTATACTCTTGATTCTTGATCATTTTTATTCTTATCTTTGTTGTTTTTAATATATTTGCCTATCATATTATTTGTTCTAAAAGATGTGGTAACATTGTGTTTTTTAAGTAAATGCATACATTATCAGAAAGTTTACGATGCTGCAGTCTGATTAGAGATATCTTGCAAGGAAAATCCTGAAAATATCAACATTTTTCAACTGTCAAACTGTCTGAGAATTGAGGAAAGCTGCTTAGAATTTCTTCCTGGGGTCGTTTGGTAACATTGTAGGCAATAAAATAGTTTTTTTTTTAAGAAAAATTGTAAAAAAATTGGAAAATTCTGGAAAACAGTGAAAATTTTGATGAAAATGGGCTAAAGTCACTACCGGATCATTTTTGCCTTAAAGTAGACACATTTTGTGAGAGTTTTAGCCAGGTTAGAAAAAAATTAAAATATAGGTAATTTGGGAAATGAATTTTCAAAAAAAAAACGGTTTTCCCCATTTTCCTTGCAAGATATCTCTAATCAGGCTGCAGCATCGTATTCTATGGAAAATTTCCGATCGATCATGTACTTTCAAAGAATTTTTTAGGCTAATTTTCGAATATTTTACGATAATAAGACGAATTTTATTTTTTCCTTTATGTTCTACTCGGCGCAATATCGACACTTAAGACCCGAAATGTCGCAAATCGTCAAATTTGTCAATGTAGAAAAGTTAGGAACAACTTTCAGGGCGATCCCCGAGGGTGACCTGTGAATGTCCGTACGTGAAGGCTTATAAAAGGAATGTTTACTATTTAATTAAGTTATGGTTTTAAAAAAAAATGCACACAGATGCTTAGTGTCTCTTGCCGGGTGTTATATATGTAGTTTATGTAAATTTAATATTGTATATCAATGTATTTTAAATCTGAATAAATATTATTACATTATTATTATTTATAAGCCTCGTTTCCAGCCATGACACTTTACTTTAGCACTTACAGTTACTATATCAATTAAAAAATAAACTCACTCTGATATCGTAAAGCATTGATTGTTTTTCGAATTTACCACATCTTCCGATAGTTTAATTCCTTTATGGCCACCAGGTATTTCAACTAATCGTATGGAATGTGGTTTTCTTGCGAATGGAAAACGTGCAGTTTTTTGTAAAGGTTGCATTTGCCTCCTATAGCATTGTCCACTAAAAAGAAACTACATCAGTCCATACGAAAATATTAAATTTAAAGTCTCACCAATATAATTTAGATCTTTCGACAAGTGCATAAGAGTCACCGTCCCCAATGAAAACGCTACACGATCCACAACAAAAGCATTCAGGATGAAACTTGTGTTCGCCAGCCACCATAACAGGACCCGTGATAACCTACAACGAGAAATTAATAGAAACTGGTAAATCTCTTACATTTAAATGTTACCTGAATACATTGTTGGCAGGCTTCGCCATATCTGGTCCAGTAGTCATCTTTACAGAATAACAAACCGTCTTTCTCAAAATACCAGTTTGAAAGTGCAGCATCGCAAGCAGAACACCTGAAAAACATAGCAAACAGTGCAGTTTTGTCGTTTTGAAAGATGGCGTTTTGAAACAATAGATGATCACATAAAACCAATTCAATGCAATATTTGATTTCTCACCTGAAACATTCTGTGTGCCACTCCTGTCCAAGAGCTGAAATAAATTCTTCTTCATCTAAAACATTCAAGCAGCCTGCACATACACCACCAAACGCATCTGTTGGTGTCGTTTCTAAAATTGTAAAAATATATCTTTGAGCATTGAGCATAGTATAACAACATTTCACAAGGAACGTCATTTTTGAAAAACAAATGACTAAGAGGCATATTTATCAAGAACTAAAATCGATTCCTTTGGAATTAATATGAAAGGAAATATAATAAGATTAAAATTTGCGAAATAAGAAACATGTTTTATTAGAATGTCACCCACGCAAATTATGAAACTTTTTTTTTATAAATTCATTATGTGATTGATTGTAATGTTACATTATCGATGTGGGAAAATTATATTATATTTGTGATATTATTACATACCATTTCCAAGGGGATCTTGCATATTTCTCTTAAACTACGGAAGACTTTGCATTATTATAGCAGCAGGAACTAGGAAGTTAGGCTGCCTTGCAATAATTTTATTATTGTTTTGTTTTTGACATTGACATTAGGTTGGATAAAGTAGTTAGAACGTGTTAAATAGAAGTAGAAAAAGATAGAACACTGGAACTGGTGAACTAAATGGACTCCTCCAAAATAAATCATAGCGAGTGCATTTGTACACTATAGTCAAAATAACTAAATAAATATTTTGATTAAATGAAAGAAATATTAATTGTTAAATAGTAACGTTTTCATATTATTATTGAAGTGGTATAAAAGCAAAGTAATTGTTAATTTTTTAATGATAATGATAAATTACCATTAAGTAACGGCTTTTACCATCGATTTTTTTGAAATAATTAGTTGGTTCTTTCTTCCGGAGATCATATTGATCATTCTAGTGAAAAAGATACCTAAATTCTAAAATTTAATTTAAAAACTATGATATTAAAATATTAAACAGAGAATTAGCCGACATTGAACTCTGTGTAAATAGTTCATTTGCACAAGTAGACTCAAGGTTAAATCTAATTACTGACTGCATAATGAGGTTAGGTTAACTGTCAAAAATAATAACAACTAGAGAAATGGGGGCGGGAGGATCAAGTAATGTTCTACTCGAATTATAAAAATATCAGTTTTGATTGATCGATTTTAATTGAGGAAATACTTCAAAAAAGATGGATGCAGACAGAGCAATGGAAAACCTGGAGGAGAAAGTAATATATAGTTACAATTTTTGAGTCGAATGAACGAACGCAAAACATTTTTTCAGATGAAGAGAACCGACGAAAGACTAGACACCTTGGCTGTACAGGTAGGCAATATAGAAACTGAAATATTTTCAGAGGAAGGTGAAGAAGTAGAAGTCAACAATCTTCTGAAATCCGTCAGTGAGGTTAAAAATAATTACCAGAACCTTCGAAAAGAATTGTTGGAAGTACAAGATTTACAGAAACAGTTGAGCAGTTCTCTGCACGTACAGCTGAGGATGATGCAAACTAAATTCAATATTTTGAAGGAAAAAATAACAGTAAGTGGATCGCATAGCTCAAACGCTAGCCTAGCAAAACAAGCTGGTACTATGAACCGTGAACAATATTGAGTTTGTGTTTTGTTCCAAGTTGGCAGCTAATTGCTTTAGGAATGGTGACTAAACCTGTCAACGGCCAGGCTACTTTACCATTTTTAGTGCATTTCCGCCAAATAATGGCTCATTTATTTATTAGTAAGACTGAGTTCATGTTTTTCTGCACTAATATTGAAATTTATAAATATTCAGGTTTCTTCGGTATATGTTTAGCCAAAAATTTATGTATTTCAAAGCATTCTTACTTGTTTTAATTGGAATGTATCCTTCTTTACGTGTCACGATGTTATCAGAATGTGTGTGACACATTATCAATTCAAAGAATACCTGAATAATTTCAAAATTGGTGCATACTCTGCTGTTTAATGAAATATCATACATGAGAGGTACTGGGTCTTCTTTATTCACTACAAGAATGCCGCTAAAGTTCCATAATATATTTTGAGTTGAAACGTAACAATCTTTAAATAGTCAATTTTATTTCCTGAGATGTTTTAGCAAAGTACAGTTAACTTAATTAACTCATGGTGTTAATTATTCGAATAATCTCATGTAAGGTATTTTGTTTGATGTTCATGCTTATTCTCTGACAAACTTTGTTCAAGATGTCAAAAAAATGGAATCAATCCATATAATTTAAAGATTGCATGAATTGCTTGTTTCTTGAAAGAACCGTAGCTCTACTTCGATAGATATTTCCATGGGTGAGAAGACGGTTTTGGAAATTTGACATCATAAAGAAGATGGGATGGACAATGGACACCCCATGGATAGATTCATAAAATTGAAATATTAGGGGCCAGTGCGTTTTCTTTATTTTTGGTTGAAAGTTCATTGTATTTCGTGTGTTTTATTTCCAATTATTGGATGTATGAATGAGCGAATTTCATGAAAAATAATTCTAGGACCAAGTTTAGACTGCAGTATAGGCTCAACATTAATTCGTAGTAATTATATTTATCATTGGAAATTTTGTTTAATTTCTTACTGCGGAATGAGATTAATTCTGATTTATAATTAACATGCTATTCCACAATAGCTTTATCTTTGTTTATTGGATTTATCAGAGCACAAAAAGATAGGACATTTTTTATGTATATTAGCTGAAAAAGATGATATTTAAAGAAATGTTACAGGATACTTTTATCTTTGAACGGTGTTGGTGCTTACTTGTTAAAAATTCGTATCTATAGTTTTAATAACTTTTATCTTTGAATCTCCAAATTTTTCACATTAATTCATTTTGAAAGTTTAAGTGTTGATGCTTTGTTAGTGACAGCCTTGCTAAACTAACGTGCCAGTATGGTTTCAACGAAGCTAGAAGTAGTTCACACGATGTTCGCAGCAAGGCGATGCTTTATTTTCGACCCTCCACATAGGAAACCGACTAAAAGAAGCGGTCGGTCACAGTTACACGAGTTTTTGTATGTGCCAAAATACTAACTGTTTGGATTGCGACATTATTTGAAAATAGTATTCTAAAAAAAGCAGCCTTAGTTCGAGTATTACAGAAATAATGGCAATTATATATTTAATATTAAGGTTTAAATATTAGGGGAATCACCGAATGTAGTGAGCTTTTTTCGCAATATTCTGTGTTGTTGATTTTGTGATTTCAATTTATGCATGCATATCCTATTACCTATTGTATATAATCAATGTGGTACAAAATATATATCATCTATATAAGAAAAAAGCATGTTAGAATGTCAATTGATGTATAAGACTTATCAAATTAGTTGTTATAATAACTGTCATTGAATTGAAGTGAATTTTGTATTTTGAATGTTAATAATCAATATATCAAAGGTAAGTCGCGGTCGTGAAGCCAATATATTTAGTTTAGGTACGTATTTTTCCAAAGTTTTTGCTCGTCTTCGTTATGTTTGACCATCTTTACTTTTTAGTGTAGCTGGATACATCTTTTGGAATGGATTTAAAACAAATAATATGTCATTTTTCAAGCTTTGGACGCTGTCTTTTTCACTAGCCATACCGTTGACTCATCCAAGGCCAGAGTGAACCACTCAAGATGGTCGTTTTTGCCAGACAGTTAAGATGCCCCTTTTCGGGGCACATTTCTTCAGCTACTGCAATTACGTATTCTTATGATTCTTTGATCATTTCTCAATTGGTGAATGGTTTTCCACGTTTCGCAATTTCAACGAAAGCTGGCACGAGTTGCATCCTCTTGTTCAGTATCGAGTTTCGTAAACAAAGATTGCTGCGATTTTAATCCCCGTTTCAAAGCTTCAAGTTCTTCTGTCCTCAAACTTCCTGTATATTTTGAGTGATTTTGAAAATGTTTCGTTCCATAATGACGTTTAATGTCATTTTCTTTTCCATACTAGTAAACCACACAGAAAAACAACAAGTCTAATCAAAATACGGTTACGAAGATGTCTTTTAAACACATTTTAAGGCTATTTTATTTCACAATAGTTTCGCTTCCTTCGCCTTCCCTAGGTGGCCTGACTTGTGGTCGCGCCGCTAGGCTTTTTATAGTCCAATTACTG
Organism: Endomychus coccineus; assembly: GCA_958510875.1. NCBI lineage: Eukaryota > Metazoa > Arthropoda > Insecta > Coleoptera > Endomychidae > Endomychus > Endomychus coccineus. The sequence goes on from OY294070.1 coordinate 1,714,084, forward strand.
CTTCACAGAAACTTGGTTTTCTATTCCTTGCCAAGAGCTACTTTCGATCCCAGCAGCTCCTCATAATCTACAAAGCACGGAGCTCTTGGATTCTATTCATTGATCTTACATTTTACAAGTGTGGTCGATCTCTCCCGTTTCGACAGATACTTTCATGGTTGGTGTCCTTGGTTCCAGGTGGACAAACCAGGCTATTCTTTTTACCAGACTTCATTTTTCTATCGAACGTCGAAGCTTAGGAACTCTTTGTGTATAGAAGTGATTTCTGATGCCACACTTTGTAGACAACTTCCACCGCTGGCTTTCCTCACCTATAGTCGAAATATCAAAAATAAAAGAAATCCATTCCAAAAGATGCGTATTGAATTAGTGAATCGTGGTAACCTTGTATTTCTTGAAATTTCGTTTGTTTGCGAGCGATAAATGGATATAAGAAAGTAAGGACGACGGAAAAAATCTATGGCTGTGAAATTTTTGAATTAATAATAATTTAGAACGAAAAATAATATGTTATTGGCTTCACGTGTTGTAGTTTATATCAGGTAGAACCCGTATTGTCGGTCATAATTTCAATTGTGACTGTCCTTTGATTGAATTCAGGTAAAAGATGGAGCTACAGTCTGCCTTATACAGAGATCTATCTATATCAGTCGGTTTGGAATTATGGTTGAAGGTACAGCTACCATCTAATCCCCCTTTCTTTTCATCTAGATACTTCTCTAAATTGTATATATTTATAGTACCTGACTATCTTATGAACTTTCATACTCAATTAGTATAACAATGCCTTATATTCTTTATACACATACTATCCAAACTACTATGAACGATTTTAGAAATCGCATTGATTAGTCCGGTTAATTTGTAATGCTCTATTTAAAACAAATAAAAATGCAATTATTAGTTTCCTAAATATCACAAAGTTTGATTGCAATTTCAACTTTAACAGTCCACTTAAACGCTATATACGATTATCGACAATTCTTCAGATACATTTACCGCATCGATCAATCGTATCCAAATTTTCCAGAATAGAATTGGATAAGAGTGCGAAAAATTCAAAACTATAATGAAATTTGATTTTTTATTTCTTTATAATCTTGTTGGAAATTAACTGTTGAAAGAGTTTTTTCTAGTCAATATATTTATATAGCGACTTTGCTCAATTCTATCATAAGCACAATAAAAAAGCTTCATGATTATGATAAGACAATGAATTTATATAAAATTCACGCACACCCTATGGAACAGTTTTGTAATGTTGCTCAAAACATAGAAATATGTAATCGATTCAATTAAACATTATATGAATTATGAGAGACTTTTATTTATTTTCCTTTGATAATACCTCCTTCCAATATAAACTATAAAACAATGTTCTGTCACAACCGACCATATTAAATTCATAAGACCCATGATAACAAATGCTGTACGAACTGTTAACTCATAATCAGACAAAAACCTCATTAAAACAACCAAATGAGTTACAAAAAACCGCAAATCACACTCTTCCCGAGATGAATCATGTGTCTGAAACACCCAGACACACCCAAATAGAATTAGTACATAAGCATTGCCACTAAAGGTGTTTTGGGAGGACGATCCGAGGACGTCGATCTCTTTTATGAGAGAATTAAAGAGCAACCTTGTCTTTAGGATATATTGCTACGTACAACAGTAGATTATACAAAAAAAAATTACTTTCTGTTTCTGCATTATAATAAATAAAAATGAATTTGTTCTAACTTTGATGGGCAAGAAATAATAATGAAAGTATTGGCACAACAAATTTATTCTGTGGCGGCATCTACTGCAACCGCATCCGCGGCCGCTGCATCTTCTGCTACCGCATCCGCGGCCGCTGCATCTTCTGCTGCCGCATCCTCGGCCGGTGCTTCTTCGGCGACGTTTGCATCGTCAGGGGGAACTTCCGCATCTGGTGACTCTGCAGGTGGTTCAACCGGTGTTTCTGGCGTTATCGTCGTTTCTGCAGGAACTGGAGCTGGAGCATTTGTTGCTGCAACAGTCGTTGTTGTTGCTTCAGTAGCTGGTACTGTAACAACGGCTGCAGTGCTGGTTTGTGCAGAAGTAGTTGTTGCAGCTGGTCTAATGGTAGTTGTCACTGTAACGGTAAGGACTCAATTTTCTAGGTAATTTGAAGGGTGATAGCAAGTGATACAGGCCTAACGTTTTGAAGCCTATTCACCAGTGTTGTCTCAAATCGAGTACCAATGACATCGGATAGTATATTCACCAAAAAATAATAGGCAAAACTATGAAAGCTTACTTGGGAAAGGTGTAGTAGGCCATGGATGTTTCCTACGGAATATCCATATACATGGGGGACTTCTATTTGCTGTGTCAATTCCGTCGGTATCATGCTAGAATTGAAAAAATCAAGTATAGTTACATTTTAATTAATAATGACCCAGGTATGAATTATGTATAAATTCTCGGGAAATAGGTCACACTAAGACGCTTATTATTTTCGTCTTTACGTACGTTTTGGTCTCACCACCATCATCAGAAGCCGTATCAAAGTCTAACACGGGATTTCTTAAAACAAATTGTATCAGCACAAAGCGTGCTTTCCCAATTTAATTTGTATACTGTGTGGGTTTGTTTATTTATCTTTAGGTATTGAAGGTTTTAGATTTGAAAAATATTTCCCAACACAGTTAGTAGGTTTATGCGCAACATTTATATCATACTCTTTTAAAATTTCTTAATTTCTTCTGAGATTTCCGGAATGTATGGTAATGTTATAAAATTATCAGTTTTACCATTTATGTTAGTTATATATGACGTTGCAATATAGATTTTGTTTATTCTATCTTTAATGATGAGATTGAAAAATGTTTTTGGGTAGCCATTCATTTCCAGTGTATTACGAACAATTTTTAAATTTTTGGTACGGTCCTCTGGGTTGGACAATTCAACAGCGCGATCTGTAAGGCTGTATAACACTTTTTTTTATAACTTGTTGGTGCATAGACTTGAAGTGAAGAGTGAAGACACTAAACTTCTTTAGTAAACCATGAAGTTTTTATTTTTCCATCTGACTCATGCCTAATGTCCATATCTAGGAAATGTATGTTTTTGTTCTTCTATTTCTTCTGATGATGAAAAGTACATAAAGACGAAAATAATAAGTATATATGTGTTAGTGTGATCTATTTCCCGAGAATTTATATATAGTTACATTTTAACGCAGGTTGACATATTCCTCGGACGGAATCTTAAACCTCAAAACTCACGGGAGTTATTGTGGCTTCACTAGGAGCTATAATGGGGATGAAACTATTTTACCCGAATACAATAGGCCCCGAACCAGCGATGGGCATCTAGAAGAGTAATATCAAAGAGACCAGAAGAGATGTGATAGACATATAGTGTTGAATGTGTATTTGAAATCGGAATTCGAACATTATTTCTTGCGTCAAAAAACACCCCAACATGATGTGAACTTGGTGCTGCCTATGTCATACATATGTTTTGCTATTTTTATCAAAAGAAATGTGGTTTCTAAAATAAATTCAATCAACTTACTAAAATGGCAACACTCAAAATAAAAAATAAACAAATGCAAGCGTAATGCATCTTGTAAAACCTGATGGTCTCTCGGTATGAACTGCATGGAATAAATGCTAATGATGTTTGTACTTGAATAAATAAGCACGCATGAATGATTTTATTTGATGATCGTAGTTATTTTTTCGAATCAAGTACATCGGTAATATCGGTATCATTTTGCATCCATTGTGTACCGGATTGTTTTGAAATTGGCATTATAAAAGTGCCCTCATTATACTAATGTCATTATGATAATATCGACTAATTGAGGATGATATTACGAAACAATGTAGCAATAAGTTAGATACAGAGTAATTTCAATGTATCATCCCATATTTTCACACAAGAAATTGCAATTTGCGCGCACTAATCTATGAGAGGAGGCCTAGGAGGAGAATCTGCCGTACTTGTGCAGTACTTCTGCAAAAGAGTCTGAACTCAATCCTGGTTCCGCTGTCTGGGGTGTTGAGGGGTTGTATTGCGGTGGGATACACGACGCCCAAGGAGTGGAAGAGAAGTCAAGTGACCATTTATTCCTAAAGCAAGCGGGTAAGAAGAGCTATGTAAACGTTAAAGATTACCGGCCTATAAGTCGTACGTCGTTTTTGTTGAAGACGTTAGAGAGGCTTGTAGACTGGTATCTTAAGGCAGGACCTCTGAAGCATTTCTTCACGAGGAACCGCGTGCTTATAAGATGAGCAGATCTGTCGAGTGCCCTCCACTCGGCTGTTGACTTTATAGAGCACCAGCTGAAGTGGAAGTGCCTTCTTGGACTTAGAGGGGGCCTTTAACAAGACTACCTTCCCACGACGTGGCAAGGTTACACTCTGAAAGGGTCGATATCAGCAGGGTGTCCACAGGGATCGTTACTCTCCCCCCTTTTAAGGAGTTTGGTCGAGGAAGTGCTACTAGTAAGGTTGAGAGAACAAACTCTCCATTCAGTTGGAGAAAACTACCATTATCATCTTCTTCAGAAGGTGTAAAATCGAGCCTCTGATGATAATGGTAGTTGGATGGAAAAGGAATGAGAGAGCGGACAAACTGGCCAGAAATGGGGTCATAATGTACAAGGGTATTTGGTTAAGTGCACTGGACTCTTTATTAAGCTCGCCACCATCTCAACAAATACCAACGAAGTGTGTCAAAATTCACTTGCATGGTTTCATCCGAAGGTACAAATAGATACCTAGATAGATAAACAAGGGTTGTGTCAGGTTCAATGGTTTGTTCACCGTCCGACTTAGGAAGATAATCATCAAAGCCCTTTCAGCTGTGATTTGATTAACAAATGCGGGTGCATGTAGCGCACCATGAGCACCATGAGAGATCGAAACAGCTGCTCAGAATTATTAGCTTGTAATGTTACTGATCGATAATAGAGGAACCTTATCAATTTTTGTTTAGCAGAATTGACTTTAGAAACACAGAACAACTACTGTAACAATGGGTACATTCAGTGGAAAGAGCTCCAACTGATCCATCTCAACAGCTCTTTTGAGTGTTGAAGCTATAAGCACAGATTAGGTTAATATACCTACCTTGTGATCTGGCGTCTTACTGCTTCCTATCTTATTTATCTATGGCCTGAACTATTAGCCACAGTAAATACGAGAAGGCTAAGCATATCCCAAATATGTTTCTATTGCCATAGTATTGTTTTGAGTTTATTTTAGTGTCACATATCCGCGAAATTTTTCCAAATTAGAAATAAAACTTTTCATACAAATTTATGCGGTCCAAATTAATCGGAAGTAATGACGCGAACCGGTTGCAAAAAGAAGAAAAAGAAGCGCAAGTCGTCCTGCCGCCGCAAGTGCAGACCTGGTAAAGTGACGAACAACGCGTTCTTCAATTTCTTGAGAAAATTCAGAACGAAACATTGTAAATGGCCTCCGAAGAAAATAGCAACGGAAGGAGCGAAGGTATGGTGCGCAATGACACCTAAAGAACGTAGAAAGTATTTGAAACAAGCAGACTGTGCACCTCGGCCCAGGTCCAAGTGTAAGAAGAAGAAAAAGTGTGGGACGAAAAAGACACCCGGGAGAGGCAGAAGGAAAGGCGGCGAATATTGTAAAAATAGAAGTTTTTTAAGCAGTCTGAAGAAACTGATTTGTAGAAAGTGATGTGTTCTCTTCAACACGAAAAACGCACCCAGACTGGCTTCTTCGAGTTGATCATTCTGTATATTCGTGACTCCTTGTATTATTATTAAATTAAATGATGAGAATATTCGAATTAATCTTTTTTGTTGGGATAGCGACAGATTATGAAATATGAAAGCATCTGGAAATATATTATAGATATTTTAGGCTATAGACATATAGACATAGGTGTTAAGTGGTAACATATTATGTTTGAGTGGGATTTTCTCTTATATGTTGACTTCCAACCTATTTGTTTGAGTAGGTAGTATTTGAGCCAAACATTTTGCTCCTTATTTATAGTGTTATAGTGCAACGTCAGAGCAATGAAAGATAAGAGGCGTCTTGGATATAATAACACTACACTTTGTAGTGAAGCCAACATCTGGCTATCCTTCACTGTCTGATTTATATTTGTATTGAGTAATTTATTGAACGGCAAGGGGAAACGGCAACATTCTCGATTGAAAAATATATACCAATCAAGTATAATGTTCATATCTTCAATAGAAATTTGCGATGTTTATCAATTGCCTAAGAATAGTTGAAGAAAATATTTTCAAAGGCACAATTCACACTAACAATACAAAGAGAAATAAATAAGTTGGATCTATCGTCAAAAGTCACAACGAACGAGCCTACACGGAACTACCGATGAGAACTAGTTTTAACCTTAACCAGGCTCTACAAAAGAAGCTATATGTTGCAGTCGAAACAAATATAGAAAAGACTTCTCTATATCAGTGGCGGCTCGTGAATCCGAACCTTTCATATCTATTGCAAGCACAGCGTCTAATTCAGCTGCAAAGTTGATTAAGCTGAATTTTCCGACGTCAATGTCTCATCATGGCCTCGTAACGCTCACTTCAGACTTCACGTTTTCGAATTGAATTCACACAGTGTACACTAAGAAGGCAAAATCTTTACTGGATATACGATGCTTTGTGCCCCAAACCGACGGTATGAGTGTGTATGGCGAAGATAACCGTAGTCATATTTGAAACAGGTACACTTCAGAACGTTCGTGGGGGTGGACACGTGCCCTTGTGCTCTTTAGTACTAGCCGCCACTGCTCTATATCTTTTATTGGTCTGTGGTACCCTCAGAGTGAACTCTTTGATTCTATGACAGACAACACAGCCCATCAACAAGCCAGATAAAGTTTACATTTTTACATGATAGACAGCCGATAAATTGACGATCACACCATAACATAAGTATAATTTCACGTCTTTCCAGATAAGAATCTACTCAAATAAGTGTACCTATTACTCAAATAGGTACAATACTCCATAGTCAAAGTATATCAGGTCTGCCGGAGCCTCCCTTCCATCGTTTCTCGCGCTGGGTGACGTCACCCAGCTCCTCTCTCATCAGCTCGTCGCCGGCACGTAACAACATCATATTATGTCGTCCTCTATGACATTAATGATATTAAATAAACAAAATAAAGGACCAATCAGATTGCACTAAAATTTTAAAAAGAGTAGAAGGGAGGCTCCGGCAGACCTGGTCTACTTTGACTATGCATTCTCTGGACCGAGAAGGCTGGACTTCTTGCTTTGGGCTTCGGGATATTACTGTATATGTTGGATTCCTTTCGTAATCTGCAGCAAGTACCTATTCAAAATATGAACATTAAATTTATGGTTCCATAGACTACCAAAGCCTAAAAACATTGCAACCTTCGATTGGTATTGACACGATTTGACAAAGGAATAACAATGATCAAAAAATTTGACTTTCGGTTTAAGGATCGAGCCATCCATTCACATAACCAGGAGATAAAACATCGAAAATAACAAACTTACGACAGGTTTTTTTATTCATCGTATTACACTACAAATTTGAGTTTATATCCATAAATATCATAAGAAAAGAGCTACTAATAATTTGCACACTGAATAAATACTCAAAACGTGGTTAGCAAGGTTTGGGCGGGCACGATTTCTTCCTCCTCCTTTTCTTCTTTTTGCACGACCGTGAACGTTTTCTTCTGCATGTCTTCTTTTTCTTTTTCTTGCATTTATCCCTCCTCTTCATTTTCGGCGCACATTTCGCCTGATTGACGAACTTCTTCCTATCTGACGGACACATCGCGCACCATATTTTCGCTCCTTTAACGGCCACCTTGGTCACCGGCCAATCGCAGTGCTTCGTTCTGAGAGTTCTCAAAAAATTGAAAAAAGCGTTACGAGTTACCTTCCCTGGTTTGCAACAAGAGCGGCGCTTCTTCTTTTTGCAACGCGAACGGCTCCTCCTGCAGGAGCGCCTCCTCTTCTTACAACCCATTACTTTCAGTTAATTTAGTCCATTAAATATGTTGAAATTTGGAATTAACGAGTCAGAACATTGTGTCGCGTGAAAATAAAAATGACAATAAATTAAACACATTAAAATGCCATGGTGATGGAATTTTTCGAACATAGCTTCGCCTCCTCACGACTTTCTCGTGATATATTATCATAGATTTTGTAAAGTTCTACTGACTGGACATGTGTTGTTTGAAATTACGGCTTTTTCAATGACGAAACTAAATCATTTTGTCAGTAAAGTGTATGATAATAATAAAACTAAAGTTTACTTCGATAACTATAACCTAATTCAGTTAATAATGATTCTTGACCCATCATGTATGAATTATACAGGGTGTCCTCGAACTGCGTGGCCAAAATAAAGCCGAAGATTCTTTGATTCGAAAAAAAGTTGATGAGCCTTTTTACTTTTGCCTCAAGTGTCTTGTTTAGCCGGTAGAGGGCTTCAAAATTGCAAAAATTATTTTGTTTTTTCGGTATAACTTGAGAACGTGATGAAGAACTTTTACAATATTTAGCAGGTGAGTTACTGTCAATAATGGCCATTTTTGAGAGTGGAGCACAGAGCCTTAGAGACCATAGAAATGGCTCAAACTTGAGGATGTAACGGGAAAAGTGTCCAGAACTTTTTTGTGGTCAATGTAATTCACTCGATATTTTTTATGTAGATAGCTTATCTAATTTGAAAACAACTTTTCTTACTCAGAAAATTTTGATTAAATCAACGGATTAGCTTGAAAAAATTAATTTTCGAGTCTCTGCAATTTTGGCTTACTAATTTTACTTGATTAAAATACCTTAGTTGCCTTTGCTTTTCTAATGTCATTTTGGCATTTGAAGAATTTATTCTCAAAACTCAGTTTTTACTTTGCTTTCCGTAAAAATTTTATAAAATTATGGCTCAAAATTTCACTACTGAAATGGTTGATATGTTATTGATTTATGGACTTTGTCGGTGCAATGGCCGGAGAAGGGAAAGATGACATTTTTAATTCGTTGTGTTAGTTTTAATATGTAATTTATGTATTGAGTAAATATATGTAAATGTAAATATTTTAATTTTAAATTTTTAATGTGTACTGTCATGTTTTAGTGAAGTGTTTCTCTTATATAGATAAAGTGGCTTTCTACATGTTAGACATGAATTTTATTGAATAGTATTAAAATTAAATGCCTTGTATTGACTTGTCCTATCTATTCTCTGTAAATAGCAAATGGATCAATAAATTATTCTATTCTATTCTATTCTAGATATCCGCATCGCAGAATTCCAAATCGGCAAACCTTCGCGAAACTGGCAAATTTGAAGCAAATCGCAGAGAAACTGGACGCAGACGGACAAGAAGGACGTTAGAGCTCGAAGAAGCGATACTGGAAGCGGTTGAAACTGAACCTGGGATAAGCCACTACGTTTGGGACTTCGTATTGGAGCCTCAAAATCATTAATTCATGATGTACTGAAAGAAGAACTGTTGTATCCCTATCATATTAAAACAGTTCAAGACTTATTGCCCATGGATCCAGGTCATTAACCTCCATAATGAACATTTCTATGCTGATGAAAATCCTCATGAAACGGAAGTTACATATTTTCAGAATCAAACTAAAATCAATGTTTGGGTTGGAATTGTGGATAACTTTATTATTGGCCCTACCGTTATACCCGATCGATTGAACGGGGAGAACTACTTGAACTTTTTGGAACAAAGGCTACTTGAACTGTTGGAAGACTTGCCCTTACACATTCGTCGTGACCTTTGGTTTATGCATGATGGTGCACCTCCTCAATTCACATTAGCTGTGAGGCGACATTTGAATGCGGAATATCCAGATCGCTGGATAGGTAGAGGACACGATGAACCAGTGAACTGGCCGGCCCGCTCCCCTGATTTGACGCCCTCCGACTTCTTTCTATGGGGCGCTTTGAAGTCGAAAGTTTATGCAGCTCCAGTAAACACACGAGAGGAATTGTTGCAACGAATTAATCATGAAGCGGATTTATTGAAGAATGATCCTGAAGTACTAGCCAGAGTTCAATTCAATTTCTTAAAACGAATTAATTTGTGTATTCAGGAAAATGGGCAACATTTCGAACAATTGATGCCTTAGCGATTTCCCAAAAAGTTTTGTTGTTTCTTTTAATTTAGCATTTGTCTTTCCTAAATAATCACATCGTTTCCCCATTTCTATTGTTTTTATTATTCGTGTTTTACCGAGATATTAACCATTTCAGTGAAATTTTGAGCCATAATTTTATAAAATTGTATCAGCACTAATTGTATCGAAACAAACAGAAATACGAATAATCGACACTGTAACTCATTTAAGTATATGAATATAATCAATGCTGAGGAACAGGATGATACATGCAACCATAATGAAGGAATCCGTAGTGACCTGAGTGGCCAAAGGATACCCGCAAGGGAGTACTTTCTCCACTCCTGTGGAATCTTGTCGTATACGGGCTACTGAGAACCCTCCAGGACAAAGGATACAGAACCATTGGATATGCCGACGACATAGTTGCCATGGTACAAGGAAAATACAACTACACGGTCAGAGATCAAATACAAAAGGCTCTGAGCCTGGTAACAATATGGACAGATTCAGAGGGACTGAATATCAGTTCCCACAAAGCCACCATAGTAGCATTCACTCGTAAATGCGAATTAGAGGGCTTGGGATCTCTGAACTTTGTAGGAAAAACTGTACAGATAAAAGGGGAAGTCAAATATCACGGGGTGACACTAGACTCGAAACTGACTTGGAACCAAAAAAATGGGGGCTACGACCGAACATGCTCTACTGGTTGTACAACATGGTGGTTAAACCCGCAATAACACACGTCTCTTTGGTATGATGGCCTAGAACACAACAAAGAGGCACCACGACAAGACTAATAAAGGTCCAGAGACTTGCATGTCTTGGAATCACAGGGGCCATGAAATCTACGCCAACTACAGCAATGGAGACACTACTGGGATTACCTTCCCTCAATTGGTAATCCAAGGAGAGGCAAGGCCTTATTGCCTTCAGGATACAAAATACACTGTAGAATGTTCACATTGGGTCAGGACGCATGAGTATCGTAAAAATCGTGACCAGGGACGTGTTAGGCATGAGAACAAATCACATTCCAAAGCGATACTCTTTTAACAACACATTCAAGGTATCATTACCAGAAAGGACTTAATGGGAACAAACCCAAAGACTGTCTTCAGCTATTCATTGGGTAAACACATATCTGTCTTCCAAACAGAAGTATTTGCAATTCTCCAATGTGTGAAGGAAAATGATCCTTTTGGGACGATCCTCTGAGTGGGACAATTTAACCGCGCGATCTGTTCGGCTGTTTATAACACTTTTTTTATAACTTGTTGGTGCAACGGAATTGAAGTGAAGATAACGTTGAGACCAAACTGGTATATTTGTAAAAAAAAAGAAGCAACGTCCAAGGAAATTGATAAATATAATAATAAATATAAAAATAATAAGCCCATGTGTTAATATGACCTATCTCCCGAGGATTTATATATAAAGCAAATGCAGTATTAGTTAACGAAAGAAAGCCTCAGCTACCACCTTGGAAACAAAGAAGAGTAGAGACAGTGGAAAGTTCACCCTGTTCCTGTTAAGAAAGGAGCATTTTGTTGGTATACCGATGGATCTAGAAAAACAGGAGGCACGGGGGGACGAAACTTTGGATCCAGAACCGAATACTTCGAACCCATGTGTAGATACACCAGTATTTTGGATTATGGATAACGAGATAAGTGGAATTCTATGCCTCTACATACTGTAACTTGAATAATCGTACTCCGAAAGTTTCTGAATCCTTCCATAATCGGTGGAACTTATTCTATGGGATCTTATAATACTACCATTACCGATTTTGGATAAATTAATGGTCAAAAGTATGATGTTATTGAGTTTATGGGTTATGGAATGAGCAAAATATTAAATCCCTAATAACTAATAGTATTTGAACAGGCACATTCTTATTTCTTATTTAGTTCACTCTGATGATGGCTACTTGGTAGTTAAAAGGTTCTCAGTTCTTTAACAGTGTTTTTAGTGAGGGTTCAATATTTGTTATAATGTATCCACAGGAACTATCTTATAGTTCATTAACACCTAAACTATCAATGAACCCTTAACACGACAATTAACTGTGGATTTTCACTTGAACTGTTGGTACACCCATTGTGCTGGCTCGGTTATAAAATGGGTCTTCACTAAACACTAAATGACGTTCTTCATCAAATAAATACCAACCCTATCAGAGCTTTCTCTATGCCCATGCTATTAAAACATTCTCTTCGCCACATACAGTTCTCAACGAAAGATTTCGCCTATTCGATTATTTTTCGTGTAATTTGACGGGACTAATAATTATAATAATCAAGTTATTAACAAATTATGTAATTATCCCAAAAAAATAATTCAGACTAGTGTGAAATTACACATAATAACATTTAATTGTTTGACGTTGCAAATATTATAATAAAGCCGTACAATAATATACAAGAGAACAGTGATAATTGAATTACAGATTGATATAATGGGGTGTGAAATTGAGACATGTAATTATGTCAAAACACGCACCTACTGTTCAATTTGCATATAAATAGGGAGGAAGACATTAAACAAATAGTACTGCAGACAATATGAATTGTAAACTTGTGTTAATTTTGAGTGTGTTGATGTTACTTGTGGTAAGTATTGATATTCAATAAAAAATTTCAAACAATTCATATAGCTTCATCAATAATTTAAAATCAACGAAAAGTTATTTTAAGAAATCCACCTTTTAAAAGTTGAGCTATGACCTTTATAAAGGACAGACTGGACGTAATTATGGCGTACTTTTCAGAGACCAATTTAGAAGTTACGGACTACAGAAAGCAGATCAAAATTACACTTGTCATAGGAAAAGAAATCAGCTAAATGTGGTGTACGTGGAAAATTCACCGTCTTGTTCGGTGATAAAAGATTGGTCAAAACAGCGCCAGCGTTGTGTTGAATGTGCTCTGTTTATTTTGGAATTCTTTGTGGACAACCATGGGAACATATTGTAGATAATTGTCACAGCAAACTATGATCCTTGTCTAAACGGGAGTCGAAACGAAAAGGCGAAGCACTACTAACAAAGTCAGTCAATAAAAAAGATGATTGCTACCATCTTTTGGGTGAGAGCATTCTTCTTTAGCTTTGAAGAAAGCAACATCACAATTTACAGGACACATTATGCAACGCTCGTGCACAACTTACGATGTTTTGTGCCCGTAATTCATAGTATGCTATGATATATACACAGTGGCCTATTTCGTACCCTATATCAATATTATTAACTAATTTATATAACAGAGGAACCCCCAATTTTTATAGATAAGATGAAGTACTTTCGTTCAAAAGAGATAGTACCGACAGAAAAGTTCTGCGTCATAACATGAAGGCATGCAAATGTTATGATTTTTACAAATATGGTTTAATATACCCCCCATTTGCTATACAACGACCATATTAACCAAGTTCTTTTATTTCTTGCAGAGTAACGTTGATCCCAAGCCCCAGATGCAATACATGGACAAAGAAATGCAATCGTCCGGAATGAACCGCGAAATGGAAAGCTATCAGAAACAAAAAGAGAATAGTGGGATGAATCTGGGCCTGAACACGGAACTGGGTCTGGGATTGTCCATGGGTAGAGGTTAATCATGTAATATGTAACATTATCTTTAATCAGTATTCAAAAATATGTAGTGAATAGAAGAATATATTATTTTACCAGTGGCATCTACATTTAATTTTTCCTAACTATATATTCTTTGTAAGTTGAACAGTTTCTTTCAATGCTAGCATTTTAAAAACAAAGTGTTTTAAATTACCAACTGATTTTGTATCTTTGTCGAAATTTGTCCCAACAATCTTTTTCCAGAAAGAAACTAAATTTACCTCATACGTATCGATAATTGGGAATAAAACAAAACAAATGCTTTGAATAATTATTTATTAAACATTGCAAACATTTTCAGTGGTTCCTTTGCAGGTACGTTTAGTGTTGTTTGGGTGGTGGGCCTGGTGGAGGAGATGCTGGAAAAAATTAAATTAAAAGCTTATCAAGTAAATGACACAAAAATACTGGCCTGAGATATAAAATGCTAAGATTGTTTTCAATAAGTCTTTGAGTTATTGGTACAAATTACAAAATAAAAAATTTTGCGAAGAGAATATTTTAGTGTTGCTATAATGAAAGATGTGTGAAATTTTGCTAATCAATTAGGACGTTTGGGACAGTCTTTATATTCGGAATTTTTGAGCTGTCACCTTTTTTATTAAATTTTGAGGAATTCAGTCCATGGTGAAGAGTCCCCATAATGTTTAACAAGCGATGCTTTGGTTTGCGTAATGTTTTTTCCACGCAAGAAATAACGTTTAACCTAAAACCGAAATTCACTTTTTTCCATGTTTACAAAAATCTTCAAGGTTGCTTTCGATGGGTGTCAAACCAGTACTGAATGACATATCAGTCTTAAAATGTTAATGCGTTCTAGTTTAAGATGGTACATCAAAAACGTCGCGTGGGATTTTCGATTGGGGCGCCAACTGTTTTATTTTTCAGGGAGGTTTCACCTTGCTCCCATATAAGGAAGTGCTTTCGAAATTAAATACCGTGCTTCATCAATACCCTCTATATCCACAAGCCCTGAGTGTTTTTTTTGACCCATACCAAAATAATCCTGGATACCAAATTTAGTTTCCCTGGTGTTGATATTGTCCAAGAAAATAGGGAAAACATACTTTGTGGCAATATTTGTGTGGTTGTAGAGCCCACAGGCAAGATTTATGGCACCATCTCGATAATAAACTTTCTAGTTTTGATGAGTAGAATCACTAGCCAAAGTATATTAACGTTTTTTACGGACATCCTGTATTATGAATACTTTATTTATTGTGAAGAATTGATACTTTAGTTGTTTTTGTTTGGTTGGGATATGGTTTTTTGAACATTTCACTTAACCGTGCCTGTTTTTAAAGCGATAGAGCAAGAAATAGGCAAATAATCTTGAACATAATAGCAATTTATAACTAAACTAGCTTGATTACGAGAATAAACCATCTTCTGGTTTCTTCCAGAACTCAGTACATAATGCTTAATGAAAGTTGCTACCAACTTAAGAGAATGATTCCAAGATAGAACCCCACAAATCTAACATAAGAGCTTCATTTTTTATGTTCTCACATGGATCAAATTGTTTCGCTAACAAATCATGGAAAATATTGATTATTGTTAGGTACTTACTTTTGCCAACGACTACCCACACTTCTTCTTGAGTTGATTTTCGTTCCGGTTGTCTGACATTGAAACATATTCTGAATAAATGTAAATGATTGCCGTTACAGGATACCTAATGGGCTACCTGATTTGGCGCCAATTAAAATGTAAGAAACATAAAATATATTACTTACGAGGACCGTCTGGAGAACGCCTCAAACGGTGTGCACCATCTATTATTCCTCTTCCACCTCCTGCACCCCCGCCTGCATCAGCTCCAGCTTTGAATCCAAAACTCGCACCGGTGTCAGCACCTAAGCCACCAGCTCCACCTCCACCACCGAATCCAACTTCACCACCGAAGCTCCCTCCACCTTCACCGCCGAAACCACCACCGCCTCTTGGAGGGCCTTGAGCAGTAACCTACCAAGTAATAAGTCATTGTCAATGTGTAGTTCTCGCGATTCAAAGAAAGAGCTGCCTGGAACTAAAAGGCGTGTGTCGCTGTTCAACCTGGTGAACCAAAAAAACTATTTATTTGTGTCTTCTAACGAAATTTGTTTGTTGTCGTTCACTATGCATTGTTGCTGGGCCGTCAACTAGGGGTAGCATTTCCAACTGTTTCCCCATCGATTCTTGGAACAATTGGAAATGCTACAAGCAGAGAGATGTAAAGATAGAGAGCGCTAGCGTCATAAGCGTAACGTTAAAAAAATTGCCGAGGTTCTGCTTCTTACCGCAATGAGCGACTGCGACACTATGTGTAACATCTTTGGTTTCCGGAAAAAAACAAAAAACACACTGTTGCTGATTTTGGTAGCATTGAACGGTGAAGTTTGGGTCAAATCGCTCACCTCTCTGAGATACTATAAATTTGTCTCGGGCAGTACTAAAGCTAATCCGGCAAAACTTCCACCAAATTCGGTTGATGCTAAATTCCATGCCTTCAAAGCGTATCACCAGGTGATGACGTTGCTGAGAGAAAAACAACCACTTGATTGGGGTTGGAAGAGAGGAAGCAGAGGTTTAGAACCTATTACAAATGAATGGGATGCTGCTACTCTAAGTCTCTTAAAAAAGGTGCCTGCTTCTACTATCACCAACATCCCTATTAATAAAGCACCAAACTTGAAAAAAAAACTCTTCCTAAATTTACCCTCGCTCTTCCATATTGATCACAAAAAAATGTATTTTGTTTGTTATAGAAAGAACTTCTAACCTCAATTTTGTATAAAATGTTGTCTTCTACAAAATTGTATGTAAAATGTTTGGTAGGTTGTCGTTTATTTGTTTCTTAATCTCTCACATATCAAAAACCCACAGCTACCGGACCCTTAATGAGGCAAAACCCCTTTTTTGCACCCTTTTCTTCTTGTCACATAATTGTATATTATATTCTGTTTGTCAATAAAGATTATCGTCATAAGATCATCCAAAATGGAGAAATTAATAAATTAACTTACGAGAAGCACTGCAAACTGAACTATGGCGCACAATAATATCGCTCGATTCATTATGAAACTGTTAAATTTATTAGCCTGGAAGCTATCCTATATATACACATAGATGGGTCATCAAAATAATTGATCTTCAATGTAACCTGCTCAAAGGAAGTACAATGAATTACATGACACGCATGAGATGTAAATTTGCCTCCACATATAATTAAAGTAATAATTTTCGAAGAGCAAACATAGATTAGTGCATTTTCAGTGATAATCATTATTAGGTAATTCCTGGAATTCAAAACTGCTCCATCATCATTATATCGTCATCAATCAGCGTTCGACGTGTGTATGCCAAAAGGGTATGATTTTGACAGACGTTCAGTGCGGCATTAACCCTTGTGATGGCCCAGGGCACATCAGCTGGGACCCTAACCCCTCTCATTCAGATACAAAATAATGCAAAGTCAATGTACAATATTATGAATGATAAGAAGAAATTCAAATAATTCAATATTTTTAATACATATAATATATTTTTATTTCTTACAAAATTAATTTTCTGTAAATATTAAATAATTTATTTATTTATTTAGGGAAAAGGATTTACAAGAAACAAAAATAATCAATTTCTAATCAAAATCAACAGTTGTTAAATATCGCAAAGTAATAATACTTATAATAATTCATGCAGATAAAAAATATCACAAAAGATCAAAATCTTAAGAAATAAACCACCTTCTTGAACCAACAAATAGAGAAGAATTGAAGAATATAATCAAGAATATGAAAAGAAAGACAGATGGAGTAGATGTGATAAAACATATCGTTGATTATATTGTTGATCCTCTGGAGCACGTATAGAAAATGGTTATTGTCCAAATCATTTTCGAGTTGCTGAAATAACCCCAATACGCAAAACTTGAAATAAAGTATCACCTGATAATTATAAGCCAATATCTCCAATTTCAAATTTTGCAAAATTTGTTGAAAAATTAATTCACCCCAGACTAATAAGATTTGTAGAAAAACATAAAATAATATCAAATAACCAATTTGGTCTTAGAAAAAATATGGGCACTAACGATGCAATCATTGGAGTAATCGAAAAGCTATATTTTGACCTTGATCAAAGCAGAATGCGAAAGCATTTGACACAATAAATCATGCACTACTGATTTAAAAATTAAAAAATTACGGAATCAGAGATATCACACTTAAACTAATTGAAAGTTATCTACAAAATGATTTTATGGTTGTAACTACAGGAGTACCACAAGGAACTATTCTAGGTCCCCTATTAATTTGTTTTGGGATATTCAATTAAGTTGGTTTTTCTCGAAAACCATTCGATGCACAAGAAAAACTCAAGAGACCAATTTTGTTAAGAAAGGATGGAAAATCTGAGTCAAATATACTGATTTGAATAAAAAACGCAACATCTAGTGTTTGTTGAGCAATATGCATGAAATTTTCACAGAAGGAATACTTCAATATAATCAAGAAATGATTACAGTTTCAATAAAAAACTCCAACGTTATCTCAGTTTTTGTTTTTTTTTTATGTAAAGAAGAGGAATGTTTCCAAGCCCTAATCGTAAAAATGAACATGTTTCACAGTTCTATTTTCACGTTTCAGTCGTAAATATTATCCACAATAATAATATAATAAGTGAGTTTGTACGTGGCCGGATTATTGGTATGAGGGAGGGTGGATTTTGATTTCGGGAAGTTCCCAACCGTGTGGGTCGTAACGTTACAACAGTGTTAAGATGTTGGTCAAGATGGTCTGAAGAAGGCCCTCTTGAGCGTCGCCGCGGATCCGGTCGTCCTAGGACGACTACAAATCGTGAAGAAAGCCACCTAAGAGACTACACCACTACACGAGCCATTAGGAAATGACTGGATGGAACCTTTAGGACAAAGAGTCTTTGTCGACGGATAAGATTTTTTGGGCTCCGTTCTTACAGATCATTTTTATGCCTTCCTCTTACCCCACATCATCGCGTCCGTAGACTGGAGTGGTGTAATGACCTAGTGAACTGGGTGCAGGAATGGCATTATGTGGTCTTCAGTGACGAGTCGCGATTTTGTTTCTGGGCCCATGATGGGCGAAGGAGGGTGAGGCGTTACGTGGTGAAAGAAGAAATCTGAAAGTTGCTGTTGAACGCCATACTGCCCTTACATTAGGAGTAATGGTTTGGGGTGCAATATGTGATGGCAGTAGGTCATCTCTAGTTTTCGTTCAGGGCAATTTAAATGCAACCAGTTACATAAACAACGTGTTAATAACAGGGTAATGCCCGCCCTCATACGGCAAGGGTTACAACGCAGTATTTAGAAGATGCTGATGTGGTTGTGCTTCTATGGCCTGCACGTTCACCGGATCTCTCGCCGATTGAACATGTCTGGGATATAATCGAGACAAGACTGAGTAGTTTACGCCACCCCCTCACAATATAGATGATCTTGGACTTCGTATCCAAGAAGCTTGGGATGTGATACTTCAAGGCAACTTTGATCATCTTGTTCAAACTGTGCCTCATCGAGTCAATGAGTGCATAAACAATTGCGGTGGGGTCACTCATTATCGAATAATTTTTTTATTTATGTTTTTTTCCTCTTCAACATCTAATCATTTACTAGTTACACTAATGTGTATCTTCTATAAGAATTTCAATTAAATTGCTTAACTATTACTAGGTGTTGCCTTTTTTATTCAAATCAGTATATGTTAAAAGCAAGCTGAAGAGTACAGTGAGAACATTGGGATACTCCAGAAACCTCAATCTCTTCAAAAATAAACTCCCCCATTTTCACCATTTGATTAAACATTTGCAAAAGGTTTGGATGGTAGAATGAAAGACTGTTTTCAATATTTGTACACATATATTAAATCATTTCATAATCGATACAGCGAAAAATCGAATTTGTTTCGTTCCAAACTAGTTGTTAAACTGGACCTCCTGTCAAAGTCGTTGGTGATTGTAGTCCTAGAAAAAAAGATCAATCATATTAATTGGCCAGTTTCCCATTCCTCCCTAGATGGAAAGAAGACCCTGAAACGATTCTCTGCGAATCACAGGACAATCATTTAGACGAACCGTAGGTTCAAGAACGTACTGAGTGACAGGACGGAATTGGTGAAAATGCAGACAATGAAATTGAGTTTCATTCTTACTTGAGCGTCTTTCATTCTCTGTTATACCGACAAGTTTATTTTTGAATCCATTTGTTCCAAATCTACCGGCCACTCCAAAGGAACCACTAGCCGCGATGCCTATGCCAAAATCAAAACTTCGGGATGCTCCATTGCTTCCCGGTTCCTTGGGTATGTCCGGTTGCTCAGATATATCGATGTCAGCATTGACCAAGATGCTGTCCTAGAACGAATGAAGTGTTGAAACTCTGATTAATAAATATTGTTCACAACTCACCAATAAAAGCAGCATGATTGTATTGCCAATCGATAGACGATTCATTTTGATGGATATGACATTTCAATCTGTGATTGCAACTTATATATGTGATCATATCCAATTGTTTAACATTTGAATCGTATTATTTCACACGAGTGAGCTTCCTTTATCTACAACTTCCGCAATAGTTTTTATTATTCTATCTATTACAATGGAATAAAAGTTAATGAGTTAATTAACAGCTTCGTACTTGTTTCTTTCACCTTATGTCACCAATGAAAAGCGAATTATAATTCCGATACGGTTTTATGATTATGGGATAAACAAATGAGTTGAGAGTTTTGTCAAAGAGGTATGTAATATGATTCAAACGAACCTAGAATGATAATTAGACGTTCGATTTGGTACTAATCCAGACGATATAATTATTCACATTACTTTTTCTTATACTTTGACTATAGAAGAGGAAACTGGAAACCTTGCAGAGTTGCAAAAGGACTATCCACACCACATGACCCAATATGCTGGTTGAGGGCGCACAAATCATGGTCGGTGAGGTCGTTGGGCTAGTGAAAGTGTATTTTTGGATATTTTCGAAGCTTTAGTGTTGTTAATCAATAATATTCAGATGAAGAGACCCTATTGTTGAAAAGCAGAGACGTTGGTGAACGGTATGCTTGAAAATACATCTTATGATCTTTAAAAAATAGTATTATGTCTTTACATGAATCTATGTATACTGTTTGTCTTTGATAAGAATACTATTTACATTTTATTTAAAAACTGATGTCATGACTTAATCCCTTATTATGCATTTTTGGTGGTTTGTGTTAATAAATAAATGGTTGTTCATTCCTTGTTTTAGTAATTAGTTTAATTGAATACAAATCATCAAATAACTTGAAAACAATATCCAATATAAATAGGCTCCACTAAATTACTATTGCAAAATGTAATTTATATTAACATCTGATGAGATGAGTTATTATTATAAGTGCAAAAGATTAGCTGTCTAATTCTAAGAAGGTTCAATAGAAACGAAAGATTTAACAAGTTATCAAATGGTCATGAAAGTAAAATAAATTCAACAATGGGGAATTATTCAACAACTATGCTTTTTGTGCTTATTAATTTCAAGGCTTTCTAAAAGATTCTGCACACCCATCATAAAACTTGATTGACACTTTCCACATTCGGCTGAAATATCTATAAAGGAAAGGTTCAAATTGAAAAACACATATTTCAAAATATTTCAATTTATTGCGTCTGTATCCATCCTTAGAAAATTTGAGAACCTTTCTATACCTGAAGCAATTAGCTCTTCAATTAAGCAAATAATTCCTCTATTTTGGTTTAACCAAGGCCTTACCCACCACTTCCGTTGTCTTCTTTCTCCAGTCTCTTTCACCAAGAGAGCAGTGACAGCAATAATAGCAGCAACGTTTTTTTTTTGCTTCTATTCATTTTTACATAAAACTAAATAAATTTAAAACATACAACGAACAAATTAATAATTCTTAACTTTCCATTATTTTAGTATGTTTTTTAAGATTGGTAGAGAATTGAATTATGCAATTGCAAGTAAAAATTGCCAACGTTTTGCCATAAAAAGTTGCTGGCCAGCTCTTGCAATGTCAGTGTATTGCTGCAATACTATTTCAACCAGAATTGCGAACTGTAAAACGATCTTTAAAAAGTCACTACCCCCTCAGCCAAGTAGCAAACACTAACAACATTAAACTTCGTTGGATAAAGAGCTTTAAAAACGAAAATCTGCATCCTCACCAGGAAGATCCCCAGGTCTTACGATGGTCGAAATGGTTCCAAAAGTATGGGAATATCGAGCCATTTTGCCATACATGTTCGACATCACCGCATCGCTGAAGAAAACGAAGTGCTAAGAACAAGAATTACCTGCAAGATCCCCGGATCTAACTAACTCTATTAGATTATTTTACTCAAAATCATGACGTTACTTGGACATTGGATACACAATTTGTTCAAACCGAGTCATTATTACATTCCAGTTAACGCCGATATTCTTAAAGAATGTTCACAACAGTATTAGCTCCTCCCAGTTTGTGTTATATCAGGTGATTAATGGCGAACAGTATGACGACATGCCCAAATGATCTCCATTTACTGTTTTTAACTAAGACTATCATCAACATATATCATACACCGATTATGAGAACCAAATATCAGAGATACTTCCCCTTCAAAGGACCAAGACGCTATCGTATTATCTATTTTTCCATCATCTCAAGAAGGGTTTGTATGTTTTTTATAAAAGAAAATAAAATACTTTAGTAGATACAATTATATTTGTGCTCACACTAATTTAGAATGTACAATACTATACACTAGCTCAAAAATTTGGGTAAGAGCTAAGCTTCTAAGAATTTAACCACTAGCAGCTGTTGTAGCAGGGGCTGCTGTGGTAGCCGCCGTACTCCCTGTAAAAGACATATGTTATAATCTGACGAAGAAATATCTCAAAACAAATCGTTTATATCAGAAAATCCCACGATTTTCAACATTATATTGCTTCATCTGTTTGTTTTTTTTTTCATTTGCCAAATAAAATATGTAGTCTTAATATATCATACTGTACTATTCTATTTTAGTGACATCTAGCTGTACGAGGATACACTAAGTTGTAACAACAGAAAACTGTTTTATCCAAACCGACTGTCTTAGTTATGATATTATCTGATAGATGACACTACTACTATGTATATTTGCTAAGAATAATAAATGATAATCATTAGACCTATCGAAACATACATCGTATTACAGATTTTGCGTTTACTCTTGCTGTGTTGTCGTTATCATTAATATCTTCACTTACGTTGACAACTGGCACGATCCTTTGAACCACTCGCCAATCTGACCAAAGAAGCTCCACCTGCAGCCTGTCCATCGGCTCCAGCACTTCCTCCTGCCGATCCTCCCACATTGAAAGAACCAGACCCTCCCATGTGGCCTTGACCTTGCCCGAAACCTCCGGGCATAGGCATTTTGGGCATTGGCATATTTTGAGGTTTAGCCAATGACTCATCCTGATCAAGATAATGAATGAATTTCATATTAGAAATGTTTGAATAGTCAATACATGATATAAGGCAATAATGAAAGGTGGCTCAACATCAATTTGAATTTTGAATCGCCAACCTTGTTCGACTATCACCTTATTTTGGAATGCTTTCTAAACTATTCAATTATATTCCGTTACTTCGTACTTACCAATGAAAATGAAACGAAAAGCACTAGCGCCAGCATTATACAGAGCCGAGTCATCTTGATAATGTTGGTTGTTTTTGAAGTGACTTAATGTCCAATCTGCAGTCATTTTATATCACATTTTGAACAATGAAAAGTGCTAGATCATACCCGGAAGAACTTATTAAATCATGATCAGATTAGCTATAAGTTTTATTTCCTATTTGATTCTATATAATTTCCGCAATTTGAGCAAATAATTTATAAAATTGCATTTTCCACTTACGTTTGATAATTAATATACCAGTTTGCGCGAAAAACGGATGTTCAAATTAAGGTTTTATTGTGTTAGTTCACACCCGACTACATGTAACATAATTTTCTATCAATTAAATCCAGATTTCATTCAATCTTCCTTGTTACAATCAAACTCAGTAAATGTTGCTATTATGTTAAAAAAAAAATTATCATATTCCTCGAAATTTAAAACTTTCATACGTTCAGACAGATTAAACGCAACATGAAATAACGTCATCTCTAATGGTAAATATTTTTTGAAATTTTTGACAAATTTTACTTGCACCATGTTTGAATGTTGTTCCCTTATTGACTATCTTGGCTTCCGGATGGATTCCGCGTCACAAAAGTTCGACTTGATGCCAACGTTTCGCCAACCATTACAGGTGGCATCTTCAGAGCAGGCTTGAGGCTTGAACTGAAACTGGTTCTACTGGTTTCTGTACCCGTATTTATTGTAGGAAAAATTCTTCACGCCACACAGTTCAGTGCCATTATTCCGGTGGTTAACTCCGCTCCGTTGGAATTTTCGAGAATGGGTTTCCAAATGTTGGGAAGGTAATATCCTGAGTCACGGTACAGCGCTCATGTTCTTTCACACGAGTAACTGCTGTACGACCTGTTTCACCAATGTAGACTTTACCGCAGGAACAGGGAATGCTATAAACCCCTTCTAAGTGAAGAGGAGGAAGGGGATCTTTGATAGGTTTGTAGAACCGAGATAATTTTGGCAGTGTGGAAAAACGGGTAGAAATATTATGTTTTTTGAGGATTCAATATATGGAAGAGAAGCAGTGGATATAGCAGGAGGGGGTGTTTGTGGCTCAGGTCGATTTGAAATTTTAGGCGAAGTGTATTTTTTTATGACTTTTTGAATGTTGTGATGGGAGAAATTGTTTGATAATAAGACAGATAAAAGATGTTTTAATTCTGATTTTAAGGATTGAGGTTGAGATAAGTTGACAGCTCTATGGACCAAGGAGTTTTTGACAGATTGCTTTTGGCCAGGGTGGTGGTGGGAAAGACCTTTGTTGTATCTATCAGTATGAATGAGTTTTCGATACACAGAATGTCCTAAAGTAAAGTAAAGTGTTCCAAGATTCCTAAATCAAATTACCCTAAGCCTTTTATTCGAGCTCTCAATTTACTCAAATCAAATCCTGATTTAGCTATTCTGAAAGCTGATAGAGGACACTCCACTGTTATCATGAATCGTTCAGATTATGATAACAAAATCCTGCAACATCTGCAAACTGGTTCCTATAAGCTCCTACCAAAAGATCCCACTCCCTCTACAGAACGTTCAATTTCACAAATTATCCGTCATTTTTCCCTTCCTGATTCAGATAAGAAATTTCTTATCCCCATTGTTCAAAATGTCCCCGTTTATATGGTTTGCCTAAAATTTATAAGCCCTCAGTTCCCCTGAGACCAATTGTCAGCACTATCGGATCTCCTACTTATAAACTCTCTCGATATCTGTCATCTATTCTCAAACCCCTTGTAGGTAATTCCAATGGTTTTATCTTAAATTCCTTCCTATCATTGAAAAACTTCAAAAGCTAAAAGTTGACTCAGGCGATTTGCTCGTCAGCTTCGACGTCGAATCACTGTTCACCAATGTTCCCATTCTAGACACCCTTTCCATAATTTCTCAATTGTTACCTGCCAAAAACATTTCAACGGACTTGCTATCGTTAATTGATTTTTATCTATCCTCCACATATTTTCTATACGATGGCAAGTTTTACGAGCAGTCCTCGGGAGCTGCCATGGGTTCCCCACTTTCTCCGATCATAGCTAATATCTTCATGGAAACTTTTGTACATGATGCCATTGACTCATCTGTTCTCAAGCAGAAACGTTGGTTTAGATATGTCGACGATACTTCTGTTATTTGGCAACATGGTCGCGAAAAGCTTGTTCCCTTCCTCAATCATTTAAATTCATCACATCCCAATATCCTTTTCACCATGGAAGTCGAACATTTGGGAGCCTATCCTCGAAAATTCCACTTCGCACATGATCACACAACGGCAGGGTCAGGTGCCGGAATGGAGTTAACCACCGGAATAAAGGCGGTTAACTGTGTAGCGTGAAGGATTTTTCTTAAGGCTACAGAAACCAGTAGAACCAGTTTCAGTTCAAGCCTCAAGCCTGCCCTGAAGATGGCACCTGTAATGGTTGGCGAAACGTCGGCATCAAGTCGAGCTATTGTGACGAGGAATCCATCCGGAAGCCAAGATTTTATTCAAGACTATAAATAAGAAGCAATCAACCACTTTTTAGTGGATAGGGGTGATTGTTTCTTATTTTCAGTATAACAAATCGAAATTTTTCCATATTTGATGAAAAATAATTAATTTGTTACATCGTTTTTTCTTATACATTATCTTTTGACTTAATTTTGGGTGGCGAAACTGAATTTGCGAACATTTTTGTGTCATTGAAGTTCCCTAAGCCACAAAGTTTACTAAAGCATATGACACACGATATAATTATTGTTTCACATTCTGCAATTGATCTCTATCTCACTGACATAGTTTATGTACGGCATGTGTAACCCTGTAATACATAAGTAAGTGCGTTTTATTTGAAATGTAAAATTCTTGATGTAATGTAATGCATCCTTACGTCCATTATAGAAAACCGACTTTGCCATAAAAGTCAAGTATTATTTCTGTGTTGATTTATTTACATCTGGTAAATGGTAAAAGCACTTGAACTGAAAATCTCGTTAGTTTCATGCACGTTTCGTCGAGTCAGTTGTGTCAGTATTTTGTCGTAGATCCTACGTTTCAATAGGTTTAAACAATTTAATTGTTCATTCATCAGAAAGGCACATTATTGGTAAGTTCCTTAAGTTATATATAAATTTTCGGGAAATAGTTCACACTAACACATATGCTTATTATTTTCGTCTTTACGTACGTTTCGGTCTCACGACCATCATCATAAGACGTATTATGTCTGAAACGGATTTTGTTAAGACTAAGTGCATCATCACAAAGCGTTCTCATCGCACCAATTTCAATCAAAAATGCCCCCGTCCGTCGCCGAAACGAACAGAAACACGAATAATCGAAACTGCCACACATTAAAGTTTTAAGTATATGAATCAAGAATCCACTGCTTGGCAATTTTTTTTATGAAAAACATAACGCTCACGGTAATAGAAAAGGGTCTATCGTCTATGTTTTTGTTAAGACCTCGGATGTTACAGACGTCCATCTTCAAATATATATTTTTCAATGTTAAGCCACCTCGAGCACCCCTCGCCCGGAAATCCGAATGGAGAGGTATTTTTCTTTTGGAGTATTTTACTGTAGGATGCTTCATCATTAACCATCATCAGAGCAAACTCTGGTACTTGATAAGTGGACAGTCCTCAGTACTTTAACAGTATTTTTAGTGGATAATGGTGCTTGTTTCTTATTTATAGTGTTATATTGCATCCAGAGTGTGAACTCCTTTATAGTTGTATTAGGCGTATGATATGTCAAACTAAAGTTGTCGATTCCCTATTTAAATTGATCTGAGGCCGTTCAATGTGCACAAAAAAATTCAATTAGTTGTCTGTTTTATTCGATTTTCCACAAGAAATAATGCTGCTGCAATGGTTGGTACTATATTCATCGAAAATAACTATTATTTTATTAGTTGTAGGATTGGAATGGGCCGTGATGTATCCTTCGGAACGTTGGATAAACGTAAGAAGGTATTGGAAGCAATGGACGTTTCAGAAGATTATTTTTCTGCGGCTGTGTCCAAAATAAAAAACTGGTTGGAACAACAGAAACATTTGCCGGAAATTGCTGGTAAGTTGTTTAACAAAGAATCTATTTGGAATAATAGTTCCCTTTGAACTAGTTGTTATAATAACAATACATTTCTTCCGTCGTATCAAGGCATTGTATATACTTCCAACCGAATTTGGCTCTTCAATATGACCGACATGTCATGATGGCAAGAACTGCCACGTCAATTTGTTGGCAAATTGTTGCCAACTGTTAAATTGGAATGTTCCTGGTTTGTTGAAGATAGCGTGGCACTTATTTAGAGAATATGTTCAAATGAATTGGCTGCTCAAAATTACTAAATATCACGTCACTCCTTTCTTATAGTGAACCGCTCATAACTAGTTTTTATTATTATTTGTATTTGTTTTCTAGATGATATTTTGATAGAAAAGTTTCTATTATTGAATAAGTTGAGTATTGAAGTGACTAAAGTCAGGATGGATATGTATTATACAATAAGGTCCATGATTCCAGAGCTGTACGAGAATAGAAATCCCAAATTACCTCATATGCAAGAGATAGCGGAGACCACGTGAGTTTAATATAAGCTTTCGTCTTAGAAGCATCCATACTTGACTCATGGGACTAATATAAAGATCATCAAGGGCGATGATCACTAGTTGAACAATTGAGACATATAAAAGAGTTCACACTGTGTTTAGAGTATAAAACTATAAAGCATCCTTATCAATACACTCTATATACACAAGGCCTAGGCACTCAATCATGTCGTCACAAGCTTTATCAATTTTATAGGACATATATAAGGACTATTTAAAAGGGGTTGCCAGATATAAACTGAGTCCTTAGTTGCACCCCGTTTGCTTTTTTTAACATAAGAAACTGTCTTTCAATGGTTTTGTTTGGAAATTTCCTAACAATATGTAATTTAAAGTAAGCTCATTAAAACAATACGAAATTATTCCTAAAATAGCGTAAGCTATATGTGACCAGCAGTATGCGTATGTGTTGTTAATATATTTCAAGCAGAAATAGAATTCCACATGTCTAACTAATAAATTCCTTTAAACTTAATTCTAGAATCACTAGGCTGTGGATTTGGAATGCTCTATATCTGAACCAAATTGAAGTAGAGCCTGTATAACATATTCATTGAATACCTTAAGGCCCACATTAACATTTTGACGTTCCAAACTTGTAGGATAGAGTGCTCTTAAATTCAAAGAATATCCGAAATTTAACAATTTATCATATTCTAGCTGATGCATTTTTTTTAAAAGCATTAAATGAGGCAATATTCTCGTCTCCCGATCAAAGTTGGAAAAATGTTTAGAAAAATTGTTCATGGCTTTGCTGTTGATAGCGAAAATGTCACTTATAATACAGAATATTTTGTATCCAATTTGTTGTAATTACAAAACAATTGACTTTATGATCCAAGAATGGCTTGATATATGGATCTTGTCAAATAAAAAAAATTATGTAATTTTCAAAAATTCAATGTTGGAAGCCATTACTGATAATTTATCATACTGTATTATGAGGTAATAGGAAAAGGTTGTCAGATATAAGAAATATTGCTATTTGAGCATTAGTAGACATTGATAAGTCTTTTCATGATGGTCGTGAGATCGAAACATACCTAAAAACGAAAATGATAAGCATATTTATTAGTATGACCTATTTCCTGACAATTCATATATAAAACATGAAACGGACCCGCTTAGGTCGGTTTATATTGGCCCAACTAGCTCAATTTGAAATACTCTCAGGGCTCGTAGTAAAACGGGCCTTGTAATTCTAGACTGGTGAATTGCCTGAGCGCCAATTGCTTAAAGAACTATAAAAATAAATGAATTCACAGCCTAGAATACAAGCATCACGAGATGGTTTATTAGTCGATGCAAATTAAAAAAAACAATATAAATTCAACTTAACAATTTGATTTATTCCTGATGGAATTTGGTATTTAACCAGAAAATAAGTTTACAGTTTATATAAGGTATAAGTTTATAAATAAAAGTGAATTTTGGAATAAAGAATTACAAATTGGTATTTAACCAGAAAATAAGTTTACAGTTTATATAAGGTATAAATTTATAAATAAAAGTGAATTTTGAAATAAAGAATTACAAATTGGTATTTAACCAGAAAATGAATTTACAGTTTATTTTATGTATTACTTGATAAAATTAACTCAATTAATTACTTGATAGAATGATTAGAAAAGTAATAGAGAGTCCACGAATGGCTCAATGAAATTAGTGAATACAATGTTGGTAAACAACAAAATCAGATCATGAAATAATGGTCTATCAACAAAAAAATGTTACCCTCCTTGGATCTCGTAGGAACTGGAAGCTGGTCCTGTCAGGAAAGTCACTAAACCGTCTAGGAGTGAATGGGTGAGGACCCTCAAACGTTCAAATCCCTGTAATGTCAAAAAAACGAACAGCACCTGACTTGAGAACAAGGACAAGTAACACCATCGGCCGGAATAACCAAATGATTCCACCTCCGATAATGTTATCTTCCCAAATATGTAAAACACTATTACAAATGGATATCTTGAAGAGATATCAATTTAGATTGAATACAATTTATTCTGAAGGAATTATAAAGTTACAAGAATTACTTAAAATTAAGCAATAAATAATATGTGACTGAATTAATGATACAAAAAAAATGAGATATAAAGTAAATTAATCAAATTGTGAATGAAAGGAAGTAATTAATAAGTTGAATTTGCAGGTCAGCACATAACTAGAACTTGAATTGATTTGGCAACAAATTGATGTTTCACTCTATTTCTCAATCACGCGAACGCAGCAGTCCTGATAATTCTAAATTCAATAAGCAATAATTGAATAATACCTTGTGAAAATTCCAAATCTAATTATAGCACGATGCAGTCGAAGACGGCTCTGAATACTACGTATCAGAGTTACAAAATGGCGACTCTGACGAATCCCAAAAAAAATAGCATGTGCCAATGCGGAATTAAATTTACAAGGAGTACAGAAATATTATCATGAGAACCTGCCTACGTTCGGTTAGATTATCCTACTACAAGAGTTACAACAATCAATGTTACGATGGAAAAGATATTCCGCAAAATGATTGGGTTTGCACCCAAGCAAGTCGAGATAAATCTACCGAACTATTATCACAATCAGGCTCAAAACATCCAGACGCTAATTATAAATCTAAATCAAATTAAATAGCCTGTTGTGAATAATAGTTCGGAAGCAAAATTAAGAAAAGGTATATAAAATTCAATGAAGCAAAATTTCTCGACTTACCGGGATCAGAGTACAAACCACAATGCCGTCTTTTCGATTTCCGCCAAGCTATAATCCCCACTCTGCGATATTTAGTGACATCTCCCAACATGAGAGGTAGTTTCAGAAATCGATATCATTGACTAGCAGATGTCTTTAATTAATCAGTTGGCATGATTACTAACGAAAAGAAATCTAATCCGTTTATTACATAGTTCTATATAATCACGTAACGCGCCACGTTACAAACAAGAAACATAAACTCTGTTAAATTGTAATATTCATCACCTATCACACTCAATACTGGCCATGCGCCATTAAGGCTTAACGTTACTGTTGTAAGCTCCGCCTGTACTACGGCATTTTGTTAATGACGTTACACTTACGTTTGTAGTAGGCCTTGTGTATATATCGATGCTCCTCCTATACAGCTCTACAGATAATTATTGTTGGTGTAGTGATGATCTATAAATTATAAGATATTGTCATAGAATCAATAAGGAGCTAACAATATTTGTTATTTTAGATATTTCCTGACACTACCAAACTTAACAGAGGAATTGTACCTCGTTAATATCTTCAAGATGGCTGACACCACAATCGAAAAATTCAACGCCACATTTTTTTTCGCACACGTTGTCAACGTAGCAGAGCTGAAGCTTCGAGAAGACTATGCAACCGGAGAGGTATTCGTTTACGACCTTCAAGGCTGCTCGTTACGACATCTGCAAAAAGTTACTCCTACCATTTTGCAGAAGATAACAACAGTGGCAGAAGTGAGAATTAATCCAAAATCTATATATTATTGAGTGATTATTGAACAGATGGTCGCTAGCTCCTGCAAAGATAGAACCATAGACTCATTATCCTAAATAAGTCTATGTACGGGGGCAAGCTGAAAATTTCCTGAAAAATCAAACAAGAAATGATTTAATTGGTCAAAACTTATTTTATTTCTCAACATAATCTCTTTGTAGCCCGATACACGTTCAACGTTTTTCTAATTTTTCGATCCCTTCCAAATGATACGATTTTGGCAATCCCCCAAAAGAGGCGTTTCTCTCCTTCCGCCGAACCATTTCTTCAAGTTTGGAAATAGATAAAAATCGCAGGGGGCTAAGAATATGGTAAATGACGAACCAACGCCTTCGGTTGAGCTGCCCATAGCCTAAGCAATCTCGTGCAATTTAACTCGCCGATCGTCCAATATCATATTACGGATTTTATCGACGAAATCTGGCGTTTTAATCTCAATTGAAAGACCAAAACCTTCGACATCCTTTGTGGTCATACTACGACAGCAAAAATCAGTAAGCCACTAGTGAATTGTTCCAATCGATGGTGAAGAGTTCTCATAATGTTTAACAAGAGATGCTTTGGTTTACGTAATGTTTTATCCTTGCAAGAAATAATGTTTAATCAAGATGCGAAATTCACTTATTTTCGTGTTCACAAAAATCTAATTGCTACTAGAAGAGAAGTCATCAAGAGCTGTAATATTACGAATATCTTTCACATTAGGACCATGGGGTGTTAGTTAGTAGCATTAGATAGTGACAAGTTCATTTTTTTTGATATTTTTGCAAAATTAAACCTTTATTTAACAATCTTATAGCATTCCATAAGAAACTTCCGGTATAATAACTAATTCAAAGTATTCCGATTAGATCATTCATGTTTCTTTACGTGGTAGTGTAAATTTTTCAAATCTCAATTCGGCTCGTAAAGTCATAAGCTTTTAAAGAACAGTTCTCGCAAACTAGCCTGTATTGTGATGTATTTTTCATGTCTTGCCAATTCTAGATCGATATTTTTGCTGTTACAGAAAGTATTTTCATCGAGAATCAAAGGAATTCATTATGTCAATTGTCCTTTGTTCGTTGACAGTTTGGTGACTCTTGCCAAGGCCATATTGAAACCAAAGATTGCCAAGAGGGTAAGTTTTACATAACTACGAATGATAAGAAATGGTTGAAATACAATAAAGAGTTCGCTTTCGTTATAAGAATGATGGTAGAGTTTGCTCACAATAAGGAAGAGTATGCATATGCTGTATTTCATCCTTTGATTCGTTAAGCTTGGCATTCTTCATCGCAATTAATACATTCATCTTCCTTTTACTTTCAGATACACGTTCATAATAGTCTGGACAGCCTTTACAAGTTCATACCGAAAGAAATTCTGCCTGAAGATTATGGCGGTAATGAAAAATCTCTAAAGGAATTAAACGGTAACTTTTAGGTTGATATATTTTCTCTCTTGTTTTCATGAAGATGGTAACTCATGATATGTATTAAGAGTACTTGATATCAATGTTTGCTTACAATTATTTGATACTTTTTTATCGACCACTCGTCGTAACTGATTGAGAAGCTTTCCGTTTGTTCAAACACTGATACTATTAGCACTAAATCGAATGAAAATTACAATTATAGTTTTAGTAAAATAACTATTAAAAGTTCAATTTTCACTAATTTAATAAATAAATGTAGCTATAGTTACACCGCTAAACTATAACACCTTCTAACAAATATTACAAAATATAATCTCCGGTTCTGTGGTGTCTCGTAGTCGATGAACTCTTGGAGGAATTGGAAGAGGCTGTGTTTTATGCCCAAGCCTATGCCGATGAGCCCAACTAAGTGGCCTAACTGCACTTGGGGGCCAAACTGCCTCCCCACAAATGATGATGAACTTACTACAAAAGAGGTAACCTAATACAAAATATGAAAATAATGAATGTAAAAACTTCCATCAAAAGGCAACGATTGAGGCACATTTTCCAGGAACCTATAGCCAAAGGTAACTTAGGGGATGATTCGAAAATAAAGTTTTAAAGAAATGGTCACACAAAGTTCACAGAATTTCAATAATAATTTTAATTACATATCGAAAATTTCAAAGAGATTCATTAGAAGACAGGTTTTTCTCATAAAAATCAAATGAGGTGCTACTAAGGACTTAGTTCACGTCTGCCATTCCCATTCAAACAGATAGTTCTCAATTTTGTCCCAAAGAATCACGATAGAGCGCCTAGGCCTTATATTATAGAGGGTATTGGTTAAACCCAATTAGGTAAAATTCCATTAGCCATCTATCCTAAGATTATCATTAAAGTTATGTATTAGGTAGTTCTTTTGTAGTAAGTTGGTACTTTGTAATAATTCTTTGAAGAAGCTATAGTTACATTTATTTATTAAACTAGTGAAAATCGATCTTTTGATAGTTATTTTATTCAAGTTTTGAATAGATTTAAATCACGTAATTGTTGATTCTGTTCAAGTTTGAAATCATAGTTCTTTGTGCGACCCTAACATAGAACTTGGTAATTACCAAAGTTGCTCTAAGGAATCAGGGTCCCATAGCAAAGTGTAATGTACTAATTTTTTTATACGTTTTAGAAATCCAGAAGAATAGATTTAAATTGCATGAGAGCAGATTCGAAAAATTGGACAGCATGCGTGTATACGAAGCCCTCAGGCCTACGAAATTAGAAAACGATGAAATATTGGGATTTTATTGGAACTTTAGAACGCTGAGCGTGGATTAATTTAGCTGTAGTTACCAAGAATACATTTATTAACTTTGTTACGAAAACACATTTTTTTGTAGGGTCCCATGGTTATATGAACGAACAAAATGAAATGATTTTGAATTAAAGTCAATTTAAATGATAAAATGTGAATATTTGATTCGACGTGGTCGGACAAGTCGCACTTTTAATGTACGAAGGAAGGTCTGAAAAATTAAATAAAAAATGATTTATTTGGTCAAAACTTATTTTATTTCTCAACACAATCTCGTGATCTTGGACGACCAGAGAACGTTCGTTGTCTTTTGTGGTCATACTGCCACAACGAAAATTAGTAAACCACTTGTCAATCGTTCCAATCGATGGTGAAGAGTTCCCATAATTTTTAACAAACGATGCTTTGGTTTCCGTAATGTTTTTTCCACGCAAGAAATAATGTTTAATCAAGACGCGAAATTCACTTTTTCCCATGTTTACAAAAATCTTCAAGGTTGCTTGCTTTCGATGGATGTCAAAGCTGAACTGAGTGATATATCAGTTAGAAAATTTTAATGCATTCTAATTACAGATGGTACATCACGAATGTCACATGGGATTTTCGATTATGGCGCCATCTGTTTTATTTTTTAGGGAGTTTTCACCTTGCCCTCGTAATTATTCAACACAGGACTTGATCTCTCAATATTTAAGATGAATCTGTTATTCGTATCAAGTGCAAGTAAATTCTTGAACATTCAAATGAATCATATAAAAGTACATCCAATAAAATTTTAATAATATCTGTAAATCTTTGAAGAAAAAAAAATTTATTGTCCCACGTATAACATAACAAAATGGTTAGTTACGGAATTTAGCAGCTTCAAAGCCGAACCAAGTTTGTCAGTCAAAAATTCTTTGGAACTAATTGCAAAATTGAAAGATAACAAACTTGAACCTGGTAATACTCTCGTTTCATTTGATGTTGTTTCACTATTTACAAATACCCTAATACCTGAATCGATAAGCGTTCTGATGAAAAAGCTTTCAAATATTAATATCCCCGATACAAACTGCACAGAATACGTCGTCCTTATGTCTTTATGTGGGCAATTCCATTTTCAAGGAGCCCAGTTCAGGGGGGGTGTGTCAGCTCATGGCCCGCCTTCTGGTTTTTTCGATTCTACTACTAAAATGATGGCTTCCTGCCAAATTTCAGCTGAAATGGTAAGAACAACAAAAAATGGCGCCAATTTTTCGTTTTTCTGTCATTTTTTGATATTAATTTTTGAAACATCGTCTTGAGAGCCGTTCGCGCCAGTTTGAGTCTAGAAAATTTTTTGAAAACCCATAGGAAATCGGAAATTTCCCGTAGAATTCGAATTTTTTATTATTTTGGGCCCAGCGGCCATATTTTTTTTTGTAAAATAAAAAAAAAACGATTTTTCGTTTTTTGTTTTTTTTTGAAGCCGCACTTTTCAAAACGTTCTCGTTAAAAAGTATCAAGGAAAATTCAATCAGTATCATTTTTTCTTCAAACGCTCTTTCTATATTGGCTGTTTTTTCTCTAAAAACCTCTCAAAAACCCAAAAAATGATATAGGCCAGTCACCTGAGGAAAAATTAAGGAAAAACAATTGAAGGTGTGAATTTGCAGTGTTTTTATACGTATTTCGGTGTGCTGAAAACGGGAAAAATAATCAAAAAATTCCTACAAGTTAGCTTCAAAAGTTACGGGCATTTTTGGCGCGAAAAAAGACGATTTTCATGTTTTTTGCGTTTTAAAATAAAACGGTGGCCTAAAAGGAATAACATGTCAGGAGACAAATCGTAGAAAAAATAAACGCATCGTTTGAAATGAAGTAAAATATATTTTGAGGTTACGGTCTTAAGATGTCAGCGCATATCGCTTAAAAAATGAAGGTGTAGATTTGGTATGTTCTTAAACTTAATTTGGTGTGCTGAAAACGGGAAAAATAATCAAAAAATTACTACGAGTTAGCTTCAAAAGTTACGGTCATTTTTTGGCGCGAAAAAATACGATTTTCATACTTTTTGCGTTTTAAAAGAAAACGGTGTCCCAAATGGAAAAACATGTCGAGAGACAAATTGTACAAAAAGTGAAAACGCATCGTTGGAGCAGAAATATAAGTTATTTCGATGTTACAATCTTGAGATATGAGCAAAATAGTGTTTTTTTAAGAAACACGTCTTTTTTCGCGCCTAAACATGGCCGTAACTTTTGAAGCTAATTTGTAGGAATTTTTTGATTATTTTTCCCGTCTTCAGCACACCGAAATACCTATAAAAACACTGCAAATTCATACCTTCAATTGTATTTCCTTAATTTTTTCTCTGGTGACTGACCTATATCATTTTTTGAGTTTTTGAGAGGTTTTTAGAAAAAAAACAGCCAATATACAGAGAGCATTTGAAGAAAAAATGATACTGATTGAATTTTCCTTGATATTTTTTAACGAGAACGTTTTGAAAAGTGCGGCTTCAAAAAAAAAAAAAAAGACGAAAAATAGTTTTTTTGATTTTACAAAAAAAAATATGGCCGCTGGGCCCAAAATAATAAAAAATTCGAATTCTACGGGAAATTTCCGATTTCCTATGGGTTTTAAAAAAATTTTCTAGACTCAAACTGGCGCGAACGGCACTCAAGACGATGTTTCAAAAATTAATATCAAAAAATGACAGAAAAACGAAAAATAGGCGCCATTTTGTTTTGTTCTTACCATTTCAGCTGAAATTTGGCAGGAAGCCATCATTTTAGTAGTAGAATCGAAAAAACCAGAAGCCGGGCCATGAGCTGACACCCCCCCCCTGAACTGGGCTCCTTGAAAATGGAATTGCCCATGTATGGATCAAAATTATTTCAATTTTAACAAAACTACTATAACACTATAAATAAGAAACAATCGTCCACTGTTTAGAGGATCAGGTCGAGCAAAATGGAGATTTTTCATATTTGATGAAAAATAATTAATTAGTTAGATCCTTTTTTCTTATACATTATCTTTTCACTTATTTTTGGGTGGCGAAACTCGATTTGTGAACAATTTTGTTTTATTGAAGTATATATGACACACGATAGATACAGTTATTGTTTCAGATTCTGCAATGGATCTCGATCTCACTGACATAGTCTATTTTCCACATATTAACACATAGTTTTATTTATGTGTTTTATTTGAAATTTAAATTTCTTAATGTGATGTTACATCCGTTATAGAAAACCGGCTTTACCAGAAAAGCCAAATATTATTGCTGTGTTGATTTATGTACAACATCTTGAACTAATTAATAATTTCGTTAGCTCCAGGCACGTTTCGTCGAGTTAGTTGTGTCAGTATTTTGTGGTACATTCTACATATCGATACATTTGAACAATTCAACAATTCATCAGAAATTGGTAAGTACATTCTGTATATTAAAAAAGGTCACCATGACTTTTTAGTGCGGTCAAATGGGTATTGGACCCGTAAATCCTTGGGAAATGGATCGATTTTGATGGGACAAAGTGCATTCTCTTCAGAATGTCATCAGAAAAAAAGTTGACCACAAATAAAGTTGCGCAAATTGTTTATAAACAATAAATAAACAATTAAAATGCAAAATTTGACCGTTTTTGATCAGATAAAGACTATTTTTAGTCAGTGAACATGTTAAACTAGTTGAACAAATAGTTGAATTAACTTCATTTGTTATAAACAATTTATTTATTAACAAAATAGATGAATTCGACCAAAACTCCGAGTTTAGGGTCGTTTTCGGATAATTTTGGTATTCTGAGTTTGATTTTATCGTCAATATCGTCGAATGTATACCCACAGATTTGCTTACTTATTATAAACAAACTATATTTATCATTAATACGAAATTGACCAAAATGTCTAGTTTATAGTCGTTGTCGGTTAATTTTGGCCTTATAAATACGATTTTACCAAGCATTAGCTACATAATGTTTCCAAAATACAGATGAAGTTTTACAAATCTACCCAAAATGAACAAAACGTTTGGTTAAAGATCATAGATGTGTTTCTTACACCAAAAATATGTAATTCCTCAGCACCTGAAATGAAAGATATAAAATCATTTACACTTTTTAAGAATGAAATCAAGCAATATATAATAAAAACAACGAGACTTAGATACATAATTTTACTGATATAAAAAATTCCTATATCTCTAAATAAACAAGTATTATGAATACGAATATACATCATTCATAAATATGTAAATATCCTATTACTATATTTTGAGTATAATTTAACATATTGTCCTTCACTATACGGAAACGCTCATATCTACCCATAAACAAAGTCTAACCTTCATAGGATATGTAAGTTTATTTTATATACTGTAATTACTATATATTATAACTACCTTACTATAATTATTATAATTATCATGTGAATAAACTATTATTATTAATATTAATTTTAATTAACAATGTCTACGTCGCAAGAACGAACGAGACGATTAATTGAAAATGTAACACATTAAAGTCCAAATATTATATATTTCTGAAGTTGAAGGGGTAATAGCAAATCTATAAATGAAGACTTGAACCACATTATATCGAATTCTTGTGGTTCTAGATTTTTCTCTCGGTGGCATGAGATATCATTTCTGCAACATCGTTTATGTTTGTGCTAAGATCTCGGATGTTACAGAGTTCTGTCTTTAAGTTTATATATTATATATTCGCATAGAGAGATATTTTTCTTTTGGAGTATTTTACTCTAGGAGGCTTCATCATTAACCGTCATCAGAGCAAACTCTGGTGCTTGGTAGGGGAAGGCCCTCAGTACTTTAACAGTATTTTTAGTGAATAATGGTGATTGTTTCTTATTTATAGTGTTATATTGCATTCAGAGTGTGAACTCTTTTATAGTTGTATTAGGCATATGATATGTCAAATTAAAGTTGTCTATTTTCTATTTATATTGATCTAAAGCCGTCCTATGTGCACAAACAAATCCAATTAGTTGTCAGTTTTATTTGATCTTCCACAAGAAATAATGCTGCTGCAATGGTTGGTACTATATTCATCGAAAATAACTATTATTTTATTAGTTGTAGGATCGAAATGAGCCGTGATGTAACGTTGGCTAAACGTAAGAAGGTATTGGAAGCAATGGACGTTTCAGAAGATTATTTTTCTGCGTCTGTGTCCAAAATAAAAAACTGGTTGGAACAACAGAAACATTTGCCGGAAATTGCTGGTAAGTTGTTTAATAAAGAATCTATTAGGAACAATAGTTGCCTTTGAAATAGTTGTTATAATAACAATACAGTCTGTCGTCATATCAAAGCATTGTATATACTTCCAACCGAGTTTGGCTCTTCAATATGACCGACATGTCATGATGCCAAGTCAATTGAATAGAATATACAATAGACTATTTTAATGGCAAAATGTTGCCAACTGTTAAATTGGAATGTTCCAGTTTTGTTGAAAATAGCGTGGCACTTATTTAGAGAATATATTCAAATTAACTTTGTTGCTCAAAATTACTAAATATGGCATCACTCCTTTCTTATAGCGAACAGCGTATAACTAGTTTTTATTATTATTTGTATTTGTTTTCTAGATGATATTTTGATAGAAAAGTTTCTATTATTGAATAAGCTGAGTATTGAAGTGACTAAAGTCAAGATGGATATGTATTATACAATAAAGTCCATGATTCCAGAGCTGTACGATAATACAAATCCAAACTTACCTCATATGCAAGAGATAGCGGATACCACGTGAGTGTGAGCTTTCGTCTTGAAGAATCCAGACTTGATTAACGGGACTAATATAAAGATCATCAAGGGTGATGATCACTAGTAGAACAATTGAGTCATATAAAAGAGTTCACACTGTGATTAAACTATAACACTATAAAAAGAAACAATCATTCTTATCGATACCCTCTATATACACAAGGTCTGGGCACTCAATCGACATATAGAAGAACTTCCTGTTTAAACGGGGTTGCCAGACAAAACTGAGTTTTTAGTTGCACCCCGTTTCCTTTTTTTTAATGTAAAAATCCTCTCTTTGGAAATGCCTAACAATATGTAATTTAGAGTAAGCTCATTTTAAAAAATAAGTAATTATTTCATACATTTTTTGAACGTGTCCAACCAATTTAAAAAATATCCTCTGTTATCTTTGTCGATAGGTTCTTGAAAAATCTCCCTTCATCGTTGCTTTTTAAGGGTAGTTTTTACATTCATTATTTGCCACCAAATTAATATGATACTTATAAACTGGCCTGTGGATTTGGAATGCTCTATATTTGAACCAAAATGAAGTACAGCCTGTATAACTTATTCATTGAATATCTTAAGGTCTACATTAACATTTTGACGTTCCAAATTTGTAAGATAGAGTGCTCTTAAATTCAAACAATATCCAAAATTGAACAATTTATCCAATTCTAGCTCATTCATTTTGTTAAAAGTTGTAATTCTGCATTATTTGATTGAGTTTTCAATTTAGGGAATTATTTGAGAATGTGAACCGTATCGAATAGATAAAATAACGATCTTGAATTATAAAACTGGATGAGGATACGCGGTACTTAACTTGTTATGTTTAGAAAAATTGTTCATGGCTTTGCTGTTGAGTGCATTAAAGTCACTTATACATAATATTTTCTATCCAATTTGTTCTAATTTCAAAATAGTTCACTTCATAATGCAAGGATGGCTTAATATTAATATATTTTCCTCAACTACCGTATCGCTTCAATATAAATTAGAAACTGTCAATACAGTTGTTGGATAAGGCAAAATTAACTTCTTTTAAACGTATATGCATGTGGACTATTTGCAGAATATCACTCCATGTAGTGGTTGATGGAGCATCTTCCGATACAATGGCTATCAACGCTGATATTCCATAGGGATCTGTCTTGGCACCAACGTTGTTTATGCAAATAAACGATCTGCTGGAACTGAGCACCTTCCCGTCTACAGCTCTGCAGATTTGTTTGTCTGGTGTTATGATCATATATATCAGAGCATTTTTCCCAGTAATTATTGGTTTTAACATATAGTAGCGAATATATGTAGAGTGATGGGAGAGTCATTATACCCCAATCTATAAATATATTCCTACAGTGTGTTCCATCTGATGCTTTTGCCATATATCGTAGAGCCCTCTTTTGCGCAATGAAAACCCTCTCAACATTACGAGCGGGGCCCCAAAACATCAGTCCATAAGCGATTGTGGATTGAGAGAGAGCATAATAGAACAGTTTTAGTACTTTGATCGAAACGGTATCTCTAATATTCTGGATCAGAAAAGAATAGCTGCTGAGTTTGGTAGGAGTCAACATTTTTATCGTCTGCATATATTTTAATAAATTGCCCGAACCCATTAGAGAATTACCATTCAAAGAATTCAAGAAATCAATTAAAAATATTCTTTTAAATAATATATTTTATTCCACAGAAGATTTTTTTTAAATAAGTTTTCAAATTTAATATTGTGATCTTATTCATATTTTATGATGACGAGTGTAGACATATTATGTACATAACATGAATAAAATAATCGATCTATCCATCTAAAACAAGAATATTGGCCATACGCCATCCATTAAGACTGTCGAAAGCTATGTCTCTATTCCAAATCTTTTGTTGATGACGTCAAACTTAAATTTGTAGACAGCACTCACGCCTTATGTATATAGAGAGTATTGTTGGTGTAGTGATGATCTATAAGCTATAAGATATTGTTACAGAATCAATAAGGAGCTAATAATATTTGTTATTTTAGATATTACGTCACACTACCAAACTTAACAGAGGAATTGTATTTCATTAATATTTCGAAGATGGCTGACGCCACAATCGAAAAATTCGACCTAACACTTTTTTTCGCCCACGTCTACAACGTAATGGAGCTGAAACTTCTAGGGCCTTATGCAACCGGAGATGTATTAGTTTACGACTTTCAAGGCTTCTCGTTACGACATCTGCAAAAAGTCACTCCTATGGTTCTGCAGAAGATTACAACAGTGTCAGAAGTGAGAATTAATCCAAAATCTATATTTTATTGAGTGATTGGTGAATAGATGCTCCTGCATATATAGAACCATAGACTCATTATCCTAAATAAGTCTATGTACGAGGATATTTTGCAAAATTGAACCTTCATTTAACAATCTTATAGCATTCCATTTAGAATCAGCCTGTATTGTGATGTATTTTTAATTTTTTGCCAATAATGTAATTAATACATTCGTGTTCGAAAAATGTTGATAACGTACTATTCTAGATCGAAATTTTTGTTGTTACAGAAAGTATTTTCATCGAGAATCAAAGGAATTCATTATATCAATTGTCCTTTGTTCGTTGACAGTGTGGTGAGTCTTAGCAAGGCCGTATTGAAACCAAAGATTGCCAAGAGGGTAAGTTTTACATAACTACGAATGATAAGAAATGGTTGAAATACATTAAAAAGTTCGCTTTTGTTATAAGAATAACGGTAAAATTTGTTCACGATAAGGAAGACTATGCATATGCTGTATTTCATCCTTTGATTCGTTAAGCTTGGCATTCTTCATCGCAATTAATACATTTATCTTCCTTTTACTTTCAGATACACGTTCATAATAGTCTGGACAGCCTTTACAAGTTCATACCGAAAAAACTTCTGCCTGAAGATTATGGCGGTAATGAAAAATCTCTAAAGGAATTAAACGGTAAAATTTAGGTTGATATATTTTCTCTATTGTTTTCATGAAGATGGTAACTCATGATATGTATTAAGAGTACTTGATATCAACGTTTGCCTATAATTATTTGATGCTTTTTTATCGACCACTCTTCGTAACTGATTGAGAAGTTTTCCGTTTGTTCAAACACTGATAGTATTAGCACTAAATGGAATGAAAATTACAATTATAGTTTTAGTAAAATAACTATTAAAAGTTCAATTTTCACTAATTTAATAAATAAATGTAGCTATAGTTACACCGCTAAACTATAACACCTTCTAACAAATATTACAAAATACAATCTCCGGTTCTGTGGTGTCTCGTAGTCGATGAACTCTTGGAGGAATTGGAAGAGGCTGTGTTTTATGCCCAAGCCTATGCCGATGGGCCCAACTAAGTGGCCTAACTGCACTTGGGGGCCAAACTGCCTCCCCACAAATGATGATGAACTTACTACAAAAGAGGTAACCTAATACAAAATATGAAAATAATGAATGTAAAAACTTCCATCAAAAGGCAACGATTGAGGCACATTTTCCAGGAACCTATAGCCAAAGGTAACTTAGGGGATGATTCGAAAATAAA
This sequence comes from Endomychus coccineus, assembly GCA_958510875.1. NCBI lineage: Eukaryota > Metazoa > Arthropoda > Insecta > Coleoptera > Endomychidae > Endomychus > Endomychus coccineus. Next base: position 1,757,634 of record OY294070.1, read on the forward strand.
GTTTTAAAGAAATGGTCACACAAAGTTCACAGAATTTCAATAATAATTTTAATTACATATCGAAAATTTCAAAGAGATTCATTAGAAGACAGGTTTTTCTCATAAAAATCAAATGAGGTGCTACTAAGGACTTAGTTCGCGTCTGCCATTCCCATTCAAACAGATAGTTCTCAATTTTGTCCCAAAGAATCACGATAGAGCGCATATGCCTTGTATTATAGAGGGTATTGGTTAAACCCAATTAGGTAAAATTCCATTAGCCATCTATCCTAAGATTATCATTAAAGTTATGTATTAGGTAGTTCTTTTGTAGTAAGTTGGTACTTTGTAATAATTCTTTGAAGAAGCTATAGTTACATTTATTTATTAAACTAGTGAAAATCGAACTTTTGATAGTTATTTTATTCAAGTTTTGAATAGATTTAAATCACGTAATTGTTGATTCTGTTCAAGTTTGAAATCATAGTTCTTTGTGCGACCCTAACATAGAACTTGGTAATTACCAAAGTTGCTCTAAGGAATCAGGGTCCCATAGCAAAGTGTAATGTACTAATTTTTTTATACGTTTTAGAAATCCAGAAGAATAGATTTAAATTGCATGAGAGCAGATTCGAAAAATTGGACAGCATGCGTGTAAACGAAGCCCTCAGGCCTACGAAATTAGAAAACGATGAAATATTGGGATTTTATGGGAACTTTAGAACGCTGAGCGTGGATTAATTCATCTGTAGTTACTAAGAATACATGTATTGACTTCATTACGAAAACACATTTTTTGCAGGGTCCCATGGTTATATGAACGAACAAAATGAAATGATTTTGGATTAAAGTCAATTTAAATGATAAAATGTGAATATTTGATTCGACGTGGTCGGACAAGTCGCACTTTTAATGTACGAGGGAAGGTCTGAAAAATTAAATAAAAAATGATTTATTTGGTCAAAACTTATTTTATTTCTCAACACAATCTCCTTGTAACCCGACACACTTCGTCCAACGTTTTTCTACTTTTTCGATTCCATCCAATAATACGATTTCGGCAATCCTTCAAAATAGGAGTTTGTTTCAGCGACGACCTCATCGTTGGAACCAAATCTCTTACCACCGAGCCATTTCTTCAAATTTGAAAATAGATAAAATCGCAGGGGGCCAAATCTGGAGATTATGGTGGATGAGGAACCAAATTGTAGTGCAATTCCAGCAAATTTACCATTGCTACGGCGGACCTGTGCGCCGTGGCGTTGCTCTGGTGGAAGAGCATTTTTTTCTTTGTCAAATGTGGCCGCTTCAACTTCAAATCGGCGTCGAATCGATCCAACACCTCTGTATAATATACGCCGGTGATCGTTTTGCCCTTTTCAAGGTAATCGATATGGACGATACCGTGTGCATCCTAAAAACTTGTCGCCATGACTTTGTTGGCCGATAAACCCACTTTAGCCTTTTTCGGCTTCGATTCACCAGGACAAGTTAACTGTTTCGACTGTTCTTTGGTCTTTAATGTGTTGTGATGGATTCATGTTTCGTTCACGATTACGAAACGGCGCAAAAAGTCCTTCTTATCGCCACACTCATTAATTTGTATATCATAGTGTGTTAAAACATTTTTGTTGGCAGTTCAGTTTTATAGTGTAATTGTATTGTCATTATAATAATATTAATATAAATATAATTGTAATAAATGTTTAAAATTAATAATAAAATTGTAAAAATGGTTAAAATCAATGGTAGGTCTTAATTCTAATAATTATTGTAAAAATACTTACATTCATTGTTATAAATTAAATGGTAATTTCTTTCAATTATAGTGAAATATAATTTGCAAATTCATTTAGGGATTACACAATAGATTGATTAATATACACAATCAATGCACTATGTTACATTCCTGGAATCAAGGACTTGAATAATTAGGCAACACATCTCACATAGACGGTAGCAAGTGTTGCATACGTTGTGACAGATAAAAGTATTTTAGTTTTCCTTCCAATTTTTTTAATATGTCGAATGTAACATTAGATACGCACGAATCATTCGATTTAATAGTATGTACAGTGGCGGCACGTGGGTTGTGAAAGACGCTGTGCACAAGAAAAAAAATTACCTATTACCGATGTCAATATCTCATCATGGCCTCATAACGCCAATTCAAAGGCTCACTTCACACGCAACGTCTTCAAATTGAATTCACCCACTGTACACTATGAAAGCAAGACGTTTACTGGAGATACGATGCTTTGTGCCCCAAACCGACGGTATAATGGCGGCGTATGGCGAAGAAAACAGTAGTCAGACGAATCATACTTGAAATAGGTACACTTCAGAACGTTCCCCGGAACATAGTTTTGAGCGTTATCAATCCGCCTTGCATGCGGAATAAAATAATGCACTGAATTACAGGCGAATTTCTTTGTGTTTTTCTTTAGTACCAGCCGCCACTGAGTATGGATGAACACGGTCAAGCAAAACGTGTTCAATGAGGAAATTCCTAGCATTTCCAAATGTTGTGTAGGAGTAATAAACGCTTTTTATAACAACCATTTTTATAAATGTTGAATGTTCCAATTACAGCATATGCAGGTACTTTGGAACATAATCTATGTATAAACTCCACCAACTATTTCATAATAATAAAAGTGATAGCTTATGTATATGAAAGAAGAATAAACAATATAATGTGATTTGCAAGTGAATAAGAATTACATAATTTTGTTAACTAAGAACAGCCTAAAGTCTCTATGGGGACTTTGGGACAGCGTGATGCCATCTACTGGTTGATCGCCGAACCGATCTTATAGGTCATTGGATGGGCAAATTGAATGATAAGTTCAAGCAGCGCTCTATTTTTCGAAGACGATGTCAACGTTACGACGTTCTACAAATGTCACCACCATTAGTTGTGTCAAACTTGTGCAGAGCTCTATTTTCGGAAAGAACGTCATCGTGACAATTTACAAAAGAAGCGTGTGATGAACAGTTTGTAAGATGAGTCGTGCTATCGTACAGGTTTTCGAAGAATATCAGAAAGCTAGAATCACATTCGTTCAAACTATTGCCGAACTATCTCTACGAAGTCAAAATGTAGATATTCTAGATAACGGCAATATAATAGGTATGTATGTTGTATAGCTCCTGTATTAGCTTCTCTCGTCAACGCTACGACCTGAGAGGATCTTTTGTAGTGTGATCTTGTTGTAACTTAACTTTAGAATGCTTATTCTCTTAGAAAGAATTTTCATTTTTCCGTTAGAGAATACTCTCAGCTTCTCACAATGTTGTATCTTTAAGCTAACGACATACAGCTGAAAATGAAATAATCCAACTACGTACTATCGTGAGAGTCTAAAGAGTGGTAGTGAAAAATCGTCCATCATGGAAGGAGATCTGAAAACGAGGCTTTGAGCAAACTATCACTTCTCACTCCTGCTGTTTCTTGTTCACATGATGATGATCTTTGTTCCTTATTACGGAAATGTTTCAAATACTGGAACAGTGTTTCAGTTTTTTTTTTCATTTCTCGTTTACTGCTTGTCGTTCCAAAAAACCATTTAGCTCTCTTACGGAACGGTTTTCAGAGAAGGGCATAACTATAAGTCGGTTCGTTACTTTACATGTTTTCCTTTCTTAATTGTTTTAGTTTCAACTTATCGCGACATCAATTTACTGTTAACTTAACAACGCTTGTACAATCTCTTACATTATCCGATACCAATTTTGGCTAAATTATTCGTCTAAAGTATGATTTCACTGAGGTTATGTGCAGAATCCTCGGTCTCTCCATGCTGTAAATCATCATTCAAAAATCATCGTTACGAAGTTTCATTAAAATCGATTAGGTCGAGCATAATCGCGATTTTCCCTGAGGTATGATTTTATTGGGGTTATGGGTTATGGGATGAGCAAAATTTCGGGTTCTACATGCTATAACTTGATTAATCGTTGTCTGAGGTTAAAACTAACAGTGGGATCGATTTTCTCATCATCGAAAGCGCGTTATTACTAAGTTTATGACAATCGAGATTTTTCCATATGAAATTTGTCAAATCCCGAACTTTTTCCTCTATTTTCAGAGTTGCTGAGGCCGCTGTTGACGGACGTTTGCACACAAGTTCAACAATGCGCGGCGATCGCATTAGGAAGATTGATCCATCAAAAAGTTGAATTAGCTCATAAAGCTCTGGATTCGAATCTCTTGGCAACACTATTAAATAATATACAACTTAAGAACGTAAGTTTCATATGAATAAACATTGAAATTTGAGGAGTTCTGTAACGTATAGACATGATCAACAATCGCAAACTCATCGACCTCCGAGTTTCACGCCCTTTCAGAGAGCTACTGGATAGACAGTGGCTCTCGGTTTGGTGCAGTGCCCTCCGGTTTAAGGCAGGCCATGCTTCACATTGCCAATTTGTCGCCCAAACGCTCGAAAACCCTGCACTATTTGAGCAGAAGGGGCATAAAACTGCTGACTCGACTTCTCACACGTCACCGTTAACTGAGTAAACATCTACTCTTAATGAATACTCATATCCTAGTAGAATGTCTAGCACTGGCTTCTCTTAAGCTACAACACCTCGGCAGGGCCTAAATACCGCCAGAGGCCATAAGAGACATCAGCAGATGCAGAATTTCAGCCTTCGGCGCTGTCTTAGCCCTACTGGACATTGTTCCAAGGGAAAAAACTATGGACCAAATCAAGTGATCTAAGTGCGCAGTACTTGTTCGCCCCCGCTCTGATAGATTGATTGATGTTCGTCGTGTTAATCATCACTCATCAATGGCGGCTGGTGTCTCAAAGATGGCGAGGCAATTACATTATTAAAGCGACTTCAAAGGAATTTGGGAGGCCTGAGTCAAATCAGATTGTGACAGTTAAGCTTTACTTGGTACCAACTACGCAAAATATTTGCAGTCATATTTCACAACAAAAAAAAATAATTTTTTTTTCCCAGTGAGCTGAGATGGCGGTCGAGTATACTCTCCTTTCTTATTATTATCAACACCAACAACCGGTTGTATATCGGTCCAAGAGATACAGAAGTAAGGACATAATACAAAACTCTAGGCCAACTATTATCTGTTATTTTTCCTCAACTCTCACTGTGTTAGGGCGAGGACAGTGCCTCAACTGTCTCATATGATTTTTAATAAAGTGAAAAGAAAGATTTCATTGAAAGTTTCAGTCTATACTCTATTTGAACCTGCTTTGTAAGTCCATCCGTCAGAGTAGCTTCAGACGTTTGGCTTCTGGTATGTAATCCATTAGGCGATTGGCGAGCACGTTAGGGTGCACTAATATATATGTAGGGTGTCCTATTTGAGAAAATGTATGTTCCGTTCATCCTAATAGTAGCTGAAAGTGCCTAAGTGTTTTTAATGCAGCAATCATGCTTTGAAGAGCAAGCTATCTATATAGGTATTTATTTTGGTTACCGCAGTCAACCATCACGTGGATAATTAAGATTATTGTGAATAAATCCTCCTATTTCTGAAATCGAAAGAGTCTCGACGTTCATTCGAAATGACGGAAAACCATCTAGTAAAATTGTGATGACAATACAAAAATAATTTGTTTCGCTTCAGAAATATCAAAAGAAATCGATTTTATTCGTTTTAAGATCAATTTGTAAGCACGACGAAGACTTATGCAGAGGCGTAGTTAACAGTGGGGCCATGACGGCCATTATGTTCTGCTTGGAAGATTTCGAACCAATGGTGAGTGATTAATGTAATATTTATTCCGTTAAACTAACATCAAATGCATGTGAATTACCAATAATTACTGGTTATTCCACATTAATAATTTACCTAAAATGAGCTATTGGACAATCAGTCCGATTAACCACTAAAAACACTGTTGTACAAAGGAATCCCTTATCCTTGCAATTTAACAGTATTTTCAGTGGATAAAGGTGATTATTTCTTATTTATAGTGTTATATTGCATTCAGAGTGTGAACTCCTTTATAGTTTATATCTAAATGCAAGTTTTATTCCTTTATTTTTGATACTATTGACACTAGAATCAAGAAATTTGTCGCCTAGGGGTTATTTTATATCACGAATGGTTTCGTTATATTGAAAATATGATATACTATACAGGAATGTGCGAAATTTCACAATTTCCTCATAAAGTTGCCCGTAACATTGACATTGTTGATTTATCTAGGTAAAAGAAGCTGCAGCGTGGGTTGTAGGCTATATAGCTAGGCACAACCAAGAACTTGCGTTGATTTGTGTACAATCCGGGGCGGTACCCTTGCTCATATTGTGCCTCCAAGAACCGGACATAAGCCTGAAACAAATCGCCGCCAGCGCCTTGTCCGACATAGCGAAGCACAGTTTAGAGATGGCGCAGACCGTCGAGGATGCCGGAGCTGTACCCCATCTAGCGAGGAATCTGACCAACACCGATGAAAGACTGAAGAGGCAGATCTTGTGCGCGTTAAGTAAGTCTTAAAATTGTACATAGTCGTCGTTTTTACGATTCAAAAATCGAAATAATTTCGTCAATTTTACTTAATTAATATGGAACATTAAATTTAAATATAAAATAAATAGAGACTGATGAATAAATCACTATTGTTCTAAGGGTGGAAACACTTTAATAGACTGGCACACAAGTAGCAATAGTAATAGGGGAGGGTGGCTTGATCAAAATTTTGATTTTGCGACTAGAAAGTAAGTATTTAATTGCTTAATATTTTTTTTTTTTAGTCTCCAATCAGTCACTCAAATCGGGTTTCCACTTGCATTTTCCGGCTCAGTTTAGAATCGAGGATACTTCACTGAGCCTTTCAGGGCAAGGTCCTCCCAAACAGATGAATCTCTTGTAGGGATCCTAGTTTTTGTTTCCTTGTTGAAAAGAAACGACTTCGGTCTTTTCAGGATTCACCCCGAGTCCCTCGACGTAGCACCAGCGAGCCACGATGGCGGTGTTCTGCAGCTCACACAAGATAGCCGCATATCTACCCAGGGTCACAGTTGCCAAGACATCTGCATAAACTTGGACATAAAAGAATATAAAATAATTAATACCTCAAAAACCGTGCAACATAGGTACAGATGTTTAGTTGTAAAGTAGATCATAAACACATAGAGAATTCAAATATAACATAAAATACAGTTGTTGTTCTATTTAAAATGTCAAAGAATCTGCTACTTTTAAATAGAAGAGGCAACACTGCACGTCCGAAAATATTTCCAAAAGAGACATCCTAACCACCTATCAACCAAAATTTGAAAAGTCTTCGTTTAGCAGTTCTCCGTAAACGTTTAATATCCATCCGCCGTGAATGACCATGTATATTGTTATGATTTCATTTCCTAAACAATAAAATGATAAAATTAGAACTTACCGAACATTGAAAATCAGAAAAGATTAATAAAAAAAATATTATATGGAATTAAATACAATGTTAAAAGTTAATAATTGTCGCTCAAACGTGAGGCCATTTGAAAAAGGGAAGATAAAAAGTCATTCTGAAAAGGAAATTCAAATAGAACCGCGTAATAAAAGTAATTTGGAAAACTAGATTAATTAATAAGGAAAATAAAAATGGAAGGAGATAGACAAAGTACTCCAGAATTAATAGGGTTTGATGGAAATGATGAAATAATTAGTGCAGAGAAAACACCAACAGTAGATAGTCAAACGGAAATAATGAAATTGCTTAATGAAATTAGAAAAAATACGAATGATATAAAAGATGAACTTAAGAGAGTGAATGATAAATTTGATAAAAGAACTGATGAAATTATGAGAATAGTTGAAACAGAGAAAGAGGAAATTAGGAAACATGTTGAAGAAAGTATAGATAATAAATTAGATGAATATAATAGTTTTGTAAATAGAAAGTTCAATAATGTAGAAAAGGAAATAGATATTGTCGAAAATCGAATGAATGATATGGGGAAATATAGTGAACAAAATATGAATATGAATGTACAAAGTATGAAAGAAAATCAGGATACAATGATAAATGAACAGAATGAAAGGATAAAAGGAATTGAGAATAGATCAGAAGAGAGAATGAATATAGAATACACAAATGTGGGTTATGAAAGTAAGATAAAATTCAATGGAAATATAAAATTATTAACCCATGCATTTTTGTAAAAGAATTAAGAAATAATTTTTGTTTGATAACATTACATAAAAGTTGTAAAGATTACACTGAGATTATTTTAAAAGGAAAAGTGTATAGATTAAAAGATAATTCAAAGTGCATATAGAATGTTCAAATATAAAGTAAGAGAAAATATTTCATTTGATAATATTAGAAAAGGGGAAATAGAATTATTAGAAAAAAATAAAAAGAAATGTAAAATCAAAGAGGGAATTTATTTACAAGAAATAGGCAGGAAAGAATTATACAGAATAAATCAAGACCTAACTTTAAAAATTTTAAATCATTTACATAATGAATTCAATCATATAGGAGCAAGAAAAATGTGGCTCATATTTAGAGAAAATTATATAGGAAAAGGAGATTACCAAATAGCAAAGGAAATCACAAAGAAATGTGATATATGCCAAAGAGCAAAGCCTAAAAATATAATTAATCATAATTTAGCAAAGAGTATTATAGTAAAAGAATGATTAGAAGTAGTAGCAATAGTTTTTTTTTAAGTGAGTTAATAGTAACAGAAAAAGGAAATAGACATATTTTAGTTGTAGTAGATTTATTTTCTAAATATATAAAATTATTACCATGCAAAACGACAAAAAGTAAAAAAGTAATGCATAATTTAGAAAACTATTTTAGAGAAATTGGTAGACCAAGAAAGTTAATTACAGATAACGCAACATATTTCAAAAACATCCGTTTCAAGTATTTTTGCAAAAGGAATTTAATTTTTCATCAATTAACAAGCATCAGACATCCTCAATCCAATCCATCAGAGCGATATATACAGGAAGTAATAAAATATCTAAGGATATCTTGTGAGGGTAAACATCGTCAATGGGATGAATCAATATCCAGGGTAGAAAAATGTTTAAATCATTGTCCAAATACTACAACAGAGAAAACACCTGTATTAATTATGAAAGGTGAAGAACCTGATAGAAAATGGTTAGATGAAAATTCAGTAGAACGAAATGAAATTTTGAAAGATATCAGTAATAGGATAGAAAGAAATGCAAGAAAGTATATGAGTAGGGAAATGAGAAAAAGAGGGAAGTTAATTAAATTTGAAATAGATGAATTAGTAATAGTAAGAGCAATGAGAGTAACTAATAATAAAAAGAATATATGTGGAAAATTATGTTTTGCTTTTGAAGGTACATATGTGGTAACAAATGAAAATGCTAAAAATAGTTATGAATTAATGAATCCTGAAACTGGAAAGATAAGGGGAATATTTAATATTGATCAAATATACAAGTATAATTATTATTAAATCTAGTTAAAGAAAATAAAATCAAAAGATAAATAAATTTTAAATATTAATGTTGATTAATATGTTAAAATTGATTTAGGGGAATTTGTTATGATTTCATTTCTCAAACAATAAAATGATAAAATTAGAACTTACCTAACATTGAAAATCAGAAAAGATTAATAAAAAGATATTATATAGAATTAAATACAATGTTAAAAGTTAATAATATATTCACGGTGTTCTAGGTTCCTGCGCCAAACATTCGGCCGAAATGGCCGAAGTGATAGTCGAAGCCGAACTGTTTCCCTTGGTGCTGATTCATTTGGCGCATACGTGCGCTCTGGTGGCGAAAAACGCCGCTTGTCTGGTACGTGACGTGGTGAAGCATTCCCTGGAACTGGCTCAATTGGTCGCGAATACGGGAGGTATAGGGGCTCTTATGGAGGTTATACAACACGTGGAGGGAGACTGCAGGATTCCCACAATCACCTCCATCGGATACATGGCAGGTATGTTGTCGTCCGGTTGGGCAATAATTAATATCCTCTTGTTAAACAAGGCCCGAGCGCTGAATGCAAACGTAATTACGACGTCATCAACAGAAGGATTGTGGTAGAGACGTATCTTTTACGACGGTACCGTTTAGTCATAATGGCACATGGCCAGTATAGAGTCCCCATATAAGTATTATATCAATTTGGTGGCAAATAATAAATGTAAAAAATAAATAATACTTTTGTTCTACTGTCGATACGCCTAACCAGACCAGCTGCATTTTAGCCTCTAGTTCGTGACGTCACGATCGAGCGCCAAGGCCTTGTGCATAATAGAGGGTATCGGAACAGTCTCGTCTTGCTACTAAATTGTTTGTCAAACGTTTTAGCACATTCAGACCAAATCGCGAAGTCGATAATAAGCTGTCAAGGCGTCGTAGAACTGACGAAAATCTTGAACGAGAGCGACGACGACGCCACGCTGGCCGTGACCGCCTGGAGCTTAGGCCAAGTGGGCAAACATAGTCCCGAACACTCGCAAGAGGTCGCGTCGGCCAACGTCATGCCTCGTTTGGTGCAATTGCATTGTTCGGACGCCTCTTCCGAAGATTTGAAGTTCAAATCGAAAGCCGCGCTCAAGATCATCCTGCAACGTTGCCTGATGTTGTCGGCTTTGGAGCCGTTGCTTTACGAAGCGCCGCCCGGTATCTTGAAATACGTGCTCGGACAATTTAGCAAGGTACGTGTTTTTTCGATGTTTAATCCGAATGTACAAGTCCTCGCGGGAAATGAGTTCAGCTCGTTGGTCTGGACTAGAAATACATTCTTATCTGGCCTAAGCCAACATGAGATAAATTAGTATATTAAGATATTCATTTATGTCTCGTTCTCTTTCATATGCACAATGCAATGCAAACTGTGCATAAATTGGCAGAATTGTAATTTTTTTTGCATATTTTAACCGGAATTGCATATTAGAGCATATATTTCGTTTACTCTTGCATTTCTCTAATTTCATATAATATACTTGTTACTTTATTGACACCATTCACAAATTCTCAGAAAGACGACTAGCATATTCTTGGAAGGGAAGATTGGGAAAATCCTAGGGTAGGTTACAATCGTGTTGACAACTTCTCATCAGTACATATTATTGTTTGATACTATGAAGAGTGTATTGTAATTGGGTATTCTAGAATTGTCGTTTTGGGTAAGGTTTGAGTGACTTTTAAAATGCCGAAGTGTAATTCTGTATGGGTTAAGGCCTACCCTGAAATCATTATGGATGGCGATCGTATATTCTGCAAGGCCTGTTCCAATATTGTAAGTACTTTCATTATTAATAAAATGTTTTTAATTTGTGAAATATTTTTGCTGAAATGATACATCGGGGTACTCATTTCAGTCTGACCTGAATATGAGCAATATATTTTTATTACAGATCAGATGCGAAAAGAAATTTCAAGTCGATCAACATGACAGAACTCCTTTGCACGTCGCAAAAGTCTGGAACATGAAATCTATTCCTGTTCAGGTGTCACTAAGGGAGTCTATTGGAAAGGGCATTGAAAATAGTTTGTTTAATGAATATTTATGACAAGCTTTAGTTACTGCTAATGTACAACTAAAAAAATTAAATACTGTACAGTTTAAACCATTTTTGCAAAACTATTGCAATTTCAAAATACCCGATGAATCAACAATCAGGAAAAGTGCAGTGGAATCAGTTTATAGGACTGTTGTTGAAAAAATTAAAAAAGTAGTTGCAGATATTTATTTCTACATTATCGTTGACGAAACTACCGACGCTTGTGACCGATATATGGGGCATTTGAATACGGGAATCCTTCAGGAGGTAGTTCCAGGAAAATCATTTTTAATAGTTTCAAAGCAAATCGACAAAACAAATAATTCAACTGTTGCAAGTTTCGTCCAAGATTCATTAACTAATTTTTTTTTGCCGAATGCAGTACCAGCCGAAAAAATCATAATTTTTTTATCAGATGGAGCACCTTATATATTGAAAGTTGGACAGAATTTGAAATTTTTTATCAACATTTTATACATGTAACGTGTTTAGCACATTAACTTAACAGAGTAGCGGAAACTATTACTTTAGTTGATGAATCAATTTCAAATGTTAAAAAAGTATTCATCAAGATACCCTTGAGGAATTCCTTTACCACCACAACCAATTATCACCAGATGGGGAACTTGGTTGATTGCTGCTATTTTTTATTTGACAATTTAGAAGGAATTATTGTAGACATAGTTGATAGTTGCCAATGTAAGATCTCAGGAATTATTTAGAAATAATGCAGTTGCTCAACAATTAGTTTTTATAAGATTTAATTATAGTTTTATTCCAAACCTCTGAAAAAAGCTCTAGATCACTTGTCGAATTAATAGAATAAAAAACTTTTTAGAGAAATGTGAAAACGTGTAAGAAACTATGGGAAGTAGAACTCTCGGAAAACTAGAGAATCTGATATAAAAAAATGTAGACTATAAATATCTAAAATATTTCTAGGTGAAGTAATATCAGAAGATTTTGATCAGCATTTGGAGTAGGTACAATATATTGCACATATTAAAATATTGTTCCACAACATCTGTTGATGTAGAACGCAATTTTTCGCTATATAAAATTATTTTAACTAATGAAAGACATTCTTTTTCAACTGAAAATTTTGAAAACATAATAATAAATTCCTTCTACAGTGTGACGGAATAGTTTTTATTTTTTTTATTTTATATGTTAAATTCTAGGTTAAATTGGTTAAATTGGATATTGTAATTTATTGTATGCAATTAGATGTAATACAAAAAATGTCGTTTCCTTTAGATTTAATACGTTCTGTTCTTCAGAAAAATTAGTATTCACTTTTCTATATTCGATAATTTTTCTAGGGTGAAACGATTTTGCACAATTCAACAAGAAAAAAAAAGATACGTGTGGCACTCGGGGACTGCCGCGGTAAAGCTATTGCATAGCATTTTTTCTCAACTTATGCAATTATAATTATTTATTTTTTTTAATTTATGCAGTATTTTTTTTTCTTTGATATTTTAATTCAAGTTTTTTCTTTGATATTAATTCAAGTTACTTTTGAGCGTGGTGACCGATAAGAAAACAATTTTTTTTCTTTTATTGAATAAATGAGAAGTTAATATCGTTTAAAATATTTTTATTATCTTACAATACATGTAGGTTATTCAGGAATTTGTTATCATTGAAACTATAGGTCTATGGTAACTGAATAACTGAAATAAGAGACATAAGTTTGAGACTTGATATCCTCTAAATATCTAGAAAATACCGCGTCAATGGTGGTCCCATATTTTGTTGTGGATTCTTGTGGATCATTATTCATTTTCAAATTCAATTTTTCCGAAAGAAAAGTTGTCAACCGCTCTGATTTTTCATCAGCGAAGTTGATGTTGAAATCGCCAGCTAAGATAAGTGGAAATTTATTACCATTTGTACCAAGTATTTTCGACCCTTCTTCAGTGTACTCCAGTAAAGTGCGATGAATAAAATGCTCTACCTCGTCCAATTTTGGATTTGGATAAATGTAAATTGCTACCATGACTATGTGTAGGCCATTTCTAAGTTTGCATAAGCACGCACAAATATCTCCAACAAATGAGCGCTTAACATTAACATCGCTAACGTGTGCAATATTTATTTCAATATTCGGAGTCATAATATTAGTAACATTATTATTATTATTTTGGTAAATAGCAACCCCACATTTTGAACAGTATCTCGTTTGAATTGAACAATACAATTGAAATTAGGTATTTCAATCGGATTATCACGCGCCATGCAAGTTTCGGTAAGAAGTAACACATTTGTTTGTCTCGTAACTGAATCTTGTAAATCGTATTTGTGACTATTCAGACTTTGGCAATTGAAAGTCATTATTGAAATGCCATTTCTATTACTAATGAAATCTAAGATACTTTGAGCTGTCGTCTGAACACTATTTAAAGGTAGTCTTTTGAATTTTTGCAACAAAGATGCAGTCGATGCAGCTTGCCTTCGATTATTATAAAACTGGAATGTTGAATTATCGTTTTTTGTCGTGATATACAATTATTCAATATTAGTCACCCGAGAGAGCGCAACATAAACGAGTTCCTGTTATTTTTCGTTACGGAATTTCTTTATTCGGTCGTCGCGCTCAAAGCCCGCGATAAAAGCTATATGCAATAGCTTAATAGAAACAGGTACTATCAGGTCTCTGCTACGCGCGACCAACGTATAAACTCTAACTAACGCGTAGCGAGCTCCTAGAGGCATATGTCAAAATGATTTCGTTCGTAGCTAATTACATAGGACGTCTGGAGTTCATGCAATTATGTTTTTAGATAATTCGAACCTTCTTGTTTCGATAGGCCACGTGAAAATCACGGAGTCTAAAGCGCTAGAGTGTTATAACATTCGTATAAAATAGCGAAATTTCTCACTTTTAGAAACTTCAAATTAATTAATTAATTTGACACATGTTAGGTGTTTAGGTCTTACATTATTTTTCGTTACGGAATTTCTTGATTCGGTCGCCGCGCTCAAAGCCCGCGATAAAATCTATATCCAATAGCTTAAAAGGGGCGTATTTATTCTTACATTTTTCTATCGTGTTTGCATATGTTCAAAAAATATGTGCATTTTTAAGAAAATGTATGCATATTTTCATGAATATTTATGAAACTAATACAATTAAATATCTAGATATCTATGTTGATAAGTATCTTAAATGGGACCATCATGGCATTTATTTGAGTAAAAAGATCAAACTAATAGATACATTTTATCTACTAAGGGATATACTACAAAATGATTTACTTGTAACAGTTTAGAAATCTTTGATGTAGTCATTTATCCGTTATGGTACAATCACATGGGGCTGTTTGTATAATAATTCACTAGAAATTAGCTGCAACTACATTTAAAGTACAGTAAAATGCTATAACTTACTTCCTATTGATATTAAAACAATTTCTAATATGAAACACTTTTCTAAAATTTTTAAGATTCATTTTTCAAAAGCAGTTTGATACGTATCCTTGCCGTGATAATACGTCTCAAGGATCCTGTTGATTAGCAGTGAAATCAAAGTGATTTATTGTGTAACAAGTGAAATTTGAGTATTTAACTTTCGATCTTATCCATATTTTCGTTCATTTTTCTTCTTTTCTGATTTTAACAAATCACAATTTCTAGTACAAGAATCTCTTGTTCTATAATCTACATTACATAATTGCTTTGTTATCTTTCAGAAGTGGGGTGGGGCCCATTTCTTGGTCTTCGCGTTCGGACCTCGCCGACTCACGTTCGAGTTATTTACATAACATCAGTAACTAACCGAACGTCGAGGGGTCTGTTAGTCTAGCCATTTTTCGGCACACCATATTTACGCAAAGTTATGCATTTAATATATCGAAACACATAAGTCGATATGTCCATTGACTCTGATCGTAATCCCACTAGGGAAATGGATTATATTATAGCCTCTGACAGCAGGGACAATAATAGTATGAACTCCCAATCTAAGTTATTTTCCAATATTGTTAAAAATAAATCGAATAAGTCTTCTCAAATAATCTTCCCGTCAAAAAATCAAGCAATAATCATAGATGCCCAGTCTGGCACTCCATTAAAAGAATACTTATTACCTCTAGGTAATATTGTAGGTGCAAAAAATGTACAATATGCCTCCCGAATCTCTAACAATAGAATTTGTATTTATCTTTCGTCTAAGGAAACCGTGGACAAATTCATGATAGAACATGGATCACTACTTATTGATAATAATAAAATACCAGTTCGTCGACTGATTACTCCAGCAACAAGAGTTATAATATCAAACGTATCACCCACGATCCCACATAAGCTAATTGAAGAAGGCTTGAAACATTTAAAATTACAACTTGTATCTCAAGTATCGTTTGTGGGTGCTGGATTTGGTCTTGCCGAATACAGTCACGTAATGAGCTTTCGTAGGCAGGTCTACATTATTTTAAATGAAGAAGAACAATTACCTACATCCCTAACTGTGGACAATGATGGTGATACCTACCGAATATTTCTATCAAAAGATGAAATGCGATGTTTTAATTGCAAAGAAGCTGGGCACATTGCTCTGAAATGCCCTCAAAATCCCAGCAGATCAATCCCAGAAGATATGAATGAATCCATAATCGAGACTCTGAATTCCATAGTCGCAAGCAACACCGCCAAGTACAACTCCAATACCAGAATAAAGCGACTACATTCTTCAGAACCGGAAACTACAAACCTTCTCGTAGGAACAGATAAAGCAACTGAAACTGACTACGACTCAACTAGTACTACGTCAACTCAATTTACTATGCCAAAAACAAAGAAGAAAAATAAAAAGAAACCTAAGGTCAACAACGACAGTGAAGCTGACCGTATACACTTATCTCAAAGTGACAACGAAGCATTGGAAGTGGTTAAAGACAAAATTCAGGGAAACACAAGCAACACTATTTCACCCTCTCAACTCCAAAGTTTTCTAGTACAAGTCAAAGGCCAAGAAAATCCCTTGGAGATAGCGAAAGCTTTCACAAAAGACATCGATGGTCTAATAAATATGTTGGATGAAACGTCAAAAGTTATCGACTCAAGGGCCCTGAAACAGAGATGCAAAAGGTTGGTGGTAACTCTGCACAGATCTACAGGTCAGTACTTACCGTCAGTTCACCCTAACTCTAGCACCTAACAGGTAAACATTTTTTCTAATTTTGTTTCCGATTAAATCTCTTCCAGTTTCCATTTATTCCATGGCTCATAATATTAAAATAGTTCAATGGAATGCCCGATCGGCCTCTTCCAATCACATATACCTTCAACAATTACAAAAAGATGAGCGATTTGATATCGCATTGTTATCAGAAACTTGGTACAAGCCCCTTGATCAAATTACTTTAAAAGGCTTCAATATCGTTCGCAAAGATCGACCTTTAGGTAAAGGAGGCGACGTAGCAATCTTAGTGTCAAAAAAATATCAATACAATATCATAAACTTTAGTAACCTAGGCAATATAGAAATTGAGATAGTTGGAATTAATATTCAATTGCAAGATAAACTATTTTCTGTGATTTCTATCTATAAACCCCCTCTTGTTAAGGCTACAACACAAGATTGGGAACACATTTTTTCTAATTGTGAAGACTACTCGATAGTAGGCGGGGATTTTAATGCCCATCACAGTGTCTGGGGATCTATTTCAAATAATACAGCTGGCAAAGCATTATGGGAAGCTATTGAAGAATCGCAAAATTTAGCAGTACTAAATGATGGCTCGGTCACAAGATTAACTCCTCCATTAGAATTAAAATCAGTGGTAGATGTAACAATAGCTTCACATTCTATTGCATTAGACTCTTCCTACAGAGTTCTAGAAGACCCGTATGGTTCTGATCATTTCCCCATTTCTATAGAAATAGGTAAGAAACATTCTTCCTTCACTTCTGTGCATCCTTCGTGTAGGTGGCGTGTTAAGGACGCCAACTGGGAAAACTATTCAAACCACATTGAGCAAGCTATAAATGATTCGCCTAACTTCTCAACACTTAACGATGAGTTAAGTTTCCTAATAGGAGCAATAACCGCCTCTGCTAACCTTTCCATGCCAATAAACTATCCCTTTACTCCCAGAAAACAAAAATCACCCTGGTGGGATGCAGAATGTGAAAGTCTTAAAAAAGAAAAATATGTAAAACTAAAAGAATTTAGGAAATCCAAATCCATGCAAACTTTTCTGGAAGTAAAAAGAATCATCGCTAAATGCAAATATACATTTCGTCGCAAAGCTAGGGAATCATGGAAAAAGTTTTGTGAAAATCTCAACACGAATACACTACCCTCCACAATATGGGAATCTGCTAAGCGAATCCAAGGTAGAAAAGTCAAGAGCAGATCATGCCATCTTGATAAGCTTCAAATTGAAAACTTCCTCACCAATATCACCCCTCCTACATCTAGACTTAATTTCACTAAGAACCCTGTACAGTGTGATCACTGGCTTAACAAAGAAATATCATTAGACGAATTTAACTATAATATTAAGGATAGTACTGATACAGCGCCTGGTATGGATAGCATCACATATTCTATGATTGCTCATCTTCCCCAAAACGCGAAAAAATCTTTGTGCCGCATTTACAATAAAATTTGGATCAATGGCGATAATTGTCCAATAATCAAAAAATCAGTAAATATTTTAATTAGTAAAAGCAATAAAAATAGATTTGAGCCGTCTGGTTACAGACCAATTACCTTGCTTTCTTGTCTTTTCAAAACCTTAGAAAGAATTATCAAAAATAGATTAGAGTGGTTTTTAGAAGAAAATAGGACGATGCCTAGAAGTCAATACGGCTTTCGTTCGGGACTAGGCACTATGGATTGCCTTGGCCAACTGGTTGGTGACATCCAACTTTGTTACTCTGAAAATAAATATATAGCGGCTTTCTTTTTGGATATCAAAGGAGCTTACGATTGCGTTAAACTGAACATCTTGCTAGAAAAAATGAAATATCTAAACATTCCAGAATCCTGTGCAATAAATCTCCTCCACTTGTTTTTAGACCGAGAAGTCTATATCAAAAATGGAAACAATATTATCGGCCCTCGCCTCACTTCTGACGGTCTACCTCAGGGATCAATCCTTAGCCCTCTATTATTCAATATTTTTACAGCGGACTTTCACGATATGTGGGACGATGACATTAAAATCATACAATATGCTGATGATTTCGTTATATATTGCAGTGGCAGTACCATATCAGAATGCAATGCTAAACTCCGACATATAATGTATAATGTTAAAAGATATACTTTTTTCAATGGTCTAACTCTATCTACCGAGAAATCCAAAGTAGCGTATTTTTCCCGACACAAAATTCCACATATAAACACCATCAACTTATGTCAAAATGAAATTCCCGTAGCTAGAGTAATTAAATATCTAGGTTTAACTCTAGACGCTAAGTTGTCTTGGAAGTACCACATTGAAGACATTAAAGCACGTTGTGAAAAAAGCATGAACATACTCAAAATGGTCAATAAAACAAAATGGGGTGCATACCCCAAAGTATCACTAATGTTTTACAAAGCGTATACAAGATCGATTTTGGAGTATGGATCTATTTTGTATGGTTCGGCAAGCACTACCCTGCTTAAGAAATTGGATGTTGTTCAGAATAAGGCCTTACGACTCGCTATTGGGGCATTTAAATCTACTCCTGTATGTGCCCTTCAGGTCGAAGGTGGACAGGTTCCGCTGGATATTAGGAGAACTTACATGGCGGAAAAATTCATTGCAAAATTAGTTACAAATGAACAACACCTTTTATTAAACACTATATCGAGACTAAACGCAGAAAATTTGACAAACACTTATTGGATTTAAAAAAATAGCCCACCCTTAACTACAGCATTTATCAACACAGCCACCTTACACAAAAATATGTCCCATTCTAACAGACCGCCTTACTTTTCAATCCACTTTGAAGCCTTATTTAATAGAAAAACAATACATGTACCACAGTATGATAAGTTAAATCCTATCCTTAATAAACGCATTTTAAACTCTGTTTTATCCAATACCTCATGCCATATATTTACAGACGGATCAAAAAACAATAACGGTACAGGCTGCGCCTTTCATATTCCTAGCACTAATACGAGCATGTGTATCCAACTACCATGTGAAGCATCGATTTTCACCGCAGAAGCTACAGCTATAAAACAAGCCTTAATATGGGCTAAGGATAACAATAAAAAAGCAGTGGACATAATTACCAATTCGCAATCAGTTATCAAATCCATTAGTAATATCAGGAAGGCCAAACTGAGTAGCTTAATTGCAGAAATCATAGATTTAGATTGGCAATGTTCACAAAAACACATGAAATTAAGGTATATCTGGTCAAAGGCACATAGTTGTATACCGGGGAATGATATGCTGGCAAAAAAATCAATAATCAGACCAGACATGATAATAGATAGCTACACAATACATGACCTGGCTAATATATCGAGGAAACAACTGTTTACGGAATGGCAAAAACGTTATAAAAACATCAACAGCTGTAAACCAACCCAATACTATATATTACATCCTCTGGTAACAGCCAGTCCATTTCTTGGATTATTGAACATACCACGTGCCTCGTATATCCGTATAATTAGATTGACTTTTAACCATGGTCATTTTAAGACACATCTTTTCAAATGTGGCATTGTAAACTCCAATAAGTGCCGATGCGATAACGAAGCTATATGTGATATCAATCATATGTTTTTCGGATGTCAAGAGAACAACAATATACATGTACTGCTACATAACCTTCACTGCTTGCATAAGGTTCCTTTTCCAATTAACATGATATCATTGCTGAATATAGCATGCAACGATCACAATGTTTTTTCCACACTCGATAAATTCATGAAAGCTAGTAAAATCTCAATATAGGTCCCGATACATAGTACCGAAGGTAGTATACATTACCATTATGGCGCAAAGGGCCTAGCTGCCTTCGCCATTAAATACATTAATAAAAAAAAAAAAAAAAAAAATTTTCAAAAGGAATTCTCATTCTTTTTAACTGACGTGATGGTAGGATGAAAGGATAAAGAAAAAAACTGTTTTTCTCTTTAATTTAATTTGATTTTAAATGTATTATGGATATATCACAATTAGAAATTTAATCCTAATATAATTTTAATTTTATTTTCAATAATAATATTTGTTCATTTAATTTACTTTATTGTAACATTTAGGGGTAACTCATTATTCACATGAGATATATTATTATATTATGATATTATTATTCTCTCTTGTATGCTCACAGTTAATGTGACTTTTCAAAGTTGACTGACAAGATCTTTCGTAATTGCAATACTGTCACTTGTGTTCTTTTGTGTATGGAGTTGATGTGACGTTTCAAATTTGTCTCCTGTGCGCTTTCATAATCACAATACTGACACTTGCGCATATTGTTTCTCGTGTGTTTATAGTTGATGTGATTTTTTAAACGATCCTTCCGAGTGCTTCCAAAATCACAATACGGACACTCGTGGATCTTCTCTTTTGTGTGTTTAGAGTTGATGTGATTTTTTAAGTGATCCTTTCGAAAGCTTCCAAAATCGCAATACTGACACTTGTGTATCTTCTCTCTTAGGTGTTTAGAATTGATGTGAGTTTTTAAAGCTGAGCTATAAGTGCTTTCAAAATCACAATTTTGACACTTGTGTATATTCTCTCTTGTGTGTATAGAGTTTATGTGACTTTTTAAGTTACCCTTATGATTGCTTCCAAAATCACAATACAGACACTTGTAGATCTTCTCTCTTGGCTTCATAGAGTTGATGCGACTTTTCAAAGTTGACAACTCAGAGCTTCCAAAATCGCAATGTTTACCACTGTTGCGTTTCCTATCAGCATAATTTTGCAAAGTATTTTCGCTCGTATTACTGATGGCAGAAATCAAGTTAAAGGATGGACTATCATGATAAGCGAAACATTCATTTTCCATGTTATGTGCAACCATCACATGATTTTCCATCTTTGTCACATCATGAAAATTATACCCACTACCTTGGCATTCCAATGGGTCCTTTGAACCCAGAATTCCGATAGAACTGTACAATCCCTTGTCATCTGAGCAATCAGAATCAATTATATCTTTACATACCTCATCTAGACGGCACTTCTCGATTCTGAAAATGATATTTTTAATTGTTTAATACTCGCAAGAAGGTCAACGTACATTGTATTCGTGAGTCATTCGATTCTTTCCGATTTATTAATTGACAAAACTCACTTTATATTGAATTCCTGGAAATCTACAGACTGCTCTTTGATTTCATCTATGTATTCGGGAATATTTTCGTATTTAATTTCAATCTGATCTTCCCAATCTGGATAATTCTTAACCGTTGATGTTGATAACATGTTTAGCGATAGTATTGAAGGTTAGATGGTTTCAAACAAACGGATGTTTGCGTGTTGCGGACAAGAACGAAATATGAGCATTGAGATCTAGATCTCTATGAATATGAGTTGAATGTTAAGCTCCATCCATAGATATTATATAAGCATACATACATGGATAGCGTATCCAGGGTGTTTCATTGATACGGCTACACGGGCTACATAAGGAACAGCTGATTTGGGGCAAATTGTAGTTCTGTTCTCATCATATGAGTAGTAGTACAGGTCACGGTCGTACATGCAGGCCTGGGAACTCGTATGTTTGACATGAGTCTCTTACATGTCGCCAAACTCGTAGTCCCTCGCTCAGCCACTAGCTAGCGCATGGATCGAAGTTTGATGTCAGGATTAGGCGCCATATCGTTCAAATTTCAAGCTCCACAATACAAAGATTGATCGATAATAACCGCACATTTTGAGTAAAATAATTTTTCTCGTAACGCAATATTTACTATTCTGATTTGAGAGAGGAATAGAACTGTTACTATTGTCAAAATGTATTACTTACCTTCAAAATAACTTCATAAAAGACCTCGTTAAAACGGTTTCTTTCCGGAATCGCAAGCATCCACTATTTTCGCATTTCCGCATCTTTCGGCGCTTCAAAAACTAAGTTTTTTGCTTTACACTTTTGTACCCCGTTTGGCATTTCGGCACAATGCACGGTTTCGTCATTTTTTTTCTAAAAACGCCCGTATTCCTTGCGTTTACAAGGCAACAATGACAGTTGTCAGAGAACACGGCGTATACGTGTCAGAGACTACTGCGCCACCTTTTTGGTACTACGCGACAGTTGACGCTTAGCGGAGTCACTTCTCACCATAGTCAAAGTATAAAGGTCTGCTGGAGCCTCCCTTCTACTATTTTTAAACTTCGAGTGCAAGCTGATTGGTCGTTTATTTCATATTATTGACGACATAATATGATGTTGTTACGTGCCGGCGATGTGATTGGAGGAGCTTGGTGACGTCACCTAGAGCAAGAAACGATGCTAGGGAGGCTCCAGCAGACCTTTATACTTTGACTATGCTTCTCACATAGAAAACAGCCTCGAGTTCCCAGACCTGTATGCACGACCGTGGTACATGTTAATGTTATGTATTATATTGTTTTTATGAGAAAATAGCATTTCTAAAAATTATAGTAGTTCTTTAGTTGTTTGCCTTTTTACTTTCATTTTATTTAATGATATGGTATAATACTATAACAATTTGACATTAGGGTTTTAATAGTGAAGTGTCTGATTAATTAGCTTAATAGGATACTTTTATCATGATATTATTAGTTTTTAAATTTAATATGTACACAAATACTAATGTAAATAAATGAAATGAAATCTGAGGATTCCAGTTTGTGGTTTTATGTTCTTTTGGTTGTAACAATTTCTTGAAGAACGTTGATTCTACAACTTAGTCAACATTTGCCAAGTCTTGTGATTTCTCAGACTTGACACATTAAAGCTGGCTTAACCAAAATATGTATGTATTCTTTCAACTTGAGGTACAAGTTTTTCTCATAATTGCTTTAGTCTCTTTCATCTTTCTTGATAATTCACTTCTGTATATTTACATCAAGTATTTTGATATCTTCCTGTATATATTCACATATATGCCGACTTCCTTATGTTTATGCTTAATGTGTTTTTTTAAAGCTGACCTATAAGAGCTTCTATAATCACAATACAGACAATTGTGCATATTCTCTCTTGTGTGTTTAGAGTTGATGTGATTTTTTAAACCTGACCTATAAAAGCTTTCAAAATCACAATACTGACACTTGTGTATATTCTCTCTTTTGTCTTTAGAGTTGATGTGACGTTTCAAATATAACTGAAACACGTTTTCATAATCGCAATACTGACACTTGTGTATATTGTCTCTTGTGTGTTTACAGTTGATGTGTCTTTTTAAAGCCCCCCTATAAGTGCTTTCATAATCGCAATACTGACACTTGTGTATCTTCTCTCTTAGGTCTTTAGAATTGATGACTTTTTAAAGCTGAGCTATAAGTGCTTTCATAATCACAATAATGACACTTACTCATATTCTCTCTAGTGTGTTTAGAGTTTATGTGATTTTTTAAGTGATGCTTCCGTGTGCTTTCATAATCGCAATACTGACACTTGTGTTCTTTTGTGTTTGGAGTTGGTGACGTTTCAAATTTGTCTCCCGTGCGGTTTCAAAATCACAATACTGACACTTGCGCATATTCTCTCTTGTGTTTAGAGTTGATGTGATTTTTCAAGTGATCCTTCCGAGAGCTTCCATAATCGCAATACTGACATTTGCGCATATTCTCTCTTGTATGTTTAGAGTTAATGTGTATTTTTAAAGCTGAGCTATAAGGGCTTTCAAAATCACAATATTGACATTTGTGTATCTTTTCTCTTGTGTGTTTAGAGTTGATGTGATGTTTCCAATTTGATTTCCATGCGGTTTCAAAATCACAATACTGACACTTGTGCATTTTCTCTCTTGTGTGGTTAGAGTTGATGTGACTTTTCAAATTTGTCTCCCGCACATTTTCATAATCGCAATACTGACACTTGTGCATATTCTCTCTTGTGTGTTTAGAGTTGATGTGTATTTTTAAAGCTGAGCTATAAGGGCTTTCAAAATCGCAATATTGACAATTGTGTATATTCTCTCTTGTGTGTTTAGAGTTGATGTGACTTTTTAAACCTGAGCTAAAAGGGCTTTCATAATCGCAATTCTGACACTTGTGTATCTTCTCTCTTGTGTGTTTAGAGTTGATGTGATTTTTCAGTTTTAACTTCTCAGTGTTTTCATAATCACAATACTGACACTTGTGTATCTTCTCTCTTGTGTGTTTAGAGTTGATGTGATTTTTCAGATTTAACTTCTCAGTGTTTTCATAATCACAATACTGACACTTGTGTATCTTCTCTTTTGTGTGTTTAGAGTTGATGTGACTTTTTAAGTTACCCTTATGAGTGCTTTCATGATCACAATACTGACACTTGTGTATATTGTCTCTTGTGTGTTTAGAGTTGATGTGATGTTTCAAATTTGCCTCCTGCACATTTTCATAATCGCAATACTGACACTTGTACATATTCTCTCTTGTGTGTTTGGAGTTGATGTGACTTTTTAAAACTGCGCTATAAGAGCTTTCAAAATCACAATACAAACACTTGTGGATCTTCTCTCTTGTGTGTTTAGAGTTGATGTGATTTTTTAAATGATCGTTCTGAGTGCTTCCATTATCACAATACTGATACTTGTGTATCTTCTCTCTTTTTATCTTTATGGAGTTGATATGACTTTTCAAATTTGACAACTGAGGACTTCCAAAATCGCAATGTTTACCCCTTTTGCCTTTCCTATCAACGTAATTTTTCAAAGTATTTTCGCTCGTGTTACTGATGGCAGATACCAACTTAGAAGATGGAACATGATGATAATCGAAACATTCATTTTCCATGTTATGTGCAACCATCACCCGATTTTCCATCTTTGTCACATCATGAAAATTATACACACTACCTTGGCATTCCAATGGGTCCTTTGAACCCAGAATTCCGATAGAACTGTACAATCCCTTGTCATCTGAACAATCAAAATCAATTATATTTTCACATACCTCATCTGGACGGCACTTCTCGATTCTGAAAATGATATTTTTACTTGTTTAATACCCCAATAAGATACATTGGTGAATCATTCGATTCTTCATGATTTATTTATTGATAAAAACTTACTTTATATGGAATTCTTTGCAATCTACAGCCTCCTCTTTGATTTCATCTACGTATTCGGGAATATTTTCGTATTTAATTTCAATCTGATCTTCCCAATCTGGATAATTCTTAACCGTTGATGTTGATAACATGTTTAGCGATAGTATTGATGGTTAGATGGTTTCAAACAAACGGATGTTTGCGGGTTGCCGACAAGAACGTTTAACGAGCGTCTCACGCTAGTAATGACCTTGGCAGCGGTGACTGAAGCATAGCTTAAAGATGCTATAGACATAGATATTATATATTGTATGTATTATTAATTAAACTCTTTTGATCTTTTATTATATTTTATATTATATTTGTTATATAATTGATACTATTGTTTCTATATTGAATATACTGAATTTGATTCTATCTGATTCTTTAGTTTCTACCGGCTAGCTTATTCTTTGTTATTATTAATTTAGTTTTGAATTTAGATACTGAACTTTTTCCTTTTCTATAGTTTATCTATAGAATTTCATGATATAATTATTATATTTATTATATGGAATTTAAATACAATTAAACACAATGTCTTTGAATATTAAATTTTAATCTCTATGACTCTTATGTTTAAAATGTCAGGGTTAATATTTTATGTTTGTAAAAGATCTATGATCTAACCTAAATTGAATTTAATAACTAATATTTGTTTACTATATTATACTTAAGAAACTTTCTTTCAGATTTACAGATTTAAATGTGATGGAGAAATAATAAATAACTTACATTTAGTTTATATCCAATAATGTGTTGTTAAAAATGTGGGCAATGTTCAATTGATTTTATCTTCTTTTTAATTTCGTTGATTCACTTTAACCTTATACACAAACAAACTGTGCTATTTCACTACAATCACAGGTAATTTGGTTTTGGTTACTTCTTTTTGATTCAGGAACTGTTGAAAATTACTTAGTTTTAATCTTTTATTGTAGATATAAAACTCTTCAATATTGTATTGGAACTTTACTGATGAATGGAAATCGTTTGATGCTTCTTTGGAATTATAGGTTATTTCAACCTTTCACTTTGTTCCAAAGAGTTCTATATATAGAGATGACAAGTCGGATTTATACCGTATTTTGGGAGTCTCCCTTTTTTCGTTCTTTACGCATGATCGAGGCAGACGACTATTCATTTATGACGCTATTGCAGCAGAATAAAGTTATTTTCGTTATTTCGTTTTGTTTATATTATTGTTTTTGAGTGATTTAACCTCAATTTGTTTGTTATTTATGTATTATTATCTATTTATTTTACAGCTTTCCTGAAAATCTTGAACGACGGAAATTGTGGTGTGAAACAATGTTGCTTCACCCAAGTTCACTTGCAAAAACTAGTCGACTCGATCGCTTGAGACGTGGAGAGAGGGTAACCGCGCTGGACTCCCAAAATACGTTCTCTTCATATACAAACGATAGAACTTGTCATCTCTATATATAGAACTCTTTGCTTTGTTCACTGACTTGGAACAGTACTTGACTTGTATGAATATTTATTAACTTCGGTTGCTTGGAACCTTACGAAAATCAGAACACTTGGGTTCCCGATGTTTGTTTTGAAAAACTTAGGTTATGAATTTAGGTGAGTTGCTTGAGTTCTTGACTCTTTAGATTTATTTGCAAACTGAATTTGGCTTCTTTCAGATGCCTTTTATAGGGCTTCAAAACCCACGCTACATGATGTCAGATTCCACCTATGAGGTGCCTTCTTTTCATATCAAGAATGCCAAGTTAATTGTTGTCAACTGAAAGAAGTATTTAATTGTTGACCGTATGACACTAGGAATTTCGTCTCGACCAATCAGAATTTAGTATTCTATGAATTTTGAATTATTGGTGATTTTAAACTTATTTTACTTAATGATGATTCTTTCTTTCTAAATTAATATTGCCTACATTTTTCCACACATTTTGGTATACGATAATCTATGATTAGATTATTATTAATGTGGTGATTCCAATATTTATGATTATTTTGACAGCTATGATACTTAACAACTAATACATAATATAATATATCAATAACATTCTTTTAACATTACATACTTAAATTTACTAATACTAACTTAACTCTAGAACATTTTTCAATAGTTTATGCTATCTTGTGATAGTTTTAGAATCATTTTAATTATGATTTCTCTCTTCTTTATACAGTACGTTTCTTCACTTTCATTAAAGTTCTTTTCTACCACTTCTTATTCTAATACATTGTTTATTATCATGTTTTACATTGTTTATTATTACAGACTAACTATTATTTAACTTTACCATTGTTTTTAAATCCATATAATATCATTTAATTAAATTGTTTATGATTTTGAATGTTTGGTAATCTCTGATTTCCTCATTTTCATTGTTTATGAAATGAAATCACAACAGTATATATAATATCTATGGTTATAGACAGAGATAAGGGATAGATGCGCTTTTGACAGTTGGTTTGATTAGTGACGTTTAACGTAAATAGTAGAGGTTATATGCTTGTCGTTTGTTTATTTTTATTAACATCGGTTTACTTCATCCATCATTGTCACTTGTAAAAATCTGAAAAAATGTGTATTTGTCAAGAATGTGGGATGCAATTTACCCAGAGAACTGTATGTTCATTTGAGGAAAATTCAAGGTCATGAGAATGAGAGGGATCCAATATCTTCTAAATAATTGAAAAAACTCGAATCCGGAATATCGTGTAATACCTGTGGCAAATTGTTTATAAATAAATCGAATTTGAATCGGCATTGTAAAAATCGGCATGGGAGTATTAATATAGGGTATTAGTCGAGGAAATAAAGCACTAAAATAGGCCAAACTTTCCAAACTTGGCGCAGTTGGATAAATTGAGATGCGGTTTATTGCATTCGATTCAGAAAGTGATTTAGAAAATTTGTCTGGTATTTTTCTTTTGCGGAAAAAAATTATTGCTATTCTACAGCCAAAAAATTCAGTTTTCTGAGTGCACTCCTTGAGGTAAATAAAAAAACGGACCCGAATTGGTTTCTCGGGGGTTTTTGGGGTCGCTGAACACGAATATGCTATCAAGAAAATTCACCGAGGTCACCTTGGACCTCCCGGGTGTATCCGGGCGTCCTGACGCCCTAGATATCGTTTAATGTTTGTTAACTGTTCGAGAGGTGATATAAAGGTTGCTAGGGATGATTACGACGTTGAAAAACTCTTCTGCAATACCTGGTGGTACCCTAAGACCGGGTAACCACGTCATCTTCTAGGAATTTGTTAATTTTTCTTCATAAAATGTAACAAATTTTGGCTCTCGGGGGGTTTTCAAAGTCGCCGTTCACGACTGTGACACTCCCAATGTTCTGCGAATTACCTGAAGGTGTTTTTGGGTCTCTGAAGCCCTGTGTATCTTAGTCATATTCTAGGCATGAACTTTCCGACTAGCATAATCATGATCGGCGGCTTCGAAAACCCTCGAGAGCCAGAATTAGTTACATTTTATGAAGAAAAATTAACAAATTCCTAGAAGATGAGGTGGTTACCCGATCTCAGGGTATCACCAGGTATTGCAGAAGAGTTTTTTCACGTCGTAATCATCACAGCAACTTTTATATCACCTCTCGAACAAACATTAAACGATATCCAGGGCGTCAGGACGCCCGGATTCCCCGGGGGGTCCAAGGGGACCTCAGTGAATTTTCTTGATAGCATATTCGTGTTCAAAAAACCCCGAGAAACCAATTCGAATCCGTTTTTTCATTTACCTCAAGAAGTGCACTCAGAAAAATGCATTTTTTGGCTGTAGAAATGCAGTAAATTTATTCCGCAAAAAAAATACGGGACAATTGCTAAATCACTTTCTGAATCGAAAAACCGCATCTGAATCAATCCAACTGCGCCGGGTTTGGGATGTGGAATGCTTTATTTCCTCGACTATATTGTTATTAAATGTATTTAACTGTTGTCAATAAATATAACTATCGATACTTAATTATGTGTACTTTTCTTTTGTCCTCATTCATGTTTCAATAATCCATCACGGTAGGCCGTACATCTAGCTGTGATGTGTTTTTATTTTTAGTGCCATGCAAGATGCAAACAAGCAATACTAAATATGACAGCATCGCTGCCATAGTTTATAAGTTAAATCCATCGAGATATACATATGGACCGCGCGTGGCAATGCTGGCTGCGGATACTGTAGGCGCGAGAGAGGGAGAACGAAGAGGCCTAATGCAGCATGACTGTAGCTAGTATGTCTACGTCCTCTTCGTTTTCCCTCTCTCTCGCCTACAGTATCCGCAGCCAGCATTGCCACGCGCAGTCCATATGTATATGTCGATGGTTAAATCTAATAATTCTATGATCGCTGTCAAGAACATTACTGGTGTGAGACGCTCTTCGTAATATGAGTTGAACGTTAAACTCCATCCATAGATATTATGTATGTATACATACATGGATAGCGTATCAGGGTTTTTCATTGACACGGCTACACGGGCTACACAAGGAACAGCTGATTTGGGCAGATCGTCGTTCTGTTCTCGCCATATGAGTAGGTACATGTTAATGCAATGTATATTGTTTTTATAAGAATATAACATTTTTTTAAATTATAGTAGTTCTTTAGTTGATTGCCTTTTTACTTTCATTTTATTAAATTATATGATATAATACTATAACTATTTGACATTAGGGTTTTAATAGTGAAATGTCTGATAAATTAGCTTTATAGGATATTTTTATTATGATATTATTAGTTTTTAAATTTGACAAGTACACAAATACTAATGTAAAAAAATGAAATGAAATCTGAGGATTCCAGTTTGTGGTTTTTTGTTCTTTTGGTTGTAACAATTTCTTGAAGATTGTTAATTCTAAAACTTAGTCAACATTCACAAAGTCTTGAGATTTTTCAGACTTGACACATCAAAGCTGGCTTAACCAAAACATGTATGTATTCTGTCAACTTGAGGTATAAGTTTCTCTCATAATAGCAATATTATCTTTCATCTTTCTTGATAATTCACTCCTGTATATTTACATCAAGTATTTTGATCTTTTCCTGTATATTCACATTTATATATCTTCATCTGTCGACTTCCTTATGTTTATGCTTAATGTGTCTTTTTAAAGCTGACCTATAAGAGCTTCTATAATCACAATACAGACAATTTTGCATATCCTCTCTTGTGTGCTTACATGTGACCTTTCAAAGTTGACTGACAAGGGCTTTCGTAATTGCAATATGCTGAGACTTGTGTATCTTCTCTCTTGTGTGTTTAGAGTTGATGTGACGTTTCACATTTGCCTCCCGTGCGTTTCCATAATCGCAATACTGACACTTGCGCATATTGTCTCTTGTGTGTTTATAGTTGATGTGTCTTTTTAGAGCAGAGCTATAAAAGCTTTCAAAATCACAATACTGACACTTGTGTAATATTCTCTCTTATGCGTTGAGAATTGATGTGATTTTTTAAGTGATCCTTCTGAGTGCTTCCATAATCACAATACAGATACTTGTGTACCTTCTCTCTTGTGTGTTCGTTGATATGTCTTTTTAAAACTGAGCTATAAAAGCTTTCATAATCGCAATACTAACACTTGTGGATGTTCTCTCTTGTGTGTTTAGAGTTTATGTGACTTTTTAAGAGAGCCTTCCGAGTGTTTTCATAATCGCAATACTGACACTTGTACATATTCTCTCTTGTGTGTTTGTTGATGTGTTTTTTTAAATCTGAACTAAAAGGGCTTTCATAATCACAATACTGACACTTATGTACCTTCTCTCTTGTGTGTTTGTTGATATGCCTTTTTAAAACTGAGCTATAAAAGCTTTCAAAATCACAATACTGACACTTGTGTATATTCTCTCGTGTGTTTAGAGTTGATGTGATTTTTTAAATGATCCGTCCGAG
Source organism: Endomychus coccineus (assembly GCA_958510875.1). NCBI lineage: Eukaryota > Metazoa > Arthropoda > Insecta > Coleoptera > Endomychidae > Endomychus > Endomychus coccineus. The sequence goes on from OY294070.1 coordinate 1,789,168, forward strand.
TGCCTCCATAATCACAATACAGACACTTGTAGATCTTCTCTCTTGGCTTCATAGAGTTGATGTGACTTTTCAAAGTTACGACGGAGGGCTTCCAAAATCACAATGTTTACCCTTTTTGCGTTCCCTATTAACATAATTTTTCAAAGTATTTTCACTCGTATTACTGATTCCGATAGAACTGTACAATCCCTTGTCATCTGAACAATCAGAATCAATTATATCTTCACATACCTCATCTAGACGGCACTTCTCGATTCTGAAAATGATATTTTTAATTGTTTCATACTTGCAAGCATGTCAAAGCACATTGTATTCGTGAGTCATTCGATTCTTTCTGATTTATTATTTGACAAAACTTACTTTATATTGAATTCCTGGCAATCTACAGACTCCTCTTTGATTTCATCTATACATTCGGGAATATTTTCGTATTTAATTTCAATCTGATCTTCCCAATCTGGATAATTCTTAATTGTTGATGTTGACAACATGTTTTAATTGTATTGAAGGTTAGATGGTTTCAAACAATTCAAACAAAAACAAACGGATGTTTGCGGGTTGCCGTCAAGAACGAAATATGAGTTGAAAGCACGGTCGTACATACAGGTCTGGAAACTCGGGGATGTTTCCTATGTGAGAAGTGGGACCGCTAAGCGTCGACTGTCGCGTAGTACCAAAAGACGTCACGGGTGGCGAGGGATGTTCTCTGACAACTGTCATACTTGACTTGTAAACACAAGGAATACCTGCGTTTTTAGAAACAAATTACGAAACCGTGCATTGTGCCGAAATGCAAAACGGGGTACAAAAGTGTAAAGCAAGAAATTTCTGTTTTTAAAGTGCCGAAAGATGCGGAAATGCGAAAAAAGTGGATGCTTGCGATTTCGGTTAGAAATCGTTTTAACGAGGTCTTTTATGTGTGCGAGCATGTATAACGAAAAAAGAGAAGTTATTTTTAAGGTGAGTAATACATATTGACAAGAGTAACAGTTCTATTCCTCTCTCAAATCAGAATAGTGAATATTGCGTTACGAGAAAAATTATTTTACTTAATAATGTGATTGTTGCTATACTTCGAGATCCAAGCGCTAGCTAGTGGCTGAACGAGGGACTACGAGTTTGGCGACGCGTAAGAGACCCATGTCAAACATACGAGTCCCCAGACCTGTCACCTGTGTATACGACCGTGGTTAAACTCCATCCATAGATAACGGAACAGCTGATTTGGGGCAAAACGTCATTCTGTTCTAACTATAAAGGAGAGGTACATGTTAATATAATGTATTACATTATATTGTTTTTATGAGAAAATAACAAAGATTAACTACATCGCATTCTCTAATCTCTATCAGCAACCATTATCGGCCAGATTTCAATAACCTAAACCCAATACTACTGAATATATTTATGAAACTAATACAAAAAAATAGGTATTTATTTGTTCATTTCGTAAAATGTAACAAATTCTGGCTCTCGGGGGTTTTCAAAGTCGCCGATCACGATTATGATACTCAGAAAGTTCATGCCTAGAAGATGACGTAGATACACAGGGTTCCAGTGACCCGGAAACACCCCCAGGTAATTTGCAGAACATTGCGAGCGTCATAGTCGTGATCGGCGACTTTGAAAACCCCCGAGAGCCAGAATTTGTTACATTTTATGAAGAAAACTAACAAATTCCTAGAAGATGACGTGGTTACCCGGTCTCAGGATACCACCAGGTATTGCAGAAGAGTTTTTTCACGCCATAATCATCACTAGCAACTTTTATATCAACTCTCGAACAGTTAACAAACATTAAAAATAATTTTCTAATGAAATTCATCGATACCCCGGGGATGGTCCAAGGGGACCTCAGGGAATTTTGATGATAGCATATTCGTGTTGAGGGACCCCAAAAACCCCCGTGAAACCAATTCGAGTCTATTTTTTTCATTCACCTCAAAAAGTGCACTCAGAAAAATACATTTTTTCGCTGTAGAAATACATGCCAAATGGAAATTCATGAATTATGTACATCACTCACATCTTGCTTCGGAAATAAAATACATGCCTCTCCAAAAACGAATGTTATAAGTCGTATGTAAAACCTGCAAGAATTTGTTAACAAGAATACCATATCTATTGACACTAATGGAAGAAATGAAAGCAGATATAACTCAACTAAAAACACAATTAATTAAAAATCCAAGAACATATGCTGCAATATCAAAAGAAAATAAAACAGATATACCTAATACACCTAGTTTAATTATTAAACCAAAAATTACTCAAGATGTAGCAAAAACTAAAAATGATCTACAAGAAAAAATTAATCCTGCACATCTAAAAATAGGTATCAAAAATTTAAAAGCTGCTAGAAACGAAAAAAGATATACAAAAACTTCAATTGGCTGCAGAAAAATTACCAACTAAAAATTATGATGTGGAAACTACGAAAATGCGCAAACCGCGTATAAATATACCAGGCTATAAAGGAAACAAGACCATGAAACAAATAGAAGAATGTATCAAAGAGCAAAACGAATGGATCAATGAAACAGATAAATTAAATATCACATATATAAGAAAAAAATATAATAACACCTCAACAATATTTGGCGAGTGTTCTCAAAACTTATTCAAAAAATTCTTGAAATCAAATAAAGCATATATATAAACTGGGAAAGATACCCCGTTTAAGAGGACCTTAATGTAACAAGAGTATGTGGCAAATGTGCAGAAGAGCACGAAACTGAAAACTGTATGAACCATTAAAAAATGTAATAATTGAGAAAATGCTAATTTAAAAAGCAAAGTTGATTATATTGATGAATGGTTGAACAAAACTTCATTCAAGAACTAGAACTAAATTTACATAAAGAAGAATTTACAGGGACATTTATTAATCCAAAAGAAATAATATCTAAAATGAATCCAGGCAACAAAACATTCAACATATTACATTTGAACATCCATAGCGTTAAAAAAAATTTTGATGAATTAACTGTTTTAATTGAAGGCTATAATCTAACGTATTGTGACATTATTATTCTAAGTGAATGTTTTCAAATTTACTCAGAACAGAACCGTTCAATAATGCGGACTACAATAAGAACAATTTTCAGTTACTTCGGTTAATCGTCCCGAATTTAATATCATTGAAATAAATAATTCTAATTTAATATCTAAGAATAATAAAATTCGATATTTAGGAATTATCATAGATCAACATCTTAAATGGCTCCCACACATAGAATATCTTACCAATAGGATTATTTCACAAATTTTATATCATGAAAAATTTTCTAAACATAAAATTACTAATTCTGATCTGTAAATGTCTTATTGAATCAATTCTACGCTATGGTATTATTGTATGGGGATGAACATATGAAAAAAATCTACATTCTTTACAAGTGATACAAAACTTTATTATTTATTTTTTATTTTCATTTATTTATTTTATTTTGTCTTACACAATTACTAGTTTACAAAAACTTATATAATAATAATATTTCTAAAATTATATACACCTATGTGTACAGAACAATTTATTATTGTATTATTTTGCTATTTGTATGCATTAATATAATATTATTAAGCAAATCAAATTTCGTGTAATTGGAAAGACAGGCGTAACAAAAGAAAATGGAATAGATACACATTAGTAATTTTACAACTAAAGAGAATTAAGTTGCAAACACAAATTATGATGCTTTACATTCAGATTACATTGTTTGGAATTAATAAATACATGTATTTACAGTAATTATATTATATTTAAGTATTTTGTTTTGTTTTTACCTATATACTGTTTAGATTTTTTTTGGAAAGTTCTAAGACTGTTTATTTTTTTATGTTCGGTGGTAAAGAATTGATTATTTTAGGAGCTATTGACATAATGAACCTCTGGTTAGCATCTTTCTGTGTGTGTCTAGGAAAGAGTTGAAGTAAGTAATGAAAAACAGGGGTCCAAGAACCGTACCTTGAGGTACTGCTGTCTGTATATCACCCGTGTTGCTGTACGTATCTGTTATTTTTACAATTTGTTTTCTCTGGTAAATAATTTTTGTAAATCTCCAATACAATGCCTTACTCCATATTGTTCGAGAGTGTTTAACAGTGTTTGGATGTGAACACTGAAATACATTTGTTTCCTCCGTCTAATTTTTTTTTGATGTGATTTATTAATTCAAACATTGCTTCATCTGTGCTTATACCTGGCCGAAAACCAAACTGTTTATAATTGAGAATTTTATTTTTCATCAGAAAGTCATGTAACCAAGATTTTAAACATTTTTCAATAATTTTGGTAATATTTATGCACAAAAAAGAACATTTAAAAAAACCATATTTCCCATAATATTGTGACTCGTTATATGACAAACAAATTGCTGAAAGTATCTAACTCTGATAAAAATGTGCATGCAAGATTTGCTTACCATCTAGCCTCAAAGGCTTACAATTTATTACCTTTGCGTAGTAGGAATATTAAAAAATTTTCAATGCAATGTACGTTTATAAATGACAACCATATTACTTTTATAAAACTAATTGATTAATTTACTTTACTTTGTATTTATAATTATAAATAACAAATAAATAAAACTATGATAAATACGTTCTGCACAAAACAAAACACTTAGGTGCATGTTTATAGAAAACAATGTAGCGATAGGTACAATCAGCGAAGTGATTTTTAAACAGTATGTATCATTTTGCACTAAGTTCATTTTATATTAGGTATATTAAGAAACATATATAAATTTACTGTTAATTTTAGTAAGAACTGTTGCTGATACACAATGAATATGAAACGATATAATCAGGTATTTGTATTTAATCGTAATTGTAATTAATTTTAGTTTTAATAATCATTGTTAATTTTAATAATAGATAATAAATAAATGATAAAAAGAATAATAATAATATTAACAGTTTTTGAATTTGATATGTGTACAAATACTGATGTGTATAAATGAAATGAAATCTAGAGGATTTCACAGTTTGTGGCTATTATGTTTTAAAACTTAGTCAATATTCGCCAAGTCTTGTGATTTTTCAAACTTGACACATCAAAGCTGGCTCAACCAAAATGTGTATGTATTCTTTCAACTTGAGGTATAAGTTTCTCTCATAATTGCATTAGTCTCTTTCATCTCTCTTGATAATTCACATCTGTATATTTTATTTATTTATTCAACAAATTACAGATAATAATATTTCTTAAAATAATATTTACATCAAGTATTATGATATCTTCCTGTATATTCACATTTATCATCTGCCGACTTCCTTATGTTTATGCTTAATATGTTTTTTTAAAGCTGACCTATAAGAGCTTCTATAATCACAATACGGACACTTGTGCATATTGTCTCTTGTGTGTTTAGAGTTGATGTGACTTTTTAAAGCTGAGCTATAAGGGCTTACAAAATCGCAATACTGACACTTGTGCATATTGTCTCTTGTGTGTTTAGAGTTGATGTGACTTTTTAAAGCTGAGCTATAAGGGCTTACAAAATCGCAATACTGACACTTGTGCATATTGTCTCTTGTGTGTTTAGAGTTGATGTGATGTTTCAGATTTGATTTCTCAGCATATTCAAAATCGCAATACTGACACTTGTGCATATTCTCTCTTGTGTGTTTAGAGTTGATGTGATTTTTCAAGTGATACTTCCGAGTGCTTCCATAATCGCAATACTGACACTTGTGAATCTTCTCTCTTGTATGTTTGGAGTTGATGTGACTTTTTAAAGCTGAGCTATAAGAGCTTTCGAAATCACAATACAAACACTTGTGGACATTCTCTCTCGTGTGTTTAGAGTTGATGTGATTTTTTAAGTGATCCTTCTGAGTGCCTCCATAATCGCAATACTGACACTTGAGAATCTTCTCTCTTGTGTGTTTCGAGTTGATGTGTATTTTTAAAACTGAGCTATAAGGGCTTTCAAAATCGCAATATTGACAATTGTGTATATTCTCTCTTGTGTGTTTAGAGTTGATGTGATTTTTTAAGTGATTCTTCTGAGTGCTTCCAAAATCGCAATACTGACACTTGAGAATCTTCTCTTTTGTGTGTTTAGAGTTGATGTGATTTTTTAAATGATCCTTCTGAGTGCTTTCAAAATCACAATACAGACACTTGTAGATCTTCTCTCTTGTGTGTTTGGAGTTGATGTGACTTTTTAAAGCTGAGCTATAAGAGCTTTCAAAATCACAATACAAACACTTGTGGACGTTCTCTCTTGTGTGTTTAGAGTTGATGTGATTTTTTAAGTAATACTTCTGAGTGCTTCCATAATCGCAATACTGACATTTGAGAATCTTCTCTCTTGTGTGTTTGGAGTTGATGTGACTTTTTAAAGCTGAGCTATAAGAGCTTTCAAAATCACAATACAAACACTTGTGGACTTTCTCTCTTGTGTGTTTAGAGTTGATGTGAGCTTTTAAGTGATCCTTCTGAGTGCCTCTATAATCGCAATACTGACACTTGAGAATCTTCTCTCTTGTGTGTTTCGAGTTGATGTGTATTTTCAAAACTGAGCTATAAGGGCTTTCAAAATCGCAATATTGACAATTGTGTATATTCTCTCTTGTGTGTTTAGAGTTGATGTGATTTTTTAAGTGATTCTTCCGAGTGCTTCCAAAATCGCAATACTGACACTTGAGAATCTTCTCTCTTGTGTGTTTAGAGTTGATGTGATTTTTTAAATGTTCCTTCTGAGTGTTTTCATAATCACAATACTGACACTTGTAGATCTTCTCTCTTGTGTGTTTGGAGTTGATGTGACTTTTTAAAGCTGAGCTATAAGAGCTTTCAAAATCACAATACACACACTTGTGGATCTTCTCTCTTGTGTGTTTAGAGTTGATGTGACTTTTTAAAACTGAGCTAAAAGGGCTTTCATAATCGCAATACTGACACTTGTGTATCTTCTCTCTTTTTATCTTTATGGAGTTGATGTGACTTTTCAAATTTGACAACTGAGGACTTCCAAAATCGCAATGTTTACCCCTTTTGCCTTTCCTATCAACATAATTTTTCAAAGTATTTTCACTCGTGTTACTGATTGCAGATACCAACTTAGAGGATGGAATATCACGATAAGCAAAACATTCATTTACCCTGTTATGTGGAACCATCACATGATCTTCCATCTTTGTCCCATCATGAAAATTATACACACTACCTTGGCATTCCAATGAGTCCTTTGAACCCAGAATTCCGATAGAACTGTCAACTGAGCAATCAGAAGCAATTATATCTTTACATACCTCATCTAGACGCCACTTCTGGATTCTGAAAATGATATTTTTACTTGTTTAATACCCCAATAAAATACGTTGTATTGGTGAGTCAGTTGATTCTTCTTGATTTATTTATTGATAAAAACTTACTTTATATTGAATTCCTGGCAATCTACAGACTCCTCTTTGATGTTATCTATACATTCGGGAATATTTTCGTATTTAATTTCAATCTGATCTTCCCAATCTGGATAATCCTTGACTGTCGATGTTGATAACATGTTTACTGTTTAGTCATACTATTGAAGGTGAGGTGAAGGTTAGGTGGTTTCAAACAAACGGATGTTTGCGGGTTGCCGACAAGAACGAAATATGAGTTAAATGTTAAACTCCATCCATAGATATTATATAAGTATACATACATGGGTAGCACATCAAGGTTTTTCATTGACACGCCTACATAAGGAACAGCTGATTTGGGGCAAAACGTCGTTCTTTTCTCGCCAGATGAGTAGGTACATCTTAATGTAATGTATTATATTATATTGTTTTTATTAGAAAATAGCATTTTTTTCAAATTATAGTAGTTTTGTTGTTGCTAGGTTACTTGTTTTCAAACAAAGCTTTATTATCAAGCTGTGTTTGCGTTAAAAACGTGTGTTCTACCCCAAATATAATGGAGGATATTTTGAAAAATGCTGAAAAAGCAAGAGAATCATTATTTCCATCGAAAAGTGAAGCCGTATACAAAAAAGAATATAAAATATATCTGGAGCGACTGACACGGAAAAATGTTATGCCAAAAGATGCCACTGAAACTGTATTTCTGGCATATTTTCAAGAACTGGTAAGGAATTTTCTATGTTTTTCGGTAGATTTGGTAGTAATTGTGTTTATTCGTTGCAGTCAGAAACGTATAGTCCGAATTCGTTATGGACTAAATGGTCAATGCTAAAATCGATGGTGACCATACATGAGAAACGAGATATCGTCAAGTTTAATGAACTAGACGGAATTATAGAATCTATAATGTCCCAGGGGAGTTATGACCCTCTTTATTGATAACGTAAAAATGACGATATAAGCTTATATCTCGGTCAGAAATAAATAAATTTAAGGTATAAAAATCGTGTAATTTTAATTTTGTTTTCAATAATAATATTTATTCTTTTACTGACACATACAAAGTTACTTTATTGTAACATTTTAGGTGAAGGCCTTTGACACAATACATCATGAACAATTACTACAGGTTTTAGAGCGCTATGGAATTCGTGGTACTGTGTAAAATCTTTTCAAAGATTATCTAAACGACCGCTCACAATATGTAAAAGTCAATAATAGTCTAAGGGAATCGCAACTAGTGAGAGTGGGTGTGCCTCAATAGGGCCTTTACTCTTCACCATTTATATAAATTATCTCGTCAACACTTGACATAGATTGCAAGGTAATATCATATGCTGATGTTGCCATATTTGGTGGATATGATTGGGAAGTTACTAAGGAAAGAGTACAAAAAGGTATGAATGTCATAAACTGTGTCTAAATGCAGATATGACCAATTATATAACATTTGCCATCACAGATATAAACAGACCCAAATTTCACAGCAATAATATTAAGGGCAGTGGAGACATAAAATAAGTTGAAAATGCTATATATGTTAGGAAAATAATAGAGAAAGGCACTGATTAATATTTTATTACGATGTTTTGTACACGAGAGCTCTTTACAAGTTGAATAATAATATGTTAATGCTCTACCTCGCGTTCTCACTTGCCGAGGTTCGGTTGTTAGGGGCTTCCCCGTAATCGCCAATAGCTCTGGATCCGACGGACTGGCGCCGGAGATGACCTCAGCCAGTTGTAGTAGTTAGTCAACCCAATATTACCAGCATTTATGCCAGCCAACATATATTCAGGAATTATTACAGATGAAAACATAAATGAAATCAACAGGTAGCATATTTAACAAAGCGAATTAGAAAACTAATTTACCAATTTTATCAGTTAAGGGATATTTTGAGTATAAATATATTGATTTTGGTATACAAATCCCTAGTGGAATCACTTTTAAGATATGGAATAATGATTTGGGGAGCATTATATTAAAATTCATTAAAAACCTTTACTACAATTCAAGATTATATACAAACAAATTGCTGAAAGTATCTAACTCTAATAAAAATGTGCATGCAAGGTTTGCTTACCATCTAGCCTCAAAGGCTTACAATTTAATGCCTTTGCATATTAGGAATATTAAAAGATTTTCAATGCAATGTACGTTTATAAATGACAACCAAATTACTTTTATAAAACTAATTGATTAATTTACTTTACTTTGTATTTATAATTATAAATAACAAATAAATAAAACTATGATAAATACGTTCTGCACAAAACAAAACACTTAGGTGCATGTTTATAGAAAACAATGTAGCGATAGGTACAATCAGCGAAGTGATTTTTAAACAGTATGTATCATTTTGCACTAAGTTCATTTTATATTAGGTATATTAAGAAACATATATAAATTTACTGTTAATTTTAGTAAGAACTGTTGCTGATACACAATGAATATGAAACGATATAATCAGGTATTTGTATTTAATCGTAATTGTAATTAATTTTAGTTTTAATAATCATTGTTAATTTTAATAATAGATAATAAATAAATGATAAAAAGAATAATAATAATATTAACAGTTTTTAAATTTGATATGTATACAAATACTGATGTATATAAATGAAATGAAATCTAGAGGATTTCACAGTTTGTGGCTATTATGTTTTAAAACTTAGTCAATATTCGCCAAGTCTTGTGATTTTTCAGACTTGACACATCAAAGCTGGCTTAACTAAAATATGTATGTATTCTTTCAACTTGAGGTACAAGTTTTTTTCATAATTGCAATAGTCTCTTTCATTTTTTTTGATAATTCACTTCTGTATATTTACATCAAGTATTATGATATCTTCCTGTATATTCACATTTATCATTTGCCAACTTCCTTATGTTTATACTTAATACGTTTTTTTAAAGCTGACCTATAAGAGCTTCTATAATCACAATACGGACACTTGTGCATAGTCTCTTGTGTGTTTAGAGTTGATGTGATGTTTCAGATTTGATTTCTCAGCATATTCAAAATCGCAATACTGACACTTGTGCATATTCTCTCTTGTGTGTTTAGAGTTGATGTGATTTTTCAAGTGATACTTCCGAGTGCTTCCATAATCGCAATACTGACACTTGTGAATCTTCTCTCTTGTATGTTTGGAGTTGATGTGACTTTTTAAAGCTGAGCTATAAGAGCTTTCGAAATCACAATACAAACACTTGTGGACGTTCTCTCTTGTGTGTTTAGAGTTGATGTGATTTTTTAAATGATCCTTCTGAGTGCTTTCAAAATCACAATACAGACACTTGTAGATCTTCTCTCTTGTGTGTTTGGAGTTGATGTGACTTTTTAAAGCTGAGCTATAAGAGCTTTCAAAATCACAATACAAACACTTGTGGACATTCTCTCTTGTGTGTTTAGAGTTGATGTGATTTTTCAAGTGATACTTCCGAGTGCTTCCATAATCGCAATACTGACACTTGTGAATCTTCTCTCTTGTATGTTTGGAGTTGATGTGACTTTTTAAAGCTGAGCTATAAGAGCTTTCGAAATCACAATACAAACACTTGTGAACATTCTCTCTCGTGTGTTTAGAGTTGATGTGATTTTTCAAGTGATACTTCCATAATCGCAATACTGACACTTGTGAATCTTCTCTCTTGTATGTTTGGAGTTGATGTGACTTTTTAAAGCTGAGCTATAAGAGCTTTCAAAATCACAATACAAACACTTGTGCATATTCTCTCTTGTGTGTTTAGAGTTGATGTGATTTTTCAAGTGATACTTCCGAGTGCTTCCATAATCGCAATACTGACACTTGTGAATCTTCTCTCTTGTATGTTTGGAGTTGATGTGACTTTTTAAAGCTGAGCTATAAGAGCTTTCGAAATCACAATACAAACACTTGTGAACATTCTCTCTCGTGTGTTTAGAGTTGATGTGATTTTTCAAGTGATACTTCCGAGTGCTTCCATAATCGCAATACTGACACTTGTGAATCTTCTCTCTTGTATGTTTGGAGTTGATGTGACTTTTTAAAGCTGAGCTATAAGAGCTTTCAAAATCACAATACAAACACTTGTGAACATTCTCTCTCGTGTGTTTAGAGTTGATGTGATTTTTTAAGTGATCCTTCTGAGTGCTTCCATAATCGCAATACTGACACTTGTGAATCTTCTCTCTTGTGTGTTTGGAGTTGATGTGACTTTTTAAAGCTGAGCTATAAGAGCTTTCAAAATCGCAATACTGACACTTGTGCATATTCTCTCTTGTGTGTTTAGAGTTGATGTGATTTTTCAAGTGATACTTCCGAGTGCTTCCATAATCGCAATACTGACACTTGTGAATCTTCTCTCTTGTATGTTTGGAGTTGATGTGACTTTTTGAAGCTGAGCTATAAGAGCTTTCGAAATCACAATACAAACACTTGTGGACATTCTCTCTCGTGTGTTTAGAGTTGATGTGATTTTTTAAGTGATCCTTCTGAGTGCTTCCATAATCACAATACAGACACTTGTGAATCTTCTCTCTTGTGTGTTTGGAGTTGATGTGACCTTTTAAAGCTGAGCTATAAGAGCTTTCAAAATCACAATACAAACACTTGTGAACATTCTCTCTCGTGTGTTTAGAGTTGATGTGATTTTTTAAGTGATCCTTCTGAGTGCTTCCATAATCACAATACAGACACTTGTGAATCTTCTCTCTTGTGTGTTTGGAGTTGATGTGACTTTTTAAAGCTGAGCTATAAGAGCTTTCAAAATCACAATACAAACACTTGTGAACATTCTCTCTCGTGTGTTTAGAGTTGATGTGATTTTTTAAGTGATCCTTCTGAGTGCTTCCATAATCGCAATACTGACACTTGTGAATCTTCTCTCTTGTGTGTTTGGAGTTGATGTGACTTTTTAAAGCTGAGCTATAAGAGCTTTCAAAATCACAATACAAACACTTGTGAACATTCTCTCTCGTGTGTTTAGAGTTGATGTGATTTTTTAAGTGATCCTTCTGAGTGCTTCCATAATCACAATACAGACACTTGTGAATCTTCTCTCTTGTGTGTTTGGAGTTGATGTGACTTTTTAAAGCTGAGCTATAAGAGCTTTCAAAATCACAATACAAACACTTGTGAACATTCTCTCTCGTGTGTTTAGAGTTGATGTGATTTTTTAAGTGATCCTTCTGAGTGCTTCCATAATCGCAATACTGACACTTGTGAATCTTCTCTCTTGTGTGTTTGGAGTTGATGTGACTTTTTAAAGCTGAGCTATAAGAGCTTTCGAAATCACAATACAAACACTTGTGGACATTCTCTCTCATGTGTTTAGAGTTGATGTGATTTTTTAAGTGATCCTTCTGAGTGCTTCCATAATCGCAATACTGACACTTGTGAATCTTCTCTCTTGTGTGTTTGGAGTTGATGTGACTTTTTAAAGCTGAGCTATAAGAGCTTTCGAAATCACAATACAAACACTTGTGGACATTCTCTCTCGTGTGTTTAGAGTTGATGTGATTTTTTAAGTGATCCTTCTGAGTGCCTCCATAATCGCAATACTGACACTTGAGAATCTTCTCTGTTGTGTGTTTGGAGTTGATGTGACTTTTCAAAGCTGAGCTATAAGAGCTTTCAAAATCACAATACAAACACTTGTGGACATTCTCTCTCGTGTGTTTAGAGTTGATGTGATTTTTTCAGTGATCCTTCTGAGTGCTTCCATAATCGCAATACTGACACTTGTGAATCTTCTCTCTTGTATGTTTGGAGTTGATGTGACTTTTTAAAGCTGAGCTATAAGAGCTTTCGAAATCACAATACAAACACTTGTGGACATTCTCTCTCGTGTGTTTAGAGTTGATGTGATTTTTTAAGTGATCCTTCTGAGTGCTTCCATAATCGCAATACTGACACTTGTGAATCTTCTCTCTTGTGTGTTTGGAGTTGATGTGACTTTTTAAAGCTGAGCTATAAGAGCTTTCAAAATCACATTACAAACACTTGTGAACATTTTCTCTCGTGTGTTTAGAGTTGATGTGATTTTTTAAGTGATCCTTCTGAGTGCTTCCATAATCACAATACAGACACTTGTGAATCTTCTCTCTTGTGTGTTTGGAGTTGATGTGACTTTTTAAAGCTGAGCTATAAGAGCTTTCAAAATCACAATACAAACACTTGTGAACATTCTCTCTTGTGTGTTTAGAGTTGATGTGATTTTTTAAATGATCCTTCTGAGTGCCTCCATAATCGCAATACTGACACTTGTGAATCTTCTCACTTGTATGTTTGGAGTTGATGTGACTTTTTAAAGCTGAGCTATAAGAGCTTTCGAAATCACAATACAAACACTTGTGGACATTCTCTCTCGTGTGTTTAGAGTTGATGCGATTTTTTAAGTGATCCTTCTGAGTGCTTCCATAATCGCAATACTGACACTTGTGAATCTTCTCTCTTGTGTGTTTGGAGTTGATGTGACTTTTTAAAGCTGAGCTATAAGAGCTTTCAAAATCACAATACAAACACTTGTGAACATTCTCTCTCGTGTGTTTAGAGTTGATGTGATTTTTTAAGTGATCCTTCTGAGTGCTTCCATAATCGCAATACTGACACTTGTGAATCTTCTCTCTTGTGTGTTTGGAGTTGATGTGACTTTTTAAAGCTGAGCTATAAGAGCTTTCAAAATCACAATACAAACACTTGTGAACATTCTCTCTTGTGTGTTTAGAGTTGATGTGATTTTTTAAATGATCCTTCTGAGTGCCTCCATAATCGCAATACTGACACTTGTGAATCTTCTCTCTTGTATGTTTGGAGTTGATGTGACTTTTTAAAGCTGAGCTATAAGAGCTTTCGAAATCACAATACAAACACTTGTGGACATTCTCTCTCGTGTGTTTAGAGTTGATGTGATTTTTTAAGTGATCCTTCTGAGTGCTTCCATAATCGCAATACTGACACTTGTGAATCTTCTCTCTTGTATGTTTGGAGTTGATGTGACTTTTTAAAGCTGAGCTATAAGAGCTTTCGAAATCACAATACAAACACTTGTGGACATTCTCTCTCGTGTGTTTAGAGTTGATGTGATTTTTTAAGTGATCCTTCTGAGTGCTTCCATAATCGCAATACTGACACTTGTGAATCTTCTCTCTTGTGTGTTTAGAGTTGATGTGACTTTTTAAAGCTGAGCTATAAGAGCTTTCAAAATCACAATACAAACACTTGTGAACATTCTCTCTCGTGTGTTTAGAGTTGATGTGATTTTTTAAGTGATCCTTCTGAGTGCTTCCATAATCGCAATACTGACACTTGTGAATCTTCTCTCTTGTGTGTTTGGAGTTGATGTGACTTTTTAAAGCTGAGCTATAAGAGCTTTCAAAATCACAATACAAACACTTGTGAACATTCTCTCTCGTGTGTTTAGAGTTGATGTGATTTTTTAAGTGATCCTTCTGAGTGCTTCCATAATCGCAATACTGACACTTGTGAATCTTCTCTCTTGTGTGTTTAGAGTTGATGTGACGTTTCAGATTTAACTTCTCAGTGTTTTCATAATCACAATACTGACACTTGTGCATATCCTCTCTTGTGTGTTTAGAGTTGATGTGACGTTTCAATTTTGCCTCCTGCACATTTTCATAATCGCAATACTGACACTTGTGTATATTCTCTCTTGTGTGTTTAGAGTTGATGTGATTTTTTAAGTGATCCTTCCGAGTGCTTCCAAAATCGCAATACTGACACTTGAGAATCTTCTCTCTTGTGTGTTTGGAGTTGATGTGATTTTTTAAGTGATCCTTCCGAGTGCTTCCAAAATCGCAATACTGACACTTGAGAATCTTCTCTCTTGTGTGTTTAGAGTTGATGTGATTTTTTAAGTGATCCTTCCGAGTGCTTCCAAAATCGCAATACTGACACTTGTGAACATTCTCTCTTGTGTGTTTAGAGTTGATGTGATTTTTTAAATGATCCTTCTGAGTGCCTCCATAATCGCAATACTGACACTTGTGAATCTTCTCTCTTGTGTGTTTAGAGTTGATGTGACGTTTCAGATTTAACTTCTCAGTGTTTTCATAATCACAATACTGACACTTGTGCATATCCTCTCTTGTGTGTTTAGAGTTGATGTGACGTTTCAATTTTGCCTCCTGCACATTTTCATAATCGCAATACTGACACTTGTGTATATTCTCTCTTGTGTGTTTAGAGTTGATGTGATTTTTTAAGTGATCCTTCCGAGTGCTTCCAAAATCGCAATACTGACACTTGAGAATCTTCTCTCTTGTGTGTTTGGAGTTGATGTGATTTTTTAAGTGATCCTTCCGAGTGCTTCCAAAATCGCAATACTGACACTTGAGAATCTTCTCTCTTGTGTGTTTAGAGTTGATGTGATTTTTTAAGTGATCCTTCCGAGTGCTTCCAAAATCGCAATACTGACACTTGTGAACATTCTCTCTTGTGTGTTTAGAGTTGATGTGATTTTTTAAATGATCCTTCTGAGTGCCTCCATAATCGCAATACTGACACTTGTGAATCTTCTCTCTTGTGTGTTTAGAGTTGATGTGACGTTTCAGATTTAACTTCTCAGTGTTTTCATAATCACAATACTGACACTTGTGCATATCCTCTCTTGTGTGTTTAGAGTTGATGTGACGTTTCAATTTTGCCTCCTGCACATTTTCATAATCGCAATACTGACACTTGTGTATATTCTCTCTTGTGTGTTTAGAGTTGATGTGATTTTTTAAGTGATCCTTCCGAGTGCTTCCAAAATCGCAATACTGACACTTGAGAATCTTCTCTCTTGTGTGTTTGGAGTTGATGTGATTTTTTAAATGGTCCTTCTGAGTGCTTCCATAATCACAATACAGACACTTGTAGATCTTCTCTCTTGTGTGTTTAGAGTTGATGTGATTTTTTAAATGGTCCTTCTGAGTGCTTCCATAATCACAATACAGACACTTGTAGATCTTCTCTCTTGTGTGTTTGGAGTTGATGTGACTTTTTAAAGCTGAGCTATAAGAGCTTTCAAAATCACAATACAAACACTTGTGGATTTTCTCTCTTGTGTGTTTGGAATTGATGTGACTTTTTAAAACTGAGCTAAAAGGGCTTTCATAATCGCAATACTGACACTTGTGTATCTTCGCTCTTTTTATCTTAATGGAGTTGATGTGACTTTTCAAATTTGACAACAGAGGACTTCCAAAATCGCAACCCCTTTTGCCTTTCCTATCAACATAATTTTTCGAAGTATTTTCACTTGTATTACTGACTGCAGATACCAACTTAGAGGATGGAGTATCACGATAAGCGGAACATTCTTTTTCCATGTTATGTGCAACCATCACATGATTTTCCATCTTTGTCACATCATGAAAATTATACCCACTACCTTGGCATTCCAATGAGTCCTTTGAACCCAGAATTCCAATAGTACTGTACAATCCCTTGTCCTCTGAATAATCAAAATCAATTATATCTTTACATACGTCATCTAGACGGCACTTCTCGATTCTGAAAATGATATTTTTACTTGTTTAACACCCCAATAAGATACGTTGTATTCGTGAGTCATTCGATTCTTTCTGATTTATTAATTGACAAAACTTACTTTATATTGAATTCCTGGCAATCTACAAACTGTTCTTTGATTTCATCTATGTATTCGGGAATATTTTCGTATTTAATTTCAATCTGATCTTCCCAATTTGAATAATTCTTAACTGTTGATGACATGTTTAGTGATAGTATTGATTGGATGGTTTCAAACAAAGGGATGTTTGCGGGTTGCGGACAAGAACGAAATATGAGCATAGAGATGTAGATCTCTATGAATATGAGTTGAAGTTAAACTCTATCCATAGATATTATATAAGTACACACCACGGTCGTACATACAGGTCTGGGGACTCGTATGTTTGACATGAGTCTCTTACGCGTCGCCAAACTCGTAGTCCCTCATTCAGCCACTAGCTAGCGCTTGGATCGAAGTGGTGAAACGATTTCTTTCCGGAATCGCAAGCAGTGTTACTAAGTATTCTGATTTGAGAGAGGAATAGAACTGTTACTCTTGTCAAAATGTATTACTCACCTTAAAAATAACTTCCCTTTTTCGTTATACATGACGCACACAAAAGTCCTCGTTAAAACGATTTTTATCCGGAATCGCAAGCATCCACTTTTTTCGCTTTTCCGCATCTTTCGGCACTTTAAAAACAGAAATTTCTTGCTTTACACTTTTGTACCCCGTTTTGCATTTCGGCACAATGCACGGTTTCGTAAATTGTTTCTAAGAACGCAGGTATTCCTTGTGTACAAGTCAACTGACAGTTGTCAGAGTACACGGTCGTATACGTGCCAGAGAACATACCTCGCCACCCGTGACGTCTTTTGATATTACGCGACAGTCGACGCTTAGCGGTCCCACTTCTCACATAGGAAACATCCCCGAGTTTCCAGACCTGTATGTACGACCGTGGCATACACACATGGACAGCGTATCAGGGTTTTTCATGGACACGGCTACACGGGCTACATAAGGAACAGCTGATTTGGGGCAGATCGTCGTTCTGTTCTCGCCATATGAGTAGGTACATGTTAATGTAATGTATTATACTAGCAACCCACGCGGAATTCGGCTAGAATAAAAAGTGACGCTCATTAATTCGCGATATTTATTCAAAGTAATAATAAATTTGTTTTAAAAGTAAATCAAATATTAGGTTTTAATTATATACAAAATGCAATAGTCAAGTATAAATGTACAAATATTTACAATTTTCAGCTCTTAATATAAAATTGAAATTATGATTTACATATAAAATTTACAAAATTTCAATATATCCAGGATTTTTAGTAGAAACTTTAATTATCAGCTGTGATAGACGGTTGTTTTCGACCCGTTATATACTACTTACCTAAAAAAGAAAAATGGCTTCAATCTAGTGAAATTTAGATTATTTTTTTATATTCCTAGATCCCTCTGCTGCGGTCAAGCCACATGGTGCAGAGGATCTCAACAACAACTTAAAAACAACCTTTATTCTGTCACTTGAAAGTAATCAAAATTTTTGATCAAACCTATGCGAGTAATAAAAAACTGGCCACTTTACATACATTTTTTTAAATAATTTTTTGTTGATTTCCTTTTACGATGCGCTTAATTTTAATATGATGAATTCATATATTCATAGAAAATAAATTAAAAAATAAAATTTAAAAATTGAAACATTTAACATTTTCGAAAAAAAAAATTGAAATTGTAACTTTTCAGACTAATTATGGTATGCTGAATCCAAATCTGAAATTATTTTTCATCTATCTCCTATAGTTTTTTATAAAATCAGTTTTTTTTATTTTGAGGTCAAAGGTCACTGAAAATCAAAAATCGAAAACCGTTTGTAATGTTCAGCCCATGACCTTTCGATTGATATATAACATGTGCATGTAAGTCTAACGGTCTAGGAGTAATGCTTACAGTAGCGTTATACATATATATATATAGATAGTTTTTATGAGAAAATAGCATTTTTAAAAATTATAGTAGTTCTTTAGTTGATTGCCCTTTTACTTTCATTTTATTTAATGATATGGTATAATACTATAACAATTTGACATTAGGGTTTTAATAGTGAAATGTCTGATTAATTAGCTTTATAGGATACTTTTATTATGATATTATTAGTTTTTAAATTTAACAAGTACACAAATACTAATGTAAATAAATGAAATGAAATCTGAGGATTCCAGTTTGTGGTTTTTTTGTTCTTTTGGTTGTAACAATTTCTTGAAGAACGTTGATTCTACAACTTAGCCAACATTCGCCAAGTCTTGTGATTTCTCAGACTTGACACATCAAAGCTGGCTCAACCAAAATGTGTATGTATTCTTTCAACTTGAGGTATAAGTTTCTCTCATAATTGCATTAGTCTCTTTCATCTTTCTTGATAATTCACTTCTGTATATTTACATCAAGTATTTTGATGTCTTCCTGTAAATTCATATTTATCATCTGCCAACTTCCTTATGTTTGTGCTTAATGTGTTTTTTTAAAGCTGACCTATAAGAGCTTGTATAATGACAATACAGACAATTGTGTATCTCCTCTCTTGTGTGTTTAGAGTTGATGTGATTTTTTAAGTAAGCCTTCCGAGTGCTTCCATAATCACAATACAGGCAATTGTGCATATTCTCTCTTGTGTGTTTAGAGTTGATGTGACTTTTCAAATTTGCCTCTAATGCGCTTTCATAATCACAATACTGACACTTGTGCATATTGTTTCATGTGTGTATAGAGTTGATGTGTCTTTTTAGAACTTGACTATTAGAGCTTTCATAATCACAATACTGACACTTGTACATATTCTCTCTTGTGTGTTTAGAGTTGATGTGATTTTTTAAGTGAGCCTTCTGAGTGCTTCTATAATCACAATACAGGCAATTGTGCATATTCTCTCTTGTGTGTTTAGAGTTGATGTGACTTTTCAAATTTGCCTCTAATGCGCTTTCATAATCACAATACTGACACTTGTGCATATTGTTTCATGTGTGTATAGAGTTGATGTGTCTTTTTAGAACTTGACTATTAGAGCTTTCATAATCACAATACTGACACTTGTACATATTCTCTCTTGTGTGTTTAGAGTTGATGTGATTTTTTAAGTGAGCCTTCTGAGTGCTTCTATAATCACAATACAGGCAATTATGCATATTCTCTCTTGTGTGTTTAGAGTTGATGTGACTTTTCAAATTTGCCTCTAATGCGCTTTCATAATCACAATACTGACACTTGTGCATATTGTTTCTTGTGTGTATAGAGTTGATGTGTCTTTTTAGACCTCGACTATTAGAGCTTTCATAATCACAATACTGACACTTGTGCATATTCTCTCTTGTGTGTTCAGAGTTGATGTGATTTTTTTAGTGAGCCTTCCGAGTGCTTCTATAATCACAATACAGGCAATTGTGCATATTCTCTCTTGTGTGTTTAGAGTTGATGTGACTTTTCAAATTTGCCTCTAATGCGCTTTCATAATCACAATACTGACACTTGTGCATATTGTTTCATGTGTGTATAGAGTTGATGTGTCTTTTTAGAACTTGACTATTAGAGCTTTCATAATCACAATACTGACACTTGTGCATATTCTCTCTTGTGTGTTTAGAGTTGATGTGATTTTTTAAGTGAGCCTTCCGAGTGCTTCTATAATCACAATACAGGCAATTGTGCATATTCTCTCTTGTGTGTTTAGAGTTGATGTGACTTTTCAAATTTGTCTCTAATGCGCTTTCATAATCACAATACTGACACTTGTGCATATTGTTTCTCGTGTGTATAGAGTTGATGTGTCTTTTTAGACCTCAACTATTAGAGCTTTCATAATCACAATACTGACACTTGTGCATATTCTCTCTTGTGTGTTTAGAGTTGATGTGATTTTTTAAGTGAGCCTTCCGAGTGCTTCTATAATCACAATACAGGCAATTGTGCATATTCTCTCTTGTGTGTTTAGAGTTGATGTGACTTTTCAAATTTGCCTCTAATGCGCTTTCATAATCACAATACTGACACTTGTGCATATTGTTTCATGTGTGTATAGAGTTGATGTGTCTTTTTAGAACTTGACTATTAGAGCTTTCATAATCACAATACTGACACTTGTACATATTCTCTCTTGTGTGTTTAGAGTTGATGTGATTTTTTAAGTGAGCCTTCCGAGTGCTTCTATAATCACAATACAGGCAATTGTGCATATTCTCTCTTGTGTGTTTAGAGTTGATGTGACTTTTCAAATTTGCCTCTAATGCGCTTTCATAATCACAATACTGACACTTGTGCATATTGTTTCATGTGTGTATAGAGTTGATGTGTCTTTTTAGAACTTGACTATTAGAGCTTTCATAATCACAATACTGACACTTGTACATATTCTCTCTTGTGTGTTTAGAGTTGATGTGATTTTTTAAGTGAGCCTTCCGAGTGCTTCTATAATCACAATACAGGCAATTGTGCATATTCTCTCTTGTGTGTTTAGAGTTGATGTGACTTTTCAAATTTGCCTCTAATGCGCTTTCATAATCACAATACTGACACTTGTGCATATTGTTTCATGTGTGTATAGAGTTGATGTGTCTTTTTAGAACTTGACTATTAGAGCTTTCATAATCACAATACTGACACTTGTGCATATTCTCTCTTGTGTGTTTAGAGTTGATGTGATTTTTTAAGTGAGCCTTCCGAGTGCTTCTATAATCACAATACAGGCAATTGTGCATATTCTCTCTTGTGTGTTTAGAGTTGATGTGACTTTTCAAATTTGTCTCTAATGCGCTTTCATAATCACAATACTGACACTTGTGCATATTGTTTCTCGTGTGTATAGAGTTGATGTGTCTTTTTTAGAACTTGACTATTAGAGCTTTCATAATCACAATACTGACACTTGTGCATATTCTCTCTTGTGTGTTTAGAGTTGATGTGATTTTTTAAGTGACCCTTCTGAGTGCTGCTATAATCACAATATAGGCAATTGTGCATATTCTCTCTTGTGTGTTTAGAGTTGATGTGACTTTTCAAATTTGCCTCTAATGCGCTTTCATAATCACAATACTGACACTTGTACATATTCTCTCTTGTGTGTTTAGAGTTGATGTGATTTTTTAAGTGAGCCTTCTGAGTGCTTCTATAATCACAATACAGGCAATTGTGCATATTCTCTCTTGTGTGTTTAGAGTTGATGTGACTTTTCAAATTTGCCTCTAATGCGCTTTCATAATCACAATACTGACACTTGTACATATTCTCTCTTGTGTGTTTAGAGTTGATGTGATTTTTTAAGTGAGCCTTCTGAGAGCTTCTATAATCACAATACTGACACTTGTGCATATTCTCTCTTGTGTGTTTAGAGTTGATGTGATTTTTTAAGTGAGCCTTCCGAGTGCTTCTATAATCACAATACAGGCAATTGTGCATATTCTCTCTTGTGTGTTTAGAGTTGATGTGACTTTTCAAATTTGCCTCTAATGCGCTTTCATAATCACAATACTGACACTTGTGCATATTGTTTCATGTGTGTATAGAGTTGATGTGTCTTTTTAGAACTTGACTATTAGAGCTTTCATAATCACAATACTGACACTTGTACATATTCTCTCTTGTGTGTTTAGAGTTGATGTGATTTTTTAAGTGAGCCTTCCGAGTGCTTCTATAATCACAATACAGGCAATTGTGCATATTCTCTCTTGTGTGTTTAGAGTTGATGTGACTTTTCAAATTTGCCTCTAATGCGCTTTCATAATCACAATACTGACACTTGTGCATATTGTTTCATGTGTGTATAGAGTTGATGTGTCTTTTTAGAACTTGACTATTAGAGCTTTCATAATCACAATACTGACACTTGTACATATTCTCTCTTGTGTGTTTAGAGTTGATGTGATTTTTTAAGTGAGCCTTCCGAGTGCTTCTATAATCACAATACAGGCAATTGTGCATATTCTCTCTTGTGTGTTTAGAGTTGATGTGACTTTTCAAATTTGCCTCTAATGCGCTTTCATAATCACAATACTGACACTTGTGCATATTGTTTCATGTGTGTATAGAGTTGATGTGTCTTTTTAGAACTTGACTATTAGAGCTTTCATAATCACAATACTGACACTTGTGCATATTCTCTCTTGTGTGTTTAGAGTTGATGTGATTTTTTAAGTGAGCCTTCCGAGTGCTTCTATAATCACAATACAGGCAATTGTGCATATTCTCTCTTGTGTGTTTAGAGTTGATGTGACTTTTCAAATTTGTCTCTAATGCGCTTTCATAATCACAATACTGACACTTGTGCATATTGTTTCTCGTGTGTATAGAGTTGATGTGTCTTTTTAGAACTTGACTCAGAGCTTTCATAATCACAATACTGACACTTGTGCATATTCTCTCTTGTGTGTTTAGAGTTGATGTGATTTTTTAAGTGACCCTTCTGAGTGCTGCTATAATCACAATACAGGCAATTGTGCATATTCTCTCTTGTGTGTTTAGAGTTGATGTGACTTTTCAAATTTGCCTCTAATGCGCTTTCATAATCACAATACTGACACTTGTACATATTCTCTCTTGTGTGTTTAGAGTTGATGTGATTTTTTAAGTGAGCCTTCTGAGTGCTTCTATAATCACAATACAGGCAATTGTGCATATTCTCTCTTGTGTGTTTAGAGTTGATGTGACTTTTCAAATTTGCCTCTAATGCGCTTTCATAATCACAATACTGACACTTGTACATATTCTCTCTTGTGTGTTTAGAGTTGATGTGATTTTTTAAGTGAGCCTTCTGAGTGCTTCTATAATCACAATACTGACACTTGTGCATATTCTCTCTTGTGTGTTTAGAGTTGATGTGATTTTTTAAGTGAGCCTTCCGAGTGCTTCTATAATCACAATACAGGCAATTGTGCATATTCTCTCTTGTGTGTTTAGAGTTGATGTGACTTTTCAAATTTGCCTCTAATGCGCTTTCATAATCACAATACTGACACTTGTGCATATTGTTTCATGTGTGTATAGAGTTGATGTGTCTTTTTAGAACTTGACTATTAGAGCTTTCATAATCACAATACTGACACTTGTACATATTCTCTCTTGTGTGTTTAGAGTTGATGTGATTTTTTAAGTGAGCCTTCCGAGTGCTTCTATAATCACAATACAGGCAATTGTGCATATTCTCTCTTGTGTGTTTAGAGTTGATGTGACTTTTCAAATTTGCCTCTAATGCGCTTTCATAATCACAATACTGACACTTGTGCATATTGTTTCATGTGTGTATAGAGTTGATGTGTCTTTTTAGAACTTGACTATTAGAGCTTTCATAATCACAATACTGACACTTGTACATATTCTCTCTTGTGTGTTTAGAGTTGATGTGATTTTTTAAGTGAGCCTTCCGAGTGCTTCTATAATCACAATACAGGCAATTGTGCATATTCTCTCTTGTGTGTTTAGAGTTGATGTGACTTTTCAAATTTGCCTCTAATGCGCTTTCATAATCACAATACTGACACTTGTGCATATTGTTTCATGTGTGTATAGAGTTGATGTGTCTTTTTAGAACTTGACTATTAGAGCTTTCATAATCACAATACTGACACTTGTGCATATTCTCTCTTGTGTGTTTAGAGTTGATGTGATTTTTTAAGTGAGCCTTCCGAGTGCTTCTATAATCACAATACAGGCAATTGTGCATATTCTCTCTTGTGTGTTTAGAGTTGATGTGACTTTTCAAATTTGTCTCGAATGCGCTTTCATAATCACAATACTGACACTTGTGCATATTGTTTCTCGTGTGTATAGAGTTGATGTGTCTTTTTAGAACTTGACTATTAGAGCTTTCATAATCACAATACTGACACTTGTGCATATTCTCTCTTGTGTGTTTAGAGTTGATGTGATTTTTTAAGTGACCCTTCTGAGTGCTGCTATAATCACAATACAGGCAATTGTGCATATTCTCTCTTGTGTGTTTAGAGTTGATGTGACTTTTCAAACTTGCCTCTAATGCGCTTTCATAATCACAATACTGACACTTGTACATATTCTCTCTTGTGTGTTTAGAGTTGATGTGATTTTTCAAGTGAGCCTTCTGAGTGCTTCTATAATCACAATACTGACACTTGTACATATTCTCTCTTGTGTGTTTAGAGTTGATGTGATTTTTTAAGCAAGCCTTCTGAGTGCTTTCATAATCGCAATACTGACACTTGTGTATTTTCTCTCTTGTGTGTTTAGAGTTGATGTGATTTTTTAAGTGAGCCTTCTGAGTGCTTCTATAATCACAATACAGGCAATTGTGCATATTCTCTCTTGTGTGTTTAGAGTTGATGTGACTTTTCAATTTTGCCTCTAATGCGCTTTCATAATCACAATACTGACACTTGTGCATATTGTTTCTCATGTGTATAGAGTTGATGCGTCTTTTTAGACCTCGACTATTAGAGCTTTCATAATCACAATACTGACACTTGTACATATTCTCTCTTGTGTGTTTAGAGTTGATGTGATTTTTCAAGAGTTCCTTCTGAGTGCTTTCATAATCGCAATACTGACACTTGTGTATTTTCTCTCTTGTGTGTTTAGAGTTGATGTTACTTTTTAGACACTTGTGGATCTTCTCCCTTTTTATCTTTATGGAGTTGATATGACTTTTCAAATTTGACAACTGAGAACTTCCAAAATCGCAATGTTGACCCCTTTTGGCTTTCCTATCAACATTATTTTTCAAAGTATTTTCGCTCGTGTTACTGATGGCAGATACCAACTTAGAAGATAGAACATGATGATAATCGAAACATTCATTTTCCATTTTATGTGGAACCATCACCTGATTTTCCATCTTTGTCACATCATGAAAATTATACCCATTACCTTGGCATTCCAATGGGTCCTTTGAACCCAGAATTCCGATAGAACTGTACAATCCCTTGTCATCTGAACAATCAGAATCAATTATATCTTTACATACCTCATCTAGATGGCACTTCTCGATTCTGAAAATGATATTTTTAATTGTTTAATACTCGCAAGAAGGTCAACGCATATTGTATTGGTGAGTCATTTGATTCTTCTTGATTTATTTATTGACAAAAACTTACTTTATATTGAATTCCTGGCAATCTACAGACTCCTCTTTGATTTCATCTAACAATTCGGGAATATTTTCGTATTTAATTTCAATCTGATCTTCCCAATCTGGATAATTCATGAGTGTTGATGTTGATAACATGGTTAGTGATTGTATTGAAGGTTAGATGGTTTCAAACAAACGTATGTTTGCGGGTTGCGGACAAGAACGAAAGATGAGTTCAACGTTAAACTCCATCCATAGATATTATGTATGTATACATACATGGATAGCGCATCAGGGTCTACCACAAAGAGTTCTATACATAGACATAGAACTCTTTGGTCTACCACGGTCGTACATACAGGTCTGGGAACTCGTATGTTTCGACATGGGTCTCTTACGCGTCGCCAAACTCGTAGTCTCTCGCTCAGCCACTAGCTAGCGCTTGGATCTCCAAGTACGGCAACAATCACATTAAGTAAAATAATTTTTCTCGTAACGCAATATTTATTATTCTGATTTGAGAGCGGAATAGAACTGTTACTCTTGTCAAAATGTATTACTCATCTTAAAAATAACTTCCCCTTTTTCGTTATACATGCTCGCACACATAAAAGACCTCGTTAAAACGATTTCCATCCGGAATCGCAAGCATCCACTTTTTTCGCATTTCCGCATCTTTCGGCACTTTAAAAACAGAAGTTTCTAGCTTTACACTTTTGTACCCCGATTTGCATTTCGGCACAATGCACGATTTCGTAATTTGTTCCTAAATACGCAGATATTCCTTGTGTTTACAAGTCAACTGACAGTTGTCAGAGAATACTCCTATGTGACGACTTTTGGTACTACGCGACAGTCGACGCTTAGCGGTCCCACTTCTCACATAGGAAACAGCCTCGAGTTTCCAGCCCTGTATGTACGACCGTGGGGTCTACATAAGGAACAGCTGATTTGGGGCAAAACGGCAAAACGTCGTTCTGTTATCGCCAGAAAGACTAGGTACATGTTAATATAATATATTGCATTATATTGTTTCCATGAGAAAACACAATTTTTTTTAAATTATAGTAGTTCTTTAGTTGTAGTAGAATTAAATAAAAAATTTTAATAAATGATATATTTTTGTAAATCCTAGAAACAAATTCAGTTTCAATTGATTCCTTTGCATTGAATCACTAGTCAAAATTTCATTGTTATTGTAAGATGAGATCAACTTTTTATGAAACTGAATTTCTTTAAAAGTTTCTATAGTTCTATATGTATTATTTATTAATTTCAGGTGTTCATTACTAAATATCATTTAATGTGGAGTACAGTAATTTCACTCAATTTCAGAATTAAATTTTCAAATGATGAAATAACAAAGCAAGTTGCAAATACTTGCTTCATGGAAATATGACTAATTTTAAAATGAGAGATAATTTATTCTATATCTTCATTATAATTTTGAACATAATGTTATTATATATTGTTTCTGAATCATAAAAACCATGAAAAAGAATTTATAAGTTAATAATTCATGAAATCCATAAAGTGTTCCAATTAAATCATAGTAAATTATGCACGTGGTGCCCCAAATCACGTGGTACGAATGATTTCCGTCTCTGTCTAATGTCAGTGGTGAAATCGGATTATCTCACGTGTTGGAGTAATCAACCGAAGAGGTTGGTATATTATGCACTCTGTTCAACGTAGTCATAACATAGCCGGCCATAACATTGCTTAACATTTGGTAAAAAGATCAGAAGTATCTCACGCCACTAAAAGAAATAAAACAATGTACCACATAGACTGATAGATTTCTAGAACTTTACAAAATTCACGGAGAATGTGAGATTACTCGAGTGCGCCAGGTGTCAGTAGCAGTTTTAAGCATATTTAAATGCCTATACAATTTGTGACATAAAAAAATGTGGAGTTTCTGGAGCACCTAGTAAATGGGAAATTAAGAACTTTGAGATGATCCTCCATACGTTTGAGTGAGTGTTAAAATTCTTTCTGTACGTTTCATAGACGGAAATGGCGGGCTATTTAAAATTCAAGTGGTGGTCAAGACAAGATTTAGGTTATGCTCAATCACCCGAACGATTTCCTCTATATGACAGTGCTGGTGGGACATGCCTGTGAAAAAGTAAGTGGGAAGCGAAGTAATAAAACACCCATATCGATAGTATTTTTTATTAAAAATGTAAATACAATGTATTCGAGAGTGAAGACGGTGAAATGTCATGTCCATTTTACTCTCGGTAGTATAAAATCTTAACATAGAAAATTTTTTAGGTACTTTTTACAAATTATACATTGATGTACATCGTTTGGGACTTTTCAAGTTGAAGATATTTGGTTAGTTTCTTTGGTATTCGATTCTGAGGCACATTCAAAGCTTTGGTAATAAAGGTTTGGCAGTGGTCTTGGAAACTGGATAAATATAACCTTCAAGTATATGGTTATTGATTAGTACTAATATTCGAAACTAATAAGTAATAATTAATCACCCTTGTCCACTAAAAATACAGTTTAAGTACTAACGAACTTTCAACCACCAAGTAGCCAACATCAGAGTAATCTTAATTGGAAAATGTGCCTGTTTAAATACTATTTGGGGACAAAAATGTAAACAAGTAGTTACCTCGGGTGGAGATAAATTGCTTATACATTTACATCCCTTCTAAATTACCTAGATATAGTTCAGTCAAAAATGTAAATAACATCTAAAACAGGTGGTACAAAAGCGAATTGAAAAATTATTTTTGCATTGTGTTGGGTTTGGCTTCTAGATCATTTGTGGACTGGTGAATAAGCGCGCTCATGACTTTTCCTATTACTAAAGAAGGAAAAACCATTTTCTTTTGACAATGTATATAACAAATGGAATACCTCAGGATCTTTTAACCTAATGTTTCTGAAATTTGGTATCGCCGGGGGGTTTTTAGGTCCGCTGAACCCGAATCTGAAGTCGTAAAATGGGAAATCCAACACGTTTGCCGGAAAACCAGGAAAATGTTACCAAATCTTAGCAGCAAACAACATTTTTTCTCAGATTTGTGATATTGAAATAATAAGATGCCGAGACGTGTCTCGGTAGAAATTTGATTGAAAGAAGGAAAATTCTGGATAATTGGTGGAAAATTGTTTATGTCGTCTTAAAAAATACCTACACATTATAGGCATCGTACATGGTCCTGTATGTAGGAAATGTCGAGAGGTGGAGGAGAAACTGCCTCTCACATCCTAATGGAAAGCCCAGATAGCTTTTGCACCCTTCCGTCTTCCGTTTTCGTTACTCTAGTGAAGCATAACTTTTTGCAGAAGGAGTTATGAAGTCAGCGTCTGCAACATTCTGGGTCTCTATAGATGATGATGATTATGAAGAGAGCAGTGGCGGCTCCTCGAAGGAGGCTAAGGAGGCTCAGCCTCCTCACCAATTTATCTTAATGATCATTCTCCATTTTATTTCCTGTTTCTCTGATAATTTTTAAAATTTTACAATTAATTCCCCGTTCTCAGTAGTTATTTTTAATCTGGCAACAGTGGCCAGAGGCTAGATTCTCTATATATCTCAAACGCTAAATACGTGTGGTGAACACAGTTGCCGTTTTTTCAACCAGTTCAATTGCCAAATAGTATAAAATAGCGGATATGGCAACACCCTCTGTAGGCTAGCTTCTCGTTCGCATTCGGTCGTTCGTATGAAATACGATTACTTGCCACCGCGCGACACGTGCTCCCACAGTTGTTGTTTTTGTTCGCGATGCGATGTAAGGTTAAGTTATAATTTATCTGCTCGGTGAGTTATTAACAAAGAGTTCTTTGGTTCTTAAACGTTAAAACGTGATTTAGTTGCTTAGATCTTAGAAAATCCATTTAGTGGATTAACATATGACAGAAAACTGAAAAGTGATTTTTAGAAATAAACGGCCTTTACCGGATTTGAAAGGATTGACAGGTTGATAATTGTAAAAAATATTTATGGTTAACGGAATCTGAGGGAAACAATAAATTATATTGCTGGTATTGCTTGCTATTTACATCAGATACAACTTCATGTTAGGGGCACTCGGGTTATGATGATTTGAAAAATTCAGCTCGTGTTATAGACAGACATGAAAAATCGCAGGAACATATTACATTGAGTATTAAGTTTAAATTAACCGGTAAACAGAATATTGTTAGAGGAGGAAAACATATAATTTGGTAGACAAGAAACTACATTATAAACACTTTTTTTTATGAAATTTTAGATACTATTAAAGGTCAAATTGAGATTCGATTTTCCGATTTACATGAATTGAAGTTTTTCGACTTGATGAATAGAAGATTTTTCGAATCTTTTTCAAAAGAGTTTCCCAATACACTTTTAGATAACTTAGTTCTAAAATATAAATTTTTTGATAAAATAGCACTGCACAATGAATTATGCGTTATATACTCGGAAAAAGATATTTTAGGCCAGTACGACATTCACGCTGATATGATAAAATATATGATAGACAATGATTTGCAACAAGTTTTACCTCAGTTTTTTAAACTACTTTGTTTGACAGTCACCATTCCTGTCACGTCGGCATCGGTGGAGAGATCATTTTCTACTCTCAAACGAATTAAAACTTACTTACATGCGATCATGCGAAATACAACGGGCCAAAATTGTTTATACAATGTTAGTTTGATATCTATTGAAAAAGATTTAGTAAAACACTTAAAACAAAATGAAGAGAGTGTGGCAGAGATGCCAGAACTTTAGCGTTTAAAACTCATAGCTGTCTCTAATTATTAGGTTAACTAATACAAATATGTGTCTTTTCTTCTGCCTCCTTAAGACCTAGCATCAGCTTATTCCTCCATGTTCCTCAAATTAAGTTCAGTACGAGAAAGAAGTTTTGACTGCACTGAAGAAATTTAATTTTATCTGCTTAGAAAAAGGCACTGACGCTTTTTTAAATTTACCTACTTCGAAAAAGACACTTACGTTTTTAAAACAAACTTTAATTTCTTTGTATGAATGAATGTGGACGCTTGAATTTGGTTACTCAATTATAATATGTTAAAGTTTTATCATAAATTCGTACAACGCTATATATTTAGATAGTATAACTACTACGATGTAAAAATTAAAAGAATGATAATTTTGAGTTTTCGGTGTTTTCCGGAAAACTATAGGTGCTTTTGATTTCAGAACCATAAAATAATACTCATTACTCAGCGACGCAATTTTCAACCAAATTTCCAAATTATTCGTTCTTTCAAGTTAAATTCGTATCTACAATCATTACTGTACCTTTCCATTACCGTTCCAGTCTCACAAAAAATATCGTTTGTTGCTAAGATTTGGTCGAATTGGCGACAAATTGGTGAATTTTGATTTTTCGGAGGTTTCCGGAAAACTATAGTCGTTTTTGATTTTTGAACCATAAAATAATACTCTGCGACCATAAAAATATATAATTTGATACGTTGGACGAGCACCCCATAGGAATATGAAGAAAATACGACGCAATTTTCCACTAATTTTCCAGAATTTTCATTTTTTAATGGTAAACTTTGTACCTACAACCATCACGATACTGTATCATTTCGATATGATTCGAGTCCCACAAAAAATATCGTTTGTTGCTAAGATTTGGTCAAATATCCCAGGTTTTCCGGGAAAGAGGGTACATTTTCCATTTTCCGATTTCAGATACGGGTTCAGCGGACCTAAAAACCCTCCGATACCAAATTTCAGAACCATTGGGTTAAAAGATTCTGAGATATTCCATTTGTTATATACATTGTCAAATGAAAATGGTTTTTCCTTGTTTATTAATAGGAAAAGTACTTTATCAGTATTTTTAGTGGATAAAGGGTGATTATTTCTGACTTATAAGTGGTTATTGATTGTTGATAATCGATAATTAGTTGTTTCAATTGGGAGATGCCTGAGGTGTTGGAAAAAATTCACTAAAGCGACAACTAAAAATACTTCCCACAAAAATCTGGATCAGCTATCGGCAAAAACAATTGCGCATCTAGTATTTGAGATATTATCATTTGTTTATAGTTGTCTCTACTATAACTCTATGTATTTATTACAAGGTGGCCATGTGGTTTTGAAAATCGTTGGAATTTTTGAATTAGTTTGGAGGCGCGTTTGTTATTTCATTCGGATATGGCAGAGGTTTTTCTCTCGGAAACTATCAACAATAACGCTTAACTACGTCTTGATTGATCCTAGGTCGAAATTAATTTACAGTTTCCTGGATATTCTCAAGCTGCCGTAACTGTAGTGCGAAAAACAATTGCATACTATAGCTTCTGACATTTGTTTGTTTTTCATTCTTTCGGTCGAGATTATTTCGTGAAACAAATCATTTGAACAGCAAAACAAATTATTATCTGCAGAACTAGATGCGCAATTTATTGCTCAATAACCGATTCGGAATATAACGAAATTCGCCTTTGAACCCATTTTACATCTCGTGTACTGGTTGTTTGTTCTATAAGTTACAGATAAAATCGTTGAGAATAAACAATGTTCAACATTGGGATTCAAATGTCAAGATCTCAATAAAATATTTGGCACGGTATTCATAAATAGTTATTCGCTATAACCTAATTATTGTTGTCAATGTTACCACTGACATAAAACACGTTTTATTGATTGTGTCCAATAATATCTCAAGTAAGATGAAATAGTACGCATCAAAAACGCTATTCCAAGGAGCGATGTCGGTGAAATCGAATGAAAAATAACCAAATATCCATTGCTTATAGTTTTTTTACAGACTATTGTTATACTATGAAGCAAGCATATATGCATTTTTAACATAATATACGATTATAGAAGCCATTTAAATGCATTCAAGCTCCTCTCTTTATTAGATAATCTTAACCTAAGAGTGCAAAAATAAACCATATAGAAATCACGTAACGATTCTTTCCAGTGGGATTAAAGTATGTCCTGCAAATACGTATTATTGCTTTTGATAATAATAATGATACTACAACTGAACATTCGAAACATTGTCAGGAAAATACTATGACAATTGGTACAAAATAAGATGGAGCTAGTACTAAACTAAATTATGAATCAAAATGTGCATGTTTAAATACTATTTGGGGATAATAATGTAAATAATGAGTTACCCTCAGCTTTTTCGTTTATACATTTCCATCCCTTCTAAATTATCTAGATATTTATCTGTACTGTGTTTTAAAAGTGTTGTTATACAACAATGAAGTTGAGGAACTGCAGCAAATTGCGTTGGACAATGGTTCCACAAATCTTTGATCAATAATTTAATTTCGAAACAAAGCCAGCAAAATTATAACAACGAAGTTGAGAAACTTCAGTAAATTGCGATGGACAATGGTTAACACAAATCTTTGATCAATAATTTAATTTCTAAACAAAAAAAAGAAATTCTAACGTCGCCAACTAACCAAATTACAGCCATTACCTTCAAATACTTTAATAAAATTCAATAATTTCACTTATTCTTCAGTAATTAATAAATTCCATAGTTTGTTTTCTAAATTTGCAATACAACCAATTTATAGATGTAAGAACAAACTAAAACACCGCTTAGGTAACACCTTTGATAAAGTTTCCGATTTCCACAAACGCGGGATTTACAAAATTGTGAGTCATGTTCAAAATGATATGTGGGTCAAACTAGCAGGAACATTTTGCCCATAGAAAGAAAAATAAATAATGGTGAAAAATCAGCGGTAGCCCAACATATTTTGAATACAGGTGATACCATTTCTCAAGAACCTTTATCACTTTTAAAACACAGTACAGACAAATATCTAGGTACTTTAGAAGGGATGGGAATGTATAAACGAAAAAGCAATTTTTTTAATTCCGATTTATCTCCAGTTGAGGGTAATCCTTTGTTTCCATTATTATTCCCAAATAGTATTTAAACACGCACATTTTGATTTATAATTTAGTTTACTCTGATGATGGTCCTCAGCACCTTAATATTATTTTTAGTGGATAGATGTGATTATTTCTTATTTATAGTGTTATAATATATTCACAGTGTGAAAACTCTTTTATAGTTTATTAGTGGCGAATAGCAAATTTCAGTTTTCGCCAGTGAATTTGCCTCACAAAAAGAGATTAAGAATGTGACTTCCATTTTTTTGAATCTCCTACAGTTACCGAGTTATCAACATCGAAATTTGCCCACTGCTTGGCATAAGCATTTCTTACATTAATCAATGACATTAGTATAGATAGGCAACACTCCTTGCATAAAAACTGTTTCTTCAATATCACATGGCACAGATTTATTTTCAAAATTCGGGCACTTCGTCAAGACCTGTATTAGGTCAAAGAATAGAATAGGAAACCTATTCTTTTATTCCCAGATAGATGAAAAGGAGACTGTTGCGAGTGCATGGTTTGAAACGTTATTTTATCTGACATTTGAAACGAAGAGTGTCGCGTGGTTGCGGCAAGAATTACACTTCGCATTTCGATGTTATTCCGAGAGCGCGAAAAAAAATTGTTTCGACTCTTGGCATATAAGCTTTATTTTCGAAATAAGAAGGTCGTGCTCACCAAGATGCCATAAAGTAAATTTAGAGTGCTTTTAAAAATACCAAAATGTTTACTGCACTCTAAACCAATTAATCGCATAGACTTTTCGAATATTCTCAAATGGAGGATAATCGTAAAAATTTGAAGGCAAATTAAATTAAATTTTCTCCTCGATTAGTGCCGAATGACGTATTAAATCAAAATAGAAAATAATGTGCCGTTTCCATAGACAAACAACGTGTTTGCTACATAAAATATTTTGTGAAATTCAATTGAATTGTAGACTATGCAAAAGCTATGATAATACTGTGACATTCTTTAAATCGGTTTGAATGCCATACTTGATCTATGGTAATGTTTCGACAATGCTTGTAGTTAAAATGCATGCAATTTCCAATAATTACGGCAATTTTCGACAATTTGCTGTAATTATCTGGACTACATTTGTGTTGAGTCAACATAATGGTAATTAAATGTTGATTTCGTGCATATAATACTAAATAACAGCAAATTTCATCTTATATAACTATAAACTCTATCAGTTCATAATAATCTACAGGATCACTAAAATTACATAATTGAATAAATTAAATCGATACCTCGACGATAATATGCCAGCCACAACGGAGAAGAAGCGCATTATCATAAAATTAAATATTTCAACATTAACCTGTTTAGTATTTTTTAATTAATGATTTCAAAATAATTATAAACATCAAGTGTAAACATTTGGAAATTTACAATAAATTTGATATGGGATTTCATATAAACGTATTTTGAATAAAATCAGTATTTATAATTTTCAGAGATATCCGAAGCCTTGAATTTCTAATATAAACTTACAACTAAACTAAAACAGCAGCTATCAGCATTTAAAAATTAATGCGCAATAATTTTTTTTCATAAACATTAACAGATAGAGCAGCTTTCACTGGATAAATACTCTTTCAACATATCTTCATAAAAATAAAAGTTTACAATTACAACACTCGTGGGTGAGAATGTGTATTTATGTTTGTTTAAACTATTAAAATAAATCAGTGAAATTTCAGTCTTTTATTAATCAGCATCGGAATAAGATATTTCAATATTATACATTCAGAATTAGTTGAATCAATGTACGGAAAAATAGGACGGACGAGGTTCGTAAAAATTTGATAGAGGTTAGCGACCTGGAAAAAATGGTGTCTTATGATAAAAATAATGAGATCCTGAAATTTCTATTACCAATATTGGGTGAAACCATCCCTAACCTTCAAAAAACTGTTTTTTGACCTTTTTTTAGGTCAGTTTTGAAGTTTTATTTTTTTTTACCCTTTAGACTTCCGGCTGAGGTTTGAAATTGGTACCCTTTTATTGCTGGTATTTAAGGAACCTTCAGTTCAAATTTCGTGACATTCCGTTTACCCCCCCCCCCCCCCTTGAATATATATATAAATACGTTTTTTGGAGCAAAAATTCAAATCAGGCTATTTTAGCCAAATTGCAACCAAATTGGATCAAATTTGATGAAAAAGTAGGTCGTGGCGGTCACAATAAGTGATCCAAATATGGGCTAAAAATATTGAATAGTTTCACTTAAAATTCCAATTTGGCCAATTAGGCCCAAATTTTAAAATGGCTCCCCCTTTGTCGAAAAAGTCGGAGTAAAGAAAAAGTACTCTACTTAGGCTCAAATTAAAGGTTAAAGATTCATCCATTTCTTGGTTCCTCAAATAGAAACAATAAATGGGTACTAATTTCAAACCTTAGCCGGAAGTGTAAAGGGTCCAAGAATAATAAAACCTCAAAACGGACCTAAAAAATTAGACATGGTTCCACTCAATATTGGTAATTGAAATTTTAGGGTCCTATTATTTCTATTATAAGACACCATTTTTTCCAGGTCGCTAATCTCTGTCACATTTTTACGAACCTGGTCCTATTTTTCCGATAGACCACTAAATATTGAACTATTACTGTTTCATTTGAACATATCATAAATCTTATTTCAAGTTTTACTGCGTATTAAGTTTCGTTAAATTTTATTGAAATATGAGAAGCAGAAATTAATAGCAGGAAAATTAAAAATTATTAAGAAATTATTAATAAATGGACATAGCTCCCAATAAATTGCAAAAATTGCCAATAAATTCTTCGTGTAAATAAAAAAATTCAGAAATTCATTTAAATAGAACAGCGATTTAGAAAATAATGTACAGGTTGTCCTCGAACTGCGTGGCCAAAATGAAACCGAAGATTCTTTGATTCGAAAAAACTTTGATGAGCCTTTTTACTTTTGCCTCAAGTGTCTTGTTTAGCCGATAGAGGGCTTCAAAGTTGCAAAAATAATTTTGTTTTTTCGGTATAACTTGAGAACGTGATGGAGGACTTTTACAATATTTAGCAGGTGAGTTACTGTCAATAATAGTCGTTTTTGAGAGTGGAGCACAGAGCCTTAAAGACCATAGAAATGGCTCAAACTTGAGGATGTAACGGGGAAAGTGTCCAGAACTTTTTTGTGGTCAATGTAATTCACTCGATATTTTTTATGTAGATAGCTTATCTAATTTGAAAACTTTTTTTACTCTTAGAAAATTTTGATAAAATCAACGGATTAGCTTGAAAAAATTAATTTTTGACTCTGCAATTTTGGCTTGATTAAAATACCTTAGTTGCCTCTGCTTTTCTAATGTCATTTTGGCATTTGAAGAATTTATTCTCAAAACTGTCAGTTTTTACTTTGCTTTCCGTACAAATTTTATGAAATTATGGCTCAAAATTTCACTAACACTGAAATGGTTAATATCCCGGTAAAACACGAATAATAAAAACAATAGAAATGGGGAAACGATGTGATTATTTAGGAAAAACAAATGCTAAATTAAAAGAAACAACAAAACCTTTTGGGAAATCGCTAAGGCATCAATTGTTCGAAATGTTGCCCATTTCCTGAATACAAAAATTAATTCGTTTCAAGAAATTGGATTGAACTCTGGCTAGTACTTCAGGATCATTCTTCAATAAATCCGCTTCATGATCAATTCGTTGCAACAGTTTCTCTCGTGTGTTTACTGGAGCTGCATAAACTTTCGACTTCAAAGCGCCCCATAGAAAGAAGTCGCAGGGCGTCAAATCAGGGGAGCGGGCCGGCCAGTTCATTGGTGCATCGTGTCCTCTACCTATCCAGCGATCTGGATATTCCGCATTCAAATGTCGCCCCACAGCTAATGTGAAATGAGGAGGTGCACCATCATACATAAACCAAAGGTCACGACGAATGTGTAAGGGCAAATCTTCCAACAGTTCAGGTAGCCTTTTTTCCAAAAAGATCAAGTGGTTCTCCCCGTTAAATCGATCGGGTATAACGGTAGGACCAATAATAAAGTTATCCACAATTCCAACCCAAACATTGATTTTAGTTTGATTCTGAAAATGTGTAACTTCCGTTTCATGAGGATTTTCATCAGCATAGAAATGTTCATTATGGAGGTTAAAAAGACCACATCTCTTGAAAGTAGCTACGTCCGTGAACAGAATTCTTTTACAAAAATTGGGGTTTGCGTTTTATCTTTGGACAATAAACCGACAGAAATCTAGCCGATGACCTGGATCCATGGGCAATAAGTCTTGAACTGTTTTAATATGATAGGGATACAACAGTTCTTCTTTCAGTACATTATGAACTAATGATGTTGAGGCTCCAATACGAAGTCCCAAACGTCGTGTGCTTATCCTAGGTTCAGTTTCAACCGCTTCCAGTATCTCTTCTTCGAGCTCTGACGTCCTTCTTGTCCGTCTGCGTTCAGTTTCTCTGCGATTTGGTTCAAATCTGCCAGTTTCGCGAAGTCGCCTCTCGATATTAGCAAAGGTTTGCCGATTTGGAATTCTGCGGTGCGGAGCCAAAATTGCAGAGACTCAAAAATTAATTTTTTCAAGCTAATCCGTTGATTTTATCAAAATTTTCTAAGAGTAAAAAAAGTTTTCAAACGGAATAAGCTATCTACGTAAAAAATATAGAGTGAACTACATTAACCACAAAAAAGTTCTGGACACTTTTCCGTTACATCCTCAAGTTTGAGCCATTTCTATGGTCTCTAAGGCTCTGTGCTCCACTGTCAAAAACGGCTATTATTAACAGTAACTCAGCTGCCAAATATTGTAAAAAGGCTCATCAAATTTTTTTCGAATCAAAGAATCTTCGGTTTCATTTTGGCCACGCAGTTCGAGGACACCCTGTATATAAAGCACAAATTAAAATTTACACGAAAGAATTTAATTGCCATCAAATTTTGCGCAGTCACAGAAAAATTACTAAAATTACTTTCAGTTACATCGTGATTCGTGAAGCATTATAATCGAAAATAGTTCGAAATCGGGTTCTATGTTTATTTTCGAATTAAAAAAGTACAAAAGTTGTAAAAGTTGTCATTTTTGCTAGGATAGTAATTTCGTCAGTCTCGAGACATGTGTTTTAATAAATCTCACTACATTATTTTCATGGCGAAAATATGGTAATACAATTAGGTTACATCGCGCACATCAACGGGTTATAAGCGACGTTATAACAATAAAAACCAACAAAAATCAAAGGCCACTAAGATTGATGCAATAACACGCCTACGTGTAGGTCTATTTTTAACATTTTAACATGCGCCGCCCCCGAACCAAAGACGTACGTACCTTAGGCCCGTCTTAATTCCTACCAAAACAACACCACATCTAAAATTGGCCATCAATAACAACGGATCTGAATCCAATCGAAAAATATGATTAGATTAATCTACGTTACTTGGAGCACCTGATGGTTCCTGGCTCGTTCCATCCGGAGTGGTCTGCCACGACGAAGTACCGCGGTTGCTGCATTCACCAGTCGACGTTTCGGCGACGCCGCCGCTCCGTCCGGGCGGCACGTCGATCCCCTGCCGTCACTCGGACTCGCCGTCCTGTTTGATCACGTTGTAATTGGACTTTTTCGTCTTGAGCATCCTGAGAAAAGAGCCCAGGGCGAAGATGCTCCGTCTGTGCCTTTGGAAAATTTCCGAGTAGAGCGTTTCGCGCAATACTTTCCTGTCGACGTCTCTGGTCGTTTTGTTGGTGGCGGCGGCCGCGGCCGATAACTGTTGAGGAATCTTGCAGTCCATTGTTGTATCACCCTGTATTACGTTTTTGTCTCTATCGTGGAAAAGTTATCACAGCGATTTGTTTACAGATGCAAGCTCGACTGTTTTGTTTTTTTTTTGAATTACTTGTTTAAGGTACTTGTTGATGAGCAAAGGCAAGGCAATTCAGGATACGTATAATGTGATTTGCAAGTCGGCAATATGTTGTTATACACAAAATCTTCGAAGGCGTAGTTGCATATACTTCTGACAGTCTATTTTTATGGGAGAAATTAAATTGCGATGTTGAAGAACCGAATAAACAAAACACAACAACAAAGTCGGTAAAACAGATAATCCCAATTCTCGTCGATACACAAACAAAACACTTCTAGACGCGCGTCAATATTTCTATTTGGTGATCACGTCCCCGCGTTCTGAAGTTTAGCGAGTGACTGAACTAAACTGTAACGACTAACTAAATTAAATGATCCAGTTCGTACGTCAATCTGAACGTTTGTTTACCAACACCTTTAAACGTTCTATGTAAACGTGGGATTCGCTATAAACCTCGTCGGCATCTACGCAATTTCCATCTTCCACGGAATAGGTGGTTGACAATGACGGACTTCGACCCACTGAACCATTGTTTAGGGAAGCGAGAAGCCTGCTAAAGTCTTGAATGCGAACGGTATCGCGTATAGTCTTCAATTGTTCACCGTAAACTTTACCGCATCCGCAATCGGCTACTGTTAGCGACAGAACCCTTCTCGGTTTGACGTCCCGGGCGATTCCCTTTGTTATTGTTGTTGTCGTCGTGGGCGAAACGTCCTG
The DNA here is from genome assembly GCA_958510875.1 of Endomychus coccineus. Lineage (NCBI taxonomy): Eukaryota > Metazoa > Arthropoda > Insecta > Coleoptera > Endomychidae > Endomychus > Endomychus coccineus. Next base: position 1,829,573 of record OY294070.1, read on the forward strand.
GTATTCCGACGGCGCGGTGATGTCTTCGATGTCTGCTAGTTTCACGAAACGGGGAGGGCACTTGACGGGCGAACGACTCACCGGGTTCGCTTGTAGTTTAACGGACACCCCTTCGACGCTGAGGGGCTTGTGATTTACGTAAATTTTTGGCGATTTTCGCATGTCCAAGCCACGTCCGCAGCATGATACGTTTCGTGTTGTCGACACAATTTGCTCCGCGTCCGAATTCGGTCACGATATCGTCGCGACGACACTTCCACTTGTGTACGTGTGTTTTGTGTGTACGCTCGTCTTTCGGAGTCGGAAGATCGATACAATCATCTGCTTTTACTCCGGTAGGTAGATACCGGAACTAGAGGCTTTCCTTTTCTAGTCGTACATTTGGCCAGGTCCGTAATCGTGACGTTGCTGAGGCCGTTCTTAGTCAATGGGTCAATTGATCTGCAGTATAGGTTATTTCAATGAGGAACTGTACAGTTCGAGCCTCATCATCAGGAACTCTGAAATTAGTCAGTCGCACGGTCGCAAAAATTGATTTGAAAATTTGATATGATTAAGTTATATGTTTGTGGGTGCTCTAAAAATGGGAAAAATAGTTAATAAATTCCTGGAGTACCGCTAGAAAAGTTATGTCCATTTTCTTGCGGAAAAACTGGAAATTTTCTGTTTTTTTCATTTGTTTAAATTAATTTTGAAATGAAGCCTCCAATCAAAAAAACACAAGGGATCGAAGTCATAGATAATTTGATTACGCGTCGAATGAACCAAGGTAGAAGTCATTTGAAGGTTATGGACTCGAGATAAGGCCCATTTTGTGATTGTTTACGGTTTACAACATTTTTTTTAAATAGAAAAAAAGATTGTAAAAATATTTTGTTTGCGTGGAAAGTTGACATTTTTATTCTATTTTTCACTGGATTTTTTTTTTCGCCAAAACTTGAATTTCGCGAGAAACCGTAAAATTGCGATTGCACGATGAAAAATGCATATTTTGACTCGAAACGAAATGCATTTTGTAGATTTTGACAAATATTACCTACAATAACTATCAAATCACATTTTGCTATTAATGCCGAATTTCCGATACGCGTATTTTGAACTATTGTAGATCAATTTTGCTCTAGTAGAAGTCTAGATATTCATGTAAACGTGTTTTGGCCTGTAGTGGGTCCAATTTTGGGCCAATCGTGAAAATTATAAATTCAATGAAAATTAGATGACTTTCTTTATTTAAATCCAAAAGTGTGACCTCTTAGTCACATAAAAAAGGATAGTTTGCATGATATTTTTTTTTCGTTGACGCGCTCTAGATTTTTTCAATGATGGCTAGGAGGTAGGAGGTCACACTTTTGGGCTTAGACATAGAAAGTCATCTACTTCCAATGAATTTTGTTTTTTTTACGCTGGGCCCAATACACAGGGGCCCAAACACGTTTATATAAATACCTAGACTTCTACTGAAGCAAAATTGATCTACAATAGCTCAAAATACGCGTATTGAAGAATTCTAACAGTAATTTGTTTTTTTTTTAATATTCTAATCTCAAAATTTCTCCAATTTTCCGAGGTCAAAAGATTTCAAAGTCCCTCCAGAATTCGGCATTTATAACAAGATATGTGATTGGATTGTTATTTTAGGTAATATTTGTCAAAATCTACAAAATGCGTTTCGTTTTGAGTCAAAATATGCATTTTTCAGCGTTAAATTAAATTTTTCTGCAAAATAAACGTCTAAATTTATGAGCTCTGCATTATGTTCTTTAAATATTTAATCTTTCACACTATTTAATTGATTAATTAGCTTAAATATAGACTAAGACAGATGAAATATGTATTTTTCATTCAGAACTTTTACTGCAGTTTCGAATGGAATTTACGAATGATTACTTAGTCTATGTATTAGAATTAAAAACAAATGAGAAGGTCTTTCTCTTTCTAGTCCAGATGTTTCTTCTGGACATCCTTTGTAAAAAGGCACAAAAACGAGTCAACTGGCGATTTTACATCCTGTGGAATATTTGGACTGCAATCTTCTCTAAATGGACTTGGTCCCCTCGCCTCTAGCCATCCAATAGTGACATTTTTGGTGTACCATCTGATCTAATCTAAGAAAAATATTTTCCCTCCTTTCCCCCATCATCCAGTATCCAAAAGCGCCTGACACGATCGGTACCTATCGATGTCTTTATTTGTAATATAGTATTTAGATTTCTTGTGAATGAGCCGATCGTCTCGATTCTTCCCAATTATTGGTGTTGCTAACTTGGCCTCTCTCTCTCCAAATAGACATGACGAGAGGTAGGTCAAGTAGGATTAGGATTGTAATGTAAGTAGGACGCTGAATGTCAACATAATAAATTGACTTCATCGTAAACAAAACAATAAAGTTAACTTACTTAAAAAGTTTATATAACGCTAGTTTTACCACTTAACGCAGTAAACTTGAATGATGTTAGCATGTTGTGTTCGAAGATAAAATTTAACGATCGTGTTTTGCTTAATAAAAACTGCATGTTTTCAATACATTCGATTTAAATCGGCTCTCGCGCAAATCAACACTACGAGGTGCGCTCGGGAAGTTTCAAAATACTTTCCGATAACTTTGATTTGAAGTGTTTATAAAAGGTGCTCGAATTTATTTACTTCTGTTTTCTGATAATTTCAGGTGTTGCCACACGATCCGAAGGCCAGAAGACTTTTCGTTACCACCGGGGCACTGAAAAAGATTCAAGAAATAGACGCCAAGCCGGGCAGTACCTTGATGGAGTACATCAGCATAGTGAACGCGTCGTTCCCCGAAGAAATAGTGCGGTATTATTCACCTGGCTATCCGGAATCGCTGCTGGAGAAAGTTGAACAATATTCTCCTCAGGTTTGTAATTGAGAATGATTGAGTAAATGTAAGAAAATAAGAAATAAATGAATATATGTACTCAAGTAGTCTCACATTCCTCTAACTTTTGTAAAGTTCGAGAAATGTATCTGAGTCAATGCGGTACATTTATTCATAGATGGCGTGAGATCCTTTTGGTCTTTCTACCATGTTGTTGGCCGGTTATGACTACCTCTTCAATAGAGATCGTTTAGTAACGTCGTACATTTGCTCGTTCTACTGATGACCTCTATGAGGAGAGCTAAACAGCTTAGTTAAACATAATGGTACCAACTGTTACCTCAGCAGCCATAATAACAGCCTTCGAAACCTCATGACCAATGAAAGCGACAAGACAGGGAAGCTATGCCCCCTGGTGGAGTTCAGAACAGTCCGTTACGTTAAGGAGACTGTTCAACAAAGCTAAGCGAAACACTGGGATGAATTTCGCTTGCCACTGACTGCGTGTAACAACGAACGTCTAAGATTCTGCGTAATCGGATATGCGGATGATATCGTCATTATAGTACAAGGGAAGTTCGGGAGCACAATGCACTGAACACCGTGGAAATATGGTGCAACAAGGAAGGACTCAAAGTGAACCCCTCGAAAATAAACATTGTACCCTTCGAAAGGAAATTGGAAACATACAAGACTTAGCTATGTATGGGGAAAACATACAGATGATGGACGTGGTCAAGTACCTTGGGGTAAGCCTAGATAAAAGGCTGACCTTTGGGAAGCATCTGGAGAAAACCACTAATAAAGCGATAAGGACCCTGTGTCGAGTCGAGAGAACCTGGGGACTCACACCACGAATGATGCACTGGATGTACATCACCATGATGGTGAAAAAGACCCATTGTAACATACTCCGCAATCGTGTAGTGGTCAAAAACAAAAACGAAATCTCAATATTCCCTGAGCAGAGTTCAGAGTTGGCGTGCTTAGGAATAACAGGTGCAATGTCGACCACCCCAACGGCTGCAATGGAACGTCGGTTGGGGTTGGAGCCACTACACCTCGCCGTTCAGACAGAAGCCATAAGAGGAGCGTATCGCTTCGATCTAATTCGACAAGGAAAGGCCGACCAAAAAGACCGAAGCATTCTTGGATCTCTTGGGTCAACTGCGTCATAGGGGATGAGCTCCGCAGTATCAAGGTTCACAGCACTTCCGTACCGTTCACGATTCAAACCTTGAATGGGCGGGAGAACGGTGGGAGTAATCCTCATATAATACCAGGGGATTCCGTATGGCTTACCGAAGGCACCAAGACCGGAAAAAGTACAGGTGCTGGAATAGTCTAGACGAAGGACCAAGGAGAAATGATTTCTGTAAACATAGGAACACTTGCGACAGAATTCGAAGCTAAAATAATAGCAATTACAACATGTGCTCGAATTATGAGGGAGAGAGCCTATGAGAATAGACAAACCCCAATCATAGCGAGCAACCTAACAGTGCTTAAGGCACTGGAGTCATACACAATTCCCTCACAATGTGTACTCGATTGTGTAAAGGAACTAACGGCACTAGTAAAAAAACCCAATACAGTGACATTCGTATGGGAGTCTGAGGAACCCAAACGCGCAGGGACTGAAATTGCCGCGGAATAACCACCGATTGAACCAGAGCCAACCTGTGTAATTTCTCATGCCACAGCGAAATCTGTAATCCAAAAATTGCTCCAGGCAGAGCATCGTGCCTATTGGAGGGAACTGCCCCGTACGTCGCACTTTAAGCGACTAATGAGATATCTTCAGCAGCAACGAGTTACTGATGTCCAGCAGACAAGATATCTTGTTGCATTTCTGTTCTTAACAAACACAGTAAGATATATACTATATGTATTTCCATTCAAAATAATGGAAATAGTACTGCTTCATCGATATGTATCACTTGATTCTCACCTCATTAAACTGGAAGGTTTTAAATAAATTAGAAATAAGTTTTCCTCAGAGATATGGATTCGCCAATAACGAATCCAACTTCACCAAATACTCCTCTTTTTTCAGATGGCAACTGTATTCAGAGAAACAGGGAAAAGAGACAGCGATATGCAAGCAGATGTTGCAGCTTTAATAGATGATAGTTCTTCTTCAGCTAGTCAAGATATGGTGAATATGGTTGCTAATAAATGAAGTTGAAATTTTATCATATTTATATCATTTTACAACTTTATAAACATATTATATCATTGGCTTTTCTTTTCTTTTCAATCGATCATACTTTAACAAGATTAAGGATTTTATAAGTGAATTTAGAGCAGGGTTAAATACTGGAATTGACAGGAAACGCTATTATGGTAGGAAAACCAAGTAGCTCCTAGCTGTGTGTTTGTAATATTATCTTCAATTTGATATATCAATGATAAGGAATATCCAGATATTCATAAAAAAGGATTGAGTTAATTTAGCGGTGCGTCGTAGGTCACGCTTTATGTTATGTACAAAAGTATCCACTATATTAAAGTTATAACTACTGATGTAGCTCGCAACATTTTTGGTACCTTCCAATGAAAAATTCCCAAACTTTTGGGATGCGTTTGAAATAAGTATACTTTTCGATGGTTTTTATCCTTTTGTAAAAGTTCAACAATTTAAATAATTCAAAATTATTATCGAATTATAACAAATTTTCTAGGTCCTTCGGGAGAAAAGTAAAAATAGGAATACCCTTAACATATAACGTACCTTAATGCTATCCTAAGACATGATACAATGTGATCCTAAGGCATGATGCAATGTGATCCTAAGCTATATCGTCTGAGCCATTAAGAATGAACCATTCGTAATCCCAAGACCAGAGTTGTATGAAAACGCACCGATAACATCCGCAAATTCATAGTCAAAGTATATTATACATTAACGCATGATGCTGTTACATCCACACACGAACCGAACGAGATGCACATGAGTCTTCTGAGCTGACTCATTTCTCTACACAGAACTGGATAAGGAATTATCTTGTGTCTTATTCTTGGTTTGGTTGATCTCTGAGGAACATAGAATAAGTTTCATCATCTGTATGACCTCTAAATTGTACAATAAAAATTTGACGTATTTTCTATTTAGAGATATTTGTTTATGTATTTGTAATGTTTACCAACAATTCCAGTGACTTAAAATTAACAATAACTTAAAGTGATGTCTGATTCCGACGACAATGTTAACGAGTTTGACGAAGAAATTGAAAATGGACATATTTCTGGTTCTTTATCTCCGTCAATCGATGTAGTATCTACGGATAGCGAGGCAGGTTTGTAATCTAAAAATAAATTGTGTCATAAAATTTGATAAAACATACATTTTATTTATTTGTTCGGTTAGATGTAGATGAGGACCCACATGCCCAAAATGAAGGCGCCAATTTCAATATTGACTTGCCAACAACACATAAGGTAAATTTACAGAAAATTGTACTTGATCCTAATATTATGTACTGAAAATTTGTTTTTTTTTAATTCGTCTTCTAGTACTTGGGGAAATTGAATGAAATTAGTGGATATACTTTATTCGATGATGGTGAGATTATTTCAACAATTGCCATACATACAAATACTTTGGTGTTCCCTGGTTTTACCTTGCCTTTAGTCATGAAAAATCATTATGAATGTAGAGTTATGTTGCATTTTACCGAACAAAGAAAGGTTTTTGTTCTTCTATGTTCAGAGTAAGTGCTGTTAGTTTTAATTTAACTTTTTATTTAATATATACTGACAAAACAATCAAGTTAGTGTAACTTCCTACTCCAAAACAAATGCAGATCAGCCCACTTTCATATCTAAGGTTATAATAATTACATTTTTGGATTTGTTGCTTGTTATTATAACATTCTTGTACCAATCTACAGTTATTTGACCCTAGATTGTTTCAATTTCATTAAAGTAAAGTATATCATAATATTGTGTTTTCAGTGAATACTTGAGCAAACTGTTCAATTATGGCGTTATGATGGAGATTTACGAGACGGATATGAAAAATAGTACTCTTCGCTTGAAAGCCAGAGCCAGACAAAGATGCCAATTGGTGCCCAATACTGAAGTGAAAAACCTGGCAGGTAGATTGGAAAAAGTTACCGTAAGAATTTTGCCAGAATATAGGATTTTATCGCCGCTGAGCGATACCCAACTTTATAATCTGAAGTCCAAGAGGAAATTTCTGTGCAACGATTATGACGAATTGAAGAAATATCGCAAATTTAGAAGGTAATTTTATATATTTTCAAAGGTGCAATGATATTTCATAATTCTTACACTTGTTCCAGGTATCATCTAGCCCAATTTCCTTTGGCAAGTTGGATTTACGAGAACTACGAAATTTGCTATTATGTTAAACATATTCTAGAGGGCTTGTCTAAGTATTATTTGAAAGGTAAGTCATGACTTTTGGAATTAACCTAGACTAAAGAGTCTAAATGTTGCAATTATTAGGGTGATTCATGATGAAAGTGGTTAAAAGTACGGTTTTAATTACAGAATATATCCCGAAAGACCCAGTCTCGTTGTCGTATTGGTTTGTACAGAATTACCTACTCCAACATCGGGAAAGGTTGTACGTTATGAAACAAAAGTGTGTGATTGACAGACTGAAGTACGAGATGAAGTGCCTGCAAATTGTGAGTATATCAACAAGTAATCGGTTCGCTTTTATTGCAGTACATTCACCGTCCTCTTTCTAGGAACGTACTATTCGTTGCAACAAATGTACAGCCGATATTGCGGAACAAGGCCACGTGTTCGTCATGTCGAAAGATGGTATCCAAAGCAACTATTGCAACCCAAGTAAGTTCTTAACAAACACGATTTAAAGAAAATAACGCTCGTAAATTTTTTTTATTGAAATTTGTGTATATCGTAACATTTATTATTGTTAGAATTATTAACAAAACCTATCGTTTTAAGATTGTTATACTTTATAATCAGTATTTTATTTATTGTAATTTGTGCATCATCTACAGGACAATGGTCCCAAAATGGTACATATAGAACTATTATAATATAAAAAGCCCTTTCTAAATAAATTTTACATCAATAATGAGTGTTAATTCAATAATTAATATTGAGTATATGGAGCTTGGTGAGTCATCACGTTCAGTTGAAATAATAAAAACTATCAGAAATCTTTCTAAATATCGGTCTGACAACATTATGTGCGAAAGCATTTAAATTAATAATGATTCTTGACCCAGGTATGAATTATACATAAATTCTTGAGAAATAGTTCACACTAACACATATAGCCCAAGCTATGAACCGAAAAAAAAAAATTTAAGTCCGAATCAACAAATTTTTTTGCATTAGCTTCAGGAGGTTCTCAGGATCATTCATACACCTTAAAACCTCTTGGGAACCCCAACCCCACCCATTGGGGGCGAAAATATCCCGAAATCTCCCAAGTATTTTTCTACAAAAAAAGGTATTTTGGCATTTCGAGTGCACCCAGGTGGTTTTTTGGGTCGCTGAACACGAATCCGTAGCCAGATTTACTTGCAGTCCATCGTAGGGGTGGTCAAATCGACAAAATTGGCCAATTTTGCACCCCTAATATGTTATTTCGCAATTTACGTGTTTTTGGCATCTCGAATGCACCAAGGAGGTTTTTTAGGTCACTGAACACGAATCCGTAGCCAGATTTACTTGCAATCCGCCGTAGGGGTGGTCAAATCGACAAAATTGGCCAATTTTGCACCCCTAATATGTTATTTCGCAATTTACGTGTTTTTGGCATCTCGAATGCACCAAGGAGGTTTTTTAGGTCACTGAACACGAATCCGTAGCCAGATTTACTTGCAATCCATCGTAGGGGTGGTGAAATCGACAAAATTGGCCAATTTTGCACCCCTAATATGTTATTTCGCAATTTACGTGTTTTTGGCATCTCGAATGCACCAAGGAGGTTTTTTAGGTCACTGAACACGAATCCGTAGCCAGATTTACTTGCAATCCGTCGTAGGAGTGGTCAAATCGACAAAATTGGCCAATTTTGCACCCCTAATATGTTATTTCGCAATTTACGTGTTTTTGGTATCTCGAATGCACCAAAGAGGTTTTTTAGGTCACTGAACACGAATCCGTAGCCAGATTTACTTGCAATCCATCGAAGGGGTGGTCAAATCGACAAAATTGGCCAATTTTGCACCCCTAATATGTTATTTTGCAATTTACGTGTTTTTGGCATCTCGAATGCACCAAGGAGGTTTTTTAGGTCACTGAACACGAATCCGTAGCCAGATTTACTTGCAATCCGCCGTAGGGGTGGTCAAATCGACAAAATTGGCCAATTTTGCACCCCTAATATGTTATTTCGCAATTTACGTGTTTTTGGCATCTCGAATGCACCAAGGAGGTTTTTTAGGTCACTGAACACGAATCCGTAGCCAGATTTACTTGCAATCCATCGTAGGGGTGGTCAAATCGACAAAATTGGCCAATTTTGCACCCCTAATATGTTATTTCGCAATTTACGTGTTTTTGGCATCTCGAATGCACCAAGGAGGTTTTTTAGGTCACTGAACACGAATCCGTAGCCAGATTTACTTGCAATCCGTCGTAGGAGTGGTCAAATCGACAAAATTGGCCAATTTTGCACCCCTAATATGTTATTTCGCAATTTACGTGTTTTTGGCATCTCGAATGCACCAAGGAGGTTTTTTAGGTCACTGAACACGAATCCGTAGCCAGATTTACTTGCAATCCATCGTAGGGGTGGTCAAATCGACAAAATTGGCCAATTTTGCACCCCTAATATGTTATTTCGCAATTTACGTGTTTTTGGCATCTCGAATGCACCAAGGAGGTTTTTTAGGTCACTGAACACGAATCCGTAGCCAGATTTACTTGCAATCCATCGTAGGGGTGGTCAAATCGACAAAATTGGCCAATTTTGCACCCCTAATATGTTATTTCGCAATTTACGTGTTTTTGGCATCTCGAATGCACCAAGGAGGTTTTTTAGGTCACTGAACACGAATCCGTAGCCAGATTTACTTGCAATCCGTCGTAGGAGTGGTCAAATCGACAAAATTGGCCAATTTTGCACCCCTAATATGTTATTTCGCAATTTACGTGTTTTTGGCATCTCGAATGCACCAAGCAGGTTTTTTAGGTCACTGAACACGAATCCGTAGCCAGATTTACTTGCAATCCATCGTAGGGGTGGTCAAATCGACAAAATTGGCCAATTTTGCACCCCTAATAAGTTATTTTGCAATTTACGTGTTTTTGGCATCTCGAATGCACCAAGGAGGTTTTTTAGGTCACTGAACACGAATCCGTAGCCAGATTTACTTGCAATCCATCGTAGGGGTGGTCAAATCGACAAAATTGGCCAATTTTGCACCCCTAATATGTTATTTCGCAATTTACGTGTTTTTGGCATCTCGAATGCACCAAGGAGGTTTTTTAGGTCACTGAACACGAATCCGTAGCCAGATTTACTTGCAATCCATCGTAGGGGTGGTCAAATCGACAAAATTGGCCAATTTTGCACCCCTAATATGTTATTTCGCAATTTACGTGTTTTTGGCATCTCGAATGCACCAAGGTCAAATCGACAAAATTGGCCAATTTTGCACCCCTAATATGTTATTTCGCAATTTACGTGTTTTTGGCATCTCGAATGCACCAAGGAGGTTTTTTAGGTCACTGAACACGAATCCGTAGCCAGATTTACTTGCAATCCATCGTAGGGGTGGTCAAATCGACAAAATTGGCCAATTTTGCACCCCTAATATGTTATTTCGCAATTTACGTGTTTTTGGCATCTCGAATGCACCAAGGAGGTTTTTTAGGTCACTGAACACGAATCCGTAGCCAGATTTACTTGCAATCCGTCGTAGGAGTGGTCAAATCGATAAAATTGGCCAATTTTGCACCCCTAATATGTTATTTCGCAATTTACGTGTTTTTGGCATCTCGAATGCGCCAAGGTGGTTTTTTAGGTCACTGAACACGAATCCGTAGCCAGATTTACTTGCAATCCATCGTAGGGGTAGTCAAATCGACAAAATTGGCCAATTTTGCACCCCTAATATGTTATTTCGCAATTTACGTGTTTTTGGCATCTCGAATGCACCAAGGAGGTTTTTTAGGTCACTGAACACGAATCCGTAGCCAGATTTACTTGCAATCCGTCGTAGGAGTGGTCAAATCGACAAAATTGGCCAATTTTGCACCCCTAATATGTTATTTCGCAATTTACGTGTTTTTGGCATCTCGAATGCACCAAGGAGGTTTTTTAGGTCACTGAACACGAATCCGTAGCCAGATTTACTTGCAATCCGTCGTAGGAGTGGTCAAATCGATAAAATTGGCCAATTTTGCACCCCTAATATGTTATTTCGCAATTTACGTGTTTTTGGCATCTCGAATGCACCAAGGACGTTTTTTAGGTCACTGGACACGAATCCGTAGCCAGATTTACTTGCAATCCGTCGTAGGAGTGGTCAAATCGACAAAATTGGCCAATTTTGCACCCCTAATATGTTATTTCGCAATTTACGTGTTTTTGGCATCTCGAATGCACCAAGGAGGTTTTTTAGGTCACTGAACACGAATCCGTAGCCAGATTTACTTGCAATCCATCGTAGGGGTGGTCAAATCGACAAAATTGGCCAATTTTGCACCCCTAATATGTTATTTTGCAATTTACGTGTTTTTGGCATCTCGAATGCACCAAGGAGGTTTTTTAGGTCACTGAACACGAATCCGTAGCCAGATTTACTTGCAATCCATCGTAGGGGTGGTCAAATCGACAAAATTGGCCAATTTTGCACCCCTAATATGTTATTTCGCAATTTACGTGTTTTTGGCATCTCGAATGCACCAAGGAGGTTTTTTAGGTCACTGAACACGAATCCGTAGTCAGATTTACTTGCAATCCATCGTAGGGGTGGTCAAATCGACAAAATTGGCCAATTTTGCACCCCTAATATGTTATTTCGCAATTAACGTGTTTTTGGCATCTCGAATGCACCAAGGAGGTTTTTTAGGTCACTGAATCACTGAACACGAATCCGTAGCCAGATTTACTTGCAATCCGCCGTAGGGGTGGTCAAATCGACAAAATTGGCCAATTTTGCACCCCTAATATGTTATTTTGCAATTTACGTGTTTTAGGCATTTCGAATGCACCAAAGGGTTTTTTGAGTCGCTGAATACGATTCCAAAGCCAGATTTACTCCGAATTAATTTTAAAATACAAAAATAGTAAAAATTTAGAAGCATGTCAAATTAGCCATTTTTGTAAATTTCCCACCCCTACGATGATATTCTAGTAAATCTGGCTTCGGAATCGTATTCAGCGACCCAAAAAACCTCCTTGGTACATTGGAAATGCCTAAAACACGTAAATTTCAAAATAACATATTAGGGGTGCAAAATTGTGCAATTTTGTCGATTTTACCACCCCTACGATGGGATTGCAAGTAAATCTGGCTACGGATTCGTGTTCAGCGATCAAAAAAATCCCCTAATTGCACTCTAAATGCCAAAATACCTTTTTTTTGTAGAAAATACGATTCAAGACTTGGAGATTTCGGGCCATTTTCGCCCCCAATGGGTAGGGTTGGGGTTCCCAAGAGGTTTTAAGGTGTATGAATGATCTTGACAACCTCCTGAAGCTAATGCAAAAAAAAATTTTTGATTCGAACTTGCATGTTTTTTTTTTTTGTTATAGCTAAAAACCCTGTTCACAGCCTGGGCTATTAGGGATTGCTGTATTATAAGTCCCATCGCAATCTAAACAATTTAATTTGTATACTGTGTGGGTTTGTTTATCTTTAGGTATTAAAGGATTTAGATTTGAAAAATATTTACCAACATAGTAAGTAGGTTTATGCGCAACATTTATATCATAATTTAATAAACATTTCCTAATTTTCTCCGAGGTATCCGGAATATTATAAAATTATCTGTATTACCTTTTATATTAATAATATATATGACGTACCATTATAGATTTTGTTTATTTTTTCCTTAAAGCCCTTGCAAAACATTGTTTTGATTAGAATCATCAATTCGATTACAAAAATGTTAATATTTTAACTAAAGAAACTAATTATTATAAAAGATCTGCTCTGGAAATAATTCACATAAAACGTGACTCTGCAAATCATAGAACAGACGTTTAATCATTAAGTCAAATTTATACAAATTTAATTAATTAAATTCCTTGTAAAGTCCTACATGCCTCTTTATGATATTAGAACTATATTGAAGGTACAATGCTTCTATTACCTCATAAATCTTTAACATCTGGTTCGAATGTGGATACTTGAGCGTATTATAGTTTGGTTTCAGTCCTATTCAAACATTGCTTGAGATGTTTTCGAATATTATAAGATTGCTAAGAAGTGGCTTCTTGATTCATTTTCATATACTCAAAACATCAATGTGTTACAATTTTGATTTCTATTCGTTTCGGCGACGGGCATTTTTGGTTGAAATTGATGCGATAAGAACGCTTTGTACTTGGTACAGTTGGTTTAGGAAATCCCGTTTGGGACATTGTTACGTCTTCTGATGATAGTCGTGAGACCTAAACGTACGTAAAGACGAAAATAATAAGCATATATGTTAGTGCGACCTTTTTCCCGAGAATTTATGTCGAAAACATTTAAAAAAATAATAATAAACCAGAAGAATTATATAAACAGCCCAGGTAGTAGGTTTTTATAAGTCCATGGTAAATATATGCCTTTTTCGAGTGCTAATTATTGTTAAATAAAGCCATCATAATATATTTGAAATAGTGTTTTATATTGTTGAATGTAACTATATATAACCGTATTTTTTTTTTCAAGTAGAACATCATTCTTTTTTGTGTGCAATGATATATAGATATAGGAGACTTTTGTTTGAGTAGTATAAGTTGGTTGGAGATTATTATCATCTTAGGATTTATCGTTTATTGAATTTGTTCATGCCAGTTATGTATTTTCTTGGATAAGTAAGAATTTTTTTCTCTTAGATGGAAACGTTTACGAGACTGTAACAGTATCACAAGCTAGAAATTTTCATTTAGTAGGATTACCATCTAAACAATTTTCATGGTTTCCTGGGTGAGTAATTTTTATTATTTTGTTCATATTTTATGTTCTTCTAAATTTTCCATAATTCATTAAAATGTATACATGTAACATGAAAAATAACATTTAATTGCGAGTCTATGTTATTTTTCTTTTATATAATATTGGACGTTATATTCAACCTCAATGAGATCATAAAGATCCATCATAATTTTTGGTAATTTTCCATTTAGATACGCCTGGACTATAATGCAATGTAACGAATGTCGACAACACTTGGGATGGAAATTCACCGCGAAAAACCTAAATCCTAAAATGTTCTACGGCTTGGCCAAGAGTAACTTCGAAGTGTCTGCCAAACATCCAACCGATCTTTCGATGGAACTAACCGAAACGGATTGAGACAGTATGGAAAAGGTCCGTGCGAGAAAGTATACGATTGGGATAGGGATGGAAGGGCAGCCAGGCCCCGTTCTTTCATCTATAATAGTTCACACGAAGGATTTCATATTCTAAATATTACCATTTTGGAACTGAGCTGGAAAGGTATTCTAGAATTAAACGTTTGAAAACAAACAAGCGATTTTCAACTTAATGTTTTACCTTTTATTAGACAAATATCGCTCTTCGTAAGGTTTTATGCAATATATATTTTAGTGAAGCTATGTAATACGAAATTCCCAATTCTGATATTATAAATTTAACATAATCCCCGAGTTTATTTTCATTCCCGCAATACGAGCGCCAAATAGTACACGATCGCCAAGTCCCAACAAATATCCTCTAAATGAACTTTAATCGTCCGAGTTACATCATTTTGTTTGACTAGTGTACCCCAGGTAGTTCAAATATTACCGACTTTTGTTTGACTAGTGTATGTTCCTTTAAATACACTACCCTACAAATGTATTGGACTTTTTTTTTTAAATATGCCCAATAATTAGACTCCTTATTGCAACAAGGAATCAATTAATATTATTTGGAGAAAATTAAGGGAAACTATTAAAATTGTAAAAAAATGGTAATAAAAAATAATAAGTAATTTCAACGTATACAGGGTGTAAATAAATAACTGCGAAAAAATTCAGGGGGTGATTCCTTGTTGAAAAATATGTTGAGTCTTTCATATAAAAAAAATCATTTGACCCCCTAATGTTAAGATACAGCGCTTTAAATGGGGCGCCAAAAAAGTAGTTTTTTATTTTTATCTTCTGAATCCAAAAAGTTGCAAAAATAAAATTAAGCACACATTATTTGCTATTAAGAAGGCATTCAATAACTGAGTTACTGGTTTTCCACTATGTTTGTAAGGGGTAGAAATAACCGCCCCTAAAACTTGTTTTTCACTAAACTTTTTCTCTTATGTATTTATTAAAATACTGAGATATATTTGATTGTGATACTTGTTACCTATGAGAAATTGATATAATTGTCTTACTTCACAATTTCATTCAATTACATAAACTTTAGGAGGTGGAAACGTTATGCGGAATCAACCAATAGGATCTTAATAATAAATATTAGTTGCCACACTAACATCTTAAGATCATCTATTTTGAAACTACTATAATTATGCTAAGGGTTGTTGACTGGGTTTTTCTATTATGGTAGGTAAAGAAATGTACACATGTCTTCTACATCATTTTGTTTGACTAGTGTAACCCAAATAGTTCAAATATTACCGACTTTTGTTTGACTAGTGTATGTTCCTTTAAATACACTACCCTACAAATGTATTGGCCTTTTTTTTTTAAATATACCCAAGAATTAGACTCCATTGTGCAACAAGGAATCAATTATTATTATTTGGACGAAAATATAAAACAAAGTGTTTGCCGTATTATTTGTTCTAAAAGATGTGGTAACATTATTTTTTTTTAGTAAATTGATACATTGATCTATAATCATGAGTCTTAACTGTACTAGGGTGAACTTATTTCATTGCTTCATTATAATCTTATTTCTTAAGTAAATCAATCACAATTTTTTCGTTATGGCCGTTATTAGTTTCTCTGCTTTATAAATGAAAATTCCTTATAATTTAATTCTTACATGGGGATAGTAACAAGTCTATGTATCATGCTTTGAAGAGCAGATGTTGTATGGGGTGGTTGGAATTGTTGTGGATAATGATATCCGTATGTGAAGGCTTATGATATATTGAAAAGGAATGTTTTCTATTTAATTTAGTTTTGGTTAAGTCAAAAAAGTTTATAGTAATTTCTAATCAACTGATTTTCGTTGGGAAAAAACCCTAGAATTGGTATAAAAAGAAACTAAAATAAAATATCCTATTTAATAATAATATTTATTGCAATTTTCAAAAAATCGTAATGTTATAATTATCGAATAATTACTGCCTTTAAAAATATTCAATATACACTAAAGCTAACAAGTAAATAACGAATGATACTAATATTTAAATCCTAAGTGCTGATTTGTTCGAAATAATAACAGTTCCAATAATGATAGAAAACTTATAAAAATAGAAATATACAATTACAGCAATCAACAAATATAGTATCAGTCTTTTTACAATCTTGAAAGTTATAATAGCAAGCAAAATAAACATTATGAAGAAATAATTTATTTACATAAATATAAATTACAGCTGCTTGTTAAGATTAATAATAATTACAATAAATAATTGTACTTAAAAGTGAAAAAATATAACATGATATTCATAGACCCTTTACATTTTTATCAACAAAGTATTGGCACAATTATAATAGACTCTTTTCACAATTATCCCAAAATACAGTCGTCACTACAAAATATAAAATTAGGCACTAACCGTTCTCACCAGTTGTTTGTTCGTATATTTAATAATCTCAATAATTCAAGTTTGTATGCGAAATTTGTAATATTCACGTTTTTAGACCAATTAAATAGATTAGTGAGAAAATTTATTATAATTCCGAAATAAAAAATTAATTACACCTTTTTCAGAATCTATTAAATACCGTTTTCGCACTGATTCTTTTTGTAATCTGTTGGCCCCACGTTGGGTGCCATTTTGTTGAGCGATTCGTGGGATTTGATATTTTCTATTTTTTTCTATTTGATTATTATTGATAACTATTTGAAGAGTAGATTTGTGTCATATAATTAATTAATAATCTTCCAAATTTATCTCAAATTCTAGTGAATTCTGATCTAGTGAGAAATTTTCGAACGAAAAGAAATTTTTATTTTATCGAGTGTAAATAATAAATTATTTTTTAATCAACATGAAAGCCCGCCAAATATTATCAATATTACTGTAGACATTATAGAAATTAATAATGAATAAAAGAGAAAATGTTTTTGAATCACACACGATCTAATATAAATCAATAAAATGAAACCCCTTATTTTTCTCAAAAATCACATTACATTCAATGTCTTCTCATGACAACTTAAAGTTCCAGAAATTAAAAGAAACCCTAAAATAATATTCAATTTTTTTTAAATTGTCGTTTTCTAACATGGTAATTTATTGAAAATTCGAAATAATTTCCAACAATTTAATCAATATATTCTTTCATTTTATTCCATATTGAATTCTGTAAAATTATATATACTCCCCTTTCAAAAATTATTAAATCCATTTATTTCTTCAAACGAATGCTTCTAAAATTTCCGTTGAAAAAAATTTCCTACATTTTGTTGTGAATATAAGTAATTATTAATATTCAAAAATTACTCTTAAATTCTTAGTACGTTCCGATCTTGTAAGAAAATTGCATTAAACGAAAGCCAACTGTTCCTTTATTTTATCGAATTTTAAAATAACTTTATCACAATTAAAATCAATTTCCAGAATCTATTAAATCGGTTTTATATCATTATTTTGTACTAAATTAGTAAGTGTTTTTGAAAAGCATTCTGCTCATTATATTTATTGTTACTTTAAATAATTTTAGGGCTTTATGAATATTTTATCTGATATAAATTAATAGTTTTGAAAAATATGACGTTCATACCTTGAGTAAAAAAGTTATCTATTTTAATATTTTTCCAACAATCGTAAGGCAACTGAAATTTCATTTTCATAAAGCTAAAGTCATAATACCCACTTTTTTTTAAATAAGCATCTTCAAAAAAATTAATAAATTTAATAATGGAAATTGAGAAAAAGTTTGATAAATTTAAAAAAAATTCACGACAACTAAAATTCCCGGAATTCTAAATTTAATAAAGCTAAAAATTCATAATACTCACTTTTTTTTAAATAAGCATCGTCGAAGAAATTCATACATTTAATAGAAATTTTGAAAAGTTTTGATAAATTTAAAAAAAATTCACTACAATTAATTCCAAATTTAATAAAGCTAAAAAGTAATAAAACCGACTTTTAAAAAAAATAAGCATCGTCAAAGAAATTCATAAATTTAATGGAAATTTAGAAAAGTTTTGATAAATTTAAAAAAATCTAACGACAATTAATTCCAAATTTAATAAAGCTAAAAGTAATAATACCAACTTTTTTTTAAATAAGCATCGTCAAAGAAATTCATAAATTTAATCGAAATTTAGAAAGAGGTTTGATAAATTTAAAAAAAAAATCTCACGACAAAATTCCCGGAATTCAAAATTTAATAAAGCTAAAAAGTAATAATACCCACTTATTTCTTTTTCAAATCAGCATCTTTGAAGATATAATAAGTTTTGAAGTAATTGGTACTGATTTCTTGCACTTTGTTCCATATTGAATTATAAAAACAAAGCTTTACATCACAATTAATTGTTCATATTATATGCAATAATATAAATAATTATAATACCAATATTTATATATTTCTTCTTGTAATTAAAAAAAGATTTTAGTGATATAATATTTTTGAGTTTATTAGATATTATTTGCCATAACCTCTGTAACTGATTATTTAAAAATATATATACATAATCAAAGAGCAACAATTATTTAATATAAACAAAAAGCCATAAAATCAATAGTTGCCGCACAAAAAACACTCGAAATGTATTTAATTGGTCTTTAAATATTCAATTTCGTCTATTCCCAATTAATAATCGAGTATTACCGGAACTGTATTCGTGGGGATTTCAGTGAAATTAGCCTTATTTCAGATTTATAAAACACATTATTTGAACGTCCGTCTCACCGACACCGCCGCCCCCGCTTCCAACTACGGGGGCGTTTGACTCCTATTTGATCTATTATTGTTCCTATTCCTAAAATTCCTATTACCGCCGTTATTCCTATTGAAATTACTACGACCTCGTCTCCTATCACGATTATTGTAATTCCTTTCGCCGCCACGGTTATTGTTTTGTCGGCCGGGCGGCGGCCCAAAATTACCGCCGCCTCCGCCGCCGTTCTCACCTCCGTAGAAATCGTCGTTGCTGAAATTGTTGAAACCACCGGGTGGGCCCGAATTGAACCCACTACCGGAGCCGTATCCGCCGCCGCCTCCGCCGTAATTGGAACCTACCTGATCGCCTCCGCCGCCGCCACCTCGAAAAGGTCCGTTGCCTAGGATGCCGTTGGTGCGCGGGTCGAAGTTGATTGGAAAATCGGGAGGTAGGTTGGGGATACCGGGGGCGGCGCCTAGAAGTCCCGGTTGCACCATGCTCTGCGCCATCTGATTGATGAGGTTCTGATTGGGGTTGAGGATGGCGGTCGGTGGCGGTTGTCCTAGGAGCGAGTTACCGCCCGACGCCGCTGCGGCGGCGGCGTTACCGATCAACATGTTGGGATTGAGTTTGTTGATGTTGGCGAGAATATTGAGAGCGACGCCTACCACATTCGGGTTGTTTTGTTGTTGTTGCTGCTGTTGTTGAACGACGTTGGAAGCGCCGCCGCCGCCCCCAGGCACCAGGTTCAAGTTGGCCAGCAGGCTGTTGAGGATCGGATCGTGCGAGCCCGTTTGATCGGTGCGCGACGCCAGTTCCTGGTTCAACATCAGCTTCTGGTTGCTGGTGAGACTGTGATAGAACGGCGAACTCTGCAACGTCGTCAACTGTTGGTTGTAGTTCATGGTGGTGGACGCCGGTTCGTCGTTCGCGGGCTTTTTTAGGCGCGGATCGATGCGCGTCGTACTGGTCGCCGCCTTCGGACTGGCCTTCGGGCTGGCCGGACTGTCCTTCTCGTCGACGCTCAGACGAAAGATTTTGCGGAGCCGCGGGTCTCCTGTCGTTTCGGCATCGTTGATGTTCAACTTCAGGCCGGTGTAGTCGGGTCGAGGCACGTCCACGATGAAGACTTTCCAGAACATTGGCAGGTGCGATTTGATGCTGGCGTCAATCTCGGTGGCGGGCGTGTAGTTTTGGAAGGTGGCCTTGAACGGTAGCTGGAGCGTACGCAGGTCTACATCCGGTCGGAGACCTGGAAAAAATAAGCGAAAATAACGTTTAATCGAGGCGGGGTATTGTCGAACTACCCCACGTTGGGTGCCACTTTCTTGAGTGATTCGTAGGATTTTCTTACTTCGCAAGAATCTATATTTTAAAACAATGATGAAATTGGATCTTTTTTATTATTTTATTATTATTTATAACTGTTTGAAGGGTAGATTTCTGTTAATATAATTAATTATTAATCTTCCAAATTTATCTTAAATTCCTAGTGAATTCTGTTCTTGTGAGAAATTTTTCAATTGAAAACGAACTTTTATTTTATCGCGTGTAAGTAATAAATTATTTTTTAATCAACATGAAAGCACGCCAAATATTATCAATATTACTGAATTATAGAAATTCTGAATAAAAGAGAAAATGTTTTTGAATCACACACAATCTAATACAAACCAATAAAATGAATGAAACACTTTATTTTTCTCAAAAAGCACATTATATTCAATGTCTTATCTCATGACAACTTAAAATTCCAGAAATTAAAAGAAACCCTAAAATTATATTCACATTTTTTTAAATTTTTATTTAGTCTTGGAACATAGTCTATCCATAAATTTTTTGAAAATTGCAGCAACTTCAAAATAATTTCTAACAATTTAATCAATATATTCTTTCATTTTATTCCATATTGAATTCTGTAAAATTAGAAAATAATATTCTGAACATTTGTAGCTTCTATTTGATTTGTTATTTATATTCAAATATTTTCTACAAATAATTGATCTAAAAATATTGGATAATTGTAATACCAATATTTTAAGCATCATAAATCACTTTAGCTCTGATATAATTTAATAACATCTTATCGAATGGACCTGGTGAATAAAATTTACAATTATGTATTTCCTATAAAAATAAATGAAAAAGTAAAGAGCTTCTTCCACTAATAGCATGGATAAATACAAATAATTAGTGTTGATTCCCTTGAAATAATCAGTGAACAACAAATTTTGTATATTTAATGTATGAGGTCTGTTCGAAAAGTGAAAAGCCCGGCTGGTTCCTTCAAATTTCAAGGTGAGTTTTATCCCGGATTTGTTGGGAAAATATCGTAAAATTATTATAAAAAATTGGTTGTTTGTTTCTAGAGAATAAGAAAATTTTCATAAAACATCATCCAAATCAAACGAAATTTACGAAAAATAACGACGTGAAATGTAAAATGTTACCTTTAAAATCTTCGGAATTCATTCTCAGATCTAGATCGTCGACATCGATGCTGCCCTGTTCGTAAATACTGATCTTCTCGCTGACCACGCTAACGTCGCTGTTCCTTCTCGATTTTCTTGGGTCGTGCGACAGTCTCGGATCCGTCGAATGTGGCGGCGTCGACGCCGCTTTCGTCGTCGCGACCGCCGCCGATTTCCTCGGATCTTTGACCGGCGCGGGTACTTTAATGACGGGCGGGGTTGCGGCGGCGGCGGCTGTGGTAATGGCCGCCGTCGATTTGGTGATTGTACTCAACAATTTGGTCACTTCGTCGGATATTTCGATTTTGGACAAATCGCCCAGTTTTTCCACTACCTCGGAGGCGGTGCTCAACGTATTCGATACGGCGCTGGAAATGAGTATTTATTTTACAACCAATTAAAATGTATTCATAACAATGGCAGTTTAGACCCCTCCCCCTCTAGAACTAGATGCAATAGATTTTTGGCCCCACGTTGGGTGCCATTTTGTTGCGTGATTCGTGGGATTCGATGTTTTACTTCGCGAAAGGGAATCTATATTTTAGAAGAATGGTGAAATTGAATATTTTTAATCATTCTATTATTATTTATATCTGTTTAAAGAGGAGATTTATGTTTCAATCACAACAAACGAACGGTAAGTAAATCGCACTCACCCAGCTTCGGTCGCAACATGATGACTGTCCTCCTCTTTCTCCTTGAAGTCCTCGTTATCCACTTTGATCATCAACCTGTTATCGTCGTCGTCGTCATCGTCCGAATACCAATTGATTTCGGGACCTTCCGTGTCGGACGACGGTCGCTCCTGTTCTTGTTGCACTTCTTTCTGATGCGACTGTATACGCATGTACAGGTCGCGTTGCGTCTTCGGCAAAGTCGACGGCACGTTATAGTCGAACTTCAATTGTCTGCTGTCGCTGTCAGTCGCCTTGACCGCATCGTCACCTTCCGGTTTGACGACGGCGGCGCCGTCTTCGATGGCGAACGGCGCCGACAGGAGGTTTTGCACGGGCAGGACTATCGGCAACTGTCTTATGTCGGTGTCTTTGCTGGCCAAGATGCGGGGATCCGTGACGATGGGCAGGTCGACATTGGTTTGACGGATGTCGATGTCGGCGACGAACGACAACGGATTCGTGTTCCGGATGTCGGTGTCGTTGTTTTTGACGTTCGAACTTCTACTAGAGCTGAACGGTTCGAGGTCTGCCACGTTGGAAGACATGCTCAGAGGTAAACTGGGCTGAAGGGGCTGGGCTATACTTGTTATTGGATGAGGTGGAAGAGTCCTCATATCTATATCTCCATTGCTATTGCAAAAAAAAGTATGTTAACAAGAAAATAAAAAATTATGAAAAGAAAAACTTTCGTTTATTGGGTCAGCTGAGAATTTCGTCTAAATATCTATCAGAAATACAACCAGCACATAACCTCTAGATACACAAGGCTTGAGTTCTCGATCGTGTTGACAGACGTCCTGAGTCGCACCCCATTTGCTTTTTTTAATGTAAACAACCGGTCTTCTAATGGTTTGAAAATTTCATAACAATATGCAATTCAAATTAAGCTCATTGAAACAATACGAAATATAATACTTTACGAGTATAATTTAAAAATGACTCAATATGAATCTCATCGAATTAAAGTATCACGTTATTTCAATTTTCAATTGCATGTAAAGGTGAGCTAAAATCATATTATTTGCAGAATATCTATAAGTTAAATTGTAATATTTATCACCTTTCACGCTTAACCATGCGCCCTTGAGACTAAACGGTATTGCCATAAGCTCCGTCTTTTTTAGTCAGCGTCCAGGCCTTGTGTATATAGAGGGACGGCACGTTCCAAAATACTTGAATGTGACCTAACACGATTTTAAACCGTAATATTAAGAGGTTAAAACACCCATTTTTTTGGTACTCACCTATTGATTCGCATATCCTGATCTTGATTATAATTGAAATTGACGAAATTCAAATTCCCTTGAGAGTCTTTCTTCTCGAAGGGATCGGGATCCTGCCATCTCGAAGGTCTACTACGCGACGGCTTCTCCCCTTTGTTCTTAGGATCTAGGAAATGTAACGGGTTTCTTAAAGTTATCCGAATGCAACTTAGCACATAGCAAAATGTTTAGTTAAAGAATTTGGTAACGTCCAAGCCGCAACAAGTTTGTCTGTGAAAAATTCTTTGAAATTTATTGCAAAATTGAAAGATTTCAAACTTGAACCTGGTGATACTCGATGTTGTTTCACTATTTACAAACACCCTTGTGTCGATAAACATTCTGAAGAAATGGCTTACAAATATTGCGGATGATCAATGGACAATCAGTCGAGAAAATAAAGCAAAAAAGGTCGATAAAAAAATCGGCTGAACCGATTTTGACGGTTTTTTTGTATGACGTACATTTTTGCATCTCTTCGAATGCACTCAGAAGCTGAAAGTGACCTCGAAATACCTCGGTAGACGATTTTGGTTGCGTTTCTGAGCATATTAAATAATAGTCCCCGGAGAAGACCCAGGTAATCAGGGTATGTCCACCACCAGGTGACTATTGAGGGTCATGGTCATGACCGGAAACCTCAAGAGAACTTTCCTAACAAGTTTCACTCTATTGCAGAATATATGTTGATGGTTCCCCTGGAGACGATTCGGACACCGGAATCGTGATCAGCGACCCCAAAAACCCCCGAGTAAGAAATTCTGGGCTATTTCGGTTATATCTTGAATTTCATTTGTTTCAGCAATTGTGGAATAACTACCCCAAAAACTTGTAAACAATGAAATAACGAGAAAAATCTTCGCTTATACATTTCCTAAAATAAATGAATCGCAACCGAAAACGTCAACATTTCCTTTTACCAAATAATAATCAGTTCAGGTACTAACCGTTAGGGGCGTCCATCAATTCCGGCGGCACCGGCACGTTGATGTCGAAAAGCGAAGGGATGACGGCGCATGGATCCTCCTTTTGGACTTCGCCGTATTTCTCGATCAACGTTTTCTGCGTCGCGTTGATCATGTTCAAGGCTTCTTCGCGACTCATCCTCGGAAAACCGCCCAATATGTCGCGCGGCGCCGTTTCGATATGTTTGAATAGGATCTGTTTGAGACCTAGTGGGTGAAAGGAGGAACGAGCGGAGTTAAATCGGGCGCGATCGACGATCTCGCGTGTTACTTACCGTCGCTCAGAGGCTTGCCGTGGGCGAATTTGCAGTCGTCGCCCTGTTGACATTGCAGGCCGGTGTGGTAGAATTTGCACGGGAAATCCGAATGCATGTACGAGCATTTGTCGCCTTTGGCGCAACAATCCATCAGATAGAATTTGCACAATTCCAATTTCATCGGAGGTATCGCTTCGTGAGAGTAAGGACAATCGTTCTGTAACGAATTTTTGGATGGTTAATCGCATTATAGGATTTTCTAGTAGGTTTTAGGACACAAACAAATGTATAGTATTAAAATCAGACCCTACAACAAAATTCCAAGCGAACATTAAACACTCTCTCGAAATTTCTCAGAATATGAATCCTCAGCAACCTTCTCTATATGGTTTATTACAAAATCACAAACACAATACTCCTATAAAACCCATTTGTTCATATATCAATGCCCCTTGTAAAAAAATAGCGAGGAAACTAGCCAACACGACATCAAAATATACAACTTTACCTTTAAATACAGTTAATAAAAAAATAAAAATATAGAACTAAAGACGAAAACCTCTTTCCAAAGTCAATTTATTCGCAACTATAGCTTCATGGGTATCAAATGGAAGGGCTAAACGTATAGAGTGCCAATTTTATCATTGTCAGTGGAAAAAATCCAATATGGCAGATATAAATGAGAAAAACTTCCAACTATAGCTGCACGGGTATCAAATGAAAGGACTCGACTCGAATTATGATCGACGTCACTAATCGTTTCGATGATGCTGGAAGAAAAGTTCGAGGTATTTACGATAATTTAGAATAAAAATGAACCGTTTTCCTATTTTTTAACTTACCTTTTGACATTTCCCTTGCAAATAGAACACGCAAACGCCCTGAGAATCTTTCAAACAGTCGGTCCTTTTCTCTCTACTTCTATCTCTCTTGTAGTTCCTATCCCTGCCCCTGTTTTTACCCTTGTTGTTCTTCTTGTTCTCCCTCCTTTTGTTCCTGGTGATTTTCTCCTCCGGTCGGTTCAGATCCTCCGAAGAGTAATCCGTTTCGATCGAAGCCTCGGAATGGGGCGTCGACTGTTCCAGTTGTTCTTTCTTCGGTTCGTCGGGTTTTTGATCGGGGCTACCGCCTCTTATGTTCATCATTTCCTGTTCGTCGATCTCGTCCGACTTGGGGGAGTCTATCTTTCTCTGTTTATTCTGGAAACGGAGAAGAAGTATAATAGAGAAACGATCGTGGCATTAGGGGATGCGTTGGCTTACCTTTTGATGTTCTTTGTCTCTTTTTTTTCGCTTTTTGCCACGTTTGTCTTCTTCTTTGTCTTCGTCGCTCGTCAGCTTGTCTTTCTTTAATATACTGGCCAGCGTCTTTTCCAGATTGATTGCAAAATCGTCGGCTTGTAACAGATCTGGTCATGAAAAGATAAATTAATGAATGTCAAATGAATCTATTCGATGTTGCGTGCTTCTCTTGAAAAAGCAAAGAAAGGTACAACCACTCAAATATACGATAAAGTGAATTATTATCCGATAACACTATACAGTGTGTTGCTTTGGTTTACAAATAAAAGTGATATCAACATAGTAGTCTTTAATTTTACTATACGGATCATATGCATAACTAAATGCATAGAATGAATAAAAGGCCCCACTAAGTCTGTGAAGATGTTAAAATATAAATAAATAAAGTAATTACGTCTGAACGTCAAAAATAACTAGCATAATCACAATCTAAATCTATTTTTTTAGCATATCAACATTCTATTTATATCTCAAAGTCACTGATCTAAAAAAAATAGAATCCTGGTATAGCAACAATCTATTTTTAGATCGATTGCGCAACAGGCTCTGGACTTCTTCAGACAACGTTGCCTAGTCAAGCTCTGTAAATCCTCAGGTCACTTCTTCATACAATTCTTTGAGACTGTTAGATGATGAAATTTAATTTTCGGGGATAGTACTATGGAACTTTCATCATAGAACACCCCTGCAAAATCTAGGCACATGAAGGACCAGCTGAAGAGGTTGATGGACACCTAAAGATGGACTGTATGTGGAACTATTCTAGCTAATCACGGGCTTCTTTTTTGTACTTCGATTGCACGATAGGAAAACCTAAAATGTTCGAAGAATATCGCGTGAGCCAGCGGTGGAAGGTTTGGAGGTTATAGACGTAAGACGTCTGGTAGAAAGAAGTTCGGCAAGTCTCAAGCTTGACAATGAAGGGGTGACTAGTTTGAGTTTGTCTAGTCCACCTGTCTGGAACCTCTCTCTTGGTGGAACAACAGACGAGATTCCTGATGAACACCGACCATAGAACTATCTATAGAAAAGGGAGAGATCGACCACCTTTCTACGATGTTCTAGAGGTCAATGAACTCGTAAGTGTGACTAAATCAGACTAACAGCTCTCTTCTGGTTATTATCTTGTACGTTGAACTGTTGATTGCAGTTCCGAAATTTTGAAGCTCATTTTCAAAATATACACTGAGAGCTATTGTATGTTGCACCTTTTTATACAAAGAATTGAAGGCAAAGAAGTAACTTTGTGACACTAAATTAAGTTGATTAATTAGTTTTAAGTGTTAACTTTGTGATATTTCACTTTTACAGATAAAAACAAGAAATTTTACTTCGTTGAACATACAATTGTATGTTTTGATAATGAACTATTAAGTTTGAAATTGCAATCTAGAAAGTTGATTAATTAAAGTAATAGTTAACAAAGTAAAATTTCTTGTTTTAATCTGTAATTATTTTTATTCGAGTTAACAATTCTCTGATCCGATCCTGGTAAATCATTCATATCATTGGGAAACTTGGTGCCGAGAAAGCAATAAACGTAAAGTTGTTTGGGTTTTTCTATCTTTAGATTATAGAATTTGCTCAAAGTTTAGAATAGAATACTTTTCACCGAGAATAATATTCATCAAAACAATACTAGAGCGTATATTGACAACTCAAATAACCGTTCAGTATATTGTAATTGCTTTACCTATGTCAATAATTGGATATCTGATGAATATTATTGGTAAACTAATGTAATAACGGTCTTATTACTATTATTAGAACCGGTTTCTATTGGGAATAACCGCAGCTTATCTTAATATTCTCAGTATTGTTTGGAAGACAACTTTTACTTATTTGTTGATATAAAGAAGCGCATACAATATTGCTATGAACTATTAATTCCTTTAATTTACATTAAAGCAGGATGTATGCGATTCAGTAACTTATTCAAGGATAATTATGATGCTTAAATTCGAATATGAGTTTGCCGGTGCTATCAAAGCTGTAATACACGATTTGTGTCGTGTTAATTTTGACGATTCGAAATGGGACAACGAAATGAATCAAGGACGCGTGGTTTACTTTCGTAATGTCGGTTTCGGCGAGTCTAAATTTGACGCTTCAATTTGCGATTACAAATTTCGAAGGGAACGTTTGTGATTTTTTTCGATGATAAACACGCAGAGACTTCTTCGGTTAATACTTCTCCGTATTAAGATGGATTTTGATGAAATTTGGGTTGTAGGTACATTGAGGGTCCATGTAGATTGGTGGGAAATGGGAACGACTTTTGCTTTATAGCCAATGTCCAAAAACCGTGAAAAACGTGACAAAATGAGAACCAAATGGTATATTATCAAAAAAATTCTATCGTTTCATCCTTTACTATGTGGTCGGTCATTCATAAACTTAGAGGATTATGATTATAGGATTACATGGTGGGTTTTACATTCCAATAATGACAATTCGCTATTAACAGCATGTATGCTTATTATTTTCGTCTTTATGTACTTTCAGAAGACGTATCAATGTCTAAAACGGGACTTCTTCAAACTAATTTTATCGGAAGCCCATAGATATAATGTTCTTGCCCATTATGGCAAATTAATTTATTTTTCAAGTTAATAGGGATTATCCTATATTTGTACCATTTATTTATTAAATTTATTCATTTCGCCTATTTCCCGGGAATTTATATATAATTCATATCTGGGTCAACAATCATTATTAAGTCAAAGGTAACTCAGAGGATGATAGGAAATCGTAGTAAATAATGGTTATTCATCCCAAATAAAAATTACATTAATCGACGATAAACAACAAAACAACATTCATTTCAGTATATAACCAATAATTAAAGAGAAATCTAACTTATTTTGGAAAAAATCCAAAACATTTTGAAACATCATGACTTGAATATTGCATTTTAGCCCATTTCAAAATTAGGACATATCTTATTCAATAAGAAAGGCAAAACAAAGACAATTTTGATAAGTCTGGAGTTTATAAACTATCTTGTCAGGAATGCGATTCCTTTTATATAGGCCAAACAGGACGTCGTTCATTTTCTATTAGGTTTAATGAACATAAAAGATGCTTTAGACTTATAAAAGCAGGTTCCACATTTGCAGATCAGTTTTACTTCCCTCAATAAACGTAGCATAGATGTTTTTACAATTTTTTTTCAGGATTTTCGCCGATATATCCATTGTGATCAGTTGTGAATCGATCTAGACTTTTTCTGATATGATGTCAGTGTGTGTTTGGGGTGTGTGTGTGTGACCTATGGGCCTTCCTATTGCAGATCGCTTAGAAGTGATGAAAATAGGAACTGCATTGTTTTTGGGCACGGTTCCGAGTGGTATTTCTAACATCCACCTTCATTTTTTTTAATGGAACTATGGTATTATCGCACCACAAAAACAACCGTGTTTTTCCGATCTTAAATATATATCACACTGATTATTAAGCTATTGCATATAGCTTTTATCGCGGGCTTTGAGCGCGGCGACCGAATCAAGAAATTCCGTAACGAAAAATAACAGGAACTCGTTTATGTTGCGCTCTCTCGGGTGACTAATATTGAAAAATTGTATATCACGACAAAAAACGATAATTCTACATTCAAGTTTTATAATAATCGAAGGCAAGCTGCATCGGCTGCATCTTTGTTGCAAGAATTCAAGACTGCCTTTACATAGTGTTCAGACGACAGCTCAAAGTGTCTTAGATTTCCTAAGTAATAGAAATGGCATTTCAATAATGACTTTCAATTGCCAAAGTCTAAATAGTCACAAATACGATTTACAAGATTCAGTTACGAGACAAACAAATGTGTTACTTCTTACCGAAACTTGCATGGCCCATGATAATCCGATTGAAATACCTAATTTCAATTGTATTGTTCAATTCAAACGAGACACTGTTCCAGAAGGTGGGGTAGCTATTTACCAAAATAATAATAATATAACTAATATTATGACTCCGAATATTGAAATAAATATTGCACACGTTAACGATGTTAATGTTAGGCCCTCATTTGTTGGAGATATTTGGGCGTGTTCATGCAAACTTAGAAATGGCCTACACATAGTCATGGTAGCAATTTACATTTCTCCGAATCCAAAATTGGACGAGCTAGAGCATTTTATTCATCGCACTTTACTGGACTACACTGAAGAAGGGTCGAAAATACTTGGTACAAATGGTAATAAATTTCCACTTGGCTGGCGATTTCAACGTCAACTTCGCTGATAAAAAATCAGAGCGGTTGACAACTTTTCTTTCGGAAAAATTGAATTTGAAAATGAATAATGATCCACAAGAATCCACAACAAAATATGGGACCACCATTGAAGCGGTATTTTCCAGATATTTAGAGGATATCAAGTCTCAAACTTATGTCTCTTATTTCAGTTACCATAAACCTATAGTTTCAATAATAACAAATTCCTGAATAACCTACATGTATTGTAAGATAATTAAAATATTTTAAACGATATTAACTTCTCATTTATTCAATAAAAGAAAAAAATTGTTTTCTTATCGGTCACGCTCAAAAAGTGTAACTTGAATTAATATCAAAGAAAAAACTTGAATGAAAATATCAAAGAAAAAAAAATACAGCATAAATTAAAAAAAAAATAATTATAATTGCATAAGTTGAGAAAAAATGCTATGCAATAGCTTTACCGCGGCAGTCCCCGAGTGCCACACGTATTTTTTTTAAGATTCAAGAGACGTCTATGTTATGTCGTTACTCTGTGGCAAATTTTGATAGTTCATGTGACAGCAAGTATCATTATAAACAAGGTTATATTTCGAACGTCAGCCTGACAGCAGATGTCACTATCAACCATAGAGTTGTGAAATACATTATAATTTCAATGTGACATAAAGTATAATATAACGTGCTTCGTTAGCTGTTTCTGAATCATTTCAAGCTTTTATTTAACTTGACTTGCTTATCTATCGATCTATCTATTTGTACATCGAGTGATATTTAGCAATTGAATTTTCACCCACTTCTAGTCGTCCGATTAACTTGAAATTTGGCAGGTGTTCATCGTTCGAGTGACAATATATTATGGCATGTTTACAACACACAAAAAATGGCGCCTCCGATTCTATTAAAATTTTGTATATGGTTGTTTTTTGAAAAGGCCAACGAACTATTTTCCGGATTAACCTCCATACCCTGCTGTTGATAACAATTTGTCATTATTAGAATGTAAAACCCACCATGTAATCCTATAGTAATAAACCTCTAATGACCGATCCTTTTCTACCTACCGATTTTAAGTAAATTTATAGTTGAAGTTATGTATTTGAATACCGTCTCAAGACCTCGAGTAATGGAAGTTACAAATAAAAGTGATGTCATCATAGTAGCGTTTAATTTTACTATATCGTATATTATCATTTTTTTCTGCTGCAAGCGGGAATCAGCAAGTCCCGGCAACTCTTCAAGTAGTCAAAAAATAAGCGTTCTTTTGGTCCAATTTTAATAAAAGTTATTATATAGAGGTTATTGGAATCGCTGATTACGAAATAGTACATTAAAATTTGAAAATTCAAAACTGTAGACTCAAAATGACGACATATTGATATTAGCCACCTTCAAAACTGGACAGAAGTCGTTTAAATCGTTAAAAAACAGCATGTGGTATATGGATATTGTTTATTCAGTACAGAACGGCTGTTAACAAAGTGAAATTCCTTGTTTTTTTCCAACTTTATTTTATTGAAGTTCTGAAAATATTACATTCAACTAGAAAAAGAAAAGACAATCTTTTAGAAGCAATAATAGAGATCTTTAAATACAACAACCCCTTTCAAATAATCTACCAATGACGCAAAAATGTGTACGTTCCTCAATATTGTTGCTTCCGAATAATTTCCCGTGCATTTTTTCAAAGGAAAGCACAAAGTAACAAACCAACTAATTGGAGATAACAATTTTTTTGATCCGATGACTTTGTATATGTCAAAATTAAATTTAACCACGATTTCAATCAAACCAATCCCTAACGTGGACCTGGTATGTTAAAATTTTTACCTTGAGTCTCTGCGGCTGGTTCTTTCCTGTATTTCCATTTTTCCCTCTGCATCCGTTCCCGTTTTCTCAGGTGCAATATACTCTTTTCCGCTTCCGTCATACGTTTCTTCTTTTCCTCGTGTTTGCCACGTCTTTCAGATCTTTCGCGCGTCCGATCCCTCTCGGCCTTCTCGGCGGCTGTTTTAGGCTCGATCGGTGCAATTTTATTAGGTACGACCACATTTTGTACTGGCGGAATTTCCGGCACGCTAATTGCCGGTACTTCCGCAGCTTGATCTGACACTTCCTCGTCGTCTTCGATTTCGCCGTCTTCTAAATCTTCTTCTTCGTTCATAAGGTTGTCATCTTCTTTAACTGCGTCACTGCATTTCGAAATTGAGTTATTTATGAGAAAAAATCGGATCGCGTAAGTTAGTTAGAGATAAATCATCTTCTGATGAAGATCGTGCAGATCGAAATTTAGTAGATTATAAATATTTAGGTTGCTTTGACATATTTGCAGTTGATTTGAAATTTCTCAATTCCTGCTCTATTTGAATTCTCTCATGCTCATGTTCTATATAGCCCACATGAAACGATGGTTCTAAAATAGGATTAGACAACATTATAACTCTATTACAGACAGAAATTCAACTTTAGTTTCTGGCCGCTGTATCACTACAATTTAAGAAGCTGCAAACAAAGTTATTGGAAAATATCACAATGGATATATCTCATCGAAATAAAGATCCAAAAAAGTTTAGCCTTAACTAATACGTCTATATATTCTGATATTAACTCGAGTTTACTTTTCGTAGATCTTTGACCGATAGATGGAAACATACATGTCCGGTTTAAGTATTTCCCATTTTATTCTATCAAGAGATAATTATTTTTTTCTGCCCAATGACAATTTTCGGTGGGTTAGTTAGGCTAATATAATAATTATGACTTTTTTTTTTAGAGAAATATCTCATTTCTATCCTCTCAAAGGCAATTAATCGATACATTTCATATTTATATTACTTCAAATTCCCTAGTAACTGCCCAATTACGAAGTTGGTTCTATGTTGGACAAGATAAAATAGTAATTATGATTTTAACAACAACAAAATCTTGGTATATTTAAGCTCTAAGAAGACAACTAATCGATTCAAAGTTATAGATATTGAATATGATGTATCAAAATGTTCATTCAAATATGATTCATTCTAAAAATATATTTTCCACTGACTATGACCCTGAAATATTTCTACAAAAACGAAACAACAATAAATACTACTTCTTAAAGAATGTGTTCTGGGAAACATATTTAATTCTGTTGAGCACGATACAGAAGAATATTTTATTGCCATTCTCCTCATGAATTTCATTACCGAAACTTTCCCATTTTATTTAGAGTTTAGGAACAATCAAATTAAGAAAAACAAGATATCGAAAGTCTTTGAATAAGATCTTTTTGTCTGGTATTTTATGCTCTTATTTTATATGAGGTGTAATGTAAATGTAAATTGACGTTGGTGAGAATAAAAATCGGTGAAAGACGGTGCCAATTCTAGTGCTCGATTATTTAATAGAGAAGATTGAAGTAAAAATTCATTTGTGGATACAATATAACACTATAAATAAGATACAATCCCTCTTATCCAGTAAAACTACTGTTAAACTAAAGGAGTGAGGACTTTTCAGCTACCAAGTGACCATCATCAGAGTGAACGAAATTAGAATTGAAAATGTGCCTGTTCAAATACTATTTGTAATTAATAGTGTATATAAGGGATTACCCTCAGCTGGAGATAAATCTGAATTTGTTAAAATGGATTTTCGTTTTTATATTTATTTAAAAGGGTTGGCCCTTTTAAATTCAATTTTTATTATTATTTCAAGAGTGATGAACTTTCTTGAGAAATGGTGTGACCTACATTTAAAATATGTTCGCCTAAACGCTGATTGTTCACTATTATTTTTCTTTATGTGGGCAAAATGTTCTTTATACCGAGTTCGAATGTTCCTTCTAGTTTGGGCCACATGGCATTTTGAACATGGCCTACAATCGATTTTGTAAATCCCGGATTTAACGGAGCCGCAACTTTACCAAAAATATTGCCAAACGGTTTTTGCATTGTTCTTACGTCTATATCCGGGTGTAATTTATCAATTACTGAAGGATGATAAGTAAATAAAACCCAAAAGTTTCATTTC
Source organism: Endomychus coccineus (assembly GCA_958510875.1). NCBI lineage: Eukaryota > Metazoa > Arthropoda > Insecta > Coleoptera > Endomychidae > Endomychus > Endomychus coccineus. The sequence goes on from OY294070.1 coordinate 1,863,711, forward strand.
GTGCAAGAACAAGCTAAAAAAGCGTTTAGGCAAACTTTCCATAAAGTTTCCGAACATGTTTTAAATACAGGTCACACAATTTCTCAAGAAAGTTTATCACTTTTAAAACACAATACGAACAAATATCTAGGTAAGAATTTAGAAGGGATGTAAAAGTATGCGAAAAAGCAATGTGATGAATTCTGATTCATCACCAGCTTCCCTTGTTTACTCTTTTTTCATTCGAAATAGTATTTAAAAAGGTACATTTTGATTTCAAATTTATTTTACTCTGATGATGGCTACTTGGTAGCTGAGACTTTAACAGTATTTTTAGCGGATAAGGGTGATTATTTCTTATTTATAGTGCTATTGAAGTTGTTGCACAGTGTGGAGAAAGTGCCAAAAAAAACACCGCGTTAGGTTCAATCAACCTTACTTAAAACTATTGTTGTAATAACGAACGCATATAAAAATTCCACTAATGTGCCTAAACAGATATTCTACATAAGCCACGCGATCAGAATATGAAACCTAAACTATTTCGTTGACACCCATGGGCTCTGAATCGGAAGGAGATAAGATAGAACAAGACCTTGATCCCAACATTTGTTGTTTATGATAACGGCAATCAAAACAATGTCTGAAGTGTTATAGATTTTAAAACAGGACCGAAATTGTCCAATTTTCTAGATATAACATAATCCACCATTAAAATATGTTAGTTAACCTCTTAATCGCAGCAAATCCTGCATTGTTTTTACTGTTTATTCCATAATAATCAACATGTTCTACAATAAACTATTAAATTCAATGTATGTTCCCCAAGAGTGAGCTAGAAATTATCGACCAAACAATTTTACCGATTTAAATTTGGCGCCTGTAAACCCTGTCGAAGCCTCTACTGTACAGATGGCGCAAACCTCCCACCAACGAACCGACCATCATCGATTTTTTTCAAGGCCGTTGCCAGCTCCAATAACGGAACACGAGCTGTTTTCATTTTTTCTATCGCTTTACTGACGTCATCGAATACCGAATAAATGCGTAATTCGCGTACCTACTGTAATACAATCGATCGACTGCACGTTCGAAAAATAAAACATGCATTTTGAACATGAATGAATTATCTATTTTTAAAATCGGATTGAGAAACCGAACAACATGGAGTGGCCTTGAAACCTATAAAAATCGACCCTCCGTCGATATTTTTCATAAAAAGTAAAAGCATATTAAGAAAAGTTGGAAGTAATCAAAGAATTACTTGCATAAGGGTGATGTAAACATTTTAATGACGTCATTTAGACGCCAATACACCTATATTTCCATTCTATAGAAGATATATAGTAATTAATCAAATTAAAAGTATACTACGCGGAATCATAATCAAATTTATGAACAAACAAAAATGTATTATTTTATGGAAACGGAAGGTCAATTGTTATTAGAAAAGTATTCATAAACTTAGCTATAACTGTACTTGTAAAGTACGCAGCCGATATCGGAGGCCATGTTGCAACGAATTAATTTACACAGAATAAAAGATTGTCGAGAAATATGTTAATATTAAGTTTAGGGCGATAAAAATTGAATTTCATCGCTGAAATGACTTAAAAATAAATATGATTAGATTGATCGTTTTACCTTTTTTCAAAATCTGTGTGGATAAAAATTGACGCCTCATAAAATGGGTGTGTGATTTTATCCAATATGTTCGATTTTATCCTCGAGAATTTCAACTCGTTCGAAAATGTACGTGCCAATATTATGATATGTGGAGTTTTGCAATATTTTAAGTTACACCCGTTCTAGGATGCAGTCCTAAAATCGAACAACATGAATGAAAAAGACGACGCCCTAGAAAATGACGCGGTTGACAGTTACGATTTACTCAAGTAATTTTCATGTAAAATCGACCCCAAAATATAATTTTAACATATTTCTGGCCTCGAAAACGGGATTGTCTTGTAATTTCTGGCGTAAAAATAATGCAAACCTTTTAATATCACATACGAGCGCCATTCTCAAAACCTAATAATATTCACTATTCTGGAATAGGTATGTAATGAAATGGCATGAAAAGTCACTCATTCACTGTTTAAAATCTGTCCTGCTGTGTTCAAGGGACAGAATTGAGAAATTACGCATATTTTCATAATTTAACCGACTGTTCTCTTTGGCGAGGAGACCACAAATGATTTTCTCGGAACGGAAATTTGATAGGAAACCTTTGCCTACGTGTCACCAATCCGGATCGACTCTCACTAATTCCGAGCCAATCGGTGAGCTCGTACGCTAGAGGATTCTGGCAAAGCGTCACATTTCGCTTGTTGCTTGTTTTGTTACCGTTTTAACAATTTTTATACCGCGAAATATTCTTCATGCCCATATACAATATGTGATAGTACCAAAAGAGGTTTAGCCTTATTTCTTGAGGAATTAGCCATTCTAAATCAAATTATCCACTAAAATAATAACATAAAGTGTTTCGTTTTCACATAGCGATAGTCTAATGCCCTCTGTCGGTGAATAAGCTCACTAACGAGGAATAACAGGGTAAATAATAGGAAACTGTAAATATGATATATGTTACAGTATTATCCACACGGTACTGATTATTTGGAATCATACAATAAATTATTCCGAAAAAGAGTATTCTTGTGACAATTTCTCCAATCGCCTGAGAAAAATGTTCAAATTAACTGTTTTGTGGTATATTTGGATAAACTGGGTTGGGTTGCGATGTATTCGCGTGTAGATGGCTCTGCTCGCAATGTTTAAAATTCCCGGTAACCTCTAGGTCAAGAAGAGTTTATAGGAAATTCCATATAACTACATAAATTAAAGAAACTGGTTTTTATTATCTCTTACTTCTTATTTCTCAGTTTGATTTGTTTTGTTCGACTGTTCGTATAGGACAAATTTGACTAAAAACGTGCATTTGCTAAGGTTTGACATTTGTTTGTGATTGTTTTATTGTTTTGCAGAAGATAGATAACAATAATAATTGGAGCTGACTTTTTAGGTATTTATTATTTATCATTGATTGTTTTTTTCTCCCAGTACTATTCTATTTTATTTAGCTGTCTTCGTATTTTCATAGTTAAAAATCGATTTGTGATGGAATGAAAATTGAATATTAATACTGAACCTAACAAATTCTGAACAAAAAGTGAGTTTGACGGATTTTTTACATATTAATGCGATTAGATATTGGTTTCAGAAGAATTTAAGTTGTTTTTCAAGGTATTCATCTCTATAATTTATAGTTTTCATTGGGTATCCAGCTATTATTTAATAGTTAAGTTATTTCGTACACTTATTGTTGATGTTATAGAAAAACAGGTAAAAATATCGATATTTAATGTGTAAGAAGCATAATGTTACTATAATGCTAATAACAGGTACTCAAGCATATTTTGTTCACTCTTTCCACTTGAGATACTTTGTGTTATGACTAGATTAATGTATAAATGATTGATTATCTATAATCTTCAGTCGTGTTATTAAAATGATTTTAAGAAACGATTTATGATGATGGTTCCGTTGCCGGGTTGTCCGTTATCTGTTATTCACTTAGTTCTTTGTAGCATATTATGTTTTTCTTTTTATCTCTATCTGAAACAAGTCATAAGTCAATACGATTATGTTGAATTTTGATTTTATCGCCAAATCAATCGGAACAAAACATGTGAACGTAAAATAATAATAAAGTCGTTAGGATATGAATTTATAAAATAAGTATGATGTTTCCTTGAATTGTGGAATGTGAAATTTATTTATCAGTTTGAAGAACTCATTAAAGATTCTATCAAAATTTACCGTTGACTAGTTAGTGCGAGTTAGAAGAATATTATACTGTCTATATATGGGCAAAGAATAAGGTATCACGTGCATATTATTAATGATTATATTTGAGGAGTATCCAATGTTTCAGTCTCTAGCAATACTCAGTGAAGGATGATCCCTGATTATTTTTAACAAACATCACATAGGTATTAAAGGCCAGTTCCGCGTTTTTTTTTATTTTCTTGTGCATTACGGAGCCAATACTTACAGAATATTCTGTATCCAAAACCATGATTTAATTGGGGTCATATAAACTAAGAGATGCGCTGTAACACGGTTAGCCGCTATCTAAAGTCAAAATTAACGTTTTAATCGAATTCCTCATCGTTGCAAACGTATTTCAATGTAGTTTCATCGAATCACATTTTTCCATACTTACCCCTTTGAAATTTGACAAATTTCGAAAATATTATAAAAGTTATTCTGTACATGCTTAGAACACTAGGTACTTATATGAATTTTACGTGTTTTGTTCCTCAAAAACTTGATTTTATTGGGGTCATATACCAGGAGATGACGAAATATCAGGGTCTCGACACGCTATAACACGATTAGGCGTTATCTTAAGTCAAAATTAACGTTGGAATCAAATTCCTCATCGTTGCAAACGTATTATAACGAAGCTCCACAACTTTTACTCTGACCATATTGCTGTAAAACCAAAGAGTGAGGCTCCAAAACATAAAGTTTGTCAAAAAGCGTAAGGCGAAAAAGCGTTTTTCGGAAATTTGAATTTTCTCCCAGCGGATATCTCGAAAGCTACTTGGAATATAAAAAATGAATAGTATCCGTCTTGTAGAAAATTTCGTCAGCTTTCATTTTGAATGGGTTATTTATTTGCTGAGGTGCACTTTTGAGCGTTCCTTGACTGAATTTGCTTCAGCTTGGAGATGGTTCAAAAATAAAAGAATATTGAAGTGTCGGAATCGAAGCTTTTGTCGGGTAGTTTATTCTAAATAATATGTATAATATACAAAATAATGAGAGCTGGATAACTGATAAATAATTAGCGGATTCGAGAAAGATTAAAATAACATATACGTATTATTGCTATCTCGTTTAATATACATTATTATACGAGGTAAAAAGTGAATTGAATAATTATTGCAACTAAACTGGTTCCAATGAGACAATAATGTCGCCTTTCATGATATAATGTTTTTGGTTGCAGGTTAAATGCTATTATGTGGGTGCGAATTTTTTTTCTAACTGTGTTAAGCAAATATGTGGTGTCTCAAAGTGCGTCTCCTTGTCCCGAAACATTCTCCTACGAACCAAGGGGAACTGAAACGGACCGATGGTATGGAGTTGTCTCTCTCAGTACCAGAGATGATCTAAAAGGCATCTTTTTACGTATTATATTGGATAGACCGGCAGAACTTTTGGGGGTAAGTAGCAATTTTGTGATCTTCAACAATATTCTTGCAATTTGACTTGTGCAATGTAAGCATTTCATTCTAACAGGCCCAAATAGATAAATAAATATACGTTATTTTCAGAATTGGTTCGGCGATACCACATCTGAAGATAATACAGAGTATGTGGTGAGAAATCTATCGTATAAATTGGAAGCTGGACCTCCCGTTTCCATCCGCTTCTTCGTTAGATATAACGCGCAGTCCACAATACCCAGCGTACGTGAAATTAGACTAAACGGTAGATTAATCTGTTCTGAAGAGCAAGTCGCCAGCGAGGGAACAACTCAAAAGCTCCACATAAGTCGACCGAATGGCGGTGATAACACGAACAACGGCAATCAAAGGCCTACGTCAAGACCTACCACGAACAACGGTAGGCCTACGAACAACGGCAGACCCACGTCCTCGAATAATAGGCCCAGTTCCAATACTAGGCCTCAAGTTACCGGTAGTCCAACCGGTGCGGGAGACGATACCTCATATCATGGAAACGCTGCGAGGCCTACGACCACGAATAATAGGCCTAGTTCGAATAATGGGCACGTAAACACCAGACCAACTAGTGTAGGGGAAGATACGAACACAAATAATAGGCCTAGTTCGAATAATAGGCCCATTACTGGCAGACCAACTAGTGTAGGGGAAGATACGTCGTATTACGGAAACGACGGGAGGCCTACGATCTCGAATAATAGGCCAAGTTCCAATAATAGACCCATAACCGGCAGACCGAGTGGTGCAGGAGACGGTACGTCATCTTTTGGGAACGACAGGTAACTTAAATTTAGTTTTTGCTCCTCTCACCAAGCCTTGAGAATTTGTTTTTTACAGTCTGATTTAGTACAAAACTATGCCCCTTTTCCTCCGATTAATAAACCAGCTGCTTCCTTTTTTTCAACATAAAAATATGGAATTCACATTCCCCAAACCGCATTTGTGTACTTTCTGAATATTATGACTCGCCCTCTCCTATTTTGTGGTCTCTCTGGATCTTAAGACGTCACCGCTCCGTTTTTCTGGATATTACCTCACTCCACTTTAGAGATTTTCCTGGATATTAATACTTCCCCGTTCCACTTTTATGACCTTTCTGTACGCCCAACTTTAGAGAAACGTCTGGATATAACAATTCCCCACTTCACTTTTATGACTTCCCTGGATATTTAGTTCACTCCACTTTGAAGAATTTCCGGAATATGAAAACTTCTCCGCTCCAGTTTCATGACCTTCCTGGAAATCGAGGCTTTTTCACTCCATTTTACAGAATTTCTTGGATATTAACACTTTCCACTTCACTTTTATGAGCTTCCTGCAAATGAGAACTTCTCCGCTCCACTTTAGAGAACTCTCTGGGTACTAATACTTTTCCATTACACTTTTAGGACTTCCTCTCTTCATTTTAGGGAATTTCTCCTATCTTGTGACCTTCCTGAAAAACAAGGCTCACTCGCTCTAGTTTGCGACCTTTCCGGAAATCTAGGAATAAATACTTCCCCGCTCGCTTTAGAAAATCTCCTGGATATTAAGACATTCCCACTTCACTTTGATGACCTCCCTGGATATTAACTTTTCTCTACTTTAGAGAATTTTCGGAATATGAAAATTTCCCCGCTTCAATTTCATGACCTTCCTGCAAATGAAGACTTCCCCGCTCTAGTGGATAACCTTCCTGGAAACAAAGACTTCCCGCTCCACTTTAGAGAATTTCTTGGATATTAAGACTTCTCCGTCCCATTCTTAAGACCTTCCAGAAATAAAGACATCCCCGTTCTACTCTAATAACTTTCCAGGATATTAGGACTTCCCAATTCCACGTTTATGACCTCCCTCTACACTTCAGAGAATATCCTGAATATTGAGACTTCCCTTCTCTATTCTCACGACATTCTGGGGAATAAAGGCTTCCCCGCCACTATTATGACCTTCCTGGAAATTAACACGCCCCTGCCCTACTTTTATGACCTTCCTGGATATTAAGACTTTCTCGCAGCACTATCCTAAATAAAACGCAAATAAAAACTTCATCGTTCCTTTTTAGTGATATCCTTGATATTAGCGTTTTCCTGGATGTGTGACCTTCCTGGATATTCATCCTCCTGGATATTAAGACTTGCCCGCTCCACTTTTTAACCTTCCTGGTTATTAATCCAACTCCGTTTTCTTGACCTTCCTGGATATTAACGTTCCCTTGCTCCTAATGACTTTCTCATTTTAGCTCACACGATTTTCGTTCTTTATTTACATTATAAAAAACATCAATAGACCTTCTCTACATTTAATAAACTCCGAAATGTCGAGATGATGATATGTAAAAAAAGTGTTTTTTCAGTACCCATTCTTTTTTGTTCAATTCTGAATATTGAAAACGCTATTTCTAATTTTTTTCAGAGAAAACACCAATAATCACGGGTCCTCTAGCAATAACAATAATTATAATGATAGGTAAGTGACTAACGTGATAAAACATAGTTAATTATAACAACCATTTCCATTTTTATAGGAATCCTTCTACATCGAACAATCAGTAAGTATGGCAATAATCATTATCGATTTCGACTATTAACTTTACAGTTTCGTTGCTTTATAAAGTTTTCAATAGTATTTTGTTCCGAATTTAGGTCAATTTAAAGTTAATTGGTCACTCAAGTACATGTTTTTATCTAAGATTTGCCTAACGCGACCTTCATTACGTAATAAACGATGATATCTTAGAACGTTAGGGAGAAAAAGAAAAATATTTTCAAAACTAACAACTCTTTCAAATAAAAATAAATGATTTAATAACCGCCAATTTTCCGAGACAAGTTCAATAAAGCAAATACAGACTGATTCATAAGTAATAGCCCAAATTGTGACTGTACGTTCAGAAGGCAATAATAATAATAATATTTCACTCAATGAATCTATGTGTGCTCTTTACTGAGATACAGGGTGTTAAAGATAAAAAAATAAAATACATTTATGATAATAAATCATCCATTTTTATTAATATTGTCATCAAAATTGGGGTAGGGCTATTTTTTGTAACGGAAAATAAGAATGTGTTATTAGATATATACGAGGGCAAGGTGAAAAGTCCCTGAAAAATAACACAGATGGCGCCACAACCGAAAATCCCATGTGACATTTGTGATGTAACAGCCCAGAATTTTCAAATAGACAATTGAATAACTTTCTCCTATTTTTGAATTCAATCCACCAAAAAATAAAGTTTACAGTACAAACTGAAATAAACAATTGTATCAACTTTTCAGAGATTTCTTTTAATATTTTTCGAGGTAAAACTTACTCCGGGCAGACTTAGATCCATTGTTGTTTGGGTGAAATATCATTTTTGCCTTTTGAACGTACAGTTACAATTTGGGCTATTACTCATAGGAATCACCCCGTATAATTGCAACATTCATGCAGACGCTGACTTAGTTTCGATTTTTCGATAGTCTTCAGAGATTCAGAAGTAGCAAACTGACGTTGCATTCGACAATAATCTACTTTAGTTCGTTTCTAGTCGTTTTTCGTACGTCAGGGTTCGAGTTTAATATTAACACTGTTTGATTGATAACAGGATGGCTCAGAACAACTATAACAATGAGAATAGTTTCGGTGGCGATACATTAGACAACCGGTAAGTTCGTAGCGCCCTAAAGTTGCTGTATCATTATGGTGTTTCTAGATTTTCCAGCAATAGTCCAAGTTCGACGGGCTTGTCGGCGGGTTCGAGCGGCGAAACCGGCAGCGATTTCTTCGCTGGCGATTTCGCGGTCACCGTGCAGAGACCTAGCGCGTCCGTTTTACAGAACAACAATCAGAAAGGTTGGAGTTGCGGATCGACGGCCATGAGACCCAGTCCTTTGATCACGAATGGACAGAACACAACACCTGGTATGTATTTATTAAATGTCACGTCTTTATCCCGAAAACGTCGTTGGCGCGCGAAAAGCCATGCTTGGAGACCAGAACATGATTATATTGAAGGCTGGAATATCTACAATCAAACTAGGCTCAAGAACAGTTCGTGAAGGCTCTTTTCAATTCCACGTGGATTTCCCTTGACTCAGGGAAAAAGTTCCACGGGCCTCGTGCTGTGCTTACGGTGCTAAGCATACTTCTTTGCTGGCCCAGAAGTCGGTGCTCCGGATAGGAGATATCGAATTCAAAACCCAATCAAATTACGCAGTATCCCAACTTTTGCCTCATTTTATGCTTCGAAAAAATGAATGAACTAAAACTCCCCATAAATAGGTTCTCCATTGTAGGTTTCATGTTCATTAATTTGATGTTTCCATTTTAGGACAATGGCCGTGGCACGCGGCCTTATATTATACGAAAGGGGACGAGTTGAAGTACACATGCGGTGGTACACTTATATCTGAAGACCACATTTTAACAGCGGCTCATTGCGTAACGAGACCACAAACCAATCGACCTATTAGCGCCGAAAATGTATTGGTGTATCTAGGTGAGCAAAAAAGACGTCGCTTATCATAATCGGATTGTGTGTGATCCTGTATTTCTCTCCAACAAACTTCGACCGAAATAGCACGGTGCAATTTTTTGTTTGAGTAGTATAAGTAGTTCAAATGTTACTTCGGGTCAAACTTTAGTTTGGATAGTGTATGTTACGCTTACATACACTACCCCACACATTCGTTTCTCCAATGTTATACAACACAAACAACTTATATCCGTTTCGAAAACTTTAAATGACTGCAATTTGAACACAACAGACGGGATGGGTCCGATTTTGATGAAATTCATAACTTACGGGTTTTTGGGGCTTGGGGCTGCTGAATGAGAACTCCTCCACCAAACTTCCATGTTTTCTTCGAACGTTATAGGTGTTCCTCTCATGTAGTCAAGTATACAAAAAATTTGTACATAAGGGCGAAATTGATTCAAGTTTAGATATGACACAATTAATAAATATATCCCAATTTCAACTTCCCTTCCCACATTTACAGGCAAATATCACTTGAAAAAGTTCGGTAGCGAGGTGCAAAGCAGAGACGTTTCGGACGTTTACGTACATCCCGAGTACAATTCCACCGTTTATTTCAACGACATCGCCATCTTGAAACTGTCTCAATCGGCCGACGTGACCAATTACGTGCGTCCGTGTTGCCTGTGGGAAGAGTCGGACAACTTGGAGACGGTACTGAATAAACACGGTGAGTTAAAAACGAACCGCGTAAAGTTCAAAGTGACTAATCGACGAAATTTTCCATTTCAGGAACCGTCATCGGTTGGGGATTCGACGAGAACAGGCTTTTGTCGGCCAATTTGATGCAAGCCGAGATGCCCGTCGTCTCCACCGTGACTTGTATCTACTCGAATCGGGATTTCTTCTCCAGGTTTACGTCGGAGAAATCTTATTGTGCCGGATTTAGGAATGGTGAGTGTGAGTTTATTTTATTAGTTATTTACTTATTGATAGGTAAACCCTGTTATTTGTAAAAAATTAATATACCGGGTGTTTCAAATTTGACTGTCATCGTATTGATCTCGGAAACTATGAGAGATATGAAAATGGTAAAATTGAGGCAACGTTGCACGTTAATATTCCTTTCAATATTTAATCGACGTTTTGGGGCACGAAAATGTGCTATTAACTTGGATCCGTTCATAATTTAACGACGTGGAGCTAAAACGGCACTGAAGAGTCACTGTAAAGTCGTATTAGGTACCACCAATTTGCACGTTTATAATTTGTCAAATACAAATGAAAGTCACTAGATTTATTAAAAATTAACCAATTTACAACCGTTTTCCACCCGGTTTGTGGCTGTTACACCTTTTTAAAAGGTTCAAGGTTCAATTACAGACTTCTTTCGAGGCTAGCTCCGCTCGCTTCTTTTAGTTTAATCGATATAAAAACCAATCGATAAGGTTTAAGATCGCCTATTCCTAGTTACTTTAGTACCAATTTAATAAGCCGCGTATTTATCAGTCTTTTTTATGTACAACGCATTTGTAAAGCTTTAGTCGGATAGTACGTGGTCACCTTCAAGTCGGGTGTATGGACACCTTTAGGTTGTCACTTTGACAATTCCATAGTAACGATCGTATGTCATTTTGAAGTACAATTATAGTTTATATAGTGAATTTGCATAGATATTATAAATGTAAACATAATATCTATGTGAATTTGTCTTAAAAAAAGAGATCGAGAATGCGACTTCCATTTTTTGTATCTCTTAACATCGAAATTTACCTACTATGTACATAGAAATAAAGAACCAATTTGGTGAAGAATTAAAATACCAATTTGAATCCTACGACAGTGAAAGGTGGGGTTGTAAAGTTCCACTGTTGAAAAAAGAAAGAAGTGGAAACATTATTTGTTTCAAGGATATTGAAATACCTATAAAATATTTCGGAATATTTCTTATTACTTTCTGTATTTCCAGGGACAACTGTGTGCAACGGAGATTCCGGGGGTGGAATGGTTTTTCCGAAAAGAGGAACGAGCGGTCACGGTACCGTGTGGCAGATCAGAGGATTGGTATCCGTGGGCGTAGCACTTCAAGGACAGGGTGTTTGCGATCCAGCCCATTATATCGTATTTACTGATGTGGCAAAACACTCGAATTGGATCAAACGGACATTGAATAGATAATTCATTAATTTTTATTCACGTAATACTCATTTTTTTTTGTGATAATAAATATAATTTTTAAGAACGTAAGTTGCTTCTTATTTCATCATCATTCCACACGTTAATGGTAGCATTATCAAAGATTAACACTTTGAACAACTAGGAATCGTTCGACGAAAGAAATTTTCTCACCCAATTTTATAGCGAGCATGATAATTATTAAGAACGGTTTAAGTTGCTGTAAGCAAGTTCCAATTCCACCGCTAGATGGCGTTAGGTGGTATATGCTTCTCGCACATAGGAGGTTTTAATGTTATAAGAATGTGGGGCCGACAAGACAAAATTTAACATAGAAAACTCACTTTAAAGTTTCTATTCTTCAAAATATTAGCACCATCTGTGATTTTATAGCAAAAGTTCATAATTGAAAATATTACAGATTTTTAATTTATCTACCATGTTATAGAATTCCAACTTCACCGTTAGATGGCGTTAGGTGGTATATGTTACTCACACATCACATAGGGGCCTTTAAGACAATATTTAACATAGAAAACTCACTGTAAACTTTCTATTCTTTAACATATTAGCGCCATCTGTGATTCTATAGAAAAAGTTCGTAATTCCAAAATATTACAGATTTCTAATTTATCTATCGTGTTATAGCTAATTTACTAGTTTATCAATTTTTGTTGACTTGGAAATAAAACGAAAGAAATATTGGACAACGTTTATTCAATGAAAAATAGTTATCTACCCTATTGATTTAATTAATATAATTAAAAAATACATTCTACTAACACTATTGTTTCAATATGTGGCAAGTTTCACTAACACATTGTTTCCCAGTCAAACTTCAGTTTACAACAGAACACATCAATTAGTTTATTGTTTCTGAAAAAAAAATACAACTTACAAAATATCTTGTAAATCAACTGCTGCAAACGGAATTATACCAGTTTTTGTACAAATAAAACAGGAAATGGGTTATAATATGTGCCAAGTGCAGTAAATAAAGAACAGAATGTATGAATTAATGATAGTAAGAGGTAAACTGAACCATATGATAGCTTTGTCTGCATTCTTCAGAAACGGCCATTGATAAGCTAAGTATTGCCTGAAACTTACTTCTGGATGCAACTATGGATAAGAAATAATCACCCTTATCCACTAAAAATCCTATTTAAGTACTGAGGATATTTCGGCTACCAAGAAGCCATCATAAGGTCCTCAGTACTTTAGTAGTATTTTTAATGGATAAGGGTGATTATTTCCTATGAATAGTGTTATAATATATCCACAGTGTGAACTCTTTTATAGTTTATTTCTGCATGCAACTTCATTCATTTCGATTATTATACTTTTCTTCCAACATAACAGAGAAAAAACGAATTAATTACTGAATCTCGATCACTGATGGGTAATTACAGTAATCAAACATTTTTTTAAATTAATGGTTCCTCAATGGCGATTATATTTTAAAATAAAAATCACCAAAGCATCGGAAGGATATTTCAACTCAAACAATGGAAAAATTGAATGGAGTTGCCTGCTAGCTTAAGTTCATGATTACAACAGAAATAAACTATTGTATTATTAGGTCATAACTTGCGAAACTTTTTAATAATCACATCATTTCCAACCAATACAGCAGTAGTTCAAATGTACCCAAAAAAAGTGGTTAAAAAACAAAGTAATTGTTCTTTCATTTAATCATAATGATGAATAACCATAAAGTAACGGCTTCTACCATCGATTTTTTGTTTTAAATAATCTCCAATTTGGGGGAAACTTATCGATATGGCAACTTTCCAAATAATACAGTTCAAGAATTAGTAAAAGTATTAGAACTCAAAGAGTGAAACTAGCTTTTTAATTTCTCTGGGAAGCTTTCATGACTTTAAGAAACAAGTGGGAACAGAAACCAAGTTCTCAAAGACGTAAAACGTATATTTCTATACTATAGAAAAATTAAATAGTCTATATTCATACCTGCAAAAGTAATTTAGTGAGAAATCACATAGCGTCCTTTCAGTATACGATTCATAAGTATCCTACGACCAGCAGCAGTTGATAATCGTTTCTTGAAACCATGTCTTTTGATCCTTTTCGATTCAGACGGACGAGGAAAGTTACATCGAATTACATGCCTGGTGAATATATTGAATATACCTCCGACTTTTTCTGCACTTTGTGAGCCAGTGTTAGCTAATGAATGAAATTGGGGCGGATGGATATTCTGAATTATTGTTGTAGACCTAGAATATGAAATAAATGATCACTTATGTTACCTAATAAAGTCAACCTGATAAAATGTACGTATACATGAGAATTATCTTACCGCAGGGAACTAAACAAATTAGGAAAGAAACGTGATACAGAAAATGCCATATTCCACTTAAGTTTAAAGTAAAATTCTTAATTTTCTTTATAAATTTAGTTAGGTTAAATCATAGAGCAGTTATCGCTGTTACAGAATATTTCAAAACGGCTCTAGCCACAGAACTTGAGATATTTACGTAGATTTGATAGGCACGATACAATAATGCAAAGCTATTTGTTGAACAAATATATACATTTGAAGCAAAATTAGTGTCTATCATCCCATATGTTCAATTAGGCAACGTAATAACGAAGCTAGTTTAATGGGTTTGAGCAAAATAAGTTAGTTGTTCTGTGGTAGGATCAGCAAGTTCGAACTACAGAATTGTATCAGTAAGCTGTCGTTGACTCTTTGAATATACATACTTACTACTTCTCCATGGCGGCTGTCAGATGACAAGACGAATGAAACAACAGGATACAAATAAATTCTGATGAGATTTTATTTGCGAAAAAACTACAAATTTCAACATATGGTAATTTTGACAAGTGGAATATGCCAACATGGCATAATTAGTTTCAAACTGTTACAGATACCTATTTAATACTACTTAAAACTAAAAAATGTTTTACTTAATATTAAAATATCATATCTATAAAGTTTAGCATCATAATTTACAATTTTTTTTAGTAATACTTACTTATTTTTGTTCGAAAAACGAAATATTTATACTTAGTGAAACTAAGTAAAAAAAATGAACAGAAGGTGCCAATTTTTTTTTGTCTGTAGCAATAAGTTTGCAAAAATTCTGTCATTTAAAAAAGAAAAATGTTAAGGCACCTAAAGATAGTATTAGCATTTATAACTAGTCAAGTTTTAAATAAATATTATTGACAAGTTATGAAAAATCCAAGCTAATACTTTAAAACGCAATATACACATAAAACTTATGACAAACAATAAATATGACATGTGATAGATGTATATTCGTTTGTTTCATGCAAAAATAACAAGTGAATATGAAAAATAATAATTCAACATATTTGAATACAATTTTACTTTGCAAATTCGTTAGAAACTTAACTAAAAATAAGAGCTTTACAAACTTTTACACTCTGAAGTTGATTTTTAGTTTATATTGTACATTGCTTGGTTCATGAAACGTGGGAGAAAGCTCGAATTTTCGGTTATGGAATGAATAATGTACGTATTAAAAAATTCAAAGAATAAACTCATATATGGAATTTCACGACAGTATTGGGTACAATCATTTTTTTGTACTAAAACTTTCTCAACATTGTCCCATAAAGTTATCAAAATTGTATAAAAATCCAAAAAAAACATTTGATGAAATCGAAGAAAATAACAGCTTATATCCCCATCACGTTGTATATAAATATCAAAACCATGAATTTTTACTCCAGTAAATTTTCCAAATATTGGATACAATTAAATTTGAAAATTGAAAGTTCGGCGCAAATTTACAGAAGTAAGTCTCAAATATATCAAGTAACAAACAGGCATAGTTTGAATATCAACATCATACATGGTTTTGTTCGGACAGTATGAGTAGTTCAAATGTTCCGAAACCCAACTTTAGTTTGAGTAGTTTATAGGATCCTTAGCGTAACGTTTCATTTTCAATCATCACACCAAATTTCTTGGATTTTCCCATACATTTCGAAACTTTCTGCAAACTGACAATCCAGTTTTTGGCAAATTTGAACAATGCCGGAAAACAATCCTGTTTACGATAATCGATGCGAACGAAATCAATTAGAAAACGACTATCCTCGCGAAATTTATTTTCAAAAAAATCATACGAAAACGTTTAACAAATACCAACTGAATAACAAAAATAACAAATTTTGGAGAGACTAACAACGAAAAGGAAACGTCCAACTGCTTGTTGATATCGCTAAGGAAACATATTAGTGGTTACATCAAATATTCGATCGAAAATCTGGACAAAGCAAAATGTGAGGTGTTTACATTACATAAATTGTCACTGAATAAAATATAATTCGATTGATTTTATAATGATCTTCGAATCCAAAGGCGTTTTCTTTTTTTTAACTCAACAAACCGTTCTCGTTAACACATCTAATACCAATATTGCGTTATCGCAGTATTTTTAAATAGAGAGAACTACCACTAGTTGTTGAAAAAATCGTACTGATTACTTTTATTACATCTTGCATTTTAGTACATTTTAAAGCTTTTTCTTTGCCGACTTCATTTTGATTTTTTCACTACAGCATTTTGTTGTATTGGTGGACATAAATACATAAATGTCAGTAATAGCTCTATTGAAACGAAACCTAACCTCTACCTGTCAATTTGTTGATACTGTAAGCAATTGACAAATTATAATTATGGTTAGTGATTTAACAATACTATGTGATTGGAGTAAATAAATAGGTGGTTCAAAAAGAGCTCCAAGTGTAAAAGAAGTTGAAGATATCATAGAAAATGTAGACCTTGATGTA
Organism: Endomychus coccineus; assembly: GCA_958510875.1. Lineage (NCBI taxonomy): Eukaryota > Metazoa > Arthropoda > Insecta > Coleoptera > Endomychidae > Endomychus > Endomychus coccineus. Next base: position 1,880,364 of record OY294070.1, read on the forward strand.
AATGAGCTTATTCCTCCAGACATGAATATTCTGATTGTCGAGGAAGATTTTGACAAAAAAAATATGAATGAACTTTTGCAGGAACAGTTGATCTACAATAGTGGATCAACTTGCAAAAAGAAGTTACATGGTGTAAGATTCGGTTGCGCTATCACAGCAGAACGACCATGTAAAGTCCCATTGAACTTTTTTCGACGATAAAGATGTTGAGATAGTAAAAACAACTATCTAGAAGAATCATTACCTCAGTATAAAGAAATATCTGCATCTTGCAGATAACAATCTTTACACAGAGGACACCTATATTTGATCTAGTCAATAAAAGCTATAATGCAATTTGGCGTTTTCAAGCACCATTTGCCAATCGACGAACAATGTCCCCTATTATGGTAAACATTCTGCCAAAATGTTTATCAAGAACAAACCAAGACAGTTTGTCTTCAAACTATGGTGTTTGACATCAAAAAAAGCAGCCTTTTGTAAGGTGTAGTAATGGAACTGTAACACGTTGTGACAGAACCCACTTCCCATGAAATTTTTTCGACAACTTTTTCACCGGTTACTGTCCCCTGGTAAACCTGAAGGAATCGGGGTTTCGCTACAGGTAATGTGAGAGAGAACCGTGCAGTTGAACCTTTCAAACAGACGGAGAAAAAACGAGGGAGGTTCTTTTGACCATGCAATAATTTTGTGAAAGAAAAATGTAAACTCAGAATCTTCGGACATACTTTGAATGTCGCGAAACCGATTGCCATAAACTTTTCTGGACTATTTGGTCATAACTTTTAGATTTTTGTCAAAAATCAGCGTCATTTCCGAGCGATACATTGTTTTGATCGAACAGTATAAGTAGTTCAAATGTTCCGAAATCCCAACTTTTGTTTGAACAGTTTATAAGATCCTTAGAATACACTACCTCACCCTACATAAGGTATTCAACATTTCATTTTAAATCATTATACCTTCTGGATCAGCCAAAGATGAATTAGCAAATTACCGAATTAAAATATATGGCGATAGCGATTTTTCAAAGTTAGAAGACAGCGCTCAATCTCACACTGAGTTGTTCGATCAAACAACATTTGGCGAAGTGTCCACAAAATTTCAGGAGAACCGGCAAACAATACATAAAACATAAACACGACATAATATTATGTTTACGAGCATTCCTTTGAAACACTTTTTTTTTTCAAAATTGTAGTTATTTTATTCAATATTCATGTTTTTACCATCTGAATATTTTGTTTCATAAATTGGATAGTGGTAAAAGATTTTCATGATAAAATGCACCTCATGCTTTTATTTACAGTCACAGGGACCTGAAAATGAGTCGATAGAAAATTTTAATGCACTTTTAACAGTATTTCCTCATTTTTTTCCATAAAATTCAACGAAAACACGTCGTTACGTCATATTTATTCGGAAATACTTGAATATACAGGATGTGGCATCCTTGGGTAGATTTTAGATTTATTTGTTGTTTATAGAAGATATCAAATAAAGTTATTTACGAAAATTGAATATTTCGAAAGTACTTTCATATATACAGGCTGTTCCATATTACTAAGCACGACTAAGCATATATTTTTTTCAAATGGGACACTATATTTATCTTTCCTGTATTACAATAATTATATGGCGTATTTCAGAAATGAAAATTTTTGCGAGTTCAACTGTGTACTTCAAACAAAACAACCTGGCAATTTTTTGGCAAGCAAACTGCTCATTTTAAAATTTTGCAACACCTGAAAATAGGGCGGGCCAAAGATTTTCTTTAAATGAACCACGCTGTATTTTATTTCAAAAAGTGAAAAGACACTTAACGTCCTTTCATTTTTATCGAGCGCTTCCCGTACCTAAAATCATTAATTTTGACATTTCCAGTTTAATAATAAAAAGAGATATTTAGAAATTATTTTATTATTAACTAGATAGCAGTGGAAAAATGACAGACAAAAATAACGAAACAATTATTGACGCAAACTGTCATTTTTTCACGGCTAACTAGTTATAATAAAATAATTTCCCTAAATCTTTTTTGTTATTAAATTGGAAATGTCTCAGAAATGAATATTAAAATGTGAACTTTAGAGATTCCTGAAATTTTCGTAAATACCTTTATTTTACGCCTTCTATAATTATTACAGATATATCAATCTTTGAAACACGAATGCACCCCACCTGTATGTATAAAAAAAAATATGACCGATTTTTTTTATTTGTCCTACAATTTATCGTATTTAATCTGAAAATCGACGTATAAAGGAGCAGTTGGACGTACTCGTACAGAAAGGAAGATAAAATAAGGACAATAACTAATATTACCTAAAGACATCTCTCTCACTCTCACATCCCTCGGGGTCGAAATTATCGCTAGGCCGGCCCGTGTTGGGCCTGCGGATGTTGGTGTTGTAACAACAGCGGTAGATGTTGGGGAGGTGGCGGTTGCGGTAAATATTGCATGCCCTGCATCATGTGAGCCTGAGTCGGTATCAGATTGCACATGAGCGGGAACTGCGGTTGACCTTGGTGCGAGGGCGGCGGAGCTGCCTGATACTGTTGCGGAGGCTGTTGTTGTTGTTGCTGGCCTTGTTGCGTGTAGGGCGGCGGTTGTCCTTGACTTTGGGATTGCGAGGGATTCTGCAGGTATTGTATCTGGGGCGGAGCGTCGTACATACGAACCGTGTGCATGTGTTGGTACGCTTGCGCCGGATTTATGTTTTGGTAGACGAAGGGCGCCATGGGAGCGGGCGCGAGCAGAGGCTGTCCGGTGGCCGCCGCCACTTGCATCTGAGACGCCACGTCCGTTCGCATTTGGCCCATCGGAACTGCAATCAAATATTTTTCAAATTTAGTTAGTTGATGACAAATTTTTGCGTTGGCTAACCGGGTTATAAATGAAATATACTCACTTTTTCTTATTCTATTTCCTTGAGGTTGCGGCGAATATTGCGGCTGGCTGGCCATCATAAACTGCATCGGCATCATGACCGACTGTTGCTGCACCATCGGTCCGTTCAGCGTGGCTGATATGTACGGACTGTGACTCGGAGTTTGCGGTGTATGCGGCCTGCTCAACGACGGAGTGCTGGGCGATCTGCGAACACGACTTTATTACCACACGTGAAAGTGCCCCTTTCGAAGCACATATCAATACACTTGAATATCGCAACAACAAACAACAACACCAAATGACAATTAGCAAAATTGCCGTATCTTACCTTGGTTGGAAAGGTTTCGCAGATGGATTCAGCACGAATTCCTTGGCGTTGGGGTTCAAAGTGGACTTTTTCAACGTGTTAGTAACTTTGTCCATGTTCTCCTGCTGTTGGGGAGAAATCGACGGTTGTGGAGGCGTAAGCTGCGGCGGGGGCTTAGTTGGAGGCTGCGCCATCGGAGGCGCCACCTGTTGCTCTACTACCTGCATCTGTTGCTGGATCCACATGAAACATTTATTTGCATTTGAACTGGTTGGTTTCAAGTATCGGGAACATTTATTTTTACCTTCACTGAACTACTAATAATTAAAACAATAAAATAGTATTGTATTGATAAATGATGTATTTTACCGCTAATATAATGTTACAAATCGTAATAAGCGTGGAGTCAAAAATACACAAAAATAGCTAACACGACTTTAAGGTCAATTCTTAGGCAAAATAAAAGATGTTGAAGTTTATGAACTTTTACATGGTGATAGATGTTAAGAAAACATTAGTTCACGTAAAGAAGCTGAGTTGAGTGTACATCATTAAGTTGTTGAATATTTTAAAAACTCGAATTTTTTCAGTTTTTAATAATCGATTGTGTGGAAAAAGAACTTTATAGCATGTTATTCATAAGTGTATATTTGTGAAACATTCAAGGTAAGTTTACCGTTAGAATAAATTAGGATAAAACGATAACTATGTACGAGATAGTCCAAATTCAAGCCACAGCATTAGGATCACGGAAATCTCGGTTGAATTTTTCGCAAAGTTTCACAATTTGATGCTTAACAAAATACCCTATTGGTATATGAAGGATGTCAAATCCTTTCGGAGACTCAAGGAAAGGTATAACATATAATTTTTCACAAGAAACAGGCAAAACTCTGTTAAATTGTAATATTTATCACCTGTCACACTCAATACTGGCCATGCGCCATAAGACTAAACGATACTGTAGTCTCTACTCTTAGCCTTTTGTTGATTACGTCACACTACTGATAAGAAATAATCACCCTTATCCACTAAAAGTACTATTGAAGTACTGAGGACCTTTCGGCTACCAAGTAGCCATCATCAGAGTAAACTCTGATGATAGCCGAAAGGTCCTCAGTACTTTAATAGAATTCTTAGTGGATAAGGGTGATTATTTCTTATCAATAGTGTATAATAGGGTTTTGGATTAGTTCATATTTAATTTCGTTTTAGTACACCAAATATTGTGTTGGGTAGTGTGTTCGTACGAACATATACTACTCAAACAAAATGTAGGAGTTGAGTTATTTGAATTAGCGTTTGTCTTTATGCGCGACTCCGCCTTTTTTCAAAACATTTAATGAAACGAAAAACCATCATTTCATCTCCAGCGTTACGCGACTATTTGTTAGTCATTAACCGAGCGACGCAACTTCTTGAGTGACGTCATAGCGAAGACAATAACGAAAAAATCAACTTACCGTGTGCTGTTGTTGCGGCGACTGTTCCTTCGGGGGAGGGGGCGGAGGTGCCAATACGAAATCTTGCGAAAACGTGTGCAGTTCCTTCACCTCCTCCCTATGCCTGTGATTGACGTCCTGGTGTGGTTTCTGTTGGGGCGGAAGAGGCGGCGGCTGATGAAGCGGTTCCTGTTGCGGCGGCTGGAACTGTTGATGAAGCTGCTGCTGTTGTTGTTGTTGTTGCGGCGGTCCCTGGTAGACATTACGCGGAGGCCTCCCCGCCGGCATCTGCTGTTGTTTGAGATCTCCGTTAATATGGGCCGTGTTCTGATGAATGGGAGGACCACCGCCTACCACCGTATATCTTACCTGTTGCTGGTTGTTGGGGGGCGCGTAGCCGTGAGGGGGCGTGTGCGAGTGGTGCGGCCGCGGATATTGCTGGACCTGAGGCTGCGGAGCCGCGGCCGACGGGACAGGAGGCGCGACGTTGTGTAGATTATTGCTGTGCGGCGAGGGATGGGTGGGGTAGGTCATGGGTGGGGGATTGCCTTTTGGCGAGGGCGTGGTTTGGACGCTGTTCGATTGCGATGGGGGCGGCGTACTTCGTACTAGTTTTCCGGAATTTTGGTTCTTTCTTTTGGCGGGCGGGATATATTTGCCGTTGGGTTCGTTGGGTCGCGCGACCGCCGCGTACATCGTTTCCTCGTCGCCGTTTTCCAATTCTAGACGAGCTTTGTGTTGCGGTTGATTTTCTATTTCGCTCGCTATTTGATTTGCTTTTGCTTCCGCTTCCCTAAAATGGAATTCTTAGTTTCATTCTCACACAATTATAAACAATTTCGAAGTATCTGATGACGTTACGTTTCTTAAAAACTTGATTTTCGATAGATTCTCCAAATTATCTTTGACGATAGGTTACAGGAAAATGTTTTTCCGCCAAGTTAATATAATATTTATAAACTGGGCTGTGAATTTGGAATATTTGAATCAAATTGCAGTAGTCTATATAGCATATTCATTAAATACTTTAAGGGCTACTTTAACATTTTGACGTTCCAAATTTATAGGCTCAAGTTCAAAGAATATCAAAATTAAAATGGGACAATGTCTTCGTCTCCCTTATCAAAGTTGAGATACTGCATAATTTCAATTTTGGTTATGATATGGAACGTCTAGCAATATTATTATGCGATGAAATGACGACAATTTTATCTGTAAGAGGTTTATTTCCTTTACAAATTATTATAAACTGAATGGCATGTCAAGTCGTAGTTTTTTCATATCCAAATATTGTGTTGGGCAGTGTATTCGCGCCAATATATTTTATAGATATACTAGTCAAACAAGAAGTTGCTTGGAAGTTGGTGCGGATTTTTTTTTGGTATTACATAATAAATGTGCCAGTTTTGACAGTGATTAAAAACTTGTTTCAATATTAATTTCTTAATTTCCCTCACACATATTACAGACTGGAAACGAAGCAATTATTTCAACTGAAGTCATAGGGTTCAAGAGAACACTTCACAAATTGTGTTGGGTAGTGTATTCGCTCGAATATATATACTACTCAAACAAAAATTGGAAGTTGGTGCCATATTTTGAATTTTTGTTTTAATTTTGATATTATATAATAAATGTGTCAATTAATTTTGATTGCGCTTCAAAACTCGTATCAAAGATGAATTTTTTTATTTGTAAGTTGCCAATTCTGATTTGAGAAGACTAAAAACACGAAAAAATAACGCAAATGCTTTAATAAAGAGCTATGGTAACACCGAAATTGAATGATTGGCATATTATTTTCCTGAGGTATAAAACGAAAACCATCTTTTTTTAATTATTTCCGGACATATGTTGATACCTCATGAAGTTTGGGATACGAGTTTCCGCAGATCCTGTTTAACTGTAAGAAATGTTGTATTCTACCCTGATAATGTTTGAAAATAATCACCACACAGAATTAACCGGCTTCAATCGTCGAATATTACGATATCAACTTACTTGTAATCGGCCGAATCGCACTGTTGCAACGGGATCGTGTATCCCCTCAGCGATTGGTCGAACGTACTGGTAACCCCGTATTCCTGTTCGTTCTTTTTGAACATGTCGTTGGCGTCCCAACCGTTCGCCACGTTGTCCAATTCGAGCGACGCCTCGCCGCCGTTGATCTCGCACGCCGGATCCCACGGTTCCAGTTCCTTTTCTTCCAGGCGCTGCGAACCGTTCAGTCGCGCCGATATGGCCGTGTCCGTTTGAAACGTGTCCCTGATGGGATAGTCGAGGTCCACGTCTCTGGCCACGATGTTCAATATATCTCTAGATTTGAATATCAATTTGTCGACGACAGTACCCACGATCAGGGAGGAATTGGGACTGTCGGGATTGTCTACTTTGGCGGCCACTTCTAGTACTACCTCGAAATTGCTCGAGAACGTTTTGAAGACACCTGGAACGATAAATAAAGTGGCAGTGACCGGTGACTATAAAATACAGCAAGGCAAACTTTTCAACCTGTATTATTAATTAATAGCGAATTTAAAGGGATCTGTTTAACCCAATTTGTTTTCATTGTGAGTCATGTTCAAGATGCTATGTGGGTCAAACTAGAAGGAACATTTTAACTAGTTATAAAGATACAAAAACTTGGTTTAACGTGATCATACGCCATCTGATCAAAAAAGCATTGAAAATCGCGAAATAAATTGTGATAAATATATTCACCTTCCCACACTATTCCTGAAGCTGTTTTCAATCTCACAATGTTTCCCACTTGAGAAGTAGCTGCATGCATAAAATGAACATTGTTGTATACTCCATCCGCTGTTACAGACCTGGTCCTTGGAGTTCTGCAAACAAAAATGTTACATTATTCAGGATAGATGCTATTGAACATGTGCAAAATCGCAGTTTATGATAAGAAAGGATTTCATTTGGTAGAAAAAGGACTACACTTGATTTTTTTTAAATTGACCATGCGCACCAATGATCGACAGAAAATTCTGGTCGGGAGAAATATCTGAAAGCTTCAATTGAATTTTCTTTTCATTTCCATACGACATTCTGGTTAGAAGAAATTGCTGAAGACCGAATACTTTGTCGTAATTTATGCAGGAGTGCTGCATAATATCCCCCGTTAATTGTGGTACTGCGTTCTTTAAAGTCTGTAAGAACCATGCCCTCACAATCCCAAAAGATGGTAGAATAATCAAATAGAAAGTAGAAGAAGCGAAAGAGAGCATGAATGAAATAGGTTTGAACAAACATGAGATAAGACTTTAAGCAGAATATAGAGGTAGATGAAGCAGTGGCGGCTGGTACTAAAGGGCACAAGGGCACATAGCCACCCAACCACCAACATAAACACAGAAAGTATAATCGTAAAGAGAGAGAGCGAGAGAGATATTAGTCAATTGCCTCTGGAACAATGCACGATGTGTATAAAAATTATCCAGTCGATAGAGCTCTCTATGACATCTTTGGGTCTATGACTACTCAGAATCCGATGATACATGGCGCTAACAGGCAAACGTTGTTCATTTGTTGAGTCCGATCACACATGGTTCCTAATGGGCCAGTGTGTCACTGATTTGAAACACGATTAAATCATTCTAATAGTATACGTCAAGTTAGAAACACCCCAGGAAACTTTTAAGCATGAATGAGACAAAGGTTACGTTCAACGAGCTAATTCATTAAATTGGCCTCTAGAAATCCTTCAATCTTTAATTATCGCAGCGCTGCATGCATACTTAACTGTACATTGAATATAAATGATAAAGAATTGATGCAAGTATTACCATACATTCGAGTTGTTCAAATTCAAGGTAATCTTAATTATACAATCCGTCATATTCGCCATCCCAATATGAATTAGAATATTGAAATGTTCTTCCAACTAATTTGACGTTTTATGTTTGGAGAGAAGAAACGCCAAAATACTTCCATACACGAATTCTCCGATGGTTAAGAGCATAAAAAAACTCAAATCAGTTGTCAAAATTCTTCAGAAAACCATATTCCCCAAGAACTAATTTCTTCTGTTGTTTCAAATAAGTTCTCAAAAATTTTTATTCTCAATCTTCGGTTTTTGATGATAGCTTTTGTAAACATAATCTAGTTTCTTATTGGCGGAATAACACACAAGTTGATATCTTATTGCCTTACAGCTGTTATCAAATGTCTTACTCAAAGGGTCGTTGGTAAAATATATTGGTTTTCATGGGTACTGAAATGTTAATGGAACGATTTTATTGATGTCAAGGGAATTAAATTGAAAAATATTTTTTTTTGAGTACACCATTTCTTTCATAAGCTGGCTGGATTGTATGGCGCTCGTGAAAGAAGTTTTGAGTAGGTAAGTAAGACATACCGTTTTAGTGATATTAAGTGCTAGTTTATTATGATCTAACCAATCTTGCAAGTATTCAAGCTGTTTTTGCAATAGTTTTTTCAGGTCTTCCCAAGTATTGCTGATGCAATAAGTACTGTATCATCTGTGTATGTAATAATTTTACATTTCTCAAGGACTTCTATCATGTCGTTTATGTAAATATTAAATAATAGGGGACCTAGAATAGGCCCTTGTGGTTCTCTGGTAGTTACAACCATGAGGTCACTTTTCGTTTTGTTCCTGACCAGTAGTTTTCTATTTTGTAGATAACTTTCAATTAGTTTTTAAACGTGATTCCTCTGATTCCGCAATTTTCTGATTTTTTAATCAGTAGTGCATGATTTACTGTGTCAAATGCTTTCGCAAGGTCACAATATAGCTTTTCGATTACTTCGATGATTGCATCGTTAACGCCCATATTTTTTCTTAAGACCAAATTGGTTATTTGATATTATTTTGTGTTTTTTACAAATTTTATTAGTCTGGAGTGAATTAATTTCCCAAAAATTTTTGCAAAATTCGATATTAGAGATGTTGGCCAATAATTATCAAGTGACACTATTAGTTTTGTCTATTGGTGTTATTTCAGCAACACGAAAATGATTTGGACAGTAACCACATGTTCTATACAAAGATTATATACATGCTCAAGAGGATCAATAATATAATCAACAATATGTTTTATCACATTGGCATGTATGCCAACTACTCTGTTCTTTTCATATTCTTGATTATATTTTTCAATTCTTCTCTATTTGTTGGTTCAATAAAGACTGACTTGCCGATATCAATGAGTTTAAAATTATAATTATTCGACATTGCGCCTGTATTTTTTTTAATCATTGCATTTGTTGTTTTATTCGCAATTTCAGTAAAGAATTTATCCAAATGATTCGCAATTTCTTTTTCATCATGTATTGTATCTTTTGTTTCTTCATTCACTAAATGGTTTATTTCATTAGATTTTCATTTTTTGTATTTTTTATTCAATTTTCACAAAAGCCCACGTTTTTTACTTTAATTTTCCATTTTATCTATTTGCTGTTTCTCATACGTCTTTAGTTAATTGTCTATTATAATCTTTGTATGTATTCTTCAATGTTGCATTATTAGGATTATTTTTCCATTGGTTCTATTATGTTTCTTTGGTTTTAGAGGATATTACTAAGCCATTTGTTATCCATAGGTTCCTTGGTTTATATTTATAGTCTATTGAATACGTCGACCTACTAACGAGATTATTACATCTAACATTTCATTTGTGGCGGTTTCTGTCTTAATAATTTTATAAATTGGTTCCCACTTAGTATATTTACAATAATTTATTAATTTATTGTAATCAATCATAGTTATATTTCGTTCTGTATTTTTATTTGATATCATATCTTCTGTTTCCAGAAAAAGGAGATAGTGATCACTTAAATCATAATGCAATCTGAAAGAGTTTATTGATAGACAAGTTTTACAATATGCATTATCAATGCATGTGTCACATTGTCCAGTATATCCCATTCTAGTTGGCAGGTTCTGTTTTTTCATATCCTCAATAAATATTTTCTTATTGTAGTTATGTGATCTATATATATTGGCTTCTGGTGAATTTTCTTGTTCTACCAGTTCCTCAGGAACAAGAAAATTCCAATGAACGATTAGTTATGAATTGATTTAAAATGATGTATGTAAATAATGAACCTTACAATTATCCTAAGATGAAAAAACTGGTCAAGATACACGTTAGCAGATGGTTGAAGATTGCTTTTTCTATTGATTGTAATTGGTGGTCACAATATTCACTATCCAAGAGCTTGGGCTTTAGGATAGTCATATACACAAAAAGGCATATATTTTCTAGAAAAGCTTGCTTCAACATGCTTCAGCCACAACATTTCCAGCTATTGTTGGAATTTTCACTGTTGCAAAATCATTTATACAATGTAGACACTGATATACAATATCTTTGGTAATACCATAATATATATGTTCACCTTCCTATGTGTCAAATGTTAATTCACAAATGAAATTTCGTAAATGGTCACTAATTTTATATTCTGAATATTAATAAGGCATCATTCAATCTTTATCATGCAATATAAAAGTACTGCACTGTTACGTCTCAAAATAGATCAAAGGTATAACTGACTGCTATAAGTAAGTATGTACAATCAAATTAAAATTGCCTTATTTATGACTTCGTTCTGGTTTAATAACCTTGAAGTTCATAATTAACTGCTATGACAGATGATATTTAAGGAACCTACCGACTATGAACAAAACTTAATAGGTTTACTCCTAGCTTTGACACAATAAACAGGGAAATGAACGTAATGGTTGAATTGTCAAAATAACATGCTATGAAAGTCAATATCAGCAAATTTCTGTCATAATCTTTGAAAGGCCGAATACAAAATCCAAAGTTGGAGCAATAAATATAAATATAGATGGAAATGTTCTACCCGTCATAAGCAATACAAAAATCATTTGAGAAACTAAAACTTCTTCATCATTGCGACACTGTTTATCATACTTCTATGAATTCCACTGAACAGCAAAGGATCCAGAGGGTGCAGAATGCATGTATGAGGTGTAGATTTGGAATCAGGGAAAGAGAGATCACATTTTATACAAATTAAAAAACTGTTAATCATCCTTTAAATATGTACAATAAACACATGCTTCAGTATCATTTCACAAAATAAAATATCGAACTGATGTCCATAATGTCAATGTTAGGAAAAAATCTATACACAGCACTCAACAATTCAAGAGGTATTCACCTATAATGTAGGGCATGTTTATAATAATATCCCAAACAACTTCAAAAACTCAAGCATTGAATCTTTCAAACTTAAATTGTTTCTAAGGACTTCGAACTTCAATGTGTTATTGATAAACTATATCGAGTAAAAATATTTGCAGGAATTTGATTCTGCAACAAAGCATTTATTGAATCTGTGGTTACTTGAACTTATCAACTACTTCTTATTATAAAAGTTAATATACCTGAATCAAAGAGCTCAATAACATATCAACTGAATGGCAATGACCTATTATTATATTTCACATAGGTACCTACAGGGATATGATCACTTAACATGTTTCACACCATAAATCTGCATATAGCGAAATTGACTGTAATTATATTATCAATCGCAATCGGACTTCCTTTATGGAAGACAAATGATAGTGTGTGTGTTACAGATAAGCTGATTGTTGATCTCGTCTTCCCAGTTTACTAACCTGACAGGACCTCCTCCTCTGTTTTTCCTATTTTTGTTCATGTCACCGCTACCGTGGGGCCCGGTATGGTCCTTATGTCTCGTGGGGACAGGAATTTTGCTAAATTTCTTTAAAACACTCAAAAAAAACACTAGGTTTTAAAAAAAAACCCTTCGAACTACGAACAAAGATTTTTCAAATACAAAATGGCTTAATGACGTAACTGATATTCGCGTATTTTCTACAACACTAACGGCTACATACGGTACGATTCACTCGTATTACGTGTAGACGGATGAGATTTGTCTTTTCCAGATGATTATTTATTGCAAGCTGTTAATAATATCGATATATTTGTTAACAAACAGTACAACACAGCGTTTGCAGGTAGTATGTCACAGTGACATAACCTATGCGCATGTGTCAAAATTTAAGCGGTCATGTCGTTTGGGTGCATTTGTTTTAAGGCGGCAAACGTGCATGAATTTAAATAATCAATAATATTGCGTCTGCGGGTACAATTTCGAACAACCTGTTGGTAATTTCCTTTGGTGATTAAACAATACCACACACAGTTAGGGTAAGTCATAATTATATTTTAGAATAGAATAGTATGGAGTAAATATTAGCACAATACACTGTTAAGTGAGAAGTGAGATAATTAAACTATTAACAGCAGATTATATTACCGATTAAGCAAAGAACAATTATCGGCAAGCTCTTGTTGAATTCGCAATTCAAAGACAGTTATAATGGATATTTCATTGAACAACTTAACATTAATTGAGAATCAAACAATACTGACCTCAGTTAAAAACAAACAGATATTCACATTACTATTTAACTCAAATTTTTTCTCGGACCATATGGATGTTGCTAAATACGTTTTCATATTACTAATTGCCTAATATTGAATTGGCGAATAGTCAAATTGATAACTACCGCATATGAACATTGGTAATGAGAAAAAATCGATAGCATTAAATAAATTCAAATTCCGGGCCAACTATATCAATTTTCAAGGTTTCTTTTACAATATTACCCCTTAATGTACCGTTATCAAAAGATTCTCCTGTACCTACTTCGTTTTGAAACAAATATTGGCACTATCTAGAACCTATTGGCTTATTCAAGATCTCTTGTGTGCACTATTTCTTTCAAAAGATTCATATTGCGCGTAGCGACAACTTGTAACGATTTTTTTTTACCTCAGCTGAGGATTTCAATAATTTTCTATGGTTGATGCATAGCTTAGATATTATATATAGGAGAGGTTGATCACTTGATGAGAAGTGAATTGAATTAATAATTAATTTTTCACAAGCATTTTTCGATGGACAAATTTTTTTTTATATCTATAAGCGTTCTTGGATAAATCCTATCTTTCCAGGTCTTTTCATAATTGATCACTCAAGAGTCCAGTTTGAAAGAATCCCTTAGAAAAAAAAAAGATATAGACGATAAAAAAATGTTTGGTTTCAACCTTTACAGGAATTGAGAAGTAATCTACGATTTTTTCATTATTTCAGATGCAGAAGAAAATCGGCGAAATCTCTTTCCAACAATTTAACGATGAAATCAACAGCATCCACGAATATTTGATGAAAAACAAGGTGCCAACGCACGAAATCGAGTCGCTTTTCCAGCCGATTCTCCAACAAACGTTCACATCGAAGAAACAATATTTGACGTGGGGTCTAACACTTTTGATTGCGGTCGTTTTGCTTTTCGTAAATTTCGAAACGATCTGTTGGTATAGTCTCGCATACTGTCGTATAATTTTGATAAAACTGCTACCGCTGTACGATTGGACGCAGGTTAAAGATGCAGAATGCGTTTTGCGTAAATGGTGGATACCCATCAGGATCGTAGAAAATGTCAGCTACAATTGCGACGTGTGTGAAAATTTAGATAAAATCGACGTGTATGACAGCATATCGGAGACAAATTTGAAGGAACTATATTTCGATATAGACACTCCAATAATAATAAGAGAGAATTCACAAACATGGCCAAACTATGACAATTTGACCAAGGAATTGTTACAAAACGAAGACATTTCGAGCTCCATACCATGTTCATTGTCTTCCAACATGAACTCTAAGAGAAGCACCGTGGGCAAGCTTCTCCGCAAGACCAGTTATTTCAATAGTTTTTTCCTACATTTTCAAAATTGCGACTACGAAGCAATGAAACATTTCAGAAATCTAACACCAAGACCCAGTTTCTTGCCCGGTTCAGTGTCTCCGGTGCAATATAACTGGTTGGTGTGGTCGAAAAATTATAATTTTGCCACACCCAAGGCTATTCGATTGGTCGAATCTCAGGACGTGATTGTGATTGGGCAGATTGTTGGTAGATATCTCTTCAATTTGGTACCGAAAGACAATTGCAAAGATGTCTGTCCGATTTTGGCTATAGTATTGCAAGAAAACGAGTTCCTTTTGTTCACGAATTTCTGGAATTTGGAGTACAAAGCGATAGATGAAGATGAAAATGTTGCAGTAATTTTAGAATCTCATTCCATCTTCTAATTGTTATATGTCTGTATTGTATTCACGAAAAATTTCGAAAGCACTCATTGTCTAAATGTTACGTATTTTAAAATAAATAAAATGATACGATCACTGAGTTTTAATAAAAAATATACTTGTAATAAATTTTCACAAACTTCTTTTATATAAAACAAAACGTGACATGTTTTTCACCACACGGTGACTTTATCAAACAATGGTTTTACAAACTATGGTTCATTCCACGTATTAAATTAAAATTAAGATTAAGAAGGAGGGGATGAGTGAGGTACGTGTACAATAAGAGTTACTTACAAATAAATAAAATAATGTCTTTCTGATCATTTGAAAGGTTTCTTGTATTTTTAAACTTATTAATTTCAATTTTCTCTAAGTTACTTAATACTTTACTTTTAACTGACTTATGGAGAATCTCAAAATCATCTTTGAAATGATGATAAGTTTCTTTAAAATGGTTTACAACTTTTGAATCTCATTTGTTCAAATTGAAATGTTCGAGTCGTTTCTAATAATTGTTAACACTTATTCATCTTGAAATCGGAATTGACGCTACAATAAAAAACACATTAAAGTGGAATCCCACGATCTTCAATGTAAGATTGCGAAGAAAGTAGTGGAGATGCGAGAGGCTCTCTTATTGGAGCTCCAGTCTATATAAAATCAAACCCAAAAAATATTTTAATAGTAATAATTGATCGCGGTATGCGTTGAGTGTGAGTGTTGAGTGTTTTTGTCTAAAATGGTAAGTTCACGTCAACTCTATCAATAATTGTAGATCTTTGTGAACCATTCTAATGTTCACATACGTTACATCCCTCCATTATGTTACTGGACGACAGATAATTCAGCTTGAGAATGTACACATACAAACACATTAATATTCGATTTTCTAAAGGATTACCCGAATATTTCCGAAATTTTATTCATGGAAGTATCGTTTTAAATAATGATCATATCATACATAATCCAAATTCTTGGCTTCCGGAGGAAGTCCGCGTCACATTAGCATGAATCGATGGCAACGTTTCGCCAACCATTACAGGTGGCATTCAGGGCAGGGGCTTCATAATTGAACAGAAACTGATTGTTTATAGTTTTTGTAGTGGTATTTATTGTGTGGAAATTTCACTGCCTCCGTTCCAATCGTTGACTCTGAACTGGTATTATAAATAAGAAATAATCACCCTTACCCACTAAAAATACTGTTAAAGTAGTGAAGTAGTGAGGATCTTTCTGCTACTGATTCAAAGGGAAGTTCAATAATCTATAACAAGACTATTAAATGGAGATTTTTTTATATCTAAATGGAGATGTAGCGATACCAGATTCTAAGATGTCTTGAGGGATACTACATACACTTCATATTCCTTTTTTCATTGATAATTTTCACGATTGAAATAAAAAAAAATAGGCCTAAAAGGTAGTAGGAAAAACATCCGCGGAAGGAAAAGAGGCACTTTCCTTCCTTGGTATGTAAATAACTATAAATGATTGAAAAAAGGAACAATAACATATTCACGATCATGTTGTCAAATAACGAAGCTTCCATGAAGATATTAGGTATAATTGGTGAAAGCATCGTCCTAGTTTCTACTTTATCTATCCTCAGTGTCGCATAGCTCTACGGTGAGTGATCCGTATCTGGGGGATCAGTGTTTGTCGTTTCGCTTTTCCATTTGCACCACCTGCACAAAGGCGAATCGGTAAGGTTTAACCTGTGGAGGTGGTAGTTGAATGGTGCATGTCCCGTTAATATCTGGTCATGAATTTGCCATCGGCTGCAACCTTCTTCCTCACTTGCTAAGACAATTCCGTTTCCCCTTATTCCAGAGTTTGCTTTCGTCTCCTCAATGTTATTTTCATGTTACCCAGCGCAGCGTTATAACTAGTATTCCTGGGCGTTTGTTGCTCTCGCCAGTCCAAAGCGGGAGTAAGAGCTTTGAAATATTATTTTCGCAAGTAACAGTCGTATAGTCCTCCTATTCTGACGGGCAATCCATACGGAGGCCATGCATTTTCAAGATTAGAATATCATAAGACAAGATATCATAAATAACACTCAAGGAATTTGTTATTTTAGTCGATACTCGATATCGAGAAACAACCAGATAGGATAGCTGAAATATTTCGTGGTAGAGCAATTTTCGTAAGCGGGGGTACTGGGTTCCTTGGTAAAACTCTAATCGAGAAGTTATTACGATGTTGTACCGGTCTCGAAACCATTTACATTTTGGTCAGGAAGAAGAAAGGAAGAACACCTGATGAGAGATTGACAGATATTACAAACAATGCGGTAAGTAGAACGATTGATTGAACATTTATCAATAATGTGTATTTGAAAGCATCTAATTATAGATATCTGATGAATATATATAGTCTTATTCAGAAAGTTGGTCACCCATCCAGTATTTGTGCGAAGAAACAGGCTGTCAAAATTTTTTTTTGACAATGTTTAGCTTCTATAACTTTATATTCAGGAATTGATACTTTATGAAAAGGCTTCTATTTTAGGAGAAAAGTTTTCAGGAGAAAGAGGAGGTGAAAAGCCTCTATGTATCATTGAGTTGCATGCTGCTAATTGTGACTACGAGGACTAAAAAATGAATTGGCAATAGTTATATCAGTGAATGTAGGTTTTCTATAAATTTTGAAACTAATGATATTATTATCGTGCGTGAGAGTAAGGTCTAAGAATTTTATTTCGTTATTTACTGAATTTATTGATTTGGATCCTTTAATATTAAGCAATTTAGAAAAATTACATCGGTTGATATGGAAAGGGGATTGTCCATTTATAAATTTATATTCTGACAGGTGTATTTTTTTTTCAATTGAGTACTTCGAGAAACATTTAGTGGATTACTGTTCTTACAACTAACGACAACCTCAAATTTAGGCTTAGTTCAGTATGTAGAAAAATTAAGATGTCTCTTTATTTTTAAGTAAATCAATAAATTTATGTATTTTAAGTATTTTTTTTATTTGCATAGTTTCAACACTTTGGTGCATATTTTGACTAATTGATTTGCATATTTATGGGTATATTTGTGGGTTTTCCACTTGCATATTTGAGTTTCCCTAGTTATGATTGAGTAAAGTACGTTGCAAAATGGCTTCCTAATTGAATGTTTACGTTGGTTCTTCTCGCGTTTTATGTTGTACGTACAAGGTAAATTACAACAATGGCCAAAAGTTTAAATGCTTGGTTTTGCAAAAGATAATAAACTATGGAAACAGCGGATATCGGCTGTCCCTGTGAAAGATATCATGGTAACAACAACAGAAATAGATCCTCGTAGTGGTACACACATTTTATCAATATTATATATCGTATGAATATTTATTGTTAGTTTGCTTTTGAGACTGAATTTGAAATAACTATAATGACTGAAATGGGTACCCAAAGGCAATAAATACAATTAACAATTGCTCGAAACTATTACAACTCGCAATTTTAATTCAAGTCGTAGCTATTATTATGTTTATTGTATTGAAATGATACCTACTTCTCATGATTGTTGATAATTTTAATTGCTACAGTCCTTGTTATCTTTACGATTCGATTGAAATATTAGAATAAATTAAGCTGTAGGTAATGAAAAAGGGTCGCTTCAATCATTTCTGAAACTAAATGTTATAGGTAAATACAATTTTAACGATTTGGATATTCACACTCATTTGTAACCATGGTGGAAACAAGTATCTAGATCGCAATTCTTGTAATTCAAAGGACCTTCCTTAGTACATAGATGACCTTAGAAAGGAGGAGATGGCGGTTTCCCTTGGGCAAGTATCCGGCACCATGCTTCAGGCAGTGGTCAAGACCATCCTGGAGCGATTAGCAAAAACTTACGATAGTTTCGTTTAGTCTTAATGGCGCCTAGGCGTTATAACTGTGACCGGTGATAAATATTACAATTTAACAGAGTTCTACCTATTTCTTGTGGAAAATTATATGTTGCACCTGTTGTGATTGAAACGTTAATTTTTTTTTTATAGCTCATTCAGTATTCGTTTCCCCATCTACATTTCTTATCCCTCTGACGTTTGGCTCGTGACAGCTCATTTTCGGAAACTAACGTCTATTTTTCTATTCTATTCTACAGTTATTTACCACATTGAGAGAGCAAAAACCCGATGCGTTTAGAAAACTAAAAGCTATTCATGGAGACGTAACAGAAGTCGATTTGGGTATATCCGATCAAGACAGAAGCATGCTACAAGAAGAAGTCGAATTCATCTTCCATTTGGCGGCGACCACCAGATTCGATGATACCATGAAATACGCAGTTACCATGAATACCCGTGGTACGAAATACATGCTGGACTTAGCCCATAAGTGCAAAAGGCTGCAGGTTAGAACATATTCGCTCTTCTCTCTTTCTATCTCTCTCTTTCGCTCTCTTATCACTTTTAAGGCACAGTACGGACAAATATCTAAGTAATTTAGAAGGGATGCAAATGTTTAAGCGAAAAATCAATTTATTACATTCCGATTTATCTCCAGCTTGCAGAATTCGGTTCCTTAATTCTTTTTCACTGATGATTTAAAAATCTTTTCGTTTCATATATCTCCAAAAACAAAAATCTATTGGCTCAAAATCTAAACCAAGTGGTGGTCATTCAATTGGTGCATCGGGCCCTCTTCCTATCAGACGTGCTGGATATTTTGGAAATAGAAATGCCCTAACTTTGTTACTAAAATGAGGTGAAGCACCATTTTACAACAACCACACATTTCGTCTGATTGCTAAGGATACATCATCCAAGTAGACAAGCAAATCGATCTGTAAAAATGATAAGGATATTTTTCCCTTTGATTTGTTGGAGGAAAATCACTGACCCTAACAAATAGTTATTGACAATTCCAGCCCAAACGGTTACTTCGAATATAATTTGATGGTGAACTTTCATAGCCTCAGTGCGGTTTGAATAGTTCTTCCCCAATATTGACCATGTGCTTTCCAGCAGCTAACCAGGAACGTTTCTATTTGGAATCGTTAACCAAAACCTTATAAAACATCTTCTGCTCAAAGCACTGTAAGCAATGACAATAGTCAAGCAGCCCTACTCGTTTCTACATGTAGGAATGGGTTTTATTTGGTAGCCGAAATCTACTCAGTACTTTAATAGTATATTCGTGGTTAAAAGTGATTAGTATTTTTTAATGTCTTTCGTAAACTATCCATTTTCAATAGCTTACAATTTTGTTTTTAGTGCTTCATCCACGTTTCCACAGCGTATGTATACCCAAACGAGAAGATTCTGTACGAAAAAAGCTATCCACCACCTGCAAACCCTCAAGAAGTTCTGAATAGTATAAATTGGATCAAAGAAGATGCCGAGGGAAAGTTCAAAAGAGCGTAATACTGACATATCATTGTAGTCACTTATAGATCTAATAGTACTGTTTTAGACTTTTGGGTGACTGCCCGAATACTTACACGTTCACGAAAGCTTTGGCGGAAAGTTTGGTCGAAGCGGAGATGAATACGTTGCCGGCCATCATAGTGAGACCGTCGCTAGGTGAGAACACAGTTCCAAATTATTAATCACGAGCTAACTTATGGGTTTTGTCCTAAGATATACAATGGTCAGACTGGAAGGACTTTCAAAGAACGAATCAAAGAGCATAAAACTGTTCCAATCAAATGTTTGATAATCCCTGGAATTCATTTTGTACGTGTTTAGAACACTACTGATATGAATTTTAGATTATAACAAATGTTAAATAGATAAATAAGCGAGGGTTCATTTGTATCAAAGTTTTGGTGCAAAGAATTAAAAAATAGACAGCATTCTTCCAATTAAAATCCGCATTCGAATACCCCTTACCACATCATGGGCTAAAGCGTAGCAAAATTAAACTTGATATTTAAGAGGCTTTCTTTTCTAGTGGTGCCCATTTGGAAAGAACCTTTACCGGGCTGGTGCAACAACCTCCAAGGACCCATGGGATTATTCGTAGGAGCGGGGAAAGGTGTCATCAGGAGTATGTACATGGATAGTCAGACTCATGCAGATATGATACCAGCTGATATTTGCATCAATGCAATGTTATGCTCCACTTTATTCTTCGTTTTTACTAGGTAATTATGCAACATTCCTCTTTCGGGAGGTTTTATCTCCAACTATTGATAACAATGACATTCAAGGACTTGTTTTGTTTCAGGCAAAGAAGATATTTCAATTTAACAAGCACTGCAGAGTATAAGTTTTCATGGGAGCATCTTATAGAACTGGGTCGTGAAGTGGTGAATAAGAGGATGCCTTTCAATCAGATCCTGTGGTATCCTGGAGGATCTATGACGAAATCTCGCCTGCAACATAGAATTTGCTTCTATCTATTCCAGCTGATACCTGCAATTTTCGTGGATTTGCTTCTCAAAATTTTGGGCTATCCACCAGTGTAAGGCCTTTGAATTATCAGATTACAGAACATAATAGTCCTTTCTTTTCTCAGATATTTGTTTTTCTAGTTACTGATCTATCTTGTATCTGATTTTTTATTATAACATTGATTGTACTGTTTGCTTAGGCTTGTTTCTTGTAGGAGTCTTCGATTGATGTTTATGAGTAAGAGAATGCTCCATAAATTTCAATTAGAACCTGAATCATGAAAAATTCATTATGTCAACTCGTAGAGAACTCAGTGACCGTTACAGTTTATTTATTTTAAAATACCTAACATGTAATCAATAAGTGCTTTCCAGCTATCGCGCTTTATACTCCAAATTCCATTCGTGAACAAAAGGAATTCAATCTAATGGCATTGTGTACGACAAAATTATAATTTCAATAGGTATCACACCAATCGGTTATATTGTACCGAAGACACTGAGCCGACCAAGAAATCAACTATTGAAATAACTCGTCTTACGAAGAAGCTTGCCCATGGTGCTTCATTTGGAGAAATGTTTACGTTTTGTAATAATTCCATTAGATATACTATCTATACGTCGATTTTATTAAAATTTTCACAAACCTCGCAATTGGAAAGTACGTTTTCTTTTTTATCAAAATTATACGACTGTACCAACAAATCGTTTCCGAATCGATGAAGAGCAAGATGACCTTTATGTTGGGTGAACATTATCGTCAATGTTCGAACATGCCTACATATCTTCTATATGTTTTTTGTGAAGACACATCATTTCAAATTGTAATTTTTATGTCATCGCAATGTTGAAGTAAGGAAGACCCCAAATTCCGCTTGTCCCAGGACTCAGTGAAGGGTGATTATGTACTGCACTCCTAACATGTTCAGTTTGGTTTTGTAATTGAGAACCATCCTTGAGGTTTTGTGGCTGCTTGACTATCAAACATGATGGCTACGTCCCTTCGTTTCGTAACCTTTGTCCAAGGCTCCACACCCGTTTCAGATTTGAAGGAGGTATCTGTCTCTATTCCAGATCTCTCATGCCACTGAGAGTAGAATCTAGAACTACAAGAATTCGATATAATGTGGTTCAAGCTTGATAATCACAAACAGACAAAATTTCTCTGTTGTATTTATCACCAAATAAACCAGCTCATGGTAAACTCTTTGAAACTTGACGTCATTCAGCAGAACTATCCAGCAGCTGAAATTACAATCATGGGGGATTTTGAGGTTCACAACTCCGCTTGGCTCAAGTTCTCAAAAAAGATGGATGACGCAGGGAGACAGACTGTGGTCTGCATTATAGGTTCCCCTCTCGTGTAGTCTTTCAATTGCATGGCGTTTTCGGATGTAATGGCGATGCTAGTTTCTGGTAATACGTCTTCGAGCTTTACGAATAGCCTTTAAACAATTAAATTGTTATTGCTAAATGTCGTATGTACGAAATCAGTTTGATATTTCAGCCTGTACAACATTCAGATGCGAATCGATAAAAGTGACGAAATGTTCGAATACTATACATCTAGAGCGTGGGATTTTTCAAACGAAAAATCATACGAATGCGTAACGTTGATGAACGAAAAGGAACGGAAAATATATAAGATGGATGGTGATGGCCTGGATTTGAAAGATTACTTGACGAATTGCATCCATTCTATAAGGATACATATCCTAAAGGAAACTGACGATATGTTACCAGCTGCAAGGAGAAATATGAAAATGTAAGTATTGCTATGGTCAAGTATGTCACTTGTGACATTTTGTTTTTTCAGCATGTGGGTAATCGACTGGCTTGTGAAGATTGGCTTCCTTGTTATGGTGGTGTCTTCCATTTACCGACTCATTTTCAGTGGATTGTAATCAAGAATAATGCTACTTTTTGTAATTTACACAGATTAATTAATATATTTGATTATGAATGAATAATTGTTTATGCTATGCCAGCTATACATCCCCACCAATGAAGTCTTCCATATCCTGCCGAACTTCATCTTACCAGATTTAGTTTTTTTATCGAACAGCGATTGTGGAACTCTTTAGGTAGTGAGGTCTTTCTTTATGCCTATAACCTCCAAACCTTCATGAATGCCTATTTTCTCTCGCTACAATCCACTGCTGGCTCATACGATGTTCATCGAACATTATAGGTTTCCCTCTAGTATAGTCAAAGTAAAAAAAAATCCATGCTCGGGATCACCACCAGCAGCACCATCCCATAGGATGAACATGTGAGGTCCATTGCGAAAACCGCTTCACATAAACTTGGTTTTCTATTCCGTGCCAATGGCTACTTTACATCTCAACAGCTTCTCATAAGCTACAAAGTTACTGGTCCTTCTAGACTACAGACCAACCAAATTATCCTTGTGGATAATATATTTAATGAAACAAGTAATTTGTTAATAAAAAAAGCTTCTAAGTTAAACATTTATTAAAATTTTACAAATATATGTTGATGTTAAGGTCTCTGTAATCTAGATCAATAAGTAACACCACGAACTTATAGTTCTAGACAGCTGTTTCGCTCTTTCCATAGAGCTCGTCAAGACAAGAGCGAAACAGCTGTCTAGAACTATAAGTTTGTGATGTTACTGATCGATCAACATGACATAAATGAATATATTGATATATTCATTTATATCTAATTTTCTTACAATATTTGATGAATTCTTAAACCTATAGGTACTTCGTATAATATGATATCGAGGAGATTTTAAGGTCTAAAATTCGAGGATAGACACACTGCATTCAGATTTTAACATTACATATATTATAAAGTAACAGGATTAAATCGTGAAAAATAAGAATTTAGTATTTGAGAATATAACTAATCTTGATTCGATACATCAGTGGTGTGTTCCTGTCAGTAAGTGTAAAAAATGTGAAAGATGTTGTGAAAATAAAGAGTTGTGATGGCTGTAATGCCTTGTACCATCTCGGAATTTACACTTTTTTGTCGATATTGTGACTCTACGATATATACACAATATGCCATTTTCTTAAAAATCAAAATAAAACCTTTGTCTCTGAAAAAACAAATAATATTGTTGTAAATACTTGGCAAGTTATTCAGTTGTTAATATCTCCTAAAAAATTTGTTTTACCCAAGATGAGCCTTTTTTATACCTGACATTTTAATTGTTGCAATTTTTAATACTGTATTATATAAATCGGGTTAATTTCATATCGGAATTGAAAATATCGCTCGTATAGTAAAAACTATTGAAAAAAATCAGAGTCTAATTTTTTTCTTCTAGGCTAAATTTACCTTACATAAACTAATGTCCATAATTATTTTTACGTACATATTTGTATCATTTTGGCACAGAGATTCACATTCTGAATACTTTTCTCATATC
The DNA here is from genome assembly GCA_958510875.1 of Endomychus coccineus. NCBI lineage: Eukaryota > Metazoa > Arthropoda > Insecta > Coleoptera > Endomychidae > Endomychus > Endomychus coccineus. Next base: position 1,904,887 of record OY294070.1, read on the forward strand.
AAAAAGTATATTAATATACAGCACATTAAAATTAACAATTCATGCAATCCATGATAGGAATGACCAATAGCCTAATGTCCTAATTATTACATATAAAATCGTAGAAATTAAATATCATCCAACACAATTGAAATAACTCCCTTATTTCACATTCATCATAAGATATGTGATGTTATTTTATATTTAAGGTTATGAATTTTGAATTATTCTTTTTTTATGTAAGAAAATTGCAAATGTATCCATTACATTTGGACCTCAGTGTATAAGATAAATACTAATTACTGACTGACACTAATTTCATCCATCACGAAATGTCTGAAATTATAAAGCCGATCGACTTGAATTTGGAATTTATATACTGTTAGTCGTTATTTCAATTGTGCAATATATCTGTGAATTATTTCATAGACACTAAACAAATATTTACAAATGAGAGGAGCGACATTTTTTCATACGATTCGATTTCTCGTTCTTCAAATTTTAACCTACATATTTACAAAAAGAAAGACTATGAACAAATATCATCAAACAATATATCTATCAAATCATTTATCTCATTTAATTAATCAAGAGAAGAAGTACGTTTATTTTTTTTCATGTGGCTTCAAATGGTCACATGTCACCCAGCATGTGAAACGTGACATCCATTGAACACAAAGGTCTTGCAATCTAATGCCATTGAACTTTTATTCATGGGGCTTTTTGAAGAAAGGGGATTATATCAACAAACTTGATTTGAGAGAAAGAATGGTATCTTGTTTGCTGTGGAGGAAATTTGGCTGATAGTATATTTACAAAACCGTGTCGAATTTATAAGAGTTAATATTCTTCTTCTGTTGATATAGAGAGATTTCGAACGTTTGAAATCCGTCCGATACAAAATTAATAATCAATAAAAATACAGCATGGATTATCACAATGAGCCTGATAAAATCGTGTATTATAGAAAAGTACAGGTAATACACGGCAAGAGAGTCCAGAATATAAGGGCACAATAGAGTTCGATGGAATTTTAATTTTTAAGCACTCGCCCGTGCAAAATACGTTTCATGTTGTTTGAATGTCGAATTTCTAAAAGTTAATGTTCAAGTATTTCTTCTTCAGTTGATATACAGAGATTTCGAACGTTTGAAATCCGTCCGACACAAAATTAATAATCAATAAAAATACAGTATGGATTATCACAATGAGCCTGAAAAAATCGTGGAATATAAAAAAGTACAAGGTGATACAAGGCAAGAGAGTCCAGAATACGAGGGCGCAATAGAGTTCGATGGAATTTTCATTTTTAAGCACTTGCCCATGCAAAAAATGACCTGTAATGTTGTATTCTCTAAAGGTTTTTTCTTTGTCCAGCCATCGTTGATTGAGGAACGATTTTAATTCTTCCTCCGTTTTCGGTAGAACGGAACAGGGGTATCTGTAAACAATTTTACCAAACAATAAAGAATTCTAGCTTTATACTTAATACATATCCCACCAAAAACATTCTGTAAAAAACTAGCCAAGTCTCGATGGAGCTGCTTGTTTATCTCTAAAAAGTAATGAAATCTAGACAAAGTCGTGCCAAGTCTAAGGTTCCTTACTGCGATTTCTTTATTATTATAGTTGATGTTGTGTGATTTGGCCGTTGAACATTCTTTATACGTTAGTGGGTACAAGTCAATTTTGTTTACACGTAATGTTATCTGCTGTAACTACCTATGTTTGTTAAGCGAGATAACAGCCCATACTGGTATTGGTAATTGGACGCTAGTGTCTCATTTTAGGCTGTTGTTGATTTAGCAACACATGCATTCAGCATTGACAATGCTGACTTCTCCTCTCTTCTTTTTGGAGCGTCAAATCGACCACCGATCTAACATAAAATAGACGTACAGACAGACTTCTATCAATGATTAGAAGTCCGTCTGTACTGGATATAATTTTTTATACTGTTTGTTTCAGGCTCGCCTACACATAAGTATTATTGAAATACGCAGCTTTATCAAGCCTACAATTGACTGGTTATTGAATCAACGTTTTCCAAGTGGCAATTTTCCATCGTCAATGGGTAGCGGTTCTGGCGACAGATTGGTGCAATGGTGTCATGGAGAACCTGGTTTTGTACCCTTGTGTACTCTTCAACGGCCAAGTCACACAACATTAACTATAATAGTAAAGAAATCGCAGTAAGAAACCTTAGACTTGGCAGGACTTTGTCTAGATTTCATTACTTTTTTTTGGCTAGTTTTTTACAGAATGTTTTTGGTGGGATTTCACTTCTTTTTGTAGAAACGTGGGCATATTGATTTATTTCATCAGATTTTCTTATTTGACACATTTTTTTTCTTTTTAGGAGTAGTTTTTTTATTATTACAAATCTTTCTTTTCTTTTTTTCCGTTTCTGATTCTTGTACAGTAGCAACAGTTTTTCGTATTGACCATTTGCGTTCATTATTTATTCTTTTAGACAGTTTAGACGGTTTAATTTCTGAAAGATCGGCGCGGTATTTACGCCTAAGTCGGTTGTATTCGGTGATCGCTGAAGCTTGAGCTTTTATACTCTTGAAGTCAACATTTATGAGGTGCACCCCATGAAGATTGGTTACTCGTGGAAGCGCCACGTAGACTTGGCCACAAGAGAATATGGAGGTGCCAATGTCCATGAGGGCATTTATTAAACTTAGACATTGGCTCTTGTGAATTGTTAGGGCATACGCCACACAGTCACACAGATTGGGAATTGTTCTCTGTACACGTATGCCCGGGATTTTGACTTAATAGGCAATAATTCGTGAATCAAATTCACGGCATTCTTTTATGTACCAATTGTAGAAGGGGGCATTATCATATCTCTAATACAGCTTAGGGTTCTTCATCAGATACATCAGACCTTCGATTTTTGACATCAAATGAAGAGGCAAACAAAGTTGAATATTTTTCGTAAAGGCGATATGTCGATCTTTAATAGTTTGGTTGGGCTCTTGTGTTTTCAAATAAGGGTCACCAGGTACTCCAGATCTTCGATTATCCTAGTTTTTATAGTTTGCCCTTTATGTGGCCATTAAACCCTAACTCTGTACCAAATTTCAGCTCTCTGAGTTTATGGGAAGTACTAGTTCTATTTTGATGATCATGAGTGAGTGAGTGAATGAGCGTCATAAATGCGAAACTTTGCTTTCGCTTAACTTCGGAACTAAATGACCTACAGATTTGAAATTTTTTATTTTAAGTATGTGATTTTATAGCTTACTGGATGACGAATTTCTGCGTTCTGGTCTCATCCAGTGGTTCTCAAATAGGGGCCTGAAAATGCGGCGAAATGGTTCCAGAAAAGGATGGTACGGCAGTATTTGCTTCGCGCTCGACTTGGCGATAAAAGCATAGAAATAACGGCGTACATCAAGTTCCAAACACAGATAGAGCTACGTATATTATATTCAAATATGTCGATTTCAAAATAAACTGCATTACACAACCAGACAGGAGCAGCAGAGCTAATGCAGATAAATATTGAAATTCGATGGGTATGACCATACTACCAGAATTCCGCTGATTTTTCGGAGTTTTGGCACTTATTACCACAGGATTTCAATATAGACGTTGAGAGTCCTTGGTGAAAGGAATTCATCTCATTCATTCTGACTCTACTCATTGAAATATGTTTCATTATGGTCACTACGTTTTTGCCTACGTTCAATATCATGGCGTTGTTCATGGGTTTATGGTATTTCTTCAGAATGTTCATGTTTGAACGAAACTTTTTTTGACCAATGGAAAGGTCGATTCGGAAAAATAGTTCGTGCGCAATGTTGAATAAGTTTTGGAAGTTTTATAGGTAACATAAATAGAGATCCATCACGTTTTATTATCTTGTATCCTCCTCTAATAATTCCTTAGTCGGGATAATGTTTACAAAAGTTATTGCGACCGAATGATCCTCTATTTAACTTGCTCATCAAAGTTATTGGCATAATTGCTGTTGCAATTAGGTACGCAACACAAAGGCATGCTGAGATACACAAATGAATTCAATTAGCTCGTTATATTCACTATATTAAGCAAGAACATTCTCATATTATCAAAGAAAACTCTCTTACGAAACCTGATGGTTCACTATTAATAAGAAACATCCACTAAAAATACTGTTAAAGTAATGAGGACCTTTCGGCTAGGTACCAAGTAGCCATCATGAGAGTAAACTAAATTATAAATACTATTTGGGGATAATAATGTAAACAAGGGGTTACCCTGAGCTTAAGTTTACTCTGATGATGGCTACTTGGTAGCTGAAAGGTTCTCATTAATGGGCCAACTAGTTAGTAGGCTATGGTTAAATCATAGAATCAAAAATCATGTAAGTACCTTGCTGAGTGAATTTTTATTTCTTTCGGAACGTTCCCCTGTAGAATCACTTTTTCGTTTTGTGGTACAACATCTGGATAAATCAAAGTCAGGTCGTATATCGCATCTAGAGAATTTTTCTTCATCAGTTCGTAGGCGAGGAAACTGAAACCCGTTGTTTTCGGATGTAGAACGTATTCGTATTTCTGTAAATATCGTAAACGAAAACGGTCATAAGGCTGACGCCTTTTATGAACGATTACTTACCGGTAGATTATTTTTCTCTGCGTATATATCACTTTTACGTTTCGTTGACTCTGTAAAATCGGTACCTTCGGGGAATATCACTAAGCTGCATTTGTAGGACAAATCGGTGAAATAGTCCACATTCCTTTGAAAGATCTTCTTGTCCGTCATCCAACATCTTCTTATGTAGAAAAAACATGTCATCTGCATCACCCATCCTTAAATCATCATCATTATTATTACTGTGAATCGGGGAAATATTGCATTGATTGCGAATTTTCCAAATCTGTCATCATTAGTGCCAATCTTGCAACAATTTGCTTAAGAAAAAATATTAATAACAAAAAATTGCATCAAAAACTATGGCTTCTTATTTAATGGATATACATGGTATATGGGAAAATTTCGCTGGGCTTTATGCCCAAGCCTATGCCGATGCCTTGGTTGTCGCCACCTTCGGGCGGCACTTGGGGACAATGTGCGAGCTGCAAAACACGCTGTGTAGCGTGAAGGTTTTTTCTTACAATAAATACCGCTACAGAAACCAAAAGAATCAGTTTCAGTTCAGGCCTCAAGTCTGCCCTAAAGATGCAACCTGTAATGGTTGGCGAAACGTCTGCATCAAGTCATGCTATTGATTGATGCCAAGAATTTCCAAGTTAATATAGTTATGCATTGGACTACAAACACAGTTCATGTTAGCAGTCAATAGGCAAAGTTTTTTTCACCAGGTTGAACAGTGACAACACCTCATTTAGTCCCAGACAGTTGTTCCGCTCTTCTCATCAGCTCGTGAGTGGGACGAGACAGACATAAAGTCACTGATCAACCATCTCCGAAAGTGATTTAATAAAATACCCTCAAAGACTTTGGCGAACCTAATTCCAACACCATCTTCCGGAAAGCAGATGTCCCACTGCGAATGCAACCCACAATGCTACTCATTCATAAAACAGTTCTCGCGATTCAAAGAATCGACGAGCAAATAGTTGGAAATACTACCGTCAGGGAGCGGGACAACGTGATGAACAAAAAACTTTGTCTAGTAAAATAGTTAAATTCCATTATTACCTGGTCCTGGTATATGCCTTATAATATCTTTCAATATGAATTTCGTAGAGTGTTTGTATTTTTTCGGGCCAATAATACTGTGATAAAGAGTGGGCCACAGAAAATTCCAGTCTGTTCTTGTTCTGTGATTCATGATAAGTATGGAGGTCTCGTTCGTAAGTATAGGATCTCCGGACACTTGTATCACGCATTTGCACAGAACTTCTAGAAGCACCTACGATCATAGAATTTAAAAAAAAAGGGCGATACAATAAGAATCAAATTTACTTACGGTAGGATAAGTTTGCCAGAATGTGAACAAGACATCCGTACAATATCTGTACAGTTTATTTGATATGAATAAGACGGGCAAGAGCGGGCAAAATAAAGCTGCATAACCTGCAAAGTAATTTGAGACAAAGTTTAAAATATGCTGAAGCTTCCAAGATACCTACATTTAAGACCGGGTTCCTTGTAGGTACATTGATTTTGAAATGACCAGAAAACCAACTAGTCCAGGCAACGAACCGTAAAATAAAAAAAAAGACATGTAGGTCAAAATCGAAAAAATTTTGTGGTATCGATTCGTGGGGCTATCAGGATCATTCATAACACATAAAACCTCACCGGTAACACCCCTTGGGGGCCGATTTTCCACCCCCAGTATTGATTAAAAGTAAATTTGACGTCAAAATCGTGATCAGCGATCCAAAAAAACCCCTTGGTGGTTTTAAAATCCAAAAATAATACATATTGCCAAAATAATCTATAAGGGTGCAAAAATGGCCAATTTGATTGATTTTCCACCCCCAGAACTGATTTCAAGTAAATCAAAATCGTGATCAGCGACCCAAAAAACTTCCTTGGTGCATTTTAAATTCGAAATTACCCTTTTGGTGGTCATTTCTGGCCTACAAGGGGGGTAGGAGGTTGACCGGTGAAATTTTATGTGTTATGAATGATCTTGATAACCCCACGAGTCGAATCCCTCAAAAATTTTTCGATTCTGACCTACATGTCTTTTTTTTATTACAGCTGAAATCCCGGCTCATTGCCTGTATTAAACTGTTCCTTTTAACTGTGTCCAAAATTATTAATATTGAGGCGGAAAGTCACTTATGGTATTTCCAAAACCTGGTGCATTTCAAAATGATGCGATATTATTGGAAATTAAATTTATGAAAAAGAATACAAATAAATATTGTTTTCGAAATTTTCCCATGGCATTCACAGTTTTTTAACATATAGCCACAAGACTAATTTTCACGTAAAAAAAGATTACCCATAAAAAACAGGTTCTCAAAGATTTTTTTCTTAAGTAAATCAATCACAACTTTTTCGTTATAGGCGTTATTAGTTGCTACCTGTTTTATAATTGAAAATTCCTTATGATAATTCAATTCTGATGTGGGAATGCACTGGGAAACCCATTAAGTCCTTAACTAGCTGAAATATTTATGAATGAATTAGAATTGGAAATCCACAAACACCCTATTATAAAAAGATTCATTTATTGGCATCGGTATGTTGAAGATATATCAACATGCTTTAATAAGCAAACCCCTCGAAATAATTTGAAAGATTCATCGAATAAATGGTAATTGATCAAAAATGAATTATTCGAACCTAATAAATATGTTTACATGTATACCTGAGTTTTATTTTTATCCTAGCATCATAACTTACCTGCTAGAATACTTGCATACCATAGATAACAATAAATCCATCCTGTTAGGTATCCCATCGTATACCAAGTATGGTGTTGAAAACATCTAACTACATGATAAATAGCGAATCGACAATAAATAATGTAAAATTTATAAAGAAACAGGCTTTTGCAGGTGCGCAACACGTTTATCCCTCACATTCTGCCACTAACTAGGGTGTTGGTGGTTTTAAGATGAAATTATTGATTTTCTACAGCATCCCTACAAGTGTTTGTACATTTACTGTATGTTCGAAAATCGCATTGAAGGATTAAGTATTACCCAAATTGGATGATGCACTTTTATGAATAAATGCAATAGTTTTCCGGCTTCTCTATACTCATCCTCGAATATAAATAGATATTCACTTAAGTTGTGTGAACATTTAACATGGTACACATTATTTCAAACGTTACTTTAACATTTTGACGTTCCAAATTTGTAGGAGATATCCAAAAATACGTTCCAGTTACTGGAAGACACCTTAGAAATAAGTGCATTATAAAATTTTCCTAGATAGAGCTTTGTTAAATTGTTATATTTATCACCTGTCACAGTCAAGACCGGCTACGCGCCATTAAGACTAAAATATAACGTCGTAGGATTCTTGTTGATGACGTTAATAATTAAAGTAGGTTATGATTCATCTTATGTTCACTCATTCATTTATTTTCAAGGAGTTTAGGTGTGCTTAACAGCCCTGAGAAACTTTGAACTTATTTCTACCTGAATATTTTATATTTTAGGAGGATTGAAATAAAATGACAAATTACAAAAATAAATATAATTAAACTCAAATCAATAATCATAATCATCGCCTCTATCGAATAAACTAAAGGGCGAGTCGTCGTCTCCAAAATCATAGTCGTCAGCACCTGGTGGAACGAAGGCACCATTCAAAGCTTCGGATATTTGTTCTCCAAATCCTATTCTAGTGGCAATACCATATACTAATCTCATCACAGCAATCCTTGAAATAAAAACAAATGCAATGCAGTGAAAAAATTCTCATATTTTACATAAAATATTTGTGATGCTCTTATAGAGACCGATTCCATAACCTATGATCCCAAAATCGGTACTGGTAGTATTATAAGATCCCATAGAATATGTTCCAGCGATTATGAAAAGATTTTGAAACTTTTGAACTTTAATCATTCATATCCCAATAATTGTATCTTACTAGCCTAGGTTTTGCCACGATGAACCAAAGATAATATACATAATAAAAATAAATACCTTATAAAGTCGGCTGGATTAGTTTCTTTCTGACGTAGAACCATACGTTTCGGACCCTTTTTCGTTCGTTTTTTTCTACAATTTGAACTCGCGATCAAGAATAAAACAACCAAAATCACTAACAATTTTCTTGTCAGTACCTTCATGATGATAAGTTTTGTGTGACTGGAAATGTACGTCGACTACAGATACTGCATATAAAGTAACTGTATTAATATTTCTTATCGAAATTGAAATAAAACCTGGCCAACATTAATATTTAGAACGCATACCATCAGGTACCTTTTTTGTCACTACCATATAACTTTGCATGTTCAAGATGTTGAATTTTAAACGAAGTACAGTTAGGTTTTATTATTAAGTAGGTTGACAGAGTTCCACTCGTTCAAGTGTTATAATTCGCAAATACATCGTCGATCATTTCATACGAACGCTATTATAATTATCACTTTGTTAAACATGGCTAGGTTTATTAAACAATTTTATCGCAAGTACAAAAATTAACATACAACAAGAGAGATTCAAATGCTACTTCTATTTATATTATATATTTTTACATGTTGCAATTAACATTTTTGATTGCAAAGTGTAAAGAAAAGCTCCAAGAAATAATTTGTAGACAGAACATTGCGTTGCTCCATTATGTGAACCACTAGCAGACACAATGCAAACTTCATTTGACAACGGAACTTTACCTGACATGTACCTTTCTCCGGTTGTAAATTCCATATTTAAAAAAGGGGACAAACTCGATGGCAAAAACTTTGGGCCAATAAGTTTGATTCCTGTTTGTGCTCAAATTATGGACAGACTTATTGTTGATCAACTTCTTCCCTTTTTACTGGGCTCCGCAGCTATACCTGGACAGGAATCTGCCCTTACATGTAATCTACTTCGATTTTTTAAAAGCCTTCGACCGTGTTCCTAAAACTAAGCTATTAGCCAAACTAGACTTTTTTGAATCGGCGGGGAGCTGCTTCTATGGATAGGTTATTTTCTATCCAACAGATCGTACTTAGTTCGAATCGGTAATTTCTTGTTCCAGTTGCATAATATTGTCTCAGGTGCCCTACAGGGATGCGTGCTGGGTCCCATCCCTTTTTTAATATATGCTTCAGACCTACCACGTTCCTTGAGTTGCCAGAATGCATTTTACGCAGATGACGCGGAAAGATATTCGCAATTCTCTTAGGAATCATCGAGAACTTCAATCTGATCTATTCTTAGCGGAAAAATGGTGCTCTGAATGGGATACAACCCTAAACTTAAATAAATGCACAATTTTAAATCGAGGACGTGACAATCCCAAAATTGTTCACTTCACACTTTAAGGAGAGGGCAACTCGTTACTCTTTTTGAAACCCAAATCGATCTTGGTGTCACTATTTACTACAGATTAAGTTGGTCCGAGCACATCAGCATGTACGATCGTAGAGCAAACTACGTTTTTTTTTATACTTTAACTGCACGAGAGGTAAACCTATACAGGGTGTTTCAGTTTTGTCGATCATAACTTCGGCAAACGATAGAACTTCTGAAAATAATGGGGGTCTTTCATATAAAATTTTTCTCTAAATCACTTCGTTTCCGAGATACAGGGTGTTGAAGTTTTGGAAAAATTATTACATTATCTTCATTGAAACCCATTGATTGCGTCAACCAGTCCTACTAATTCAGATAAGCGTTCCAAAGTCCATCCAAGGGTTTGTTCCTCCAACTGTACAAGACATATGTTCGACTCCTTATCGAATACGCCACTATGATATGGTCTCCTTATCTGATCAAAGATATTCAACTTCTCGAAGGAGCTCGAAAAGCCTCCCGCTGGGTCTATGATCTCTTTCATCTTCCATACGAAGCATGCGACTACAGTAACTGGTTTTACCTTCCCCAGCTGATAGAAGAATTTGTGGAGATCTTATATGAACTTATCGCATTCTACAGGATTCGTTTTCGCTTAACTTAAAATATCTATTCACCCTAAAGTCTAACACCCGACTTCGTGATCACAGTTAACACGGAAAAACAAATCCGCATTCCGCCAAAACTTTCTATCTAACAGTGTCTTCCTACGATGGAATGGTTTATTATTTTACCGATGACTTTTTAATCATACGGGGTGATTATGAATTGCATCGATCATTTCATATTTTAATGATCATTTATTGATTTAGCTCACTATTTTTCAACTTACTGACCGTTTATTATTTTCACCAACCAGATATTATCATTTATTTGTAATAAAATACTGGGAAAGTGTACTGTTCATAATTTGAAATACCGTTGTTGGAATATAACGTAGTTATTGACTGAATATTTTATATTGCTGAGGTCATATTAGGTAGTGAGGATTGTTGTGTCAGTCAATGACAATTGGCAACACTGTAAAGAATGGCAAGCTGTCAAGTTATTTACGAAAGCAACAACATCAAATCTCAAGACTGAATACTTGAAGACTACCAAACCAAGTCACCTACACACTTGCAAAGAATATAGTTATTCTTTGCACACGTTGATTATTTTATTACCAACCCAAAGCAACCCTGGACGCAATCATACTATCCGTATTATAAAAAAAAAACAAACATGGCTGGCAAAGGTAAAACTTCGATTGGCTCCGTAGTTCTTTCTAATCTGTATAAAAGGTTGGAATTATGTTGCAGGTGTTCCCGAAACGGAGGAACAGCAGAAGGCCCGTTTTCAAATCGAATTGGAATTCGTTCAATGTTTAGGAAACCCCAACTATCTGACTTGTAAGTATATCCCTTCGCGTAGCTACGATATAGGTTAAGTTTTCTCAAACTTCCGATTTCAGTTCTAGCTCAACGGGGATACTTCAAAGATAGCACGTTCATCAATTATCTGAAATATCTGATTTATTGGAAAGAACCGGATTACGCCAAATACCTGAAATACCCTATGTGTCTGTATTTCCTAGATTTGCTGCAATACGAACATTTCCGAAGAGAATTGGTCAATTCACAGTGTTCGAAATTCATAGACGACCAGCAGATACTACTGTGGCAACATTATACAAGGAGAAGGAATCGTTTGCTAACCCCGCAAAATCCGAACGGTACCGCAGAACAAAATGTGAATAATCAAAATAGTGCACAAAATAATGGACATTTAAATCCTAAAATAACGTAGCATTGATTAATTTTCAGTGTGTTATATTTATTATGAAGCTTCAACAAAGACCTTGATGATTGAATTACTTTCATACTAGATTTCCATTAATCATCGTGGACCTTATTCAGGCTAATTCTAATTATCGATAAATGTACATATTAAGTTTAAATAAAAAAATTAAAATTATTTCTATCTGGAATTTCATTTGTTTGTTATACCATAGAATGCCAATTATTATTTTTATACATCTTGAGTATCATTTGATTTATTGAATATAAAGGAAATTGTACAAATAAATATAGTTTGAAGTACCATTTATTTATAATTGGCAATTAAAAGTTAGTTGGAAATGTTTAATGTAAGGTAATTGTAAAATGTTACCAAGTTGTTATTTCATTTTGTGTTTTCAAACTTGCCATATGAAGCAACCTTTCTGTGTATGAATTATAAAAAGATGACTAGTTTTTCTTGGTCTAGCATACATCTACTAGAATATTAAAGAAAAAAAGTTAAATGAGAAATTTGTCAGATGAAATCTGGCCTAAATGGCGCAAAAGATTAATTCCTTAGCCTACCTAATATCGAAAAAAAAGTAATGACTGTAATTTTTTAACATTCTGTGCATTTCTATAGAATCAGATTCCAGTTAAATTTCTCTTTACTCTGTGGTATTATAATTGTTTTCAGATAAGCTCAATACTACAAAAAAAAATAGAATTAGAAGAGTAGGCTTTGTTATTGTTTTGTTTATAACAGCTGTCAAATTTGTTTACTCTGGCAAAATGTCAGATCGAGTATGACAACCAAGTGTTCATTAGTGTAATTGCTTAATTGGAAGATAAATTCACAAATAATGAAGAAAATTATATACCGTTCTATTTCGATACAAAATGATGGTTATTTTGAACAAGAACAAGAGAATAATGGACCAGTCCAGTGCTACACTAACCTTGATGGCTGTTAAAAAGTAAGTTTCTTAAATCGTTTAACAATAAATGAAATAGTGAATTATTTAGAAGAATCTATTTATATTCTATAATATAATTAGTATTTTCATCGCTCAATTTGTCTTCCTTAAGTTTATAGTAATCTGTGTCTTCTAAAACTCATAGATGCGCGTATTTATTCTATGCTATACTCGCATAAGACTCCTCGAACAGTATCTTCTGTGTCATCGAAAACTAAGAGAATATACCGCGAAAAAAAATATTCTAAAGAGATCTATCTACAATTCTTGTAAAATAATCTGTATTAAAAATGAACTATCCTCAAATGACAAACTCGACACGCAACTGTAATATCTTCCAGGAACTTGCTAAATAACGTGGCCTCTAATGTCACGCCAATTTTAATCCGAAGCCTTGATTGAATAACTTTCAATTTCAATCAACGTCTGCAGTTAATCTCCATGGAGCAATTCAGGATTATCCAGAAATGTATGTCTGTGCAGTTGCAAAATACACGCAAGCGTGAAGAAATGAAATTAAAAACAAACAATGATTATGATATTAAAACGTATTCTTTAATTCTACGCAAAATAAGCAGGAGTCGTGTAATTAATGAATATAATTAGTATTTATTTCTACAATTCATGTGGAACAATTATTTTTATTCTAATTTAGCAACCACACCTCACAGTTTGTGGTATTTGGTCTATTTAGCATCGAAATCCAATAGCGAATTACAGGTGGACAGGACCGGCATCAGACATTTCAGCACGGTGTGGTGCTTCTCTTTCTTGGACACCTTCCAGGTTCACCAACATATCGTTTAAAACTCGACAATACATGGCACGCTTTGAATTAACCGATTGGGTTAGCTACAATGTACAAGCTGTTCATATTGTGGAGGACCGGTCTCACCGCTTTATTAAGAATGGTTCTTTCTGTAAAAGATTCAGCATTTAAGCAATTAAAGGGAGCAATTTCTGTCTGTGAAACATTTAATGGTAGTAGACTCATTGACATTTAGGAAAATGTAGCGTTTCACTTTGTAGGAACGGCTATTAATTTATTGTGAATACTCATTATTTAGTGTTCGGTGTGTGGTGCATATTCTCGTATATAATAATAATAATAATGATAAGATTATTTGCAGAAAATAATACATATAATTCTTTATTTACAAATATACCAGTCATTTTGGCATTGAATAGCATTAAAAAATGTTGGGCAGAGCTTACAAACCACACACATCTCTAGATCAATCTGAATTTATAAATGCAGTAAAGTTTTGTTTAGAATCACTTATTAATACGGTGAGCAATATTTTGGGCAAATATTCGGCACAGCAATGGGATCTCCTATTTCAGCTACTATTGTTAACCTGGTTATGGAATGCCTAGAGGAATCTGTAATAAAGTAAAAAAGTTTTATATAATTCACATGTCGGGTACGTATTTTTTGTCAGTATTATCTTTAGGTAGCGTTTCTGTAGAATTTTCTGTGTTTCCTTCGAACTGGGAGACAGATAGAATCCAGTTGTATTGCTACTTCGTAATCCATTAGCCACTGGGCAACGTGATAAAGGCATTGCCATCATTAACCATTGCGCCCTGTATTTATAAGCTCATCCTAAGCCCCGGCATAAACTTAGAATAGCACTAGTGCTGACCTCCGGGAGCAGTTCAGCTACGCCGAAGTATTTTTGCCTGAGGAGTGTCAAAGCTGGTTATTCCAACCGGATGTGAGAGGCAGTTTCTTCCACCTTTATGCATTTCCTACATACGGGGCCATCTGCGATGCCCATAACATGAGAGTGTTTGTTAACACGACAATGACCCGTGAGAATTCTGGAAGATGACTGGGTCATCTCTTTAATGTCCCCAAGTGTCTGTACAGGCTTGGGCGTAAAACCTTGCCTTTTCCAACCACCTCCAAGAGTCTATCGACCACGAGACACCAGGAGATAAGACTCCTCCTTGTGGACAGCCTCTAGTAGCGGTGGTTTGTACAACGCATCCGTTATGGTGCGCTATATATAGAGGCGTCAAATAAACCTCTTACGGATGATGTTTGTTTGAATCCGACTCCTCACGACTTTGTGAGCTAGATCCAACCCTGTTCACACTGATTACGAATGCTTATTGATATTTACAAATAACCAGAGATCTCGAAGTGGGAGAGGAATTCTTTGTTGCAACATTCAAACAGATACAACACTTTCACTATCAAGCAAAGTAAGCGCGAGTACCGTTTACAACCTCATGCAATTTCCACCAGAGGCTAACTCTCGGATGAAAATAACATTCTCTCGTGGCTATGTAATAAATTACACATACCCACTACAAAAACTGTTCAATACTAACATAATAGTGCGTTACAACATTATTTTATTACGAATCGACTATAATATGTCATCATCTACGTACAATCTAATTATCAGTTCTGTTAAGATTGAACAATTACGGGACAATCGTCGTAGTTGGAAATATCAATTCCGTGTATTCATAGCCATAATGAGGTTTAAGTAGAAAGGTCATTCGAAAAAAAGAGTTATTTAATTATTTAGATAGGTTGTTTTTGCGCGAATTTCTTTTCGGAATTCATTAGAAAATTCTTGTTTCGTTGTCACGTCGTTTCATTCGCTATATGGCTCTCAGTGACACGGGTAATCCCCGATAGTAAATTATAACCACTTTGGGTTATATCTTCCAATTTTGCAAATAGTTCCAAAGAATTTTTTACAGTTTATCCTTGTTGGGTTTGGAAGCTGCTAAATTCCTTCACTAATCATTTTTCTATGTTATTCGTGGGACAATTAATGTTTGAAATTATTTTTGGTCTCATGGAATCATCCGCTTATGAATTTTAGGTAAACAATATAGTTTAGGAAACGAATGTACAGGGTGAAGTAAATTGGATGTCCTTATAGGATATCCTCGCATCCTCGAGCTCTATTGTTGTGACAAATTTGGAGGTGTCTATGAATTTAGACTCGTGTCATTTGTTTAGGTGCTGTTGCCAAATAGTCGATTTTTCAGGATTTCAACAATAATTCCGACCTAGACATTAATTTTAAATTCTCGTTGATAATGTCTGCCTTCAATAGCATGTGCATTTTCATTCGCATAAATATACTCATTGTGTAGGTTCGTCATGCCACGTGTAAAACAAGACTCATCAGCAAACAAGATATTAGTGTGAAATCTGTTGCCGACTACTTTGCGCTTTCGAATAATTTGACAACAATGCTTTCTGGAATCTCAATCTCTCGTTGTAATGTTCTGGTACTAAAGTCTCAGGAATGGTATCAATCATTTGAAGAACAGTATATTCCGCAGTGGGTGTTCGGGCTTGTCGAGATCTTCCAGCTTCGATTCTGACTGGCTTCAACCTCCCTGTTTCTCGAAGACGTCTTCCAATTCGGGCAAAAGTTTATTTGGAATTCTCCGATTTGGATACCTCTCTTGATTGACGCGGACACTTTCGAGGCAGCTACCTTGACAGAATCCAAGAACTAAAAGCATATCGACCTGCTCATTAAAAGAAAAATCCATATTTAATAGCTGCCAATTAAAAGGATCAATAACAGCAATAGTAATAAAGTAATATCAATAATTGGGGAAAAAACAATACAAAAGCAACTAAAAGTGAAATTATTGAAACATCTATACTGTCAACAATAAACTGGGACACTCATGAGTTTGTTCTTTGTCAAAATCATGAATTTGTCCACGGTCAACTAAATTTTGTACTACAATTTTATTAAATTTATTCCAAAAATATCAGTTATCAGTGTTTGAGAAAACATTTTTTTCCTTCTAAATTATGCAAAATACGGAATTTTCACAAGAGATAAAAAATGAAGATAATGAATAAGCCTTTTTTTAAGAATCGTGATCAGCGTCCCAAAAACCCCACAAGTGATTAAAAAACAATCCCTGGAGACGACCTAGGTCATCAGGGCATCCTGACCACCAGGTGACTATTGAGGGTCACAACCGGCAGTCCCAAGAGAACCTCCCCAATAAGTTTCACTCCATTGCAAAAATTTCACCCAGATGTAGTCTGAATCTGGCACCGGAAGCATGATCAGCAACCCCAGAAACCTCCAGTAAGAAATTCTGACCATTTTTTCAAAATTTTTAATATTATCTCCTGAAAATGCATTCAAAAAGATGCATTTTCTTCTGTAGAAATGCTAAAACATGTAAGAATCAAGTGGTAACATTTTTTTTAATGATTTTAAGAATCTATTGAATAATAATCATGAAAATCGGTTTTGCCGATTTTTTTTACGACCTTTTCTGCTTTGTTTCCTCGACTACCTATAAGGACATTAATTTAAATTTGGAGTCTGTAGGATAGGTTTAACAAAAACCCATATTACATAAGTTCATGTTTCGTAATTTTGAACTTTATCTAATCCGTCAGAATGTCATTTGAAATAGCCAACACCTGTGAAAGGATGTCATTTTCCAATTCTCCATAAATTTATGAATAACTGAAGCAAACTGTAATCGCTTTAATTAATTATTATGTATTGGGCATGTTTTATAACATGCTACGCTGTAGATTATAGAAAGTAACACGCTATTTTATTTGGTCCGCAATTAAGAGACATAACATCATCCGTGAAGACATTAGTTTTTGATTCATCGGTATATATGCTTTTACAAACTTTAATTACGCAAAACACAAACGGTAGGCAGGTAATATGTATGAGTCAGTAGTACTACCAACAATAGCTTAAACAGCTGTATTTCTCCCACTTTCTCATTCAATTTTCTCCTATTTGATATACTTCAATCATTTCAAATCAGTTTAATCTGGTTGCTGGTGAAGTGACACTCCATTATTATTAACAACGGATTTTATTGAACACTCTGTACAAGGTAGGACGAAATGTATTATCATTTAATGCCAGGTTTACTGAAATCATCATAGGAAAAAGATTGAACGATATTTATAGTTATAATAAAAACCACACCACACAATGGCTTTATCAAACAAAGGTTTTACAAACTATGGTTCATTCCTTAAATATTAGAATTGAGATTAAGAAGGAGATGAGTGAGGTATAGTAGGATAAGATTCTGATCATTTAAAAGGTTTCCTGTATTTTTAAACTTATTAATGTCAATTTTGCTTAATACTTTACTTTTAACTGACTTATGGAGAATCTCAAAATCATCTTTGAAATGATCAGTTTCTTTAAAATGGCTCACAAATTTTGAATCTCCTTTGTTCAAATTTAAATGTTCTTTAATTCTGGTTTTGAAAAATCTTCCTGTCTGTCCTATATAAATGTATCACAATCTTCACACTCTACCTTTGTATACTCCTGATTTTTGATCTTTTTTATTCTTATCTTTGTTGCTTTTAATATATTTACCTTCCGTGTTATTTTGTTCTAAAAGATGTGGTAACATTGTGTTTTTTAAGTAAATTGCATACATTATCGGAGAGTTCACCTACATACATTAATGATCTATAATTATGGATCTTAGCTGTACTAGGGTACACTAACCTTATTTCTTCATTATAATCTTTTTCTTAAGTAAATCACCCCTTTTTTTCGTTATAGTCGTTATTAGTTGTTATATGTTTTATAATTTCCTTATGATAATTTAATTCTGACATGGGGATAGTAACAAGTCTATGTATCATGCTTTGAAGAGCAGCCAGTTTAAGTTTGTATGGGGTGGTTTGGAATTTTTGTGGATAATAATGTCCGTATGTGAAGGCTTATCATATATTGAAAAGGAATGTTTACTAATTAATTTAGTTATGGTTAAGTCCAAAATAGTTGATAGTTTGATTGACTTCTACTCCAACCGTGAATTTAATTTTGGGGTGTAGATTATTTAAATGTTGAATGAAAGAATCTAATTGTCTTTGTGTTCCATTGAAACATGTTAATATATCGTCAATATACCGATGCCAATAAATGATTTTTTTAAATAATAGGGTGTTTGTGGATTTCCAATTATAATTCATTAATAAATAGATGAGGACCTAATGGGTTTACTATTGCTAATCCTTCCTGAGCAGTATACACATTGTTATTGAATTGAAAATAATTCTGAGAAAGTGATATTTCTTGTATTATAACAATGTTTGTATGTTTTTTTCCAAGATACTTTGTATTATCAGTAATGTTTCCCTCGGATGTATACTAGGAAAGAGGTTAGTGACATCAAACGATATGAATTTACTATTGGGTGGTAAGGTAAAATCTTTAAGTCTGTTAACCAGATCTTCAGAATTTCTTATGCCAAATTTCGGTTCAAATTTACAATGTTCTTTTAAGATTTGTAGTAACGTAGGAAATTTTTGATGGGAAAAGAAAATGCACCGTTTCAGTTTCAGAGATATCTGAGATTTCTATTTAGAATATTGAAGGCCTAAAAATGTGCAACTGATCCTGTATCTTTTACCGTTTAGTAAATCCCCGTAGTGTGGATCTTAAAAGGGATCATTCTGTATATCATTATTGGTGGGTTTTCTTTGTACATCGAAGGTCAGAAAATTGATTATTCATAATGACTTTGAACCAAAACTAAGAACTTAAAAACATATTTATTCTCCTGAATATTAACTAACTTTGACGTATTTGTCTATCCGTCAATATTTTACACCCCTCGTGCTTCTTCCCTCTTGTTGATCCACTGCTCACTGTCTTTGTCGGAACAGCCTTTTATCCTTTGTTTACCTTTGAACTGCTCATCATCTTTCACCTCTCCCGACAATAATTTTGTTATCAAAAATGGCAAATGGTTGTTTATTTCTACTTCATAAGGGACCATTGAGTATGTTGACAAAATTTGGATCTAAGGTCTTATAAATTATTCTGAAAATGTTTCTGTTCTAAATTTTCGTCTAGTTCTTGTTTAAAAATGTTCCATAGGAAAATATTTGGGGATAACGGATTTACTTCGTCTATTTGTAGAGTCCTTGGTTGAAAATGAAATATTTTGGTTGCAGAGACATAAATAAGTTAAAATCTTGTATTTTTAATATCTGCGAGAATTGAGAAATTTAGTGATTTGGTCTCAATAGAAGAAGAACTGGTTTTATTTTGAAACGTTTTCGCGATTTTTAACGTCCACTTTCACATCAGTCACTTTCGTTAAAATACATAACCACCTACATCGAAAACATTTATCAAAGATGCTTATGTTTCATAACGTATTGTTTGAATAATTAATTGTGCATAACACACCAAATCAAATTACACCGAAATAACCATGTATTTACAATTGTTTGACCACAAAGCAGCGTCGTAGCTGGGGACTGGACACAGGGTAGGCACCCAGGGGCACATTTATTTTAATTCAAGTTCACGCGTCTTGTGTTATGCCAGAAATGAACACATTTTTCGTTGTGGTACAGAATTTTTCCAAATTTTTTCCGAATCGGCACAACGTCGGCAAGCTTTGTCCAGTTTCACAATGACTTTGAAGGGTCATGCCGAAACTCAAAATACAAATTGATTCATTGTTTAGATACTCAACTACGGCATGTAGAAAAGGTATTGCAAACTTAGCAATAGAAACTGATGAAAGAAAATATACAACCTAGTGTATGTGTTCCGCTAAAAGCTTATTGAAAATCCTCCATTAATAAAATAAATATTAAAAGTTTGATTTTCAATAATTTAATAAATAAATGTACAATTTACAACATGGCCTCTTCAAAAGAGCTAACCTGATATACAACTTTAATGATAACCTTAGGAATTTCGTCTAATTGATCGAGTGATTAAACGATAAACTTGTAGCAAATGGAAGAAGATTCATTATTCATCGTTTGTTGAAGGTCCTTCTGTTTGGCCAATGTATATGTTAGGACAAGACCCACATGTCATTGAAATTTCTTCAAAATTTAGTATCAGAAGCTCTTACGATTTGACAGATATAATCCAGAATATTGTAATCCCGGAAAATGCCAAATTAGTGTTATTCGACGTACAAAACCTATTCCCTAGTATATACCCTCAGACACTTTGAATTCAACAGTTAATCCTATATAAAAATTATACCAACCCTTCCATAAAACAAGAAATAACCACTACAAGAAATAATCACTCTTATTACATATATATACAAAGACTATGGAAATAATAAATTGCACTTAAATTTTTTCTTTTGCACCTAAGTGTATAACACTTGTATGTGCAAGTATCGGTTAACAAGCATTTATAAATATGAGACATATGACAAGTATCTAGTTATAAGTGTTTGTTGTTTATCCACTAAAAATACTATTAAAGTACTGAGGACCTTTCGGCTACTAAGTAGCCATCATTAGAGTAACCTAGGTAATTTAGGGATGGAAATATATAAAAGAAAAAGCAACTTATTAAATTCCCCTAACCCATCATTGTTTACATTATTATCACCAAATAGTATTTAAACGCATATTCTGATTTATAATTTAGTTCACTCTGATGATGGCTACTTGGTAGCCGAACGGTCCTCAGTAAAACCTTTAATACTATCTAAAGAAAAACAAACCCACACAGTATAAAAATTAAATTGTTTAGATTGCGATGGGACTTATACTGGAATCTCTAAGCAATATTTACAAAAAAGAATGTATGTCCATAAGTACCTATAGTACAAGAAAATTCCGCCCTAGCTAAACACTGTTTTGATTTTAACCATCAATTGAATTACAAAAATGTTAATATTTTAACTAAGGAAACCAATTATTATAAAAGATCTATTGTGAATATGATTCACATAAAACGGGACTTCAAGTCTGTAAATCATAAAACAGATATTCAGTCGTTAAGTCAGATTTATGTTAATTTAATAAATTAAGACCCTTGTAAATTTATACATGCGTCTTTATAATGTTAAAAGTATATTTTAGCTAGAATGCTGAAGTATTCAATATTTCTATTTCCATTTCCTATTACCTCATGAATCTTAAGCATGTTTCGAAACTGGATACTTGAGCGTTATATTTTTTGGTTTCAGTCCTATACAAACTTTATGTAAGAAAAAAAAATGAATATATTTTAACCCGTGTTCCCTAGTGTGATAAAAGTCAATATTAGAATTAGGTATATAATTTCCTACTTTTTTTTTCAGTTTTTACTGATTTCTTCAACTTTGACATCTTACAATCGATGACTCCGTGAGCTTGAGAAGAAATAATTTTAAAATTCAATCTGTGATATATTTGAAAAAAGTGAAAACAACCAACGCGAGCTATTTTGGATTCTGGATATTATGATATTTGATTCCTCAAGATCGATTGTGTTTTAAAATTTTCTCTGGCTAAGTTCAGACCGGGTCCATAAACGTCATTCAAATCTCCTGTCATTTTCTTGTAGTGACACTTCTGATGACAACGGATGGTAGTTCCACTAGAGATAATAGTTTTTTTACACTTACCACGCAAAATTTTATTTAAACAGAACCAGGAAGGTTTTCCATTTCTATTATTACGTATTTCTTCATTTCGACTTCTTCAATTTATTCAGGAAAGTAAACAAAAATTCACAAAGTTATTCAGAACTGAATATAACGTTTGAACATTATGTAATCCCAACATGTGGAATCTGATTAATTTTAAATTCAAGTACGAATGCAATTGATCAATAAAAATGCAGAGTTGGTTATCATATATCTTTATTGATCGGTGCTCCTAATCCCATCATTAAGACAATTATTAAATTATTTGATAATGTTTTTTACAACGCAATTTATATTAATAAGTGTGTTTTTCCCATGGAAATTCCTTTCCAATCCCACCCAACAAGCAACAGTATCTTCAATTTCTTTATCATTTGTCCTTTCAGTGCATTAAAGTGTTATGGTATTTTCAGAGGAAATAAGTATGGAGTCCGACATAGCGAAATGGTTTTCTGGTCAACATATTCTTGTAACAGGCGCTACTGGTTTCATGGGTAAGATACTGGTTGAGAAATTGTTGCGATCCTGCCCTGGGATATCCAAGATATATCTTCTTATAAGACCCAGGAAGGGTAAGGATCCCAATCGTCGTATCGAAGATTTCGTCAATAATGCGGTAAGTAATAATATGACGTAGGATCGGAGAAAATTACTATTCACAATAAGGTAAATTACGTTTTGGAGTGCTCATTTAACTGCAATCCAAGACGTATCAATTGTACCGGGATATCAAGAATTATGTTGGTCAAGGGTGGTTGTGGAATCTAAAACGTGTGTCTTAACTTTACGTTTGAAATAATTATGTCACTGTCACACTGACATCAGCAATAACCTACAAATTTCATACCTATTTATTTCAGTTGTAAAACAATAATGAACTACAAATTATGAAATAATTATGTGAACTTTGAACCTTTTCAGAGGTCGTGATAGCCACAAGCCGGGTCAAAAACTGTTTTAAAATAGTTAATTTTCCGTAAATCGAATGACGTTCACGTGAGAAGCCCGTAGCACGCGAGTTAGAAAACTGTTTGTACCTAATACGGCTTTACGACGACTTTTCGCGTGCCGTTTTCGCTCCATGTAGTTAGATTTAGTATCGGACCGTGCCCGACGGCCCTTATTTTTTCGGTAAATGTCCATTAAATAGGAAAATTTAATGAAAACAGTTTGAGCTATTCTCAGATCTCAGCTACGAACGTCTAATGTGCGACGTACCAAAGGGAATTTTCTCGCGACTAAAATATACACGAAGCGGGTAAAAGCTAGCCGCCCATAGCCAAAAACACTTTATTACAACTGGCGCCGGTCGCACGGGGCAAGAAACGGCCCCAAATTAACAAGACCGAGGTAAAATGTATAAACTCTAACATACGCGCAGCGAGCTCCTCGAGGCATATATCAAAATGATTTCGTTCGTAGCTAATTTCATAGGACCTCTGGCGTTCATGCAATTATGTTTTTAGATAATTCGAACCTTCTAATTTCGATAGGCCACGTGAAAATTCCGGAGTCCAAAGCGTTAAAGACTTCTGAGTGTTACAATATTCATATAAAATTGCGAAATTTCGCACTTTTAGAAACTTCAAATTAATTATGACATAATTATTTCAAAAGTAAAGTAAGACACACGTTTGAGGTTCCACAACCACCCTTGACCAAGATAATTTTTGATATCCCGGTACTACTATACCCATATCTTCAATGGCGAGGATCTCAACATATATACAACAAAAATAATAATAAAATAATATAAAAATCTAGGGAAAAGAAAATGTCATCACACCATGAATCAAAATCGAATTATTTCTGGATCATGTTTAATTGAACTTTTTTCTCACAATTCCCTGTGCATTATAAACTTTATATTTAACCATACTTAATTTACACCTTGTAAAGTTGGCGAAAATGTCGCAGTGATTGGTCGATAATTGATCATTGTTTGTTTTAACGATCGTTTGAATGGTCGTAAAACTGGACTTGTTACTAACGTTGAAATAATGAACTAACGGCGATTGCATATGACCTATCTTCCAAGAATCGTTCAAAACATCCATTCGTCTTCATAAAAAAAAATCGTTTATGCATCACAGTAAATTCCAAGCTATGGAAAACTAATCAGATATATTGTCACGTATAATTGCACACTGACATCATACGAGGACAGGTTTTCATGCGAATTTGTTCAATTGAATTGACTTCAAGGTTCCTCGTTTGTTTTTCGCACAAGCAAATCAACAGAAAAAAATTTGCACTTATTATACAGAATAAATTCACCTAATTTGTTATTACTGTGGTTACTTTCCTGGACTAATTACGAATTGCTATTATAGGTCAGAAATATTGTCTTGTCTTTATTTGAGTTTCATCTCATGACCTTCATTCAGGAGACAGTTTATTTTATATTGAATCATTGAAAGCGATTGGAATATTCTCACATATTTCTCTAAAAATTTGCATTTTCGATAAAGTTATTTTGTATATCTAATATTAAATGTTAGTATCCTTTGTGTTTATGATAGGTATCTGAATAGCCCCAAAAAAAAACGAGAGCATCTAAATTAATAAGATTTAGAATTGAGAGGCTCTACTTCAATTTCGTTAAAATATAATAGAGCATTTCAAATTCACAGCTTAATTTATAAATAGTGGATAATAACGAACATAAAAACTACTCTCATTGGCCATTACTTTGTGATAATTTATCATTAAAACTTGAATTTATAGACAACAAAACTTGAAGAAAAAGGGCGCTTATTATTGCAAAAGGCAAAAATCTTAACATATAGGCAATACAGGCAAAATGCCTTTAAGACCATAATTAATTAATTATTAATAATAATTTATTATTTATTATACAAAGTGAATTAACTTAACACAAATATATTTGCACAACATAATATTAATAACATAATAACAAAATAATTGTTAATTAATAATTAAACTTTGAAACCACTTAAAATGTTATCATTAATAAATATAACTGAGTGCTTTTCTATATTTTCTGTTTTAAAACTCTGTCGTCTTCTATCACTTAAAATTAATTTCTACATTGGAAATTAATGCTCTACATCAACAGATGTAATAGGAGCATATTTAAGAGCGGATCATAAATCTGGCTCACTTTATCAGATAAAAACAAGAAACCTTCATTCTCGTCAAAAACATATTTCATTTTTTTAGAAATTAATTGATCATTACTTCCAGATGCTGATTTAATTTTTGTCTTTAAATTATGTATTGATTTAACTGACTCATAGGGATTTACCAACTATTGATTTATAATTGCCATTGATATATGTGAGTTGCAATTTCGGATTTTTTTGCTTCTCGAATTGCTTCGGAAATATCATCATCAAATTCTGACACTACCAATTCTATTTCATTGCCTTGTTCAAAATAAAAGAAAACTGTTTCTAGCCATGTTCCCCACCTTTTAATTACTGGTTTAGGTGGCAAAGGAACACCGGGAAGTATTTCTTTATATATCTGCACCCTCAACGGAGCCTTTAAGAAAAATTTTTTCATAAAATTTATAAAATCATTCACCAAAGGAAACAGATTTCTTATTTCTAAGTTGGGATAAAAAATCTTTAAATTAACAGCAACTTTCAACATGTATGCCACAGCATCTGAAAGCATTAGAACTATTTTATTGACTGGTACAGCATTGGGTAAAAAGAGGTTTGTTAAACTATGTTGTATAAATATACTTATAGTTAAATTGTTTGTTTTTTCAAATTTTTTAACGGCAACTAAATCAGGCTTGCTTGGAAAGTTTTCGTTCAAAATTCCAATCATAAAATTAGCTATACAGGGTGTAAATAAATAACTGCGAAAAAATTCAGGGGGTGATTCCTTGTTGAAAAATAAGGTGGGTCTTTCATATAAAATTTTTCTCTAAATCACTTCGTTTTCGAGATACAGTTGAAATTGAAAAAAAAACTTAGTTTTTTGCGAATATCTCCGGAACCGTTTATCGTACAAAGAACAACTTCTGTAAGCAATCTCTACTCATAGTAAGCTATGTTTTGGGCAATTTTTTTCTATTCATAATTGGTGAAGATTTTCAAGGGGTAGTGGTTGTTTTTCTCCCCAACTTCTACGCCACTGGAAAAAGTACGGTTTTGAGATGCCCATTTGAACCGCCAATGTTTTCTACACAAAAAAGGTACTTCTAGTTATGATCTCTAAAGTTAACCGTTTTCGAGAAAAATCAACTTTTATGTTGAAAAACATGGTCAATTTTTGGCTTTGTTACTTGTGTAAAGAAATTCCGTATAATTGGTAAAAAATAATAAAGATTCTTGACCCAGTATGAATTATATATAAAATTCCCGGGAAATAGGTCACATTAACACTCTGTTTTAAATTTTCGTCTTTACGTACGTTGCGGTCTCACGACCATCATCAGAAGACCCATCATGTAAAAACCTGATTACTTAAAACTAATTGTATTACACAAGCGTCCAAATCGCACCAATTTCACTTAAATTTCCCACGTCGCCGAAACGAACAGAAACACGATTAAACGAAATTGTAAACCTCAAGTAAGTGAAATTGGTGCGATTTGGACGCTTTGTGTAATACAATTAGTTTTAAGTAATCAGGTTTTTGACATGATGGGTCTTCTGTTGATGGTCGTGAGACCGAAACTTACGTAAAGACGAAAATTTAAAACAGTGTTAATGTGACCTATTTCCCGAGAACTTTATATATAATTGGTAAAAAATAAATTATATTTCAAAGAATTGACAATGTTTTTCAACATAAAAGTTGATTTTTCTCGAAAACGGTTAACTTTAGAGCTTATAACCGTATCTTTTTTGTGTAGAAAACATTGGCGGTTCAAATGGGCATCTCAATACCGTACTTTTTCCAGTGGCGTACAAGTTGGAGAGAAAAACGGTCACTACCCCTTCAAAATCTTCACCAATTATGAATAAAAAAAAATTTTATCGCAAAAAACATATCTTACTATGAGTAGAGATTGCTTACAAAAGCTGTTTTCTGTACGATAAACGGTTCTGGAGATATTTTTTCTTCAATTTCAACACCCTGTATCTCGAAAACGAAGTGACTTAGAGAAAAATTTTATATCAAAGACTCACCTTATTTTTCAACCAGGAATCACCCCCTGAATTTTTTCGTAGTTATTTATTTACATTCTGTATATCTGCCGCGTACATCTGTCGTTTCATCCACGATAATATACAAGAAATTACCTTCTAACTCCTGTTTAATTTTTCAAATACATTCCTCATAACATACCATCCCGCAGAGATGTTTGGACTAACTTGGAGGAATTTAATTTTTCTGAATTCCATTTATGAAGTGGAGTTAATACCACTTAGAAATTTAGTTATGGAGTGGGTAATAGAGAGAAAAAATACAACTTAACAAAACTAAACTCTTATACAGTAACCGTCTGTACAACTGATAATTTTTGATTACAAAAGGGTAAAAGGTTAGGGATTTCCAAATAGTTAAGCCCCAAACCTCGATCAGGTAAATTTTCCTAAGAAACCATTAATAAACAAACCATTGATATTCTATTATTGACCCAAAATTTTATTACAGATAGGTTTAGTAATAGAAATATAAACGATATCATGGGTATGTAGCATAAAACTTAAAAAAAAGTCAATCAAAGGCGGAATACACGAAAAATGGTATAATGTACAAAAAACACAGAGAATAGGCAAAATAGGCAAAAAATAAGGGCAATTTGCCTATAATCGGAGCTTTATTTATCATATTATAGAAACAAATCGTGATTATAGTTTCGACACTAGTGTGTCATCTTCAAACGATACTAATTTATGAACATATTAATAATCTTGGCTATTTATGGTACCGGGATATCAAAAATTATCTAGATCAAGAGTGGTTGTGGAATCTAAAACGTGTGTCTTACTCTTACGTTTGAAATAATTATGTCACTGTCACACTGACAACATCAATAACCTACAAATTTCAGTTGTAAAACAATAATGAACTACAAATTATGAAATAACGGTTTTAGTAACAAGAAAAACTAAATTACAGTAATTGTTGGAAATGTCCCCCGTTTTGTTCATTATTGTTTTACAACTGAAATAAATAGGTATGAAATTTGTAGGTTATTGATGATGTCAGTGTGACAGTGACATAATTATTTCAAAAGTAAAGTAAGACACACGTTTCAGATTCCACAACCACCCTTGACCAAGATAATTTTTGATATCCCGGTACAATATAAGACACAGGTGACAGGTGGGGTTACGTTTCGGGAAATACGTTGCTAGAATATAAAAATTGAAATTGGATAATAAGGTAAAGTTAATAATGTGATAAGGAAATTTCATTGCGGATGTATACTAGGAAGGCACAAGAGGATTATGGGAAATTTTACGTTATCAAGACATCAAACAGAATGCCGTAGTACAACTGATACTTTTGAAATTTTATTATCATTATTTTTAATACCTTTGAAAAATTCTTTTGATTCCAGTGTGTTTGAACACATATTGTTTCAAATTACTTCAGTTTAAGTTATATGTTCTTAGGCGAATTTAAAACAGGTCCATTAGAAGACAGGGTTTTCCATAATAATCAAATGGTGTGCAACTAAGGACTCAGTTCACGTCAGGCATCCCCATTTAAACAGGTAGTCTTTAATTTTGTCCCAAAGAATAAAGAAAACTTTTGTTTTACTACCGATATTGCAACATTGTGTTGTAACGTACATCTGCAACGTAGTCTCTGGATTGTGACGTCATGAACGAACGCCCAGGCCTTGTCCTAGTGTATCTAAAGAGTATTTAATGTATCCGAGGTGGACATTGAAATGATATGTTACAATAGTTCTTACAGAAAAAAATCCTTTCAGATTTTCGACAAGATCCGCGACAGTCCAGATGGAGAGAAACTCTTCCTCAAACTGTACTTGGTCTCCGGCGACGTTTCGCTGCACAACTTGAACTTATCCAACGACGATTGTCAAACTCTCCTGGACAACGTAACCGTCGTTTTCCACATGGCCGCCAACGTTCGCTTCGACCAATCGCTCAAATCCGCTCTGTTGGCTAACACCAGAGGAACTCAACGAGTGTTAGATCTGGCGTGCTCGTTCCGCAAACTGATAGCTTTCGTTCACGTATCGACCACTTACTGTCATTGTAGCGAGACACGTTTATTGGAAAAAACGTATGCGGCACCGCACGATCCAAAGTAAGAGCGACAAAAAACTATACGGGGCAAGGTGAAAAAAAGTCACTGAAAAATGATTTATTCGGGCAAAATGTATTTCATTTCTCATTATCTTCTTTTAGCCCGATACACCTCTTCAAGGTTGCTCGCCTTCGATGGGTGTCAAAACAGAACTGAATGACATATCTCAGTTTGAAAATTTTAATGCGTTCTACTTAAAGATGGTACATCACAAATGTCACAGGGGATTTTAGATTGTGGCGCCATCTGTTTCATTTTTCATGGACTTTTCACCTTGTCCTCGTATATTTGAGATTCACGCATAAAATTGAATATTTGTATATCGATTGCGGTTTTTTTTTTCAAAGGAAAATATTGGAATTGGTCTCGTGGATGGACGACTCTATATTGGAAAAGGTTACGCCCCAGTTGATCAAAAACGCTCCAAATACTTACGCCTATACGAAATGTTTGACCGAACAGCTTGTATCTGATTATTCCAAAAAATTGCCTGTGGCGATAGCAAGGCCATCTATAGGTAAGTTGCCTGTTGTTGTTAGGCTACGAGCGTCGAATCAATGGACATAATTTTCAGTTGCACCCGCGTGGAAAGAACCTTTGGCTGGTTGGGTTGACAATTTGAACGGACCTACGGGGCTGATGGTGGGGGCTGGTAAAGGTGTAGTTCGAACCATTCATTGCGATCCCGACTTGGAAGCAGATCTGATACCCGTTGATGTGGCCATCAATAATATCATAGTTGTTGGGTATACCCTCGGGTCCAGTCCTAGAAGCAACGATGTCCAAGTCTACCATATCACTAGCCAATTGGTAAATACCTAGTATTTAGATTATCTTTGAATTTAAGAAAAATTTTCCCAGCAGCATCTTCTATATCCATTTGCACACAATTGACAGAACGGATGTGAACAAAGGATCCTTCAACTGTCCCAATCAAGTCTTCGCCTTTATAGACTAAGATCTAGCGACAGGTTACAACAAATTACAATAAATTATTTTAGTGGACCGTTCGGTTTCTAGGCTATTCGGAACTGTTGGTCAAAATTTCATTGCAAAACAACGTTATTTTTTTTTCGCATGGTATGATGTCTAATGGGTAGATAAAAAAAAATAATGCAGCGCTCACAACTTCCCATCTCAATTGGATGGACCGTTCTCATTTTGGGGGGACTTGAAGTTGTAGATTTTTTGACGCACAAAAAGGTTATTTTGTCATGGATGGGAATGGGTTCACCCGGTAAATTGTGATAAAATCTACATCCCATCTCATTTGGATGGACCTTTTTCTTTTCAACGGAGATTGAAATTTTGTTGTTCTTTATGGAGAGGTTATGAGCCTTTGGGTCTCATGGTCTACTAAAAACTTCACCCCCTTTGTAGGCTTGTCTGGTTATTGCCTCCGGTGACACTTAGGCCTACTGGCCCATTGTATCTCGCCTGTGTTTTGTATCTTTACAGTATCCACTCGAGTATTTTTGAACCTTGTACGAGTTTGTACAAGTCCTTTCTGGTTCGCCGTTAGGCTTTCCAAAAATTGACTGTCTTCTACAACCCAGTGCTTCGCATTTACACAGCATGTGTGTCACTGTTTCTGTATCCTTACCGCAAAGTCTGCATGTCAGATCGCCGTTGTGCAGTCCCATTTTGTTTAGGTGCTCTTTTACTGGCGCATGGCCAGTCATGAGCCCTGTTAAGACTTTTTTTACACATGGCTTTGATGTATTTGTTTCCATGATCGTTTCCTGGGATTTTTCCCAGTATTCTTTGTGGTTTTCCATGATCCAGTCTTCTACAGACCTTGGTGCTGTACGTTTTGGTACCCCTTGGTCTGTTCTGGATCTGGAGCGTTCTCCGACCCTCTTTTTGCATGTTCGTAGGCTTTTTCATTGGCTGTCGTTCCCTGATGTCCCGACATCCAGATCAGCTTAACGCGGTTCCGGTCTACCAGTATTGCAAGTTCTTTTTTGCACGTCCATACCAGACGGGATGTCACTTCTCGACTTCCCGTATACCAGATCTTTCCCTGTAGAATGTCACCCAGGTTTGTATGTTCCCATTTAGTCCTTTCTGGAATGTGTTGTTAAACGAGTATCGCTTTGGAATGTGATCTGTTCTCATGCCTAACATGTCCCTGGTCACGATTTTTACGATTAGTGGAGTAAATCTGGCAAATGGTTGGCGAAAATCTTACGATGCTTAGCGACCCGGTGGAAATAGTTTATTGTGGTACCAATAACAACCCCCTGAAATGTCTATTTCCCAAAGTGGGTGCAACCCCTTTTTTTTGGCCAAAAAGATTTTTTTTTGACATTTTTAAGGGTAGTTTAGCGAAAAAAAATTAATATCTCTGGTTGTATTGAAAATTAAGAAACCAAAGTAAAACCCTTTTATTGTCAATGTCCAAGGAACTTCCAGTCCAAATTTCAAGTTGATCCGACCTCCCCCTTCCTCGTAATAAATATATTATTAACTAAACTCTTATGAGTTTATATGGCCCCACGTTGTGGTGACAATTATTAACTAAACTCTTACTGAGTTTATTTTTATTTATTGATTATTATTAATGCTTCCGGCTAGCTTTTAATTTATTGATTATGAATAATAATGAACTTTCTCTTTTTTATTATTATTATTTTATGGAATTAAACACAATATTCTTTGAATGTTAAAAATTTCTATATTTAAATCTCTATGACTCTATTTATCTCGGGTTTCTAATTTACAATTTTATTTTATGTTCTAAGCATAGAACTAGCTTTAACCTCAAAACTATTCAATATTAATAGTTGTTTACAAAATTACAAACGACAATCTTTCTTTCAGATTTACAAATAATACTACAATGGAAATATAATAAACAAACTTACTTTTAGTTTATATCCAAAAGTGTGTTTAACTATGTTGGCAATTTTCAATTTAATTCTTTTATAATTTCGTTGATGATTCACTTTTACACAATACTATGCTTTTTCACAATAATCACAGGTAACTAATTTGGATTACTTCTTCTTGAGACTCAGGAACTGTTGATAATACTTTGTTTTATCCTTTTAGATAAAACATGAAACTTTTCGATGCTTTATTTAAATTATTGATGAATGGCAATCGTTGGAAATTTCTTCTTAATTGGAGGTTATTACAGCCTTTTTACTGGATTCAGATACTTGGATAATCGTTGACTTTATATAAAACTTATTAACTTTGGTTTCTTGGAACCTATCGAAGTTTGGAACACTTTCGTTCACTGGTTTATTATAGGTTATAAAATTTTGGTGAGTTGCAGTAGTACTTTCAGTCTACAGATGTAATGGCAAACTGAACTTCTTTACCTTCAGATTCGTTTTTATAGGCCTCCAAAACCGACGCTACTTTATGTCATAATCAACCTATGAGATGATTGCTTTTCAAATCAAGGATGCCAAGTTAATTGTTGTAAAACTGACACAAGTCTTCATTGTTATCAGATTGACATTAGAAATTCCTATTGACCAATCAGAATTTAGTATTCTTTACTTTTTGAATTATTTGAGATTTTCAACTTATTTTAATTGTTAGCGATTCCTTCTTTTTAAATTAATATTGCCTACATTTTTCCCCACACTTTGGTATAATTTAACCTATGATTGGGTTATTATTAATATGATTATTCCCATATTTATGGTTTTCTTGACAGTTACTTATTCTTAAATCTAATACATATCATATTATATCAATAACATTCTTTTAACATTACATAACTCAAATTTACTAATCCTAACTTACATCTATAACATTATTCAATGTTTTGTACTATCTCATGATAGTTTTGTAATCACTTTACTTATGATTTATGATTTCGTTACACTGAACGTTTCTTCACTTTCACTGAAGTTCTTGTTTATCACTTCTTATTCTATTACATCGTTGTTTATTATGTTTTACATTGTTAATATTAATATCCTAACTATTATTTAGCTTTTATTATTGTTTTTAATTCCATAAAATGTTTTTTATTTGATCTTTTCTAATTTTCAAAGTTCGGTAAGTTATTATTTTTAAATTTTTATTGTCTATGAAATGAAATCATAACAAATTCCCCTAAATCAATTTTAACATATTAATCACATTAATATTTAAAATTTATTTATCTTTTGATTTTATTTTCATGAACTAAATTTATTAATAATTATACTTGTATATTTGATCAATATTAAATATTCCCCTTATCTTTCCGTTTTCAGGATTCATTAATTCATAACTATTTTCAGCATTTTCATTCATAACTACATATGGACCTTCAAAAGCAAAACATAATTTTCCACATATATTCTTTTTATTATTAGTTACTCTCATTGCTCTTACTATTACTAATTCACCTATTTCAAATTTAATTAACCTTCCTCTTTTTCTCATTTCCCTATTCATATATTTTCTTGCATTTCTTTCTAACCTATTACTGATATCTTTCAAAATTTCATTTCGCTCTACTGAATTTTCATCTAACCATTTTCTATCTGGTTCTTCGCCTTTCATTATTAATACAGGTGTTTTCTCTGTTGTAGTATTTGGACAATGATTTAAACATTTTTCTACTCTGGATATTGATTCATCCCATTGACGATGTTTATCCTCACAAGATATTCTCAGATATTTTATTACTTCCTGTATATAACGTTCTGATGGATTGGATTGAGGATGTCTGATGCTTGTTAATTGATGAAAAATTAAATTCCTTTTGCAAAAATACTTGAAACGTATGTTTTTGAAATATGTTGCGTTATCTGTAATTAACTTTCTTGGCCTACCAATTTCTTCAAAATAGTTTTCTAACTTATGCATTACTTCTCTACTTTTTGTCGTTTTGCAAGCATATAATTTTATATATTTAGAAAATAAATCTACTACAACCAAAATATGTCTATTTCCTTTTTCTGTTACTATTAACTCACTTAAAAAATCTATTGCTACTATTTCTAAACATTCCTTTACTATAATACTCTTTGCTAAATTGTGGTTAATTATATTTTTAGGCTTTGCTCTTTGACATATGTCACATTTCTTTGTGATTTCTTTTGCAATTTGGTAATCTCCTTTACCTATATAATTTTCTCTGAATATGAGCCACATTTTCCTTGCTCCTATGTGATTGAATTCACTATGTAAATGATTTAAAATTTTTAAAGTTAGGTCTTGATTTATTCTGTATAATTCTTTCCTACCTATATCTTGTAAATAAACTCCCTCTTTGATTTTACATTTCTTTTTATCCTTCTCTGATAAAGTACTTTGATTGTTTTTAATGCTCTCTAATGAAAATAAACCCCTTACTTCTAATAAAATATTTGCTCCTACTTTGTATTTCCTTTTATCAATTTTTAAATTCCCCTCTTCTCTTGTTAAAGTATCAGCTATTATATTTAATTTTCCTGGAATATGTTTTATTTCAAAATCATATTCCTGCAATAACAAAATCCATCTTTGAATCCTACTGTTTACAAACTTGTTTTTAAATATACTTGTTAATGCACTATGATCAGTTTCTACCCTTACTTTATTCCCTAACAAATAAAATCTTAATTTCTTTACACAAAAAACTATACTTGCTAATTCTAATTCAGTAACGCTGTAATTTTTTTCATGAACTTTTGTCATTCTTGACACAAAACTTATAGGCACTTCTTCATTATTTTGTTTTTGTAATAAAACACCACTGAATTTTTGTTTAGAAGCATCTGTTCTTAATATGAAAGGTTTATCATATTGTGCATGATAGACTTTTAATTTTTTAATGAAAATATCTTTTAAATTTTGGAAAGCTTCGTGTCTTTCATTATCCCATTTCCATTTTACCCCTTTCTTAAGTAATTCTACTAATGGAATCTCCTTCTGACTTAAATCAGGAATGAGCCTTTTGAAATAATTTATTAGACCTAAGAATCCCCTCAAAGTTTTAAGATTGGTGGGTCTTTTGAAATTTTTAATTACATCTAATCTATCTTCATCCATTTCTAAACCTTCCCTCGTTAATTTATAACCCAAAAATTTAATTTCTGTTTTATAGAATTCACATTTCTCAATATTTATTTTTAAACCTGCTATATCTAATTCGTTCAAAACTAATTTTATGTGATCTTTATGTTCTTCTACTGTTCTAGAAAATATTAATATGTCATCGATATAATGAACTACAAAAATTTCAAATTTATTTAATATTTGATTCATACTTCTAACTAACGCACTGCATGCACTTTGAATACCAAAAGGCGTAACTTTAAAACGATACACTTCTCCATCTATCATAAAACCAGTGTAATCTCTACAACTTTCATGTAAAGGAATCAACCAGAAACTATGTCTTAAATCAACTTTACTAAAAATTTGTGCCTTTATTATTCTACCAAAAATTGACTCTATATTTTTAGGAGCTTCATATTGTGGTACTGACAATCTATTCAATGTTCGAGCATCTAAACATAACCTAATATCACCATTTGACTTTTTTGCTATAACAATAGGGTTTATATATTTTGTTTTACTTCTTTCTATTATGTCTTGTTCTAGCATTTCACCGATTTTTTTCCTAACATCTTCTATGTACTTGTATGGGATTGGATAGTTCTTGGATTTAAAATTTTCAATTTCTTTGACTTGGAATTTATGAATATAATTACTAGCTATACGAGTTTCATCAATTATTAAACCTTTATGTTGTGAAATTATTTCTGATATTATTCCCCTATATTTCTCGGATATCTTCATCTGCGAGATTATTTCATTTAAATTTCTGCTTGAGTCTTTTCTTTCGACCGCATTTATTATATTGCAACCTTCATTTGGTCTGTCAATATTTTCATTTTCCCCTTTCCCTATCTTTATAATTTCATCTAACAACTTTATTTCCTTTTCCTCGTAATCTATAATAATTCCATGCTTTTCTAATTCATCAGTTCCCATAACAATATCCAATTTCATATTCGGCACTACAAATAATTGCATCTCTAGACTTGACTTCCCTATTATAATATGCTCAGTAATCATTTTTGATACTTCAGTAATTTTCTTTCCACTAATATTTACTAATTCTACTTTTGGTATTTTCAATTGATTTGTTAATTTTATTTCAGACAATAGTTCTTCCCTTATTAATGATAGTTCTGATCCTGTATCACACATAATTTCTACTTCTTTCCCTTTTAAAAAACCTTTTAATTTAATTAAACCTATACTTTCATTTTCTTCCCTTTGCTGTTCGTAGTCAATGTATTCCCTCTGATGTTCATATAATACATTAACGTGGTATTCGTGCTTTCTTAAAAATCCTGATTTTGTTGATTATTTTGACTTGAAGAGTCTTCCCTTTCCATATTACTTTCAATCCTATTACAGTTTACTTCCCTTTGATTGTTTTCATTTCTACTATTATTTCTATTATTATTATTATTTTGACTTCTATAATCCCTATATCTATTTCTATTTTGATTAGCATTATTTCCATTATATCTATTTTCCCTATTATAATAATTTTGGTTTCTATTATCCCTATTTCTAAAATTGTTTTGATAATTATTATTTTGGAATCTATTATTATAATTTTGATTTCCCCTGTAATTGTTCCTGTTATCATTATGTCCATTTTGTTGCCTAGTTCCTATGTTATTCTTATTATCAATTCTATTTAAGTATGATAGTAGTTGATTCATGTTTTTAATATTTGCAATGGCTATTGCCTCAGATATTTGACTTCGATACTGTCTTGAAATGTATAAAACTATCTCTTCCTCTCTCATTTTAGGTTCTAAATATTGCGCTTCATTATATAGGCTAAGTGCATAAGCATTCATGCTTTTTCTAGTCCCTTCTATATACTTCCTAAAATATAATCTTTCTCGACATTTCGATTGTTCATTTTCACCCCAAAAATTATTTAAAAACTCATCTATAAACTCATCTAAACTATTTAATTCCCTTTCTTTGCAATTGAACCACAACAATGGTTCATCAACCAATCGTTCTCTTATTAATTTTTTCATTCTCTCTATATTCCTTTCATACTGTATTTCATTTTTCAAATCTTTAACAAAAATGCATGGATGTAATAATTTTATGTTTCCATTAAATTTTATTGTATTCTCATGACCTACATTTCTGTATTCTATATTCATTCTCTCTTCGGATCTATTCTCAATTCTTTTTATTCTTTCATCTTGTTCATTTATCATTTTTTTCTGATTTTCTTTCATACTTTGTACATTCACATTTACATTCTCTTCAATATTCTTCCCCATATCATTCATTCGATTTTCAATAATATCAATTTCTTTCTCTACATTATTAAACTTTCTATTTACAAAGCTATTATATTCTTCTAATTTATTATCTATACTTTCTTCAACATGTTGTCTTATTTCCTTTTTCTCAGTTTCAACTATTCTCATAATTTCCTCAGTTCTTTTATCAAATTTATCATTCACTCTCTTAAGTTCATCTCTTATTTCACTCATACCTTGTTCAATTTTAGCATTTGTTTCATTCGTTTCATTAGCTTTTAAATTCAAACTTTCAAGTAATTTTATTATTTGTGCTTCCATTTTATGTCCTTATTATTTAATTGAATTTTTATAATTTACTTTGATTACGCGGTTCTATTTGAATTTCCTTTTCAGAATGACTTTTTATTTCCCTTTTTCAAATGGCCTCACGTTTGAGCGACAATTATTAACTAAACTCTTATGAGTTTATATGGCCCCACGTTGTGGTG
Organism: Endomychus coccineus; assembly: GCA_958510875.1. Taxonomy (NCBI): domain Eukaryota; kingdom Metazoa; phylum Arthropoda; class Insecta; order Coleoptera; family Endomychidae; genus Endomychus; species Endomychus coccineus. The sequence continues at coordinate 1,942,904 of OY294070.1, forward strand.
ACAATTATTAACTAAACTCTTACTGAGTTTATTTTTATTTATTGATTATTATTAATGCTTCCGGCTAGCTTTTAATTTATTGATTATGAATAATAATGAACTTTCTCTTTTTTATTATTATTATTTTATGGAATTAAACACAATATTCTTTGAATGTTAAAAATTTCTATATTTAAATCTCTATGACTCTATTTATCTCGGGTTTCTAATTTACAATTTTATTTTATGTTCTAAGCATAGAACTAGCTTTAACCTCAAAACTATTCAATATTAATAGTTGTTTACAAAATTACAAACGACAATCTTTCTTTCAGATTTACAAATAATACTACAATGGAAATATAATAAACAAACTTACTTTTAGTTTATATCCAAAAGTGTGTTTAACTATGTTGGCAATTTTCAATTTAATTCTTTTATAATTTCGTTGATGATTCACTTTTACACAATACTATGCTTTTTCACAATAATCACAGGTAACTAATTTGGATTACTTCTTCTTGAGACTCAGGAACTGTTGATAATACTTTGTTTTATCCTTTTAGATAAAACATGAAACTTTTCGATGCTTTATTTAAATTATTGATGAATGGCAATCGTTGGAAATTTCTTCTTAATTGGAGGTTATTACAGCCTTTTTACTGGATTCAGATACTTGGATAATCGTTGACTTTATATAAAACTTATTAACTTTGGTTTCTTGGAACCTATCGAAGTTTGGAACACTTTCGTTCACTGGTTTATTATAGGTTATAAAATTTTGGTGAGTTGCAGTAGTACTTTCAGTCTACAGATGTAATGGCAAACTGAACTTCTTTACCTTCAGATTCGTTTTTATAGGCCTCCAAAACCGACGCTACTTTATGTCATAATCAACCTATGAGATGATTGCTTTTCAAATCAAGGATGCCAAGTTAATTGTTGTAAAACTGACACAAGTCTTCATTGTTATCAGATTGACATTAGAAATTCCTATTGACCAATCAGAATTTAGTATTCTTTACTTTTTGAATTATTTGAGATTTTCAACTTATTTTAATTGTTAGCGATTCCTTCTTTTTAAATTAATATTGCCTACATTTTTCCCCACACTTTGGTATAATTTAACCTATGATTGGGTTATTATTAATATGATTATTCCCATATTTATGGTTTTCTTGACAGTTACTTATTCTTAAATCTAATACATATCATATTATATCAATAACATTCTTTTAACATTACATAACTCAAATTTACTAATCCTAACTTACATCTATAACATTATTCAATGTTTTGTACTATCTCATGATAGTTTTGTAATCACTTTACTTATGATTTATGATTTCGTTACACTGAACGTTTCTTCTTCTTCACTGAAGTTCTTGTTTATCACTTCTTATTCTATTACATCGTTGTTTATTATGTTTTACATTGTTAATATTAATATCCTAACTATTATTTAGCTTTTATTATTGTTTTTAATTCCATAAAATGTTTTTTATTTGATCTTTTCTAATTTTCAAAGTTCGGTAAGTTATTATTTTTAAATTTTTATTGTCTATGAAATGAAATCATAACAATATATATACTCATATATGCAAGGAATCTTGCGTAACGGCTAACTGGGACATTTTTTGACCGAGTCGGCTGAAATTCAAACTGAAGATAGGAGTTATGGTCTCAAAACTACCCTCTGAACTTCAAGTGAAAATATTGAATAGTTTTTCAGAAATTCAACTTTAAGTCAATTTTTTAGTTATTTTACAAATTAAGATATCTCATGTCATTTACATCCGATTGGGATCTGCTTTGGAACTCATTTTTTAATAATTTTTTTCCGGTCTATATTGACCATTTTGGTTAATATGAGATAAATCGAATGACGTTCACGTGAGTAACGCGTAGTTGGCTAGTCAGAAAAGTGCAAACTGGTTGTACCTAATACGGCTTTACGATGACTTTTCGCGTGCCGTTTACGCTCCATGTAGTAGATAAGGTATCGGACCGTGCCCGACGGCCCTTCTTTTTTCGATAAATGTCCATTAAATAGAAAACTTTAAATAAAATAGAAACAGGTACTCTCAGGTCTCAGCTACGCGCGTTAACGTGCGACGTACCAAAGGGAATTTTCTAGCTACTAAAATATACCCTAAGCGGGTGAAAGCTAGCGGCCCACAACCGAAAATATTTTATCACAACTGGCGCCGCCCGCACGGGGCACGAAACGGCCCCAACATAACAAGACCGAGGTAAAATGTATAAACTCTAACTGACGCGCAGCGAGCTCCTCGAGGCATATGTCAAAATGATTTCGTTCGTAGCTAATTACATAGGACGTCTGGCGTTCATGCAATTGTGTTTTTATTCAATTCGAACCTTCTAATTTCGATAGGCCACGTGAAAATTCCGGAGCACAAAGCGCTATCAACTTCTGAGTCTCACAATATTCGTATAAAATTACGAAATTTCGCACTTTTAGAAACTTCAAATTAGTTAATTTGACACAAGTTTTGGGGATATTAATACCGAAAATAAAATGGCCAATATAGCCTGGAAAAAAAATAAATAAAAAATGAGTTCCATGACATAAGACTATATGCAAAAACCTACATTTTCCCGCAAAGCAGATCCAGATCGGATGTAAATGACATGAAATATCTTAATTTGAAAAATAACTAAAAAATTGACTTAAAGTTGAATTTCTGAAAAACTATTCAATATTTTCACTTGAAGTTCAGAGGGTAGTTTCAAGGCCATAACTCCTATCTTCAGCCCAAATTTCAGCCAAATCGGTAGGAAAATTATTGAGTTAGCCGTTACGCAAGATTCCTTGCATATATGAGTATAAATATATCTATTACGGGGAGGGGGGAGGTCGAACCAACTTGAAATTTGGACTGGAAGTTCCTTGGATATTGGCAATAAAAGGGTTCTACTTTGGTTTCTTAATTTTCAACACAATCAGAGATATTAATTTTTTTTGCTAAACTACCTTTAAAAATGTCAAAAAAGACCTTTTTGCCCAAAAAAAGGGGGTTGCACCCACTTTGGGAAATAGAAATTTCAACAAACACTTTCCACCGGGTCGCTAAGCATCGTAAAATTTTCGCCAACCTTGCCTTTTTTCTCGCCAGATTTACTCCAATAGATATTCATGTGTCCTGGCCCAATGTGAACATTCTCCAGTATATTTTGTATTCTGAAAGCACCAAGCCTTGCATCTCCTTGGATCACCAATTGGAGGGGAGGTAATCCCATTAGTGTCTTCATTGCTGCAGTGGGCGTTGATTTCATGGCCCCTGTGACCCCAAGACATGCAAGTCTCTGGACTCTTGTCTTGTCGTGGTCCCTCTTTGTTGTGTTTTATGTCACCATACCAAAGAGGCGTATGTTATTGCGGGTTCAACCACCATGTTGTACACAACCAGTAAAGCATATTTTGGTCGTAGTCCCCATTTTTTCCCGAAGGAGCGTTTGGCCACATATAATGAGGTCTCCGCACACAGATACTTGGAATGCTGGTACTTTCCTCTCCCATCCCCGTCTCAAAACCAAAAATCAAAAAGGAAGAATCTAGTTGAAATTTGTAGTACAGCAATATCATAAGTTAAAGTTTTCTATTTTGGAAACATTTGTATGTCAACACATAGTGATAAAAAATAGTGATTTTCGAGAAATAGTTACATGGAACTTTCCATCGAATATGCAAGTTCTTACAAGTAACAGTCGCTGACGTTCTTAAAATACACTACTCAAAAAAAATTAAGCGAAGTTAAAAAAAAGGAAATTAATGCTAAATAAACAGGCTATCTGATCCATATGTCGGCCTAACTGAATTTTTTTTTCGAACTCGTGAACCAAAAAATTTGCAGTATTATTTTTTCGCGCATGAGAACCGTAGCTCCTAAAAAATTTTACCCAAAAAATCTGGAAATTAGAATCTTAAAGCTTCAAAATGCTTTTTTTTAGTCTCAATACGATCATTTTTCACCGAAATAAAGCATATCAAAAATCACAGAAAAATTTGGAATTTTTTGCTCCCTTATTTTTTTTGAGTAGTGTATTATCTGCCTACATTGATAGGTAAAGCCAAGCCAACATTTCTGTTCTTTACTATCGAAACCAGATAATAAATTTTCGTGGATCTCCATTTTCTTTTCACGCCAACGTAGACCCCCGTCGAGTCTCCCGTGAACCCCTAGGGTTCACCTGAACCACTTTGGGACACACTGGTACATCACAAATGTCACGTTGACTTTGCGCATATTGACAATTGATATGTTTTAATTGTTGTAGCGATTACAGTTATTATTATTTGTAGGAAAAACGGATCAAATGGGGAGATGCCTTGAATCTCACCAAAAAACACTTCTATAAAAACCCGTTTAGCGTTTGTTTGTGGTATCCTAGAGGGGACATCACGTCCAGTTACATTCAACATACCATCGCCGCCTTCTTTCTACATTTACTTCCAGCTTATTTTATCGATTTCCTGATGATTCTAACCGGAAACAAAACTTTGTGAGTAGCTTTTGTTTATTCAAACATAAAAGTGGAACATACAAATCACACGCGTATTTTAAATTGGAAAAAAAACCTCGAAATTAAATGTTAGAATTTTTGCGAAAATTTCCATATAATTCTCCAACATTCCTTCGCTGTTCTACAAACATTATAGGTCTTCCTCTAGTGTAGCTAAATTATAATTTCATTTTAAGAAATTTGACTCAATTTTTTCTTAGCTACGAATTTATACTTCGAATTTGATGGAAACTTTCTAAATAGTCAACAAACTGTAATGGGCATTCTTATGGAAGAAATCGGTTGAAAATGTTCTCACAACACGTATCTATTTAACTATTTTAATCAACAGATTATCTAAAGTTAAGATCTATTTATTGCTATAAAATCTAAGAAACATGAATTTTAAACTGAAACTCTTTTATTCTACACCAATTTCTTTAATAGTTTTAGGAATTGATAAGGAACCAATCAAGTATCAATCAATAACTGATAGAAACTAACCGTGAGATGAAATACCTGTTTAAAGGGCGTACAACCAGTAGTCAGAGTAGCTAATTAATTAAAATATTGAAATTCAACAAACTTATTTATAAATATTCATGTTTCACGCGATCTGTGTCGAATATAATCTCCATATAATTGTATTTCATTCTCGATGAACTTAATTATTGGATATAAAATCAGTTTTCATCATATTCATGATCCACTAAAGTAATAATATGGCCAAAACTATTTAAAGGCAACCTTAACAAGGACAAATGGCGTTTTCTCTGTAAAATCGTCCGTTTGGAGGATTTGCTGCTAGGTGTTTTTACGAAAATATTAATGTGGTCAAAAATCACTGTCAAAGGCAATTATATTTTGAGAACACGGCGTATTTATGACAAAAATCAGTCAAAAAAAAATTAAACGAAATAGTGGGTATTACCGGTAGGAGGGTATTTGAAATATTGATTGAATGTTAGCATTTATAAATGATTTTGAAAGAAATGTTTCACATGATTTATAGGGAAATAGTATAGAATTATTGAGTAAAATAGCAAATGTAAAAAGTCTTAATCCAAAAGTGAGGTTGTTTTATTAATTTTATAGAATAATAGCCCGAGCTAACAGAGCTAATTTTTCAGAAAAAAAAATGCAAATTATCCGTATTAAATTTGCCTTTAAATGGTTTAGACCAATTAAGTTGGGTTTAGTTTCATAGAAAACGTCAATTAACCGTGTTAAATTTAGTAAGCTATAAAAGAGTTCACACTGTGAATATACAAGTTGATCATAAAGTAAGGGATATATTTCAACTTATCATATATTTTCACTATTCAACATTTCTGGTTGAATTGCATGAATTTGCTCGCTGATGCTGTCCTTTAATACCTCCAGCGTTGTTGTTGGCCGTATTCTAAACACCCAATTGTTTTAAATAACACCACCGCCAGTAATCCGTTGGGTTAAGATCAGGCGATCTTGGTGGCCACGAATTTGCAAAATGTCTGCTTATAATACGATCTTGAAAAATCGCAGTCAACAATTCTTCAACTGGACGGTAAATGTGCGGAGGTACTTCATCCTGCATGAAAATCATGTTTTCAATTCCTTCGTGCTCGTTTTGCGACTGTATAGAATTGCGTAATCCCTCAACATTCGAAGATACGGCCTCCCCATTGTCTAGTTCCTCGAAAAAGTATGGACCAATGATGAAATTAGCTGTGAAATCGCACCAAACTGTGGCTTTTTTGTCATGAAGGCCTTGCTGAACGATTTCATGTGGATTTTCTGTTGACCATATTCGGTAGTTTCGAGTATTAATTCCACCATTAAGAGAGAAATGGGCCTCATCTGTCCATAAAATACGGTTGCCCAGTTATATGCTATTTTTAGTGGATATAATGAAGAACAATGGACCCAAGATGGGGCCTTGGGGTACGCGCAAATGTATATCTCTCGTATTAGATCTAACACCATCAACAAGCCTGCCGATTTTTTATTTGTCAAGTATGATGTTCCCCAGTTATATGCTATTTTAGTGGATATAATGAAGAACAATGGACCCAAGATGGTGCCTTGGGGTACGCCCAAATGTATATCTCTCGTATTAGATCTAACACCATCAACAAGTCTGCCGATTTTTTATTTGTCAAGTATGATGTTGCCCAGTTATATGCTATTTTAGTGGATATAATGAAGAACAATGGACCCAAGATGGTGCCTTGGGGTACGCCCAAATGTATCAGATCTAACACCATCAACAAGTGTAGCCAGTTTTTTATTTGTCAAGTATGATGTTGCCCAGTAATATGCTATTTTAGTGGATATAATGAAGAACAATGGACCCAAGATGGAGCCTTGGGGTACGCCCAAATATATGTCTCCCGTATCAAATCTAACACCATCAACAAGTGTAGCATGTTTTCTATTTGTCAAGTATGATGTTGTCCAGTTATAACAATGGACCCAAGATGGTGCCTTGGGGTACGCCCAAATGTATCAGATCTAACACCATCAACAAGTGTAGCCAGTTTTCTATTTGTCAAGTATGATGTTGCCCAGTTATATGCTATTTTTAGTGTATATAATGAAGAACAATGGACCCAAGATGGTGCCTTGGGATACCCCCAAATGTATTAGGTTGGGGGAGAAAGTCAATTAAAAAAATTAAAAAAAAAAGTTATCAAATTGAAAAAAAGTTTCAATTTGTCATTCGATACACAAAATAGTCACGTTTGTAATACATTTTTCTAGCCTTGTACGAACCCAACAAAGAATTAGCAAAGGTCTGGAAGCTTTGCAATATTACACCACCAGACCGTGGTATTTCCACAATGACAATATGGTCCGTATCAGAAATGCCCTCAGTAAATACGACAATAATCTCTTTTATACGAACACGAATATAGATTATGATCAGTATTTTTTGAGTTGCGTTCACGGAGCTAGGAAGTATTGCATCCACGAAGAGCCTGACACGCTTCCTTATGCCAGAAAACTACTGAAAAGGTAAGCTTTGATTTATTCGACAATTTTATGTAGCTACTCATTGAATTATGTCATAATGTTTCATAAAAACGAATGTTTATCTGCAGTTGAAAGGTACTGTTTTTTCCAGATTGTATTATCTCGATATACTGAAGAATATAGTTCTTGGGTGCTTGTTGATATGGTTTGTCTCGTCCTATTTCATGGCAATATTTTCCGCTGGAAGACCCAGTCACTTGTAGAATGTATCTATTGACGTTATTTAATTGTTATCTTGGTATTTAGGATTACAAATAGTAGAGCTTAATATATGTTTTCCACTTAACCTGACTTTTATTTCTGAATTTCTGTTCCAAACACTTCGAATCATAGTATAGATCATAGAAGAGATCGAAGCTGTTCCTATAAAAATTACTTTCAGCACCTTTGTATTTCTATAGAGCTCATCAGAGAAGAGGGTTGTCTATGATACAGAAAGTATTATTCTTCTGATTATTTATTCTAATATTGCTAGTTCAGTAGTCCTGTCAGCGATATATTATCAAGTCTGTGCTGTTTTGATTATTCGTTTTGTCATAGAAACGTCATTAATTGTGATACACTTTTCTCTGCTCTCAAAAAGCAACTACAATTTACTCAAATAGGTGCATTCATAGTTAGGCGCAGGTTATAGTCTCACCCACGGTCGTATATACAGGTCTGGGAACTCGAGGCTGTTTCCTATGTGAGCAGTAAGTCCACTAAGGGTCATCTGTTGCATAGTACCAAAAAGGTGGCGCATGAGTCGCGATTCAAGCACTAGCTGGTGGCCGAGTGAGAGACTATGAGTTTGGTGGCATGTAAGAGACTCATGTCAAACAATAGAGTTCCCAGACCTGTATGTACGACCGTGGTCTCGTCTATGCAGTTGTAAACACCATAGAAGGTACTCTGTGATGTCTATTTCATTTTATTTTATGATCCGTACCTGAAGCATAGAGTAAGAATTAACTGCTTCTGGGATCTGAGCCCATAATTTATTGATGTTCTATGGGCGCCAACTTGATCGTTTGTTGTGGAAATTTGAGTTAGTTTTAACGGTTTTTTATTGTTGTCTATACATATACTGTAAATACTTGCATTTTATTTTACACAGTGAAATAAGGGAGTTTATCCTCAAGTTCTAGTCTAGTATGCTGTTCATTTATTGTTGCTACAGGTTTTGAGTTATCAAAACCTTTGTTTTTATGAATCGTTTACAAATCTGATTAGAAGCAATAGTTATGGAAACCTCAAGTTTATCTATAGGTGCCCGAGTAGCACGTCTAAATTCAGAGATTATTGGAAAGACGTTGGAAACAAATTGCACCAATATTAATAGGGAGAATTTATTAGATTCCTTACAAGTGTTATATGATGAATGCCGTATCGAAAACTTACAAAAATTCGACAAAAACATCGAATTTTTCGTCGAGAAATACAAAGCGACAATAGACAGCCTTCGACGTAGCCGAGTCAACGTCGGCGATTTCGAAATAAAAAATGTTATCGGAAGAGGACATTTTGGTGAAGTTCATATGGTACTGGAGAAACAAACCGGTGATATATACGCGATGAAAAGTATAAGGAAATGCGACAGTTTGGATCAAAAACGAACTTCTTTCATTGAGGAGAGAAACATAATGGCCAAATGTCGCTCCCATTGGCTCACTTCCTTGCAATACGCCTTCCAGGATAGTACACATTTGTTTTTTATAATGGAATATCATCCAGGCGGGGATCTATTAGGGTTATTATACAGGGAAGGTGGTACGTTACCTGAAAGTGCAGCAATATTCTATATCGCAGAATTGGTAAGACCTGAAATTTTTGTAAGATGAGAATGAGGTATTTGAATGTCTTGTTTAACTTCTCTAGACTCTGGCGCTGCAAGATTTACACGAGATGGGATACGTTCATCGTGATATCAAACCCGACAATCTATTGTTAGACCGTTGTGGACATTTGAAATTAGCCGATTTTGGTTCGGCAGCGAAAATCAATTCCGAAGGTTTCGTAACTGAAGGACCACCCGTAGGAACACCTGATTATATAGCACCGGAAGTTCTGCAGTGTACAGATAATAGAAACTCGAAAACTGCTAAATATGGGGTAAGTGAGATATGATTAAAGTTCTAACATTTTCATAGTTCTAATGAAAAATACAGTTTCACAAACTCCGTTTACTGTTACAAGAGTATTTTCTGGGAACAAGCGGCTCTTCCTTGTGAGTGATCCTTCAAGCCATGTCATACAGGATAAGTCACCCCAGATTGTTGAATTTACGTAGCAATGTTCAACATCAATATCTTCGATGTTGTCCAGTAACAAATGTCCTGCAAGCGTAGTTCTTGTAGATGTTGACGGACAAATTTTTTTTCAGTTGCACACTGTAAAATGGATCGTTAACGTTGAACGCAAGCTCGTGGCCAGAGGTTAGGACGCATTTAACGTTAGCACCACCCGGTTCTCTTTATACAAAACCTAGCAAGCCATTAAGCTCTTCATTTCGAACGTAGATGACGATGTTTTTAATGTTGGCCTGCAATTCTGGTACCCGATTGGATTTCTTGTCGGTTGTTGTGATTTCGGTGACTGTTGGTGGTTTGAATTCAGAAAAAATTGTTATTTTGAGACAGAAATACCCACTCGTGGGTTTTTGGGGTATCTAATTACGATTCCGAAGTCAAAAATAAGAGAATTATTCATCATCACCTGGAAATTGGCCAATTGGCACCGGAAGTTGATGATATTTAACATGATATATACCTTTTTCTTGCAAAAAATGGACTCAATTGGTTTTTTGAGCTAGCAATCACTATACCGAATCCAGAGATGACAAGGTCATTCGAAATCTCCCGGAATTTGGCCAACTGGAACAGGAAGTTTATGAAATTCACATAATTTAGGCCATTTTCTTGCAAAAAATAAACTCAATCGTTTTTTTTGAGCTATCAATCTATACCAAATTCAAAGGTAACGAGATCATTCATAATCGCCCGGAAATTGATGGTATTTACCAAAATGTAGACCTTTTTTATTGCAAAAAATTAATTCAATTGACTAACAATAAAAATTCAAAATCATCTCAGTAATAGAATACCAATTAGCAGGGGCATTCCACAAGGAACCGTCCTCGGTCCTCTCTTATTCAACATCTATATAAATAACTTACTATCACTTCAATTAAAGGGGGTGATAATTTGCTAAGCTGATGATGCTGCAATAGTATATACAGGTGAATTTTGGGATTTGCTTAGATACACAGCTGAGAATGACTTGAAAATCATTAAACAGTGGTTCGACTAGCAATGTTTAACAATTAACTTTAGTAAAACAAAATATTTGCCCATTTCTAGAAATATAAATTTAATATCAAACTTGCAGCCACTATTAGTCCAGGCTGTGAACCGGGATTTTAGCTATAATGAAAAAAAAAAAACATGTAGGTTCGAATCAAAAAATTTTTTTTGCATTAGCTTCAAGAGGTTTTCAGGATCATTCATACACCTTAAAACCTCTTGGGAACCCCAACCCCACCCATTGGGGGCGAAAATAGTCCGAAATCTCCCTCAAATTTGCAACATGCCAAGTCTTGAATTGTATTTTCTACAAAAAAAGGTATTTTGGCATTTCGAGTACACCTAGTAGGTTTTTTGGGTCGCTGAACACGAATCCGTAGCCAGATTTACTTGCAATACATCGTAGGGGTGGTCAAATCGACAAAATTGTCCAATTTCGCACCCCTTATATGTTATTCTGCAATTTACGTGTTTTTGTCAATTCGAGTGCACCAAGGAGGTTTTTTGGGTCGCTGAACACGAATCCGAAGCCAGATTTACTTAAAATTCATCGTTGAGGTGGTAAAATTGACAAAATTGGCCAATTTTGCACCCTTAATATGTTGTTTTGCACCAAGTAGGTTTTTTGGGTCGCTGAATACGATTCCGAAGCCAGATTTACTTAAAATTCATCGTTGAGGTGGTAAAATTGACAAAATTGGCCAATTTTGCACCCTTAATATGTTGTTTTGCAATTTACGTGTTTTAGGCATTTCGAATGCACCAAGTAGGTTTTTTGGGTCGCTGAATACGATTCCGAAGCCAGATTTACACAAAATTCATCGTTGGGGTGGTGAAATAGACGAAATTGGTCAATTTTGCACCCCTAATATGTTATTTTGCAATTTACGTGTTTTAGGCATTTAGATTGCACCAAGGGGGTTTTCTGGGTCGCTGAATACGATTCCGAAGCCAGATTTATACAAAATTCATCGTTGAAGTGGTGAAATAGACGAAATTGGTCAATTTTGCACCCCTAATATGTTATTTTGCAATTTTCGTGTTTTAGGCATTTAGATTGCACCAAGGGGGTTTTCTGGGTCGCTGAATACGATTCCGAAGCCAGATTTATACAAAATTCATCGTTGAAGTGGTGAAATAGACGAAATTGGTCAATTTTGCACCCCTAATATGTTATTTTGCAATTTTCGTGTTTTAGGCATTTAGATTGCACCAAGGGGGTTTTCTGGGTCGCTGAATACGATTCCGAAGCCAGATTTATACAAAATTCATCGTTGAAGTGGTGAAATAGACGAAATTGGTCAATTTTGCACCCCTAATATGTTATTTTGCAATTTTCGTGTTTTAGGCATTTAGATTGCACCAAGGGGGTTTTCTGGGTCGCTGAATACGATTCCGAAGCCAGATTTATACAAAATTCATCGTTGAAGTGGTGAAATAGACGAAATTGGTCAATTTTGCACCCCTAATATGTTATTTTGCAATTTTCGTGTTTTAGGCATTTAGATTGCACCAAGGGGGTTTTCTGGGTCGCTGAATACGATTCCGAAGCCAGATTTATACAAAATTCATCGTTGAAGTGGTGAAATAGACGAAATTGGTCAATTTTGCACCCCTAATATGTTATTTTGCAATTTACGTGTTTTAGGCATTTAGATTGCACCAAGGGGGTTTTCTGGGTCGCTGAATACGATTCCGAAGCCAGATTTACCTAAAATTCATCGTTGGGGTGGTAAAATTGACAAAATTGGCCAATTTTGCACCCTTAATATGTTGTTTTGCAATTTACGTGTTTTAGGCATTTAGATTGCACCAAGGGGGTTTTCTGGGTCGCTGAATACGATTCCGAAGCCAGATTTATACAAAATTCATCGTTGAAGTGGTGAAATAGACGAAATTGGTCAATTTTGCACCCCTAATATGTTATTTTGCAATTTACGTGTTTTAGGCATTTAGATTGCACCAAGGGGGTTTTCTGGGTCGCTGAATACGATTCCGAAGCCAGATTTACTTAAAATTCATCGTTGAGGTGGTAAAATTGACAAAATTGGCCAATTTTGCACCCTTAATATGTTGTTTTGCAATTTACGTGTTTTAGGCATTTCGAATGCACCAAGTAGGTTTTTTGGGTCGCTGAATACGATTCCGAAGCCAGATTTACACAAAATTCATCGTTGGGGTGGTGAAATAGACGAAATTGGTCAATTTTGCACCCCTAATATGTTATTTTGCAATTTACGTGTTTTAGGCATTTAGATTGCACCAAGGGGGTTTTCTGGGTCGCTGAATACGATTCCGAAGCCAGATTTATACAAAATTCATCGTTGAAGTGGTGAAATAGACGAAATTGGTCAATTTTGCACCCCTAATATGTTATTTTGCAATTTTCGTGTTTTAGGCATTTAGATTGCACCAAGGGGGTTTTCTGGGTCGCTGAATACGATTCCGAAGCCAGATTTATACAAAATTCATCGTTGAAGTGGTGAAATAGACGAAATTGGTCAATTTTGCACCCCTAATATGTTATTTTGCAATTTTCGTGTTTTAGGCATTTAGATTGCACCAAGGGGGTTTTCTGGGTCGCTGAATACGATTCCGAAGCCAGATTTATACAAAATTCATCGTTGAAGTGGTGAAATAGACGAAATTGGTCAATTTTGCACCCCTAATATGTTATTTTGCAATTTTCGTGTTTTAGGCATTTAGATTGCACCAAGGGGGTTTTCTGGGTCGCTGAATACGATTCCGAAGCCAGATTTATACAAAATTCATCGTTGAAGTGGTGAAATAGACGAAATTGGTCAATTTTGCACCCCTAATATGTTATTTTGCAATTTTCGTGTTTTAGGCATTTAGATTGCACCAAGGGGGTTTTCTGGGTCGCTGAATACGATTCCGAAGCCAGATTTATACAAAATTCATCGTTGAAGTGGTGAAATAGACGAAATTGGTCAATTTTGCACCCCTAATATGTTATTTTGCAATTTTCGTGTTTTAGGCATTTAGATTGCACCAAGGGGGTTTTCTGGGTCGCTGAATACGATTCCGAAGCCAGATTTATACAAAATTCATCGTTGAAGTGGTGAAATAAACGAAATTGGTCAATTTTGCACCCCTAATATGTTATTTTGCAATTTTCGTGTTTTAGGCATTTAGATTGCACCAAGGGGGTTTTCTGGGTCGCTGAATACGATTCCGAAGCCAGATTTATACAAAATTCATCGTTGAAGTGGTGAAATAGACGAAATTGGTCAATTTTGCACCCCTAATATGTTATTTTGCAATTTTCGTGTTTTAGGCATTTAGATTGCACCAAGGGGGTTTTCTGGGTCGCTGAATACGATTCCGAAGCCAGATTTATACAAAATTCATCGTTGAAGTGGTGAAATAGACGAAATTGGTCAATTTTGCACCCCTAATATGTTATTTTGCAATTTTCGTGTTTTAGGCATTTAGATTGCACCAAGGGGGTTTTCTGGGTCGCTGAATACGATTCCGAAGCCAGATTTATACAAAATTCATCGTTGAAGTGGTGAAATAGACGAAATTGGTCAATTTTGCACCCCTAATATGTTATTTTGCAATTTTCGTGTTTTAGGCATTTAGATTGCACCAAGGGGGTTTTCTGGGTCGCTGAATACGATTCCGAAGCCAGATTTATACAAAATTCATCGTTGAAGTGGTGAAATAGACGAAATTGGTCAATTTTGCACCCCTAATATGTTATTTTGCAATTTTCGTGTTTTAGGCATTTAGATTGCACCAAGGGGGTTTTCTGGGTCGCTGAATACGATTCCGAAGCCAGATTTATACAAAATTCATCGTTGAAGTGGTGAAATAGACGAAATTGGTCAATTTTGCACCCCTAATATGTTATTTTGCAATTTTCGTGTTTTAGGCATTTAGATTGCACCAAGGGGGTTTTCTGGGTCGCTGAATACGATTCCGAAGCCAGATTTATACAAAATTCATCGTTGAAGTGGTGAAATAGACGAAATTGGTCAATTTTGCACCCCTAATATGTTATTTTGCAATTTACGTGTTTTAGGCATTTAGATTGCACCAAGGGGGTTTTCTGGGTCGCTGAATACGATTCCGAAGCCAGATTTACCTAAAATTCATCGTTGGGGTGGTGAAATAGACAAAATTGTTCACCAACACCAAAATATTGGTATCTTGAAATAGAATAAAACGGTTTTACAAAATATATTTTTTTCCTTTTTACGTTTCTTTAGGCACAGGTATACAAAATCTCTACGCCAGGTATATTATATAGTATACCTATAGGTATTAATATACAGGAATCTATCTTTATACCGGCAGGTGCACTATTTTGTAAGTAACGTACCCATCAGATATAATATAAAAAAGGTAGATATAAGAAAGTGTGTTGTGTTGTACTCATCATAATAATTGTTAAATTCCTTCTTTTTTTAATGCGTTGGGCCCCTTCGTATACATATTTAATATACAGAAAAACAAAGACAATATCCTTCTAAACTTATCTCATTTTACAGCCCTGAGATTGTTACACAGGTTATAACCACATACATGTGCATGTGTTCAAACGTCGCATCTGTTTATGACGTGGTCCACTGCTTGAAATGAGAGATTTTTTTTCACCTTCTTATGTCGGACATAACAATCTGTTCAGTTTCTTTGTAGACGACAAAGAACAACATTCTCTCTTGTAGCTACATTTGTTTCACAGCGTTGATATTATTTTAGTTGAATATTTGTATTTTATATAGTTCAATTTATATCTCATTTTGTATTTTATGGTTCAAGAACACAGAAGCGTGTGTCAGTGTATGAAAGTTGTTGCATTTAAGTGTTATCAATCAAGTGTTTTTTGAACATGAAAGTGTAGTTATTAAATATTTGTGTTCTTTTTCAAACAATTACTAATATTCCTATTCTCTTAATACTCCGAAATAATTTTAAAATGCAAAAATAATAAAAATTTAGAAGCGTGTCAAATTAGCCATTTTTGTAAATTTCCCACTCTCACGATGATATTTGAGTAAATCTGGCTTTGGAATCGTATTCAGCGACTCAAAAAACTTCCTTGGTGCACTCGAAATGATAAAAGCACGTAAATTGCAAAACAACATATTAAGGGTGCAAAATTGACCAATTTTGTCAATTTTACCACCTCAACGATGAATTTTAAGTAAATTTGGCTTCGGATTCGTGTTCAGCGACCCAAAAAACCACCTTGGTGCACTCGAATTGACAAAAACACGTAAATTGCAGAATAATATATAAGGGGTGCAGAATTGGCCAATTTTGTCGATTTCACCACCCCAACGATGAATTTTAAGTAAATCTGGTTTCGGAATCGTATTCAGCGACCCAAAAAACCTACTTGGTGCATTCAAAATTCCTAAAACACGTAAATTGCAAAACAACATATTAAGGGTGCAAAATTGACCAATTTTGTCAATTTTACCCCCTCAACGATGAATTTTAAGTAAATCTGGCTTCGGATTCGGGTTCAGCGACCCAAAAAACCCCCTTGGTGCACTCGAATTGACAAAAACACGTAAATTGCAGAATAACATATAAGGGGTGCGAAATTGGCCAATTTTGTCAATTTGACCACCCCTACGATGGATTGCAAGTAAATCTGGCTACGGATTCGTGTTTAGCGACCCAAAAAACTTCTTAGGTGCACTCGAAATGCCAAAATACCTTTTCTTGTAGAAAATACAATTCAAGACTTGGCATGTTGCAAATGTCGCCCCCAATGGGTGGGGTTGGGGTTCCCAAGAGGTTTTAAGGTGTATGAATGATCCTGAGAACCTCCTGAAGCTAATGCAACAAAAATTTTTCGATTCGAACCTACATGTTTTTTTTTTCCGGTTCACAGCCTGGACTATATTAATATCAAGCCAGCAAACAGTTCATGAAATACAGTATTCAGAAAATATCAATTATTTAGGACTTCATATAGACTCTTATCTAAAATGAGATAAACACATAAATCAATTAGTCCAAAAATTAAGAATTTTATTAACGAAATTCAAATATCTTAGTAACATCCTAGATTTGAAACATATTCACATTGTATATAGTGCCTTAGTAGAATCACATTTGAGATACGGGATTATTGCATGGGGAAGTGCTCTCAATACGCATCTAAGACATCTTGAAGTTATGCAAAAATGAATACTGAAAATAATTCATAAAAAAAGTCGATTATTCTCTACAAACTCACTATTTCAATTATCAAAAGTCTTAGATTTAAGACAACTCTTCGGCTTCACAATTATCTGTAACGAAAATAAGTTTATTAATCAGGAAAAGTTAGTACAACATAATTTTAATACAAGATATAGTTATAATTCACTCACCATTCCTAAAATATCCAAATAATAGGGCAGAGATGTTTTTCTTTCCTTGAACCAAGGCTCTTTAATAAACTTCCGAATGAAATAAAGGGAATTAATTATTTTACAAGGTTTAAAAATGAAACTAAAAAATGGATATTGTCAATAGATAGAAGAACTTTTCACTCAGAGACAGGCATAAAAAATACTTACCCCTAAAAATGTCTCAAGTTAGTATTAATCTTTCCCTCGCTAGAGTAAGCATGTTTTTATATATATAAATTTTCTGCTAAGTTTTTTGTTTTTGATAAGTTGATATTGAAATACTATTATTGTCGTTCAGAATATTCTCACACACGGAATTATTTTCCTTAGTGAGTTTATTTCCTTTAATTTTAATTAGTATTAATATTAACATTAATTAATAAGTATACCAAATTCAAAGATGAAATATCAATCTATAACAGTCCGAAAATTGACCAATTGGAACCGGAAGTTGACGAAGAGCATAACATTTGATACGGTTTCATATTCCTATGACAACAAGGTAGCTCCAAAACCATCCAAAAATGACATTCAAGAAGACAAATATCTAATCTTTTCAATGACTCATAACCTGGCTCAAATTTATTGTTGTAGTAAAATCTATGTTTTGGATGAAATTGTTGAGTGCTTTTTGTGACACAGGCATCTTCCAACTAGTTAATTTGTACAATTTTCATTTATTCGAAATTTTCAAGATTTTTCGATGATTAAAACTGAAAAATTGATGTTTGTCATTCCGGGTGGAACTTATGACGCAGAAATATGGTTTTTTTTCAGTAACGTTTTCAATATTAAATTCAAGGTGCGGCCAGATATTAAATGCATATACTGACATTATTTTCGGACATAATGATTTATATGAATGCAGTATATTTTTATACTTGAAATATGTAATTTCAATTTATTATTTGCAGGTTTCTTGCGATTACTGGTCTATGGGCGTTTTGGCTTTCGAACTTACGATCGGAAACACACCGTTTTGCGGAGATAGTACCCCGATCGTATATTCCAAGATTATGGACCACAAAAACTCTCTGAAATTCCCCCCTGACGTTGTTTTGTCGCAAGCGTTCGTCTCTTTCGTAAAAGGCCTCGTTACCGATCAGAAATCCCGACTGACCCGGAAAGACATCGTCGATCATCCCCTGTTCAAGAACGTGCATCTCGACGGCTTGAAGGACCAGGTTCCGCCGTTCGTACCGAAAATCAGTTCGCAGGACGACACCAGTAACTTTGGCGAAATTCAAAGCTGTAAAAAACCGCCCAGCATCGAGAATTTCAAGAAGAAAACGCAATTTTCCGGTCGCAATTTGCCCTTTATCGGTTTCACGTATACTCCCGACGCGCAGTGTATGGAAACCGGTTACAATATCGGTAAAATCAAAGACGAAACCGTGCAAAATTTGAAATCGGAAGTGAGCAATTTGCGAAGACGTTTGGTCCAGAACGAGAGCACGTTGGAGAGCAAGAAGGCGATGGAAAAGAAGTTGGAAGAGAAAACGAGGAAAATGGAGAGTGTGGAGAATTTGAGGAATCAATTGGAAAGGGATATGGCCAAGAATATAGCAGAAAATGCAGTAAGTTATATACTTTACCATTTACAGAATTTAAAAAAAATTTCACAACTTTCGATTAAGCAAAAGATATTACAAGTGAAAAATATGCTGTCATTCCTATTCTAAAGGTATCAACATTAAATTGAACTTATTGCAATACATTTACTTTGTCTAGTATAAGTAGTTCAAATGTCTCATTTTTGTTTGACTAGTATATATTTGTTATGTATACACTACCCAACACAATTCAACGACGTCCAATAAAATATTTGAAATTGGAATATGTGTAATTTTGGACAATTTGGAACATTCGTTGTTTATTCTTCAACTTTTTCCCGTACCAATGTGCAGAAAGAATTTTTTTTCCAGGCACTTAAAAGAACAATCGAACTGGAGAGGAAAGAAAGATCGGAACTTGAAGTGAAAGCACTAGAACTGATCAAATCGGCCAAACTGAAATGGGAAACTCTGGAAAAGAACAAAATCGACGCCATAAATAGCGAATTGGGAAAACAGAAGGAAAAAGTCGCCCAACTCACGGTCACCAATGAAATGTTGAACGGGCAGCTTCAACACGCCCTGAAAGTGGAAGCGTCGCATCAGAAATCCATAGATAAAGTTGAGAATCTGAGTAGGAGGAGCGTGATCGGTTTGGAATCGCGTTTGGACAAGGTGACGGCGGATACGCAAAACGTGATCGCCGATCTACAAAAACGACTCGGCGACGAAACCTACAAGAAAAACTCACTGGAACGACAAATGACCAAATTGAAAGAGAAGGAGATCAATTTCGCCATCAAACTGAAGAATTCCGAAGATAATTATCGTCATCTACAGGGCAAGGTTAACGAAGCGGAAGCGATCATCCAGGATTTGGGCCATAAGGTGAGCGAATTTGGCTTTTATTGTGCGTTATGTAAATGGAACATTTTTTTTTTTCACCAGGTAACTGATTTGGAGGAAGATGCCCACACTGTGGACAGTTTCAGGAACGATATGGATCAGCTTCAATTCAAGCTGGAAGAAAGTCAGAAAGTCATCAAGGATTTGGAAAACAGGAACACGGTTTTGGAGTTGGACAATAAACGTGTCGATTATTTGAAGAGCGAAACGATCGAATTGAACAATTTAATATTGTCACTTCAGAAGGAATTGAAGAAACAGGCTGAACTCGAAATTGATTTGGAAAAGGAGAAGGAGAAGAATACATTTTTGCAGAATAAAATCCAGGTAAGTGGTTTTATTTTTGGACAGTTGTAAGAAGTTTGGATGAAATTTGTATTTTGGAATTTCCCTATCGTATTGAAAGAGTAACGAATTTATCGTGTTTGGATATTTATTGCTGATCTGAAACAACAAATGCAATGTTTTTTTTCAGAAATGTATGTCAGTGAATGAAAAAAATGGACACAAGATTGGCTAATTTTAATTTGAGTAGTATATATTCAATGTTGTAACATCTCTTGTTTGAGTAGTATATGTCGCACGTATACACTACCCAACACAATTTCTGCAATGTTTTAATTGTAGATGTTTTCGAAATTTCTCGGTATCGTAGATCTTTGTTCATGGCATCGATTTTGGTAATTTATTTCTAGGAAATTCAGTGTTTCGTTTTTCTGTTGAATGGGGTGGATGATAAAAGGGAACCCCATAAACCGGCATACTTTTCGGTGTCTAGTTTAAATTTCCAATTTTTGTTTGAGTAGTATATGTTCGCACTCATACACTACCCAACACAATTTCTGCAATGCTTCGAATGTAGATGTTTTCGAAATATCTCGGTATCGTAGATCTTTGTTCATGGCATCGATTTTGGTGATTAATTTCGAGGAAATTCAGTGTTTCGTTTTTCTGTTGAATGGGGTGGATAAAAGGGAACCCCATGAACCGGCATACTTTTCGGTGTCTAGTTTAAATTTCCAATTTTTGTTTGAGTAGTATATGTTCGCACTCATACACTACCCAACACAATTCCTGCAATGCTTCGATTGTAGATGTTTTCGAAATATCTCGATATCGTCGATCTTTGTTCATGGCATCGATTTTGGTGATTTATTCCGAAGAAATTTGATGTCATTCGTACTTTTGTTAAATGATGCTGATAAAAAGAAATTACTGAATAATTCGATGAAGTTATTGCCATCCGGCATAGTTTTTTTTGGTTAGCATAATAGGTTTAAAGTTCCAATTTTTGTTTGAGTAGTGTATGTTCGCACATATACACTACCCGACACAATTTCAGCAATATTTCAATTGTAGATGTTTTTTTTTTAGAAATTTTTCGGTATCGTAAATCTTTGTTCAGGCATCGATTTTTTGATTTATTTCGAAGTAATTTGTTGTCATTCGTACTTCTGTTAAATGATGCTGATAAAAGGAAACCCACTGAATAATTCCACGAAGTTATTGTCATCCAGCATATAATCAGTTTAAATTTCCAATTTTTGTTTGAGTAGTATATGTTTGTACCTACAAACTACCCAACACAATGCTTCGAATGTAGATGTTTTCGAAATTTCTCGGTATCGTAAATCTTTGTTCATGGCATCGATTTTGGTGATTTATTCCGAAGAAATTTGATGT
This sequence comes from Endomychus coccineus, assembly GCA_958510875.1. Lineage (NCBI taxonomy): Eukaryota > Metazoa > Arthropoda > Insecta > Coleoptera > Endomychidae > Endomychus > Endomychus coccineus. Next base: position 1,964,222 of record OY294070.1, read on the forward strand.
CATTCGTACTTTTGTTAAATGATGCTGATAAAAAGAAAATACTGAATAATTCCATGAAGTTATTGCCATCCGGCATAGTTTTGTTTGGTTAGCATAATAGGTTTAAACTTCCAATTTTTGTTTGAGTAGTATATGTTCGCACGTGTACACTACCCAACACAATTCCTGCATTGTTTCAATTGTAGATGTTTTTGAAATTACGCGGTATCGTAGATCTTTGCTCATGGAATCGGTTTTGGTGATTTACTTCGAAGAAACTGTGTGTTTCGTACTCAATGAATCTCATGAATTTATCGTCATCCGGCATACTTTTATCTGGCTAGTGTATTCAGTTAAAATTTTCAATTTTTGGTGGAGTAGTATATGCTTGCATTTATATACTACCCAACACAATTCCTGCAGTGTTTTGATGCTAGATGTTTTATGAATTTCTCATTTTCGTATATCTTTATTAATGGTATCAATTTTGGTGATTTATTTCTAAGAAATTTGATATAATTCGTACTTCTGTTAAATGATGCAGAGAAAAGGAAATCTACTAAATAATGTACCTATGAAGTTATTGTCATACGGCAAACTTTTGTTTGGGCAGTATAATCAGTTAAAATTTCCAATTTTTGTTTGAGTAGTATATGTTCGCACGTGTACACTGCCCAACACAATTCCTGCGATGTTTCAATTGTAGATGTTTTTGGAATATCTCAGTTTCGTATATCTTTTTCATGGTATCGATTTTGGTGATTTATTTCGAAGAAATTTGATATAATTCGTACTTCTGTTAAATGATGCTGATAAAAGGAAACCCACACTGAATAATTCATGAAATTATTGTCATCCGGCAAACTTTTGTTTGGGTAGTATAATCAGTTAAAATTTCCAATTTTTGTTTGAGTAGTATATGTTCGCACGTGTACACTGCCCAACACAATTCCTGCGATGTTTCAATTGTAGATGTTTTTGGAATATCTCAGTTTCGTATATCTTTTTCATGGTATCGATTTTGGTGATTTATTTCGAAGAAATTTGATATAATTCGTACTTCTGTTAAATGATGCTGATAAAAGGAAACCCACACTGAATAATTCATGAAATTATTGTCATCCGGCAAACTTTTGTTTGGGTAGTATAATCAGTTAAAATTTCCAATTTTTGTTTGAGTAGTATATGTTCGCACGTGTACACTGCCCAACACAATTCCTGCGATGTTTCAATTGTAGATGTTTTTGGAATATCTCAGTTTCGTATATCTTTTTCATGGTATCGATTTTGGTGATTTATTTCGAAGAAATTTGATATAATTCGTACTTCTGTTAAATGATGCTGATAAAAGGAAACCCACACTGAATAATTCATGAAATTATTGTCATCCGGCAAACTTTTGTTTGGGTAGTATAATCAGTTAAAATTTCCAATTTTTGTTTGAGTAGTATATGTTCGCACGTGTACACTGCCCAACACAATTCCTGCGATGTTTCAATTGTAGATGTTTTTGGAATATCTCAGTTTCGTATATCTTTTTCATGGTATCGATTTTGGTGATTTATTTCGAAGAAATTTGATATAATTCGTACTTCTGTTGAATGATGCTGATAAAAGGAAACCCACACTGAATAATTCATGAAATTATTGTCATCCGGCAAACTTTTGTTTGGGTAGTATAATCAGTTAAAATTTCCAATTTTTGTTTGAGTAGTATATGTTCGCACGTGTACACTGCCCAACACAATTCCTGCGATGTTTCAATTGTAGATGTTTTTGGAATATCTCAGTTTCGTATATCTTTTTCATGGTATCGATTTTGGTGATTTATTTCGAAGAAATTTGATATAATTCGTACTTCTGTTAAATGATGCTGATAAAAGGAAACCCACACTGAATAATTCATGAAATTATTGTCATCCGGCAAACTTTTGTTTGGGTAGTATAATCAGTTAAAATTTCCAATTTTTGTTTGAGTAGTATATGTTCGCACGTGTACACTGCCCAACACAATTCCTGCGATGTTTCAATTGTAGATGTTTTTGGAATATCTCAGTTTCGTTAGATCTTTTTCATGGTATCGATTTTGGTGATTTATTTCGAAGAAATTTGATATAATTCGTACTTCTGTTAAATGATGCTGATAAAAGGAAACCCACACTGAATAATTCATGAAATTATTGTCATCCGGCAAACTTTTGTTTGGGTAGTATAATCAGTTAAAATTTCCAATTTTTGTTTGAGTAGTATATGTTCGCACGTGTACACTGCCCAACACAATTCCTGCGATGTTTCAATTGTAGATGTTTTTGGAATATCTCAGTTTCGTATATCTTTTTCATGGTATCGATTTTGGTGATTTATTTCGAAGAAATTTAATATAATTCGTACTTCTGTTAAATGATGCTGATAAAAGGAAACCCACACTGAATAATTCATGAAATTATTGTCATCCGGCAAACTTTTGTTTGGGTAGTATAATCAGTTAAAATTTCCAATTTTTGTTTGAGTAGTATATGTTCGCACGTGTACACTGCCCAACACAATTCCTGCGATGTTTCAATTGTAGATGTTTTTGGAATATCTCAGTTTCGTATATCTTTTTCATGGTATCGATTTTGGTGATTTATTTCGAAGAAATTTGATATAATTCGTACTTCTGTTGAATGATGCTGATAAAAGGAAACCCACACTGAATAATTCATGAAATTATTGTCATCCGGCAAACTTTTGTTTGGGTAGTATAATCAGTTAAATTTCCAATTTTTGTTTGAGTAGTATATGTTCGCACGTGTACACTGCCCAACACAATTCCTGCGATGTTTCAATTGTAGATGTTTTTGGAATATTTCAGTTTCGTATATCTTTTTCATGGTATCGATTTTGGTGATTTATTTCGAAGAAATTTGATATAATTCGTACTTCTGTTAAATGATGCTGATAAAAGGAAACCCACACTGAATAATTCATGAAATTATTGTCATCCGGCAAACTTTTGTTTGGGTAGTATAATCAGTTAAAATTTCCAATTTTTGTTTGAGTAGTATATGTTCGCACGTGTACACTGCCCAACACAATTCCTGCGATGTTTCAATTGTAGATGTTTTTGGAATATCTCAGTTTCGTATATCTTTTTCATGGTATCGATTTTGGTGATTTATTTCGAAGAAATTTGATATAATTCGTACTTCTGTTAAATGATGCTGATAAAAGGAAACCCACACTGAATAATTCATGAAATTATTGTCATCCGGCAAACTTTTGTTTGGGTAGTATAATCAGTTAAAATTTCCAATTTTTGTTTGAGTAGTATATGTTCGCACGTGTACACTGCCCAACACAATTCCTGCGATGTTTCAATTGTAGATGTTTTTGGAATATCTCAGTTTCGTTAGATCTTTTTCATGGTATCGATTTTGGTGATTTATTTCGAAGAAATTTGATATAATTCGTACTTCTGTTAAATGATGCTGATAAAAGGAAACCCACACTGAATAATTCATGAAATTATTGTCATCCGGCAAACTTTTGTTTGGGTAGTATAATCAGTTAAAATTTCCAATTTTTGTTTGAGTAGTATATGTTCGCACGTGTACACTGCCCAACACAATTCCTGCGATGTTTCAATTGTAGATGTTTTTGGAATATCTCAGTTTCGTATATCTTTTTCATGGTATCGATTTTGGTGATTTATTTCGAAGAAATTTAATATAATTCGTACTTCTGTTAAATGATGCTGATAAAAGGAAACCCACACTGAATAATTCATGAAATTATTGTCATCCGGCAAACTTTTGTTTGGGTAGTATAATCAGTTAAAATTTCCAATTTTTGTTTGAGTAGTATATGTTCGCACGTGTACACTGCCCAACACAATTCCTGCGATGTTTCAATTGTAGATGTTTTTGGAATATCTCAGTTTCGTATATCTTTTTCATGGTATCGATTTTGGTGATTTATTTCGAAGAAATTTGATATAATTCGTACTTCTGTTGAATGATGCTGATAAAAGGAAACCCACACTGAATAATTCATGAAATTATTGTCATCCGGCAAACTTTTGTTTGGGTAGTATAATCAGTTAAATTTCCAATTTTTGTTTGAGTAGTATATGTTCGCACGTGTACACTGCCCAACACAATTCCTGCGATGTTTCAATTGTAGATGTTTTTGGAATATTTCAGTTTCGTATATCTTTTTCATGGTATCGATTTTGGTGATTTATTTCGAAGAAATTTGATATAATTCGTACTTCTGTTAAATGATGCTGATAAAAGGAAACCCACACTGAATAATTCATGAAATTATTGTCATCCGGCAAACTTTTGTTTGGGTAGTATAATCAGTTAAAATTTCCAATTTTTGTTTGAGTAGTATATGTTCGCACGTGTACACTGCCCAACACAATTCCTGCGATGTTTCAATTGTAGATGTTTTTGGAATATCTCAGTTTCGTATATCTTTTTCATGGTATCGATTTTGGTGATTTATTTCGAAGAAATTTGATATAATTCGTACTTCTGTTGAATGATGCTGATAAAAGGAAACCCACACTGAATAATTCATGAAATTATTGTCATCCGGCAAACTTTTGTTTGGGTAGTATAATCAGTTAAATTTCCAATTTTTGTTTGAGTAGTATATGTTCGCACGTGTACACTGCCCAACACAATTCCTGCGATGTTTCAATTGTAGATGTTTTTGGAATATTTCAGTTTCGTATATCTTTTTCATGGTATCGATTTTGGTGATTTATTTCGAAGAAATTTGATATAATTCGTACTTCTGTTAAATGATGCTGATAAAAGGAAACCCACACTGAATAATTCATGAAATTATTGTCATCCGGCAAACTTTTGTTTGGGTAGTATAATCAGTTAAAATTTCCAATTTTTGTTTGAGTAGTATATGTTCGCACGTGTACACTGCCCAACACAATTCCTGCGATGTTTCAATTGTAGATGTTTTTGGAATATTTCAGTTTCGTATATCTTTTTCATGGTATCGATTTTGGTGATTTATTTCGAAGAAATTTGATATAATTCGTACTTCTGTTGAATGATGCTGATAAAAGGAAACCCACACTGAATAATTCATGAAATTATTGTCATCCGGCAAACTTTTGTTTGGGTAGTATAATCAGTTAAATTTCCAATTTTTGTTTGAGTAGTATATGTTCGCACGTGTACACTGCCCAACACAATTCCTGCGATGTTTCAATTGTAGATGTTTTTGGAATATTTCAGTTTCGTATATCTTTTTCATGGTATCGATTTTGGTGATTTATTTCGAAGAAATTTGATATAATTCGTACTTCTGTTAAATGATGCTGATAAAAGGAAACCCACACTGAATAATTCATGAAATTATTGTCATCCGGCAAACTTTTGTTTGGGTAGTATAATCAGTTAAAATTTCCAATTTTTGTTTGAGTAGTATATGTTCGCACGTGTACACTGCCCAACACAATTCCTGCGATGTTTCAATTGTAGATGTTTTTGGAATATTTCAGTTTCGTATATCTTTTTCATGGTATCGATTTTGGTGATTTATTTCGAAGAAATTTGATATAATTCGTACTTCTGTTGAATGATGCTGATAAAAGGAAACCCACACTGAATAATTCATGAAATTATTGTCATCCGGCAAACTTTTGTTTGGGTAGTATAATCAGTTAAATTTCCAATTTTTGTTTGAGTAGTATATGTTCGCACGTGTACACTGCCCAACACAATTCCTGCGATGTTTCAATTGTAGATGTTTTTGGAATATTTCAGTTTCGTATATCTTTTTCATGGTATCGATTTTGGTGATTTATTTCGAAGAAATTTGATATAATTCGTACTTCTGTTAAATGATGCTGATAAAAGGAAACCCACACTGAATAATTCATGAAATTATTGTCATCCGGCAAACTTTTGTTTGGGTAGTATAATCAGTTAAATTTCCAATTTTTGTTTGAGTAGTATATGTTCGCACGTGTACACTGCCCAACACAATTCCTGCGATGTTTCAATTGTAGATGTTTTTGGAATATTTCAGTTTCGTATATCTTTTTCATGGTATCGATTTTGGTGATTTATTTCGAAGAAATTTGATATAATTCGTACTTCTGTTAAATGATGCTGATAAAAGGAAACCCACACTGAATAATTCATGAAATTATTGTCATCCGGCAAACTTTTGTTTGGGTAGTATAATCAGTTAAAATTTCCAATTTTTGTTTGAGTAGTATATGTTCGCACGTGTACACTGCCCAACACAATTCCTGCGATGTTTCAATTGTAGATGTTTTTGGAATATTTCAGTTTCGTATATCTTTTTCATGGTATCGATTTTGGTGATTTATTTCGAAGAAATTTGATATAATTCGTACTTCTGTTGAATGATGCTGATAAAAGGAAACCCACACTGAATAATTCATGAAATTATTGTCATCCGGCAAACTTTTGTTTGGGTAGTATAATCAGTTAAATTTCCAATTTTTGTTTGAGTAGTATATGTTCGCACGTGTACACTGCCCAACACAATTCCTGCGATGTTTCAATTGTAGATGTTTTTGGAATATTTCAGTTTCGTATATCTTTTTCATGGTATCGATTTTGGTGATTTATTTCGAAGAAATTTGATATAATTCGTACTTCTGTTAAATGATGCTGATAAAAGGAAACCCACACTGAATAATTCATGAAATTATTGTCATCCGGCAAACTTTTGTTTGGGTAGTATAATCAGTTAAAATTTCCAATTTTTGTTTGAGTAGTATATGTTCGCACGTGTACACTGCCCAACACAATTCCTGCGATGTTTCAATTGTAGATGTTTTTGGAATATTTCAGTTTCGTATATCTTTTTCATGGTATCGATTTTGGTGATTTATTTCGAAGAAATTTGATATAATTCGTACTTCTGTTGAATGATGCTGATAAAAGGAAACCCACACTGAATAATTCATGAAATTATTGTCATCCGGCAAACTTTTGTTTGGGTAGTATAATCAGTTAAATTTCCAATTTTTGTTTGAGTAGTATATGTTCGCACGTGTACACTGCCCAACACAATTCCTGCGATGTTTCAATTGTAGATGTTTTTGGAATATTTCAGTTTCGTATATCTTTTTCATGGTATCGATTTTGGTGATTTATTTCGAA